>CM076572.1:226793036-227393036 GCA_034641835.2 Pinus albicaulis | reverse complement strand
ACATTCTCGTTCATATCAGTTACACATCTAAGCATTAAAAACCTCTAAAAGTAAAAATAAAACATATTGTACATATTTAAATTACAAACCCAATGAATGCTACACTACTTCCAAGGCAGAAATTCAACTCATCTCACGGTGGCAAATTAACCCCTTCAAAATTTTTTGCTTGATTTAAGGTCATCCCGACTCATAAATAGTAGAGGAGTATGCCACTAAATCATTGTTTATTGATGAAAATCACCGAATGCCTACTCGAACAGACTTCTCACCACCTCGGGCTAATGCTTTCTGTACTCGAATATATTACACTAGGAGAAAACTGAGAAACTGACAAAATACAAGTTTTATTGAGGATTTTCAAATCTCTGAAGTAGAGATCGGGAAAACACTCCTGCGCTGGCTCCAGAAAACTGAAAATTGACAAAATAGAAGTTTTATTAAGGATTTCCAAATCTCTGAAGTAGAAATTGGGAAAGCAATCCTACACTGGCTCCAGAAAACTGAGAAACTGACAAAATAGAAGATTTATTGAGGATTTCCAAATCTCTGAAGTCGAGATCGGGAAAGCACTCCTGCACTGGTTCCAGACAGCTCCTTGAGATTGGTAAGGGCACTTTGCGCCAATTGCCTGGTACTTGAATTTCCATGCTTGAATGCTTCCACCAATGCTTTCACCATACTCTGATCAAGTGAATATCTTTGTGACTGTTCGTCCACTCGCAAAATTCTTTCTATCATCCACACTATTCTTTCCTGAAGTTGCCCAGGCCTAACCACAAAGAATAAACCAAGTATGTGTTGCACCGCATCTTCTTTATCTAGTTCTTCCACACACGCTTTTAAATTATTTGTATCGGAAAGAATAGTTGATAGGGCTTCTACAGCTGCAGTTTGCACATCAATATTACTATCTTCAAGAAGCTCAACAAGAGGCTTGATTGCATTGGCCTTAACTAAGCAGAACATGCTATCTTGGTCACATGGTACTCCATGAACAGGGCACAAAACTGGAGTAGGTGGTGGATTCACACACATTAACATATAAGAAACACACCAACCATTCGGAGGTTGAGGCTCCAAGTCCTTCGCTACAGTACGCGCTGCCTCTGACAAATACCGTAGTCCTTTTGCAGATAGCAGCTTCACCTTAGGCTGCCCATGGTACATAAGCTGCTCCTTGAAAACAATCATCAGTCGATTTTCCCGGACACTATCCAGTACAGTTCTGTCTGAACAGCGAGCAAAATGAAGAAGAAGTCCAAGGAGTCCCTCTACCATGGTGTTACCAGCCCATGAATTTCTTCCAGCTCTATTTTCCCTTTGTTCCTTAAGGGCATTTACTATACATCCGATAAGATCTGCTCCAAGCACATTTTTCACTTCATGATCTGAAAGTGGGAGGTTGGCAAGTATATATGCAGCTGCTGAACATTCTTCACTTGCATATATCCCTGAATTTAACAATTTGTCTTTTAGCAGCACCAATCGATTATTATTCCTCAAGACAGGTGCAAAATCCTGGCCTAATCTCTCTGAAAGAATACATATCAGCTTAGATGCATGAATCCGATGGTCCAGTTCTGGATCTTCCAGAAAAGCAACGAGTGTGACGATGCCATTCCCATTTTTAATGTGTACCGCAGCCGATTCTGCAAATTTTATTTACAGAAATGGAACATCAGTGAATTTGAATATGGTTATTAAAACAAAGGCAAATGCTGAAAATGTGAATTTGTTTTTCTTCTGCATGAATTTTTCTTTATTAAGAAATCCATCGTATACCACTTTATGGAACACAGATTTCATATAGTCCAAAACCAAAATTTCATGCAGACAGTTTTTTGGCCAGCATGAAATCTTTGTTTTTAAGAAGTAGAATATATATTATTTTCACAAAATGAAACGCAAGCCATGCGAGTGAAATGTCATTTTTGTATGTTTCTTCTAATTTTAGGTGAAGGAACTCTTGATCAATGTTATCAGAACCAGACTGGACCAGCCGGTCTGATCGTTTTTAGGGAAAACTGATCCGAGCTGGTGTCATGGACCGGAAAAGGCCAATTCGGTACTGAACTGATCTTTTTTAGCAGAACTGGCTGGTTCAGTACCGAACCAGTCAGTGTTGTACAATGCTACCAAGGACCTTTTGAACACAATTTTTTATTTTTTATTTTAATTTTTATATTTTTAAATCAATAATTTATGAATAGGGAAGCCTAGTATTTAACTCACCATATTGCCTTACTAATGCTATGCAATTAATGATAATGTTAAATTCTTTACTTAAATTTTTAACATTACCATTGATTGACTCACCTCTTTAGATTTCATATGGAGAAAGTAGAATTTTAGATCCCACTAAAATGCAGCAGATTTAACAGTTTTCGGGATTTCAGGATTGGGGACATTGCAACGTTTCCATTAGATTTTGTCATGTACGAGGGTATGGAACTAGCATTTAATCAAGAGCACCAAGCCCTCTATGTACATTGATGTTGGTGGCACTGATTGTTGAACTCCTATCATGACCCTACTAAAAATGTACCCATCATTCAAACAAAATCTTGACTCGACATGCTAAGCTTTTTCTATCTTAGTTTAATGTTTAGAGGGTAATGTTGAATCTTGATGACAAAGATCCCAGTATAGGCAATGATTTTGATGATATGTAGGTATTTGTTATAGGATAAATTTTTTCGGATGCTAGAGGTCATCTAGGCCCTGTTTGTTGATGTATTTTCAGTTAAGAGATGGATTTCACTTAGTGCTATTTTGGTTATGGGTACTCTTACATGCTATATAGATGAGAACTTTTTCTTATTTGTGTATAAATGGTTTGGATTCATATGGATGCACACGAATATATATGTTTTCTTTAAAATTTGAATATTTTATGTGTTCTTGGTTGACCGGTTTTTTGGTCTGGTTTTTTTACTGGTTCCGGTCCAATTCTGACCAATTTCCGGTTTGAGGGGTCTACTAGTTCGGTCAAATGTTTGGTTCTGATAACATTTCTTTTGATAAAGGATGTTCATTATGTGGATCCAGCTGACTATTCTTTATTTCGGCTCTAGTTGGCCCGAGGAAGAGGTTATGATTACCATTGCATATATGCTTCTACCTTTTTTTTAACAGATCTTGGATTATACCTTTTTGTAAATATAAGAGGCATGTTGTCAAAAACAAAAAAGACTCCTAGCTTTACAAGGACTTTGAATTGAAAACTAAGCCAGTGTGAATCCATAAATCCCAAATAACCTTAAGGTGCTCATTGTGCTAGTATTGTGACTCCTAGCTTTACAAGGACTTTGAATTGAAAACTAAGCCAGTGTGAATCCATAAATCCCAAATAACCTGAAGGTGCTCATGCTACTAGCTAGTATTGTATGTGGACGAGACCTCAACTTTAAGCAATGGAGGGACTTAACAAGCCATGACCCTTATGAATGGATGTTTTAGGGCATGTTCAGATGCTGCGGTGCAAAAACAAAACTTAACGTGCAACTACATGCCACTCACAATCTCATTCTGTTTCATCAATTTCTTGGATACCAAGCAATATTTTACTTCAACAGGCTTAAATGAAGTAAAACATGTTTTCTGTAACTGTGAATCTATGTTAACATGATGGTTCGAAAGTGGCTCCTTTAAAACAGAGTAGTTTTGGGGTCTTGAAAGTCCTTCCAAACTCAACCAATTTTGAAATCGAATCATAGCAGTTTGTATAATATAATTTTTTAACATTTATCAAGGGCATGGAAATAGCTAAAACTCAGTGATTTCTTTTCTCCATGGGAAATATCTTTGTATTCCATATGAGGAATATACATGTTTCGGTCCTCAACGGACTGCTCAGACTCAAAACAAGGCTTGAAGCCATTACAATGAAGCTCATCATGTCACTCGTGGGAGTTGAATCTGGGTGGGGAGGATAACAATCATTCCTCCCAACCACTCAGGAGAAACCTAATTGACTAAAACTCAGTGATTTCTATTTGTAAGCATAAATAATTAGGATACAATTTACCACTCAGGAGAAACCTAAATGACTAAAACTCAGTGATTTCTATTTGTAAGCATAAATAATTAGGATACAGAAATTGTTTTTCGTGTACTGAGTTCAGATAGTCCAGCAGTGCCTGGGCATGATTTCCTTACTTGGATCATTCATTGTAAACATGGACCTATATTTATAACTATATCACTGGAAACCTATTTAAGTACCAAATTATGAATTTTATTGCAGCCTTAACATGGAGTTTCAACATTTACAGTCCATATTAGAAAGACTCCAAGGGAAACTTAAAAGGATGCCACTGTAGCACATCACAGCATACATTCTAAGATAGTTTACAAGATAAGTTTTAGCTTTTGGGGTTACTCCAAAACTGTTTTCATCTTTCTAGGAGAGCATTATGTGTCCTAGCCCCTTGTCAATGCTTCATGGACATATGGATGCCTCAGTTTATTTCATGCTTGATATTGGTGAGAGTGTTGGCATGGTGCTGTTACCTAGGTGGTTGTTGATTCAAGACCCACCGAGTGGGAACAGTTGAGGCCAGATGCAAGTCTTGGGAGATTTTGATGGCATAGAAACAACCCTCATAGCACAACAGCTTAGCCAAAGGACAGCTGTAAACTACTATAAAGTTAAACAATATTTCCAAAAAAATGTACACATGCATACCTATGGATAATCTCAGTCCAATCAAGGTTCAATGTTCTATTTCCCATTGGCTATTTCTTTTATAACTTACTACCTATTGGTTATAAACATTTTGAATTTACACGCCAAAACTATGATATGCTCACAAATTATGAAAAAAAGTGTCCAAACATAAAGGCCAATTTAGAATTTCAAAGCTACTAGATAATTGTGCATACTGAAAACCATAAAGAAATCTAATCTACACGTCCTGTAATGAAATGTGAAACATGGGAACAGTGGACGCATCATGATAGGGTGGCATATGGAGCCAAAGGAGCTTCTGGTAAGGACTTGCATCAGGTCAAGTTCAACATCCCAGCATCTTAATAGCAAGATCACTGAGCTGAGGTCACAGCCTTTTTAAGCATTAAAATTTCTGTATGCGCAGTGAAAGGAACACTCTCATTAATCAAAATATCACAGGGGAACCACATGAAAAAGGGCTAAACCATTTTACTTTTACTTTTTCCCAAGGAAAACATCATGGGAAACCCAAGGAACACTTACCCACATTCATGGATAACATCTCCAGTAAATTCGTTGGTGTAAACTAGTTCACCTAACCTACGGGGATGCAAACAGTGCAGCTCCAAGCACAAAAATAGCCAAAAGCGCAACAACATTGGCAAGCAACAATTAAGCTAACCCCTTTAGCTGTAAACCACTTCGCCTATCTTCTCCCTGTCTTATCTGCTTTCTCTGTTGTGAGCTGTAACTTATAAGCCACCAAGTCAATAATCCCAGGTATGGCCAATGTACTAACCAAACCTATTGATAGACTACCTGGGGACTGTCATATACAAGTCCGAGGGTTGTGGCCTGTTGAGAAATCTAGGGCATAGCTATTAAGTGATTTCTCTTCAATTAGTAACTGCTTGTGAGTGCTTTTTACTTCTTTAGACTAGGATCTTCTTTTACTTCAGTTATTAGTGTTCTTCATCAAACAGCTACCAATGCATAAACCATAAAGAGACAAGAGACACAGCGGAATATAGGCTATCAGCCAGGGCCAAAACCTCTCACTATTTGAGAGGAAAACCCGAACAAATTCTTCTTATAGAGATTCCAATTGACGAATACCAAGACCACGACCCTTGACCTATTTGCCACTCCAAGACCAAGACACAAGTTCTCTTGACAGTCAATCTTTTGCTCCTTTCCTCTTCCACTTCGACCTTCTTAGCACTGAGACATTATCACCACCAAGATCTCATTTTTGTGGTGGCAGAGTCCTTCTTACTGTGATGACAGCGAGACCTTCTCACTGTAGTTATACCGAATCCTTCTTACTATGATGACAGCAAAACCTTACTGTGGAGACAACGATCTCTTCTTACTGTGGTGCCACTGAAACAAAGATTGTACTGAGACTGTGATATCACTGTTAGCACCGAGACTATGGTATGTTGGCACCAAAACTGTGGCAGCATGTCACTGTGGTAGCACCGAGACCCTTTCACGGTTGATAGCACCGAACCCTCTTATCTGAAATAGCATTAAACCGTACTATAATATATCCACTGTAATCCGCACTATAATCACTGTAATCAGCACTGTAATCTCCCTGCAATTAGTCTGAGATTCTGTGTGTTCTGATGCTTGACCGAATTGCAGATTTTACAGACCACTGAAAATGTGTCTTCTGAAATAGGCCGAGCTGCCTATTTATACTTGTTTTCCATCATAATTAAGCTGACATGACTGTAAGCTCAATCGACGTGTCATTTGGAATTTGCAATAATCTTTTTGAAGCTGACACAAGAAGAATACTTCGCTTGGTCTTGGAGGGCTTATCCTATACATATTAATGACTCATACACAACTGTAATATGCCCAAGAAGGATACTCCATACATGACAGACTCAAATTGACTTTTATGACTAGATGACAAATCCTAAAGGCTCACAATGGGAGCCATCACTAAAATAAAATTCCTTGCTCATGAAACCCATGAGACAAGCATAATAATAATTTTATTTTTCTTCTTTTCATCAATTACATAAAATCACAATTACACATGATATTATGAAGATCGAACCTAGTTACACTTTTCAACACTCCCTCTTAACTAGGGAGGTATTCATAATGGTACTTGGTCATTCTCAATCTGAAGAATTTCTCATAAGAAGAATCGGATTGGTAACCCCTTTGTATAGCATCATATCAACCAGCATTGTCTCATAGCAAGGCCTTGACTAACAGCTCTATCTCTCCATGAGATTTGAGCACAATGCTGGCAAGAGAAATGATGTATAGATACCCTCATCATTATTTCTCTTGGAACATACCCCACCCGGGTTCTCAGGGTGTGTTCCACTAGGACTATTTTTATCTTGGATTCCCAGTCCTCAAAGAATATCGATCCTCTGCGACTACTCTTATCTTGGATTCCCTAATACATCCTCAAAGAGCATCGGATACGGAACATACCCCACCCAGGTTCTCAGGGTGTGTTCCACTAGGACTATTCTTATCTTGGATTCCCAGTCCTCAAAGAATATCGGTCCTCTACGACTACTCTTATCTTGGATTCCCTAATACATCCTCAAAGAGCATCGAATGCCAGATGTTTACCCAATCCCTTATTTTGTCTTCCCAAGTGAAGACAAGAATGATGTGTCTCTCTCTCCCTCTTAATTAGGGATGACATATCTATTCCAATAAAAGAATGTACTCATTCCTATGGAAGGAATGTACCTAAGCTCCCTCTTGGCTTAGGAATTTCCAAGTTTCTTCAAAGTAAGAAACGTGTTTCCAGACTTCCTCTTAATTAGGGACCTACAACAACTCCTCAGGTGGAGATGATGGGACAACCGACTGCTTGAAGAACTCCTCCTCACGATGTCATGAACTTCTTTTATCTAGGAGTCTTCATGTTTGGGACTTCTACATAGGGCATCGACCATCCATCACTTTCATCCATGAGTCAACCATGTCATCATCGGAAAGTAATCTATCAGTCCATATCTGGCCTTCCTTTGTGCCATGCTGCTTTCTTCATGCCATGTTTACTTAAGGATCTTTACTCCTACTACATGTGCATCGGTGGTGGAAGACATCCGTAGATCTTCCCTTCGCAGTGCTACATAAACCCATCCAGATATATACAAAAAATAAAGGAATGAACAATTAAAACAACATTAACTTTGTGATGGCCTTTCATCATGACATCTTCTAGTTTGCATCGGCATCCTGCATACATATCGACACATCTCCCAAAGATATATATATATATATATATATATATATATATATATATTGTCAAGGGTCTCTTTTCTTTTTCGGACTTCATCAGAGTCTTAGTATCTTCCATGGAGATATCCTAATCAAATCTTCTTGGTCTTTCGGATGTTGATTACCTTTACCATGGTTGCATATTCCATGATCTCTTCCTTCCTTTCTTCGCACATTACATTCCCAGGGGATTCCAATCAGAGTTCCTAAATTGTAGTCAACTACCTCATACTTCATATGAGGATATTTTATGTTTATTTCATCTAGTGAATATGTGACCCATGCATTCTTGCATTCCTTTTAGCGAAGAGATCCTTACCTTTGATCATGCTCTCAAGATACAACATTGATCCATGTTACCTGCAACCATATGACATGACTTCCACGATATCAAATGTAAGCATACATACCTCATTTTTCCTTTGGGTCATCCAGACTTCTTGTAGCGGCTTGATTGAAAGAACTTAAATCCCTTGAATTGCTTCATTTTTATATCATACCATCATCCCATGAATTCCACAAGATTGGAATTCTTGATGAAACACTTGCTTTTCCTCATGATCGGTGAACCTTTCAATGAAGATTCCATCAGAGAATCTTGAGGACCTAAAGTATCCCCATCAGCAAATGTTTCCTTTTGACAGATGTATGATGAACCTCGTACTAGATGACCTTGCCACTTATGTTCCCAATGAGATTCCTAAGAGCTATATCCTCGAGTTCCATAAATTCTAACCATCTTTCATTTTTTTCTATGATAATGTCCCGAGCTCTTGCTTTCAATGCTTCTATGATGCCTTGATGCATCCCATTTAGTGAATCATGATAGACATATCTTACAATAGAAGACTTAGGAATTTGAAAAGAACTAAGGTGAGGAAGACTATATCAATCATAGTAGAGATCTCTTACTTCCTCTATCTTGGACTTCTTCTTTTCAGCTTCCTCTACTTCTTCGGTGATATGAGCTTCTTCTCTTCTTCTCTTCTTCTTTTGTTATTGTCATTCTTGATCTTAGGACAGTCTCTTTTGTAGTGTCCATATTCTTGACACCCATAGCATTGGATCTTATACATGTCCCTTTTCTTTTTCCAAGAACCAAACTTTCCAAATTTTCCTTTTCTTCTTGTCATTGTAGCATAAGCTTGATTTTGCTCACTTGCTCCCACATCAGATTTGGCCTTTAGTCTAGATTCTTCAATCTTGCATTGTGACCATAGATCCTAGAATGGAATAACTTCTTTCTTCCCATAAATACTTGAAGTAAAGTTACCCCACTCCTCTGGTAGTGCATTTAATACCACTGTAGTCATTTCACTATCAGACATGACTTCTCCCAGATTTTGTAGTTGATCTCGGATCTCAGATATCCTCATAAAGAATGAGGCTATTCCATCTTCCCTAGACATCTTCAACTTGTAGAGTTCTTGTCTTAATGAGATGACTTCTCCAACAATGCTTACGGAATACAACTCTACCAGTTTGTCATAGATTTCTTTTGAAGTTTTGAGTTTAGATACATATGGGATGAGGGGATCCTTGATGGATTCTATGAGAATCCTTTGAGCCCTAACTTCCCCTTTCATATACTTTGCAAGTTCTTAAGCATCTTCTTCTCCTGGTTTGGTGATAGATCCTTTGACATGATCCATGACCTCATTTTCAATGAGATTTAGAGTTGTCATTTTCTTCCATGCAAGGTATTTTGAAGCTCCAACCAATTTGTTGTTTTCCTTGCAAAAAGACATTTTTACAAATTCAAATAAGGTCATATACTTACTTGATAGGATGTTCCTTTCTCCTTGTTGCTTCCATGATGTTGATGATGATGTAGAGAATAGAAAACTTCTTTTGTTGAGGATAGTTTTCTTCAATAATCATCCTTGATCTCACAGAGAGGGAGATCCCTTTTGATGGTGAAATCTTGTTGATGAAGATCAATGATGACTTCTTGGTGATGTCTTCAATGGTAAGGAACTTGCTTCAATGAGAGAGAGTCTTGATGACACCGCCTTTTGATATAGCTTCCTTTGGACGAATAGTCTTCAAATCACTTAATCTTGAGTAGATGTAGGGTTTTGGCCTTCTTTTCTTGATGATGATCTTAATACTTCTTTGTAGACTTCTTGACTTCAAGATGATCTTCGCTTTGATGCCTTCCTTGAGTGTCCCTTGATAAGATGCCCTTCCTTGACTTAGTCACCTTAGCTCTGATACCATGTTGAGAAATCTGGGGCATAGCTATTAAGTGATTTCTCTTCAATTAGTAACTGCTTGTGAGTGCTTCTTACTTTTTCAGATTAGGATCTTCTTTTACTTAGGTTATTAGTGTTCTTCATCAAACATCTACCAATAAATAAACCATAAAGAGACAAGAGACACGAAATATAGGCTATCAGCCAGGCCTAAAACCTCTCACTCTTTGCGAGGAAAACCCGAAGAAATTCTTCTTATAGAGATTACAATTAACAAAGACCAAAACCACGACCTTTGACCTATTTTCCACTCCAAGACCAAGACACAAGTTCTCTTGATAGTCAATCTTTTGCTCCTTTCGTCTTCTCGACTCTTCTTCCACTTCGATCTTCTTAGCACCGAGAAATTATCACCACCGAGATCTCATTTTTGTGGTGGCACTAAGTCCTTACTATGATGATAACAAGACCTTCTCACTGTAGTTATACCGAATCCTTCTTACTCTGATGACAGGAAAACCTTACCGTGGAAACAATGATCTCTTCTTACTGTGGTGGCACTGAAACAAAGATTTCATTGAGACTATGATAGCATTGTTAGCACCGAGACTGTGTATGTTGGCACCAAAACTGTGGCGGCGTGTACTGTGGTAGCACCGAGACCCTTTCACTATTGATAACACCGAACCTTCTCATCTTAAATAGCACTAAACCATACTATAATATATCCACTGTAATCTGCACTGTAATCTGCACTATAATCCCTGTAATCCGCACCGTAATCTCCCCGCAATTAGTTCTAGATTCTTTGTGTTATGATGCTTGACCAAATTGCAGATTTTACAGACCACCAAAAATTTGTCTTCTGAAATAGGCCGAGCTGCCTATTTATACTTGTTTTCCAACATAATTAAGCCGACATGACTGTAAGCTCAATGGACGTGTCATTTGGAATTTGCAATAATCTTTTTGAAGCCAATGTGAGGAGGATACTTCGCTTGGTCTTGGAGGGCTTATCCTATACATATTAATGGCTCATACACAATTGTAATATGCCCAAGAAGGGTCCTTCATACATGACATAGACTCAAATTGACTTTTATGACTAGATGACAAATCCTAAAGGCTCACAATGGGAGCCATCACTAAAATAAAATTCCTTGCTCATGAAACCCATGAGACACGCATAATAATTATTTTATTTTTCTTCTTTTCATCAATTACATAAAATCACAATTACACATAACATTATGAAGACCGAACCTAGTTACACTTTTCAACATGGCCAAACTTCAGATCCAATTGTATTAGTGCATGTGTATAGCATTACATGGATTGTCATTCTAGACTAACAATCTGGTCCATGAATATGTTTGTGTAAGTTCTACATTTGAGAATCTCATAACACGTTTTCCACAACGAACTTTGGAATTCTAGGATTGAACATTTGCTGATATCACTACCTAGAACTGACAAATATTAGAACCTCCTTTTGAATACAAGTAATTGTGCATTTTTGAATATTTTACATTTATGTGACAAGTGAGAGGTTATTGCAAGCATGTTATGTTATAGTAAGTTACTAGATGACATGGATGCACTTTAATTTAACTCAAAATATTTATAGAGAATGACAACCTTTTTGAGAAGATCACAAAGATCCATCAAAAATAGATATGCCCATTCGTCCCATTTCTAAATATGATTGCATCATATACTCAGAGCTAACATCTAGAGGTTGCACAACCATAGTGCCAAATCAGGGGTGCCTCTTTTTCTAGGGATAAACAATTAGTGAATGTATACTCAGTTGATGACTCAATGTTTACTCCAAACCTGACTCAAGAGTTAATAGAGGGATCTTTGCGTTGTTTGGATAGATAAGATAAGGCAGTAGGGTGATTGTGACTGAGGAAAAAGAGAAGTAATCATCTTTTATCAAGTGGCCTATCTGGACCAATGTTGCGAGGGAGTGCCCCCCCCCCCCGCCTCCTTGCACTTGCTCCCGAAGCGCGCTCCGAACAAAAGCGCTCAGGAGCAACTCACAGAGAGCATGCTACCAAATCGCTCTCGTTTGGAACCACGCTCTAGAAAAAAATTGCGCTTCATGGTTTCTTGAGGAGTGATTGCTCCTACCCAGAAAACCGCTCTTGCCCTTTGACGCCCACGCGCGGTCAAGAAAGGGAAATTTTTTGTTGAATAAAAGACCTCCCTTCCCACATAACATCATTTTATGAGTGTGAGAGAGATTGAGAGGGTTTGAGCCTTGAGGAGCTTGTGGGAGATTGTGGGAGCTTGCAAGGGAGATTGACGGTTACCATTTGTGAGACCTTGGGAGATTGAAAGCTACCACCACTATTGGAGAGCAAAGAAGTAGGGTCTAATCCCATTTTTTTTCCACGTAACATTTATATTTTTTATATGTTGAAAATCTAGAATCTAGATGTTCTCTTCTCCTACTCTTTCCCATTGCTCCCTCATTTTATTGCAGGAAAGAAGCTCAAGCTTCGACAAACATGATGAGTATATGGCTTAGCCTTATCTTGTTGGTTCCATTTTTTGCTATGATGATGGTGTTGGGAAACATAAGAAGAAGTGATGAAGATGATGAAGAAGTGGGTAGTGGTGGATTAGGATACCCTAGAGAAGAGGAGTACTACAAGAGGAAGAGGAGGAGGATAATGGGAGTGAAGATGATGGAATGAAAACCAGGGTAGACCAAACATCTCTATGGAAATATGTTACAAGGCTTGGAGGAGGGAAACGGGGTGGAACCACTAAATTTGTATGCCCCCATTGCAAATCTACTTACACAGGTTCATATATGTTAATTTTAGCTAACCATGTTATGTTCTATGCTTAGAGCGATTTACTTCAATCTTTCTTATTAGCTCAATTCAATTTCCAGTTATGCAATCACATAAACATTGACAGTAAATGCAGATAGAACATAAATAAATCGACTGAAGACAAGCCAAGACAAGAGAGACAATAATTTGGCGGATGCCAGGGAAAAACCCCAATGCAAGGAAAACCCTTTGATCAAATCTTCTTATTATTCTTCAAATTCAGTAAAGAGAGAAAGTACAATTTACAACAGTCAACAGGATGCCCTAGCCAGCAAAGTCAATACTGGTCAAACTAGCAAAATACCTCCCAATGGAGCTCGGTCAAAGCCAGTGATACTCGGCCTCTGCTCACAGTCAAAGTCAGCCTAAAACAGTCTGAATTTCTTTAGTCAAACTCAGTCAACGCAACAGTCAAACTTGAGCAATATGTGGTCAACGTATCAGTCAAATCAATTCCCTTCACCTCAATTTTTGTGCCACCAAATTTGGCCTCCCAAAAGCACAGATTGTCCAAAAGATCGAAGTCAAACAACCAAGGTTGACACAAAGTCAACGTTGGTCAACCCTGCATAGAAACCCTTAACACAGTCCGAAATTTCCAGCTTGTCCTTCACGCATGCGGAGGAGAGAGAGAGACCTCTAAGGTTGTACGAACCAATCAGAGAGAGAGAATGTGTGAGATGAGTTGATGTCCAAATTAGGTTTATGTCTCTCCTTTTTATATCCATCATTGAGGGTGTGTGACACATCTTTTAGGGCTTGTGAGCCTACATTACAAAGTTGGCTGACCTTGACAAATTGCACATGTGTGAAAAGTAAATTCAAAATCCAACTTTTGCTCATCCAAACAAGATGATCTTTAGATCATTCTTGCACCTCTCCGAAAGAGGAATCCAACAAAAATATCATCTCCATCATATGAGCAGTGCAACATGGAGTTTGGCCCTAGTTTCCAAATTTAACACTCTCTCTCAACTAAGGAGAACTCCACCTGTCCATCCATTTGTCAACCTGTGCAATCCTGTCATCCAGTACCATCATGTACTATCATATATCACCCTATTGTCTCTGTACTTTGTCGGCTTTGCTTTGTTGTAGAAGAAATAATGAAGAAGATATGATCGAGAGTGAGTCACAAAGACCTTGCCACTCTCCACTGACTCGAAGTCAGTTTAGAGGTAAAAACCTCAACCAGACTTGATCCTAGATCAAGTTATTGGACACATCCCATCCTATACATAGAGAGTACGACAATACACGATGCATCCATCGGTAATGCTATGGTCTCTATCCTCATTTCCCAGCTCATTGGCTAGATTAGAGGTACTTCCCATGAGTCCTAGACCACATGGGTAGGATGCATGTGGGGCATAGATCAAAAAGAGGGTGAACCAACTCAATATCATAATGGTGGGGAAATAGCACACCAACAAGCTAAGGTGGCCATGTGGTTGCTTATAGCTCCAAGCAAGTATCCCCAAGCCCCCTAGAGCTCTCAAAGCTCATAGTCCAATTCAAGCAGGACCCTCATAATAGGGTCTGTCCACGATACCAAGCTTCTCACGGAAAGTTAATAACTTAACCTTCCCCAGAGGCTTCATGAGAATATCCGCGACTTGCTCATCAGTCTCAATGTGATGGAACCTTACAGCACCTCGTTGTACCATGTCCCGGACAAAGTGGTACCTAATATCAATATACTTAGATCGGTCGTGGAACACGAGATTCTCAAAAAGACGAATCCTGCTTTGGTTATCGCAAAGGATCACGGTGGTATCCAGCACATGCCCAAACAGCTCACTGAAGAGCTTTCTCAACCAAATAGCTTCACAACAGGCCATACTTGCTGCAATGTATTCGACCTCGGCGGTGCTCAAAGCAACTGATTTCTGTTTCCTGCTCATCCAGAAGATCAAAGCAGAACCCAAGGTGAAGCAACATCCAGATGTGCTCTTACGATCCACCACACTGCCTGCCCAATCAACATCGGTATATCCATGGAGCCTCATACTCCCGGCAGTATATCTCAGCTCATGGTTGATTGTGCCCCAGAGATATCTCAAGAGATTCTTGGCACCAATCCAGTGAATGTGATGAGGCTCGACCGTATATTGACTCAACGTGTTAACTACAAAACATATGTCCAGACGTGAGTTCACTAAGAACATCAAGGCCCCCACGAGTTGACAATACTCGGTGGGATTTCCAAAATCATGCCCAACAACACTTCCATACAACTTCTTAAAGTTGAGTTCCATCGAAGTAGTCACAGACTTGCGGTCCACCATCCCAAATCTCTCCAGCAGCTTCACAATATATATTCCTTGAGAAAGGAAAATCTCAACTGGCTTTTGCCAGATCTCCAAGCCTAGGAAATAGTGCATTAGTCCTAAGTCCTTCATCTCAAACTCGGAAGCTAGCTCCCTCTTACATTGATGAATAAGAGGGTCAACACCTGTCAAGAAGAGATCGTCCACATAGAGAACCAGAATGAGATGCTTGTCATTATCAACCTTAAAATAAAGGTTTGGATCAACATGACTTTGAGTAAAGCCCAACTTCATCAAGTAGCTATCGATCCTCTCATACCAAGCCACGAGGGCTTGCTTCAACCCATAGAGGGCTTTCTTCAACCTACATACATGTGTATCGCCATCTCGGACTTTGAACCCCAAAGGTTGTTCCACATAGACCTCTTCCTTGATTGAGCCATGTAAGAAGGCAGTGTTGACATCCATCTGATGTAGACTCCATCCTTGCAATGCAGCAAGGGCACTGATCGAACGGATGGTGGTGTAGCGGGCAACAGGTGCAAATATATCATCACAGTTTATTCCTTCCTTCTACGAGAAGCCTCAGGCAACAAATCTTACCTTGAATTTTTCAGCACTTCCATCGGCTCCATGCTTGATCTTGTTGAGCCATTTCGAGGTGACCACAAATTTGTCCTTTGGTCTAGGGACCACATCCTAGACATCATTTTTCATGATCGACTCATATTCCACGTTCATAGCATCTTTCCAAACTTGATGCTTCACGAGTTCTTTAAACGTTCTAAGCTCACATTGTATGACGGTGCTCATGGCTACTAAGTACCCTTGGTTACCTATTCAGCTTCTTACTTTCACAGAATGTTCCCCTTGGGGTAGCATGTCTCTTGACATCTTCGAGAGTGTCCCTAAGCCATGAGGGCCTTCTTTTATTTGAAGAAGGTGGATCTAAAGGGTCCACCGGTCCTTCAACATCGAGCATCAGTTCATCCTTCGGTTCTTCCTGCCTTCCTGCTTCTTCTTCTTTGTCATCATTTGAGATAGGAAGATCTCTAACCTTCCTGAGGGCAGCATCTTCGTCAAAGGTGACATCATGACATATCTCTACTTCTCTTTGACCAAGCACATAGATTCTATATGCCTTTGAGGTTTCATTGTAGCCCACAAATGTTCCCTTCTTTCCAGAAGCATCCAATTTGCTTCTCTTTTCTTCTGGCACATGAAAATATACGAGACTTCCAAAAACTCTAAAATGAGAAAAATCAGGCTTCTTACCAGAGAAGACCTCTTCGGAAGTTTTGGAGTCCAATGCATAATGTGGTCATCTATTTTGAACATACACAACGGTGTTGGCAGCTTATCCCCATAGGAACTTCGGAAGACCTTGGTCATAAAGCATGGCACAGGTAGCTTCCAAATGGTTTTATTCTTCCTTTCAGCAACACGATTTTGTTCGGGAGTATACACAGTAGTGGTCTCCCTCTTAATGCCAACTTCCCTGCAGTAGTCATTGAATTCATTTGACTCATATTCAGTTCCATTATCGGTCCTCAAAATTTTGATCTTCTTCCTTGTTTGATTTTCAAGCAAGGCCTTGAAGGTGCGGAACCATTTGAATGATTCGTCCTTTTTCTTCAAAAAGTATATCCAAGTTTTGTTGGAGAAGTCATCTATGAAAGTGATATAATATAAGCATCCTCCCAAGGATGTTATAGCCAGCATACCAGATAGATTAGAATGAATCAGTTGTAAAATATCAGATGTCTTAGTAACACTGAAGGGGAATGGTCCCCTTGTATGCTTTCCTTTGGCACAACCCTGACATACACCTTCATGATCATCTTTGAAATCGGGCATAGCTGTGACCACCTTGTTGATTTTTGTAGAATCCGGAAGAATTCCAAGTCTCAAATTTTGCAGGGAGGCTTGGACAACAACATTCCAAAGAACCCAGAAACAGTTTGTGGAAATTCCTCTCTGTTCATGACTTATTAAAATAATTAACTATTTTAATGAAGACCCTAAGTCTAAACTTAGGGAAATGAAATAATTAAAGGGTATTAATAAGTCAGAGTGTGAATCTTCTAGAAAACATGGATCAAGTCGAGTTTTAATCTTAGCTAATTATTAAAATTTTAATCTGGGTCGTTGGTTCTCCAACAGGAAGATTATAAAAGAAGGCTTGAGGGTCATTTGGAAAATAAGTTGGGCATACACTTAGTACTTGAAGGAGATCCATTCTGATGTAGAATTCGATTTCAGTGGGAGAGTTGCAGGGTGAGAAATTTGCAGAAGCAGAAGGAGGAGGGAGTTAGTGGTGATCGAGATCAGAGACAGAGGGCAGCTGTGGGTCACTGGAGGCAGCTTGAGGCTACAGCGCAGAGAACCCATACAATCTCCACGCAAACTCATGCAGTCCAGCACTGGGACTGCACAGTGAATCACGTAGAGAGACACATGGGCATGCAGGGGTTGTTTAGGGTGTTAGAGAATTGTCCGAGTAAGCCAGAAGTTCAGTCTTAAGTGTTTCAGAATTTATCTGTCGTTGTATTTCCCTGTAAAGATATCATTTGTTGAAAAATTAATAAAACCCTCATCTGCTGCACCAGTTTTCCCGCATTGGGTTTTTTCGGGGACAATTGTCCAAAAATAATTGTGTACATGTGATTGATTCTTGTGCTTATGTTCCCTACTGTTTCTTTCTCTGCATTTATATTTGTGAATGTTGCAGTAGTATTTATTTCGATATTTTCCGGAAGATTTCTGAATAATAACTTATTGAAATAATAAGTAGGAGAAATAAATCTATCACTGCAACTGTTTGTAATTTTCACATGGTATCAGAGCTAGAGATGAATAACAGAGAAGGGGCATCTATCAGTGAACATAAATCTATTGTTACAGCAACAACGCAGAAGGGTTCACGCAGTTATCTATGAAGGGGAAGAAGCACGACAGACTAAATGGATCACAATGTCTCTGTATTGGCATCCAGACTTGAGGAAGATTTTGCTTGCGTATCAAGCACTGCTTCTTCTGATGTCTGGTATATTGACAGCGGAGCCTCTGCTCACATGACTGGAGTACGGGAATGTTTTTCTAACTACCAAGAAGAGCAAATGAATTTCAAAATAACCATGGGTAATAAAGAAAAATGCACTCTCGTTGGGAGAGGTACCGTAGTTTTTCAGATTCAAGCAGGAAATAGAATCTGGGCCACTAATGTGCTGCATGTGCCGGGTTTGGGGATAAATTTACTCTCAGTGTCTCAGCTTCAAAACCGAGGATATGACGTCTACTTTATTGGCAATAGAGTCTACGTCAAGCACCCCAGTTGGAAGAAGAAGGCACAGATCGGGGTAAGAAGCAACAAATTGTACAAGCTACAACTTGACTTTCCAATGGCACTAGTTGGCAGTGCAGATGAAACAGACTTGAATGAGCTATGGCACAGAATAATGGGGCATTTGCATCATGGGGCATTGAGAACTCTCCAGAAGACTGTTACAAGTGTTCCAGAACTGAGCACTAAACAAGATGATGTCTGCAAGGGGTGAGTATTAGGAAAATATGCCAAGGCAGCATATCAGAGAAGCAACAATAGGGCCAAGGGTGTATTGGATTTGATACACTCAAATATTTGTGGGCTGATGTACACTAGAGCTCTTAGTGGTGCCGAATATTTCGTCACCTTCATTGATGACCATTCCAGGAAAACCTGGATCTACTTCTTGAAGACCAAGGATGAAGTCTTTAGTCGATTTAAAGAGTTTAAAGCTCTGATGGAAAATCTGACAGGGAAGCGGATCAAGGTGCTGCGATCAGATAATGGTGGTGAATTCATAAATAAAGAATTCACTGGATTCTATGCAAGGGAAGGCACTAAAAGAGAGTGGACAACTCCATACAATTCGGAGCAAAATGGTGTGACAGAAAGAAATAACCGAAATATTGTTGAAGCAACCAGAGCTATGCTGTATGACCAAGACATGCCCAAATTCCTGTGGGCTGAAGCGTGTAATACAATTATATACATTTAGAACAGGACTCCTCACGTTGCACTGGGAAATATCATGCCAGAAAATGTCTTCACTGGAAGTAAGCCTGAAGTGAGTCACTTTAGGATTTTCGGCAGTACAGCGTACTGTCATGTGCCCAGTGAGAAGAGGAAGAAGTTGGAGATGACTGCTGAAAAGGGGTATCTGGTAGGATACAGTGAGAATGCAAAGGCTTATCGCATCTACATTCTTGAGAGCAGGAAAGTGGTGGTGCGAAGGGATGTGAATTTCATGGAGGAGAAGGCCTTCAGAAGATCTCGTGAGCTGCCTTCTGCTACGCAGTCTGAGGAAGAGCCTCTGGTCCAGCCCCAACAACGAGCAGCAAAAAATTCAGTTGCCTCTCCAAGGCATAGTGATCCAGAGGATGTGTCTCCCGAGGATTTGCAAGAGGAAGAGCCGGTAGATCCACCCACTACCAGTGGGAGAATGAGCAGGGAACTTCGAAAAATTCTGAAGGATGCAGAGGACTTTGTCAGAATTTCCCGAAATGAGAAGAGACAGCGTAGGCAGCCTGAGAGGTAGCAAGCCTTGGTTGCTCAAGTCGGAGAACCTTCCAGTTTTTGGGAAGCAACTCAGCACCAGGTGTGGGTTGATGCAATGGTGGAAGAGTACAATTCCATCATGACGAATTATGTCTGGGAAGTAGTACCCAGACCTCAGGAGAGATCAGTTGTAGGATCCAGGTGGATCTACAAAATCAAGTATGTTGCAGACGGCAACATCGAGAAATTTAAAGTCGGGTTTGTGGCTAAGGGGTATGCTCAGAAAGAAGGAATTGACTATGAAGAAACCTTCGCCCCAGTAGCCAGGTACACCTCTATCAGGTATGTGATATCCCTTGCTGCGCAAATGGGATGGGAAATTCACCAGATGGGCGTCAAGACGGCATTCTTGAACGGAGTGATAGAAGAAGAGGTGTATATAGAACAACTGGAGGGCTTTCAGACACATGATCAGAAAACTCGTGTGCAGATTGAAGAAAGCATTATATGGACTGAAGCAAGCTCCTAGAGCCTGGTATGGTCGAATTGACAGCTACCTGCAGAAGATGGGATTTGTCAAGAGTGACACAGATCCCAATCTCTACAATCTAAGAGTAGGGAGTGAGCCTTTGATATTGGTTTTATATGTAGATGATCTATTCTTGATGGGATCATCAAGGCTCATCACAGATTACAAGAAGAATTTGGCTGGAGAATTTGACATGAAGGATCTAGGACGGATGCACTATTTTCTGGGGTTGGAGGTATGGCAGTAGAACGGGGAGATCTTCCTTGGTCAAGGAAGATACACTACAGAGATTCTAAAGAGATTTCAGATGGAGGATTGTAGACCCATGACAACTCCAATGATCACCAACTGGAAGAAAATCGACACGTCCAAAGATGATGAGGCAAATCCTACACTATATAGGCAGCTCATAGAGTCATTGATGTATCTGGTAAATACAAGGCCAGACATCTGTTATGCTGTAAATACCCTCAGTCAGTTCATGATGGAACCGAAGAGGGAACATTGGGCAGCAGCCAAGCATGTTCTTAGGTACCTTCAAGGAACAGTCAAGCTTGGATTGAAGTACACTCGTAGCAATGATGTCAGGTTGAGTGGTTTCAATAACGCAGATTGGGCTAGAAGTTCAGTTGATTGGAAGAGTACCAGTGGGTATTGTTTCAGTCTAGGATCAGGAATGACTTCCTAGTGCAATAGGAAACAAAATTCCGTAGCACTGAGTTCAACAGAAGCAAAGTACATGGCAGCCAGCATAGCTTCATGCGAAGCCATGTGGCTTAGGAAACTGCTAGTGAATCTACTCAAGGAGAAAATGGAAGCAACTAGCATCTTATGTGATAATCAGAGTTGCATAAAGCTCTCTGAGAATCCTGTGTTTCATGATAGGTCGAAACATATTGACCTCAGGTGTCACTTCATCAGGGATTGTGTACAACGTGGAGTTGTTTAGTTGTAGAACACTCCAACAGGAGAACAAGTGGAAAACATCCTCACAAAGGCTCTCGGGAAGACAAAGTTTGTCTGCTTTAGAGAAAAGATGGGGATGATGAAGAATCCCTTCCAGTTGCAAGAATGGATAGACTCAGTATTTAAAGGGAGCTGTGGTACAGAGGCAACAGTGACAATGGCAGTGTCAAAGGCAGCAATACAGGAGGCAGCAGCGCAGCAGATGGGGGGGCAAAGTCCTGAGATCAACAACGCAGAGGGTGCTTCAAAATTAGAGCAGCATGCAGCAGTGATATTGTTGGAACCAATGTTGCACGAAGCGGGGACGAAGCGGGGACGCGGAAGCGTCATTTCCAAAAAATCTAGGAAGCAAAGTGTCTCGAAAGCGTCTACTATATATATATATATATATTTTTTTTTTTTTGCATTTATATTAAAAAAACATTCAAAATACCAAATTAATTGTAGAAGATATGGAAGCATGCATATTTGTACATAAATCAAGATAGATATGACATCCATTGTACATTAATGATTAATTATTTGAGCATCAACCATTTAGATGCATCAACTATCTATAATCTAGATTCTTCTCCTTTTTTCTAGCCTTTGCCTCTACCTTGATTATCTAGGGACATTAGTCAAAATTGCCCAATTTTGATCAAACTACCTAATGCAAGCCTTAAAATATGGTAGAAAGAACTTAACATGCTTGATCGATGATTTTGACTTGATTGAAATGTAATTTTTTGCTAACGACATGACAAAGGAGTTCAACAATTAACACCACCAACACTAGGGTACATATAGGGCTTGGTGCTCTTGATTAAATGCTAATCACATACCCTCATACATGATATAATCTAATGAAATGCCACCATACCATTGATCCTGAATTCCTGAAAACTGTTAAGTCTGCTGAATTTTGAATAGGATATGAAATTCTATTTTCTCCATATGAAGTCCGATCAGGCTAGAACCACTCTCAAACATCTTGAGTCAT
This sequence comes from Pinus albicaulis, assembly GCA_034641835.2. Lineage (NCBI taxonomy): Eukaryota > Viridiplantae > Streptophyta > Pinopsida > Pinales > Pinaceae > Pinus > Pinus albicaulis. The sequence goes on along the minus strand of CM076572.1, from coordinate 227,370,760 downwards.
TTCATGGTAATGTTAAAAATTTAAGTAAATCTAAGAAACATCTAAGGAGGTGAAAGAGAGCTTATATATTTTTCATCCTATCCCTAACTCAACACTAACCCACCCTCTAACCCAACTAAAGTTAAAAATAAAAATAAAAATAAAAAAATTTGCTTTTTTTGCTGCGTTAGTCGGATCCGTACGATGTTGTATGGAAGTGATCGTGATCCGTATAGATCCGCCTTCGAAGCGCGGCGCTTCTGTACACCGATCGTCATACAAAACGCAGATCTGGCGTACGAGATCGTGGATCCGGCCTTACGGATCCGAATTTCCAGGAAGCGCAATTTTTTTGCGAAACACGTTTCGTACGACGGATCTCGTATGGTACATGTTTCAGGGGCTGGAGCCGGGGGGGGACGTTTCCTGCAACATTGGTTGGAACACCTTCCTCGCTAAGAGGGAGTGTTGACTTTTGTAGCATCCGAAAGTGTTCCAAGTCTCAAATTTTGCAGGGAGGCTTGGATAGCAGCATTCCAAAGAACCCAGAAACAGTATGTGGAAATTACACTTCGTTCATGATTTATTAAAATAATTAATTATTTTAATGAAGACCCTAAGTCTAAACTTAGGGAAATGAAATAATTAAAGGGTATTAATAAGTCAGAGTGTGAATCTTCTAGAAAACATGGATCAAGTCAAGTTTTAATCTTAGCCATTGATTAATCTTTTAATTTGGGTCGTTGTTTCTCCAATGGAAAGATTATAAAAGAAGGCTTGAGGGTCATTTGGAAAATAAGTCGGGCATACACTCAGTACCCGAAGGAGATCCATTCTGATGTAGAATTCCATTTCAGTGGGAGAGTTGTAGGGTGAGAAGTTTGCAGAAGCAGAAAGAGGAGGGAGTCAGTTGTGATCGAGATCAGGGATGAAGGGCATTCATGGGTCACTGGAGGCAGCTTGAGGCTGCAGCGCAGAGAACCCACACAGTCTCCATGCAGACTCACGCAGCCCAGCATTGGGACTGCACAGTGAATCACGCAGAGAGACACAGGGGCATGCAGGGGCTGTTCAAGGTGTCAGAGAATTGTCCGAGTAAGCCAGAAGTTCAGTCTCAAGTGTTTCAGAATATATCTGCCCTTGTATTTCCCTGTAAAGATATCACTTGTTGAAAAATTAATAAAACCCTCATATGTTGCATTGGTTTTCACGCATTGGGTTTTTCCGGGGACAATTGTCCAAAAATAACTGTGTACATATGATTGATTCTTGTGCTTATGTTCCTTATTGTTTATTTCTCTACATTTATATTTGTGAATGTTGCAGTAGTATTTATTTCGATATTTGCCAGAAGATTTCTAAATAATAACTTATTGAAATAATAAGTAGGAGAAATAAATCTATCACTGTAACAGTTTGTAATTTTCACACACCTTCCTTGCTTCAGGAAGGGCTTTATAATGAAGGTGTGCAAACCTTCGGATCCATAGCTTGGATTGGAGAGTTGTGTTACATGTCATGGCTCCCAGCAGACTTTCCCCAACCTGATAGAATGTATCCACCCTAAATTCAAGAGTGAATGTTTCTTTGGAGTTATTCTTCCAAATGTGTACCTTTCCATCGATGAATGCCACCTTGAATCCTTTGTCTTCCATTGCCGAGATAGACACTAGATTCTTCTTCAAGTCAGGTACATACAACACATCTTGCAAACGGAGGACTTTACCTTGATTTAGATGAAGGATCACAGTCCCTGTCCCTTTCACGGGATAGGTGGCATTGTCTCCAAGGATAATTTCCAAATTTGTATCATTTTCAATCAAATCAAAGTGGGCCTCTTTATATCCACTGAAGTGCCTTGAGGCACCACTATCAATCAGCTAGTTATCTAGGATGTCGAGAGGAGATGCAGTAGAGAGGGAAGATATAAGAATATATTCATTTCTCTTGTTATAAACAACAATAGATTCATCATACCTGGAGTTCCTTGACCTCTTGAAAGGTTGACCGTTTCCATTTCCATTTCAATCAGAGGGAGCCTTCCTCTTTCTTTTGAACCTGTTGTTCTTTTCATTTCCATTCCCCCTGAAGTTGTTGTTGTTGTACCCATCATCTCGGGGAGAGTCCCTTTTATTCGGGCAATCTCTAGCATAGTGACCAAACTTGTTACAATTGTAACATCTTCCCTTCCTTCCTTTGGGACCCGCTCTTCCATGATTTTGATTTCTCGGACCAGCATTGGTCCTCTTCTTTGCATGAGCAGTGAAGGCAGTAGGGTCATTTCCATTCCCATTTGAGGGATGGTCTCTCTTCATCATCCTTGTCTCCTCTTAAGTGTATCTCGTCAACAATTCATCAATATCAAGAATTATATTATTATTGAGAATAGTGGTATTAAATACATACCATGGTCGAGGAAGTCCTCCAAGAGCAATGAGAGTGAGCTCTCAGTTAGTTATGAGTCATGACCTCTCCAATATCTAAGAGATCATTCTTGATTTTGGTGAGCCTCATGAAATAGGATTGGATGGACTCTCCCTTGTCCATCTTGATGTTCTTCAACTTCTTCAAAAAGAGAATTTGATTAGCATTGCTAGCCTTGAACATGCCAACCAACTTATCATACATCTCCTTAGATGTGCCCAGCTCGGAGATATAAGCAACCAAGTGCTTATGAATAGAATTCCTGATGATTTTCTTCGCTTTGTTTTCCCCTTTCTTGTACTTTGTTTTAGTGGTAGCCGGTGCATTTGATGGAGGCTTAGTGATCTTTCCCTACACATAATCCATAACATCTTGTTCCTCCAATGTCAGATCCAAGGACATTTTCCAAGAATTATAATCAGACTTATCATTGAGCTTGTCATCATATTTGAAGTATGATGAGGAAACCATTGAAGTTGGTCCTTGTCTATTCAACTTTCAGTGATTGCTCTTCCACTCTTGCTTGGGCTTTGTCTTCACTTCAACTCTAATACCATGTTAATTTTAGTCAACCATGGTATGTTTTATGCTTAGAGCAATTTACTTCAATCTTTCTTATTAGCCCAATTCAATTTCTAGTTATGGAATCACATAAATATTGACATTAAATGTTGATAGAACATAAATAAATAGATAGAAGACAAGCCAAGACAAGAGACAATAATTTGGCAGATGCCAGGGAAAAACTCCAATGCGGGGAAAACCCCTTGATCAAATCTTCTTATTATTCTTCAAGTTCAGCAAAGAGAGAAAGCACAATTTACATCAGTCAACCAGATGCCCTAGCCAGCAAAGACAACGCTGGTCAAACCAACAAAATACCTCCCAATGGAGCTCAGTGAAAGCCAGTCATACTCGGCCTCTTCTCACAGTCAAAGTCAGCCCAAAACACTCTGAATTTCTTCAGTCAAACTTGGTCAATGCAACAATCAAACTTTAGCAATCTATGGTCAACAGTGTGGTCAACGCAGCAGTCAAATCAGCTCCCTACACCTCGATTTCTGTGCAACCAAATTCGACCTCCCAAAAATGCAGGATGTCCAAAAGATCGAAGTCAAACAGCCAAGGTTGACCCAAAGTCATTGTTGGTCAACGCTGCACAGAAACCCTTAACACAGTCCGAAATTTTCAGCTTGTCCTTCACACATGCGGAGAAGAGAGAAAGGCCTCTAAGGTTGTACGAACCAATCAAATGAGAGAGAATGTGTGAGATGAGTTGATGTCCAAATGAGATTTGTGTCTCTCCTTTTTATATCCATCACTGAGGGTGTGTGACACATATTTTCGGGCTTGTGAACCTATATTACAAATTTGGCTGACCTTGACAAATTGCAGGTGTGGAAAGTTAATTCAAAATCTAACTTCTGCACATCCAAACAAGATGATCTTTAGATCAATCTTGCACCTCTTTGAAAGAGGAATCCAACAAAAATATCATCTCCATCATATGAGCAGTGCAACATGGAGTTTGGCCCTAGTTGCCAAATTTAACAATATACCCGTGCCATAAATCATCTATGTGGGAAAATGCCATGGGATGGAAATAAGAAAATAGGAATCAAAACCTGTGCAAATGTGCCAACACAACAGAGAGCCAAATATATAAGGGAAGAGGAGGAAGCACAAAATAAATCAAAATATCAAAGGGCGAACATGACACCACTAGCACACATAGAGCAAGAACTCCATCAACATCGACCCATGGTAGTGGATTTGTAGCTGCAGGCACACACATCCCTTTAAGGCGAAGAACAATATCAAAACTCCTTGATCAAGGTTGTAGGAATGACATGGATGCAAAAAAATTCTGGTTTCTCTTTGCATGTGGCATACCATTCAATGTTCTTTGCTAATCTTATTGGCATGAAACGATTGTCGCCATCAATGATTCCCCTAAAGAATACAAGAGTCTTGGGTGTAACAAAGCCAGAAACGTTGGAATTGATCGAGAAAAACCCAGAATAAAAAATGCTTGGAATGAATATGGGGTATCCATTGTGTGTGATGGTTGGACAAATGTAAAAGGAAAGCCATTGATAAGTGTTCTTGGTGTGTCTGCTATTGGTGCAGTCTTCCTTTCATCGCATGACTACTCAGATAAGTTCAAGACCGACATCAACATTGCAGAACCATTATTTCAAACAATTGTAAGTATTGGGCCATATAATGTCATCCAAGTCATTACTGATAATGCTACTCATTGTAAGGCGACGGGAGCAACCATTGAGGGTAGATACACCAACATATTTTGGTCTAGGTGTTTAGTTCACACAATGAACCTTTCGATGCATGACATTATTAAGATAAAGGAAACTGAATACAAATGGATTGATTCATTGTACAATAAAGGAAAGTACATGATAAGATTTATTACCAATCATAACAATGCCCATGGCCTTTTTTGCAGTCACTTAAGGTTGGAGCTATTGAAGATTGCAAAGACTAGATTTGCTAGCTATTACCTCACCTTCAAGCACCTTTTGAAGGTAAGAGAGGCATTGGCTAGCATGGTATCAAGTGAATCATGGCAAGTATTAACGGACAGGGCTACAACCATATATGGAAGGGAAGATTTTCAAGAGGTGGAAGACATTGTTTTTGACGGTTTGTTTTGGGCAAGTGTGAAGTATGTTTTGCAGTTCACCAAACCCATTTATAACATGATTTGTTTTGCAGATACAAATGCATCAGTGATTGGGGAGGTGTATGAGCACTGCATAGAATGCTAGGGTAAATCAAAGATATTGTTCAGTCGAAAGATGCAATCTTGTATGATCATATTCACAAACATGTGCTCAAAAGGTGGGATAATCTTAATGTTCCACTCCATGCTTGGCTTATGTCCTTACAACAAAATATTACTCTCCATATTGGTTGGCCAAACCTACACCTAGGGTGGGGTTAGGAGAAAACCCCATACAGATCCATAGGTACAAATGGATATATGCTAGCATTATCTGATATTCCCACTTAGCAATTATTGCTAAGTGAGAATATAATTTTGTACAATTTTGACAATTTTGGGTTCTAACTTAGGAGAAGTGAGTTGGAGGACCCCACTACCAATTTTTGATTAATTAAGGCACTCACACAAAGCGAAAAAGGGAAAACTTGAACTCTTAGTGGGATGTGGGGGCCACCAAGAGGGAAATACGCTCCACTTAGGCAATTCGAGCTACTTGGGAAGGAAGGGAGTTCGATGATGGGACCCACATGAGGAAGAGGAAACCAAAGATAAATAGAAGGGACTCGCATCAGTTTGGGGCTTTTGACACTTTGACAATTACTTGCACTTACCACGCTTGAGCTGTTTAGCTAAGTCTACACCCGAGATTCTTGAGCGAGTTTCTCACCCCTTACTTCGGTGGACTTCGAGTGCCAACCCAAGGAGGGAAGTCAAATTCCTTGTGAGCTTACTCAGCATCATCTTCAGGAAATTCGTGGGGGTTTTATTGCATTTTCCTGGGCGTAGGAGAAGAGTACCATTTGCTTGGGGTGGCCAACAAAGAGCAGAAATATTGTTGAGGTTTTCGATGGAGCCTTGCACTATCATTTGCTAGAGATTTTGGGCAAAAGGTCAGCCAAATCTAGGAGGAGCTTTGTTGAAGTAGCGTGACCGTCTAGGTGACTGCATGGGTCTGCACAGGAGGAGTTTCTGGGCACACGTGGGAGCTAGGGAGGTGACCACTTGAGGCTGATTTGAGTTAGCGATTTAGGGAGATTTCAGGAGGAGTGAACCCCTAGCATTTTGCAGTATTTTAGAGGGTTGGAGCAGTGATTTATCAGGTGGGCCGAAATTTCCAACGTAGCACGCTGAAATTGGGTTGGAAGTAGACCAAACCGAGCACGCTAAAATTGGGGTCAATTTCGAGGGTTGGAAGCAGGCCAAACCCTTGCTGGGTTTTGGTGGGTTATTTGAGAGGAGCCCGGGGTTAATTTCTTGGAATGTTTTGAGCACCGGAAGTGGGTCAAACGATAGATCTTTTGTAGCAGACTGGCAATTTTTCCAGGGCAACGCAGGGCACAGCTGAGGCACACATTCCAACACTTGGGCATTTGATTGCCTTTTGGGAGCAAGCCCAAGTGTACTCACACCAAACCCTCATTTTACTATTGTTATATTTAATAAAATGGCTCAAATGGGTGATATTTTTGGTGATATTTCGGGTGTTCACTTATGTTTTTGAACTTTTTGTGTGTGCATGTTCCCATTTGCTTATTTATCACTATATTTCCTAAGTAGGAATATTACACATTATACAAGTTGGTCTCTAACAGGGAGGAGTATGCTAGATTGTGTGACTTCAGTCAAATTGGAATGTTTGATTCTTTGCATGCAATCGATGATAGAGATAGATTGGATCTTGTTGAATGGTAGAACATGTATGGCTTTGGGGGACCTTTGGAAAAATTGGCTATTTAAGTGCTTGGTTTAAAGTGGAAATCTTGGTTTATGTACACTACAACTTGAGGTTGTTGATACATTATTGTGAGTGCGTTCAATTTGATAGAGCATATATCACTTGGGACAACAACCTGGAGGAGGATAATTATGAAGATGCAGCCTTACATTTAGAACAATTGGAAGCAGAACTTCTGGACAATGAGGTTGAAGTAGCAAGAAACAACATCAACAACAATGCCACCCCCATCCACTAGCAATGCTCAAGTTACACCAACTTTGTGCTACCTCCATTTGCATCATCGCATGGAGCTTATGTGCCTTTTGGTTCTGGATGTGGTCGCCAGACTATGCAGGAGGAGACTCCCATTGTTCATAGATCATGAGAAAAGAAAATAGAAGTTTCACGTGGCAAGAAGAAATTTTAGTAGATAGTACATTTACTTGACTTTTCTAGTTTCTAGTACTTTTTATAACTATTCACTCTTTCATATTTATTATGGTATTTTTTTTAAACAATATATGACAATTTAAGTTTCAAGTTTGAAGTTGGCAATTATAACCCATTGGCAATGAATTATGAATAGATGCTTCGTGAAATATTTCATTTCATGTTTGATATTCTTTGTTATAGTTTGGTAATGGTTACAAGTACAACTTTAGTGATGATAAATGTTATATATTGAATCTTGAAACTTTGAAACTTTAGGATTGATGAGAATTGAGATGTTGTAACTTGTGGAGTTGTGGCAGATGAAGATTATAACTACTAGATGATTGATGTTATATGGTTTAATTCATGATTTTTATAACTAATTCATCATTCTACATGCTTTTGTTGACATATATGCATCAAAATATATAAAAATATATATTATATAAAAAATGCTCCCAAAAACGCTCCCGACCCGGAAGCTTCTAAAAATTGCCACTCTCGCTCCTACTTCCAAGCATCCTTGGCCTTGACACTGTTTCATGGACATTGCTTGTTCAAAGCCTGAATGATGGTTGGTTATCATTAAGATGACTTGGGAGGGCTTGCACATCACCCTTGGACCCCAACGCTTGCTTATCATGATGCCATGTTAGTCCTCTTAAACCTAGACAGGTGTCGTAGGGCATAGTTCAAGTGATGTCATGGTTGAGGAGGCACTTTATGGAGATGTATGTTGAAATGTGTAACTAGGTTCGGTCTTCATAATGTCTATTGCAATCATGATTTTATGTATTTGATGAAAAGAGAAAAAGAAATTTATTATTTTCATTCTTGATGCATGGGTTTCATGCTCAAGGTAAATTTATTTGTAGGTCAAGTACCCATTAAGTGCTTCTAGGTTTGTCATTGAATTATGAAGTCAAAAAAGTCATTGTCATACATGTAAAACCCCTTTGGGGATCTTGTATTATGTAAAAGAAATTTATTTGAGTCATAAAAGACCCTCCAAGACCTTGTCAACAAGCTGCAACAAGTCAGCCTACATGAAAGATCAAGTCGACATCATGGAGGCAATTCGTACCCTTCGAAAGCCTATATATAAGAGGTATTCGACCTCATTTGAAGCACATATCCAGCACATACGAAAAAGCAAGAAAAGGAGTTCGATCTTAAAAAGGAAGAAGTCCTAAGGCAGGCGAAGTTCAAGAAGGAAGCTAGAGTTGAAGTTTTTGGGTCTCTCTCTCTCTCTCTCTCGCTTAAGTGCAACGAAATTCTAAAGTTGCTTGGTAAGAGTTGTTGGAGAGTTGTTGGTAGTCGAAGTTAACAGAAATTTGTTGGAGGACGAAGTTGCTAGAAAGTTGTTGGAAGTCGAAGTTGTTGGAAAGTCGATGGGGTTCGAAGTTGCTGGGAATGTTGCTGGTGTTGAAGTTATTGGGGTCGAAGTTATTGCTGGAAAATCAAAGTTTGTTGTTGTAGGCTGTGTAAGAAAAGTTCATCAGGAAGGAAGGTTGACTTGGTCTTGGAGGGGTCTTTGTCAAGGGTCTTAGATCTTGGAATTCGTCATTTGAAGATTTGATAAGAAGAGAAGAATTCTTGTGGGTTTTCCCCTCAAAAGGAGAGGTTTTGGCCTTGGCTAGTAGCCTACATTTTGTGTCCTCTTGTCTCTTTGATCTTCATTGTGTGGTAGTTGTTTGATGATAGAAAACACAACAATAATCAAATTAAGGAAGACGCTAATCAAGTTTAGTAAAAATACATCACAAACAATTATCGAAGTAAGAGAAATCACCTAATCTAGCTGCCCCTAGATTTATCAACATGGTATCAGAGCTAAGGTGACAAGTCAAGAAGAGGCAGCTTGAAGATCACATCATTGAAGAAGGATACAGAAGGGTCGAGCACAAGGAAATCATTAAAGAGGACTAAGAAGCACCAAGGAGGAGTACTCATTTCAAAAGATCACATCACCACAAGGAGAAGAAGACCTCAAGGACCCTACCTCCACTCAAAGAAAAGACTACACATTTGAAGCATCTTGAAGTCTCCATATTCTATATCCCAAGGAAGCAAGAAGAAGCATTGCCATCATCATCAAAGAAATCAAGATGATCTGCCTCTCTTTGAAGAAAGGATCACATCTCAAGCATATTTGAAGAAAGAAATCTCTAGAAGAAGAAGTATTGTCATCTTCAAGGAAGAAAACATCATCAATCATCATCAAAATCAAGAAGGCATCAAGTTGAAGTTATCATCATCAAAGGAGCATCTTCACTTGACAAGTAAGTATCTTTATATCTATGTCTGAATCTATTATCAAAATGACTTCATTCTGCAAGGAAAGCAATAAACTGGTTGGGTCATCGAATATCCTTGCATGGATGAAGAGGATCGATTTGATCCTCATAGAGAATGCATTTATTGAATATGTTAAGTGTTCAATCCCCAAACCATCACAAGAGTAATCTCAAGCACTATTGAAGTACATGAAAGTAGAAATAAGGGCTCAAAGAATCCTCATAGAATCAATCAAGGATTCCCTCATAACTTATGTAGCAAAGTTGGAGAAATCGAAAGATGTCTATGAAAAGGTGGTAGAATTGTTTTTTGTAAGCACTACAGGAGAAGTTATATCATTGAGAACCGAATTATGCAAAAGGATAGCCTCATACCTTATGAGGGTATCACAAATAAGAGATCAACTACAAGAATTAGGATAAATAATGTCCAATAAAGAAATGACCATCGTTGTGCTCAATGCACTACCTGATGAATGGGGCAACTTTGTATCAAGTATCTATGGAAATAAAGAAGCCACTCCATTTAGTGAACTTTGGTCATTATGTAAAATTGAAGAAACTATGTTGAAGGCAAAGAGCAATGTTGGATCAAATGAACAAGTTCAAGCATATGCTTCCATGGCCAAGAGAAAAGGAAAGTTTGGAAAGTTTGATCCTCGAAAAAAAAAGAAGATCGATATATCAAAGATACAATGCTATGAGTGTAATGAATATGGGCACTTTAAAAGGAATTGTCCCAAACTCGAGAAGGATAACAAGAAGAGAAAGGAAAGAAATGAAGTATATATCATCGAAGAAGTAGAAGAGCCTGAAAAGAAGAAGACAAAGGAGGAAGTGAAAGATCTCTACTATGACTGAGATAATCTCCTTCACTTAGTTCTTTTCCGATATAGAAAATGATAGGAAGCATCACAAGTATGATAGGATGCATTAAAGTAAGATAGAGACGACATCATCATAGAAGCATGGAAGGATAGCTGAAGCATAAATTCTACATGGTTATAGTAGTCATCATGATAAAAATGACATCTCCATTGAAAGCATATAAGGATACCCAAGTAGAAGTATATGTGGTTGGAGGAAATTCATCTAGCAAGATAGAAGATAAAGAAAGGTCATCATACATCATCATTATTAGAAAGGAGCATTTGCAGAACGAGGATCATCGATATCCTCCACTAGAATCTTTATAAGAAGGTTCACCTCTACTTGGAAGAAGCAAGTGTCTCGTTGATTGTCTACATTCCACCTTGTATGGGATCCATTGTTTAGAAGGATGATGGTATGGTGACAAAGGAGTGCAGCATGTCAAGTTGGTTGAAGTACTTTCATCTTCAAGCAAGGAAAGGTAGCTGCTAGAAGGAAGTCTAGATGACCAAAAGGAGGAAGAGGTATGTATATAATTGATAGAAAAATTCATGTCATCATATAGTTGCAAATAGCATAGTTGAATCAAGGTATTTTTTAAGGATTTAATATTTTTCCTAGATATAGTATTGTAGGCGACTATTCTGGTTTGAAAATTCAGACATATAGAATGCAAAGAAATATTAAATAAAAAACATGTAATTTACTATTAAAATTGGTAAATTTTGGTGAATATCATCTATTTAATCATATATATGTAAAAAATAGGTGAATTTTTAACCAAATTGGCGAATATTTGTTTTAGAAAATGTCCAAAAAATACCCCATTTGCGAAATTTCGCCCCTAAAATTTTCCTTGAGGTGAATGCTCTATCTCATGAGCATGATCGAAGAAGAAGGATCTCTTCCATTAGAATGATGCATGAAGGCATGTAGACAATGTGCCTTGAACACTTCTACATATTGATAAGATGAAATCAACATAATATGACCTCATATGGAAGATGAGGTGATTGACAATTATGGTTCCTATAATGAAGGAACTATGTATAGAAGTTCCTAGGGAAGCGATAGGTGAAGAAAGGAAGAAGAGTTAGTAAAAGATGCAAATATAGTCATGTAAGATAAGATAAGTGATCAACATCCGATAACTTGAAGAATTAGCTATGACATCTCCATAGAAGAAGAAGGTATGAAGACCTTGATATGTATATTGCAAAAGAAGAATGTTGGTAATAAATCAGTGTTCCACGGGGACACGTCCCCCAGGGTCGGTTGCACACACCCGTCACACCCCATGCACCTAAGACGGGGAGTCTAATGGGGGTGTGTTTCCCCATGCACCCTTTTTGGGGAGTCTTGGGGAGACGCAAGGGGGTGTGTTTCCCTAGTGTGGGGGACGAGACTCCCCAAAAGGGGTGCGTTGAGGTGCCCCCCCTCAAAGGAAAGTAGAGAAGCTAGTTGAAGTGCACAGTTCTCTATGTCTTGCACATAGGAAGACACCAGAGTATCGAAGGGGACCGACAACACGATGAGATGTGGATCTAGAGGATAGTGCACATATAGATGACGAGGATAGACCAGATGAGCTGCATCATGGTTTGGTTGGAATTTCATTGGTTACTCAAGAGAGTAACTTTGACTCTGATAACGACACTCTCATTGATGGTCTCGATGAATTCATGCAACAGATGGATGTAGAGGATCAATCATTGAGATTGAGTCCTTGATGTTGATTTTATTTTCAGTGCTCATTATCCATTTTTACTTTTCAGTTTTAACTTTTGAGTTGACACTAGATATTGATGACCTCAGACTGATTCTTGACTCTTCACTCTAAATTATTTTGGAGTTTGAAACTATGAGTTATATAAATTTAGTGTTTAAACTTCAGTGTCTAGTATATAGTGTATAGTAATATACTAGTATGTTTTGCTTTCAGTTTAGATTCTACAATGATGAATAATGAATTTAATTTTTAAATCAATGTAGATTGTAGAATGATGAATGATGAATGATATGGATCAATGTATTTGAAAATTACATTACTGAATTTTTTTATTGAATCTCATGGTATGGATGAATAATGAGTATGTCATATGAATGATGTATGTATCAAAATGAATGATAAGGATGGATCGATGTATGTCATTATTTAATTCAATTATGAATTCAAATTTTATGTGTGGATCAAATTTCAATTTTCAATGTATTGGTATCTGTATTACTATTAGTTTATTTAATATTTATGTTTGAGGTGGGGTGACTTTGTTTTGTAGCCCCAGAGCGCTACAGTTGGGCAGGATTCTTGAGGAGGTCCACCTCTTGAATTAGTACCTTGCTGCGGGAGCCCACAGTATTTCAGTTGTAGGATGGACTAGTGGAAGTTGATGCAGTCAAATGCCAGAGTGACCTTTGCAGAGACTAGTAGTAGTCAAATGCTGGGGAGCGCAGTGCAGAGTTGGCAACAGTGTAGTTGACACGGTGCAGAGTTAGCGACAGCACAGATTCCTTCAATGGTAGCGCAGATGTTAGTAGTAGTCAAGACTCGGGTGACGGATGCATCATACTGAACACAGTTGGTTCAGTATTTCGAATGATTACTTAGTTGCAGACGATGCAGTTGCAGCAACAACAGATGAGAGGGAGTTGCAGTGTAAATGTAGTGTTGGAAGCAGTTTAGTAGAGTCAGCAGTAGCTCAAATGCAACACATATCAGAGTTGCGCAGTGGCCAGTGGGTAGAGTAGCCAGACATCAACAGCGTGGTAAGAGATGGTGCAGAAACAAAGTATTGCTATCAAGGGTGCAACAATACTAGAACACATTCCTCGCTAAGAGAGAGGTTAGTTTTTGTAGCATCGGATGTGCTCTAGCCTTGAAATTTTGTGGAGAGGCTAGATAGAATACATGTGTTCTCCAAAACCTAAAAATCGTTTCTAGAAATTCCACCTAAAGACGACTTAATTAGATTACTAGCCAGTTTTTAAATATTTCCTATGTATAAACTTAGGGAATATGATTAATTAATCAAAATTAATTAATTCATGATGTGAATGTTCTAGAAAGTCACATGGATCGATTTCAAGTTAATCTTAGCCATTGATTAAGATTTAATCTTGGTCGTTGAAGTCTCAACGAAGGATTATAAGAAGAAGTTGATGGGGCTCAGAGAAAATACACTTGAGAAGTTTGATTTTACTAAGAAATCGATTTCCAGAGTAGCATCGTTTTGTTTTCGGAGGGAGATTCAGTGAGGTCGAAGCAGTGAGAGATGGGAAGAGATAGTGCAGTCAAAGGAGGCATTCTAGATCCGGTGAGTGCATTTGCAGAGAGGCAGAGAGGCCACAGTGAGGCTAACGCAGTGGCAACATAGTAGCTTCAGTGGGAAATTTGTATTTGTTGGAGGAGAAGCAATGATTCAGTGTCGGAAGCTTGGCAGAAGGTCCAAAGGCTAGGAGAGTCAGTTTCTCGATCAGCGGCTAACAAGACAGCTTGAGGTGACACAGTTCCACGTTAGGTGATGTAGAGACTGTGCGGAGGCAGTTTGAACGGCTCCATTTTGAGCTAAGGTCAGTGTTCAGATTCGCCCGTGGAGTGAGGAATTTCCTCACTAGATTTTCTTACCAGTTTTTCTTTGTAGGATTTCCAGTTTGGGCATCCAACTGTACTCAGATATTTCACTGCTGCATAATATTAAAACCCTCGGCTGCTGGATCGGTTTTCCCAAGTTGGATTTTTTCGGGGACATTGGTCCAAAATTAACGATGTTATTTTGTGTGTGTGCATATATTTCTTCGAACATTTATTTTCTTCCATAGTTTATATGTGTAGGTTGTTGTGTATTTGTTTCAATATTCTCTGTAGGAAACTGCAGATAAATTGTTTAATTAAATTAACAATCAGAAGAAACAACATCAGTTGTTGCAATAGGATTCGGGGTTAGCCAAATTTTCACAGTACTGAACCAAATATAGCACCGAGACCGTGTTTTTTGCTGAACTATAATGACACTAAAATAGAGACCTTCGAACCTTTATCACTGTAATTGCACTGAAAATATCCCACTATAATGTTCGAACCTGTTTTAGAGATATCTGAACTTCTTGACTGTAATGTGTTCGAGATTCTAAGGTGTAGTAATGCAAGGACTTCATCCTTCTAGATATAGTTGTTGCTCGTCATAAATAAGTCGACATGAACATATGAAGTGTGTTTTCCATTTAGGCCGACATGTGATCTTTTGAGGGAAACCAACTTGAAGACAATTAATTTGAGGCCGACATGAAGACTTTTGCTGAAGAGGATGAGTTGATGGAGCATTTGACCAAACAATAAATGACTTTGATAATAACCTAAAGCCTACAATGGAGGCCTGACCTATAATTGACCCAAGCATGAAACCCATGCTTTAATAAGTCAATAAAATAATAATAAATTCTTTTTGACAAATATATTAATAATGAAGACCGAACCTAGTTACATTCTTCAACATAAACTGCTTCAACTTTAAGGGGTAATCACTGCATAAATGAAAGTTTGTAACCCCTGATATGCAAGAAAAATAAAATCAATAAAGAACAAGGCGTACAAGAGGGGTGGTAAAAATAGGTCGAGGAAAGGGGTAACTCAAGATCCACGATTACTCCCTCCTCATGTTATAACACTCAAGAATGATAGTATTTCATAGGCAATACACAGATGGTGGCATCCTCCATGAAGTAAACCCCCACCATACCTCTATTCACTTGCACCTATTCATTGATGTGTCGGCCTAGGAACTATTCCTCCCCTTATGGTTGGAAGGACCTAATAGGGCCTCTAGATAACCCTCCCATATATAAGCATGCTAACTTGTTTACAAACCCTAAGCTAAAAAGACATTTGAAGATGATGCTTGTGTGAAGTTCTTTGATACCTTTTGCATTAGATATGGCCCACTTTGATACTTTTATGGCTACTTTACCTATGATAACAATCTCACTTGATTTTGGTGGTATGTTTCAAATGCTTTCTCCTAGGTACGGCTACCATCCCTTAAGGGATTGATTGACTTCTCTAGCACTTTAGAGAGGACGTCTAGCCCCACTTGATGATCCTTCAGGGCACCATAGCCAAGACCTTGACCACTTTGAGAAGAGACTTGACCTTGGGATGTATCTAGCATTGATGATGGCATTCGCCTTTGCCTCCAAATTCTAAACGTTGCTCACTGAAGCCAATACACTATGTAGAAAGAAGATATTGTAAAGACCATAGGACACCCCTAGGCTAGCATTGCACCTTGATGGGTGTTTCCCTATTCCTAGACCAGTTTGATGATGATGATGACTTGATATCCTTATGGAAAGGATGGTACACCCTTTTGGATGATGACATTATGCCCTACCCTTCGGATGTCACCCTCATGAAGCCTAGAGTGATGACATGGGCTTGATCAATGACAACATGATAAGGAGGGTTTTGCTTGATGATGCACACATGTTATTGAAGAGATGCCTTTGAGTGAGGACCAATTTTTTATCCATCCTTAGCACCTTAGATCTTCACCATTAGAGGATGGTATCACCCTTGGAAGACCTTTTGTTCACATGTGTGCTAAATGAAAACTTTTAACTATGTTTTATCATTGAGATAGCTATCTTTTAGGTCGGTTTATGACCTACTTAACTTGTAATCACTTAAAATATTATTCTTAGGCCTTTTAGTTTGATTTTTCCATAAATCAAGTTAGTTGTTGTCATATAAATAGAGGGAAGTAAATTTAGGAGGATCATTGCCACACACACTCATTATTTCTTAATAAAGAGAATGCACACTAGTTCTTGTCTCTTGGAGGCAATGGAGCACTAAGGTTGCGAATTGTCTTGGGAAATATATTTTTGCTTGGAGGGATTTTCTCTTGGATTGATGAAATGATGCTATGGTGATTGTACTATTTTATCGTATCTTCTTCCATTTTGCAAATGCTGTAGAATCAATGTTTCTATATAGTTTTCATGTTATGTTGAATATTTTATGGCCCTAAAATCTGCTTTGCAAAATTTTTCACCAAGTATCCATAAAGGAAACTTAGAATAGCATTCCTTGACCTTAAATCTCTAATTGATTGAAAGTTGTTGGGGTTAGATTGAGAGGTTTGTCTCTATGTTTTGCTCCAATCAAGGTCTTTCACCTTTGATCTCACCCTTCTTGACTCCATATATCCAAGATTGATAAAGGCACAAGTCATTGTGTGCCAATCTTGCAATTTTTTTCTTTTTCCTTGTTTAAGGGAAACTTAGGTTAGGTTATAGCAAAATCTCCATTAAAAAGCATGCAATTCCTTAAAGGTTTAAACATCTTAGTCCTAGAGTTCGATTTTGCATCTTTTAAATTGAAAAAGGAAAAATATCATTTTATGCATTTTTCAGCCACCTTTTAGGGCTGACAGCTAGGGTTTAGTAATTGATTATTGCATTTTCAGCCATTGAAAATAGCTTGCAATCTTTCCCTTGGTTTACTCATTAAATAGCCTTTGATTCTTTGTTGTCTATCGTTAATTGTGGGTTGTTTTTCTATTGCTGTCAAATTTTGCATGCTTGGAACTTATTTGAGCACCTTTAGGACTTATCTTAGCCCTCCAAAGTTAGTCATAGGTTCTTTGAACTCACTACCTCATATCACCTAGAGCCCTAACTTATTAAATATTATTCTAGGGTGTTTCTTTAGCAGAATCCTGAGAGGGCACTTAGCCTGAGAATTTTTGAGTTACTTAATGTCAAAAATCCAATGGGGAAGCCTCCCTTGTGGGAATAACATCGATCCACAGAACAATAAGAGAACAACAACTAAGGGACAATGGTGGTTGATCCCATTGTTGCCTTTACACTAGAGTACTAGTGAGGCTTTGGACTAGGGTGCTAAATTTTGCAATAACAGTCACCTAGTGAGGCTTTGCACTAGGTACTAGATTTTGTTGATTTTGCTGTATGTAATATTCTTAATTAGCAATTCTGCTAATAAGAATATTAATTTTTGATATTTTGCTAGCTATTACATTTTGACTAGAGTATGTGGGTTTGGGGGCCCACGAATAGACTTAGGAAACTATAGAGATCAAAGCATTAGGCCAAGGCAAATATTGCAGCTGTAGTGGAGGATGTGGGCTCAATGAGGAGAGACTGTGTCCCACATGTGGCAGCACAGCTCATTGGTACGAGCTAGAGGCAGGGCAATTTGAGATGGGGCCTAAGGGAACGTTGGGTAGGCTTAGTTAAAAGGAAGCAAGCTGCTCATTTTGGATCATTCATTTATTCAGCTATTTTCTTCTTGTCATTTTGACAGAGCACGCTTGAGCTGGAGAGCCATGTTTGCAGTGTTGTTTAGCACACGAGAACTTCAAGCAGAGATCTCAACCTCTACCTCGGGAGACTTCGAGTGCCCACTCAATAGAGGAGTCCCACACCTTGTGAGGAGAATTTCCATCAGCAACATCAGGAGGAAGCATAGCCAGTTCTGGACTGCACAAAGGAGGAGGAGACTGCATAGGGGAGGACACAATGCAGAGAGGAGTTGGTTGTTCCAAGAGGTGAAAGAGAGGCTTGGAGCTTCCTAACAGGGATTTTTGTGGCATTTTGGAGACTTCCAGCAGCAGGATTTACAGGAGGATCGATTTACCCACCAGCGCAGTGAGCCAAGCCCAAGAGGGCCAATTTTCGGGGTCAAGCTTTGGGCGAACCCTTTCTAAGTTTTTCTGGGTTTATTGAGGAGAAGCCAAGATTAATTTGGAAAAATTTTCTGGCCAGATTTGATGTGTCAAACAGAGATCCTAACTCAGCCAGCAGCGAGAGGAGCTAGGGGAAATTGCGCTGAAATTCCGAGTTCAACATTTGGTTAATTCCTTCGTGGGTTTTTGTGGGTTTCTTGAGTAGAGTTTGGGGTTATTTCTGAGCAATGTAACAGGCCCTAGCAGCATTTCTTTGGGAGCAACAACAACATTTCTGGCAGATTGCAGCGTAGAGGTATAGCCATACAGCGTACCATCAGTGGGATATTTCAACATTGATTCAAAGGGTTTCTCTAGCTTGCCTTGAGCAAGCCCAGGCGCCTTCATTCTAGCACCTCCATTGTACTATTTTCTAACAAATTAATAAAATGGCTCAGCAGTAATTTATGGCTTCGTTGGTGTTTTGATATCAATTTTTGTTTTGTTGTATCCTTAATATCTTTTATCCTGTTATTACTATTATTTTCCTATTTGGGATATTATAGTGGTATCAGAGGCATGATCTTGGCCAGTTGTGGGTTCACCAATTAGATCAGGGAAGATTTATGCATGTGTACACAATGACAAATTAAACCATAGACAACCATGGCACAACGAGGATTTAATTACTGCAAACTCTTGACCGAGTTGATGAATGTGTCAGACCAAACCTACCCACTTGCAAGAGAGACACTAGAGTTGCACAGGCCGTGGGGGTGCATCCATCTACACAAAATCATGGGGAGCAAGTGGATACACCCAGTATGACACTGGGTCACCCGTGTTGGAGACTTCCTTGACCATGTTGGTTGACATCTTAGTGGACAGAGTAGAGCCTATCCCAATAGTGTCATCCATTGAGGTGATGACTGGGGCAGTGTCTGAGTTTTTGGGTGATAGCAGCACGCAGTAGATGGGTGAGGTGTAAGGAGATGTACCCACCCTTGATGAGGCGCTAGGAGATACAGAGGTATTGGACGATGGTCGCACAAAGCAGTGTCATCAACTTCAGGTTGACCTTCTAGCTTTGAAGGGGAAGGCCACATCAATACGAGAGGCTATTCTACTGTAGAACGAGGAGCTGGAAGGCATTAGAGTGGTTTGTGTCGAGTCAGCGACCAAGTTGGCACACATTAGGGAACGGTTGGATTCCCTTATGGTACAGCTAGAGGGCACATTGGAGCGTTGGAGTAGCCCCCTTCAGGCATACACAGATGGGGCGAGCAGCACGGTTGGGTCACCTTTGGTCATTGGAGAGAGAGAGAGACAAAGCTACCTAGTCAGATCTCATGTGTTGACCTGGATAACGAGGTGAGACGACTTGAGTTGCACAGGGTGCAACATCCACATGTCGGGGTTGCTCTACGTGCGAGAGTTCACGCATTCGATCCCTCTCTTGGGGTTGGATGGCTAGAGATTCTGAGTTGGTACCCGGTGGAGTGGGTTATGGAGATGGTGGTGCACCTGGGTATAGCTCAGCAAGAGCTTCCAGACACTGGGGATACCGGAAGCCCAGGTTGGCATTGGGATCCGAGTGGGACTACCTATCACTTCCTAGGTATAACGGTTGACTACGACCTGGAGGGTATAGTTGGCCTAGCGGTTGAGCATGCACATAGACTAAGGGAATTTTGGCTAGCACTAGTGTCCAACCAGTTTATGTATAGACTTCTTGAGTTGTCTTGGTATGAGGATTGTACACAAGATCACAGGATGATCAACATCCTCTGGCAGGAGTTTGTCAGAGGAGGTGGCATCGAAAGGCCACCAGACAGTGCCTTGTATGGAGGTGGCGATTCTTCACATTTGTGTGGGTCACAAAGGACACGGAGGAGCAGAGCAGGATTGGCGTCGCTACTGGTACTTCGGGAGATTCACTTATTGGGTCCCTCAGGGAGGATTTGGAAGGGAGATCCATTCATTGGAGTGTATGGTGATGCGACAGTGGAGGTGATGGTACCAGTCGAGTATGGGTCAACGCATCTAGGCACAACTTTAGGCCATCACATCCAAGGATGTGTAGGAGCATCTAGCATCGAGCCGTGGTTTGCAGATGGGCATGGAGATGCATGGGGGTGTGTTGTAGTATGTCCGACTGTGTTGTGGAGTAGGAGTGCCTCCCATCGCATTGAGTACATGCGGGGCGTGACAGGTGCAGCGACACAGGAGGGACACATGATGGTATAGGACATTGTTGAGCATCTCGGGACATGACATTTAGTAGAGACAGGGCTACGAGGGAGTTATCAGCAGATTCGAGGCGAGGAGAGTGTCGTCCGAAGGATTACTCTTGAGCATTCTAGTATACTCTTGATCATACCCTTTGGGACATAACCCACCCCTCATCCTCCAACATTGCTTACAGTCGCAGGGTGTTTGGTTGTTGCCCCTTGACACTCTCCATTCAGGCAACAAGGCATGGGAGGCTTGCCCTAACCAATTAGATGAGACGTCGTGTGTCATGAGCCGGGAGGAGACTCTCCAGTTGAGACACTTGGTAGGTGCACGACTTGACGGATACAAGCTTAGGGATGGCGTGGTTGATTGTAGAGGTAGCATATGTTCCATCCATGGGATCACACTTGAGGGATAGTGGATGTTAGACTTTGTCTATAGGAGGTTACCCAGACTCCGAGTAGAGTCCAGATGTGTCATCGGGAGTGAGGTTAGTGGATTTCACTGCATGATTTGGCATGAGCAGGGTAGTTTCACATGTGTGGGATAGACTCCTGATACTTGGGGTCCACCCAGGGGATACATACAGGGGTCAGAGATGAAGGCCATACGAGTTCTAGCAAGTAGCAGCGCTACGCCACGACACCGCGTGAGGAGTGAGAGTTGTGAGCTCCCAGTATGGTTGGGGGATCCAGGAATCCGGTTGGCGGGTGGATCACTCCACTGTTGAGATTTTGTGTAGTGGGGGTAGCATCGAATGTGCTCTAGTCCCCAAAATTTGTGGAGAGACTAGAGTACACATGATCTACAAGACCTAGAAAGGGATTTGGGAAATTTCATCTGGTTTGGGAGATATTTAATTAACTAATTATTTTAATATATTTCCTAAGTCTAAACTTAGGAAAATGAAATAATTAAAGTTAATTAAATTAAACATGTGATGAAATTGTCTTGAGTCACACCGATCAAGCTTTATTTTAATCTTAGCCATTGATTCAAGATCTGATCATGGCCATTGGTTTCCCAACAAGAAAAGTATAAAGGAAAGGCTTGGGGTCATTTGTTAAACACATAGAGGCAGAGCATTGAAGCTAAGCTGAAATTCTAGGGCAGGGTTTGCTAAGAATTCTCAAAAGTGTTTCAGCTGCAGAGAGGGGAGTTTAGGCAAAGGGGATGGTCTGATCCCATTGCCTAGAATCAGCAAGAGGCAGAGATCAGCTCAAAGATGCAGCGCAGAGAAGGAAGAGCAGCAACAACAAAGAGGGCAGCAGTTGTGCAGCACAGAGGCAGCTTCAGTTATGCAAGTGTTGCGCACTCACTCCCAGGGCAGCGTTAGGCAGCTGGAAACCTTTAGAGGTTACGCAGAGACCCTCAGGGGCAGCGTGGGGACTGCGTCACCCAGTTTGGGGTTACGCAACCCTTTCCAAGCCAGCGCAGAAGGACGCAGAGGCTTCAGGGGCAGTGTTGAGGTTTCTAGGGCCTAGATTTGGCTAAGTCCTGTAAATCCCATTTGAGGGTGTGGATCAGTCAATATTTTGGCTTCAGAATAGCTGGTGAGTTGCAGATCTATATTTTCTCCCTTGGGTTTTCCAGATATGGAACCCAGATTTGTTGTATTCAGAAAACTCTTAATAATAAAACCCTCCAGCAGCCAGCAAACTGGTTTTCCCGCATTGGGTTTTTCTAGGGACTATTGTCCAGAAAATCACTGTGTCACTTTGTCTATGTGTGCAGGTACTTTTTCTAGATCTGAATTGGTGAAAGTCTGTTATGTATTTTGCTTCGATATTAATCTGAATTTTCAGCTTAATAACTTAATTAAGTAGGAGCATAACCAGATCTAACAGTAGATTTCTACATAAGTAACATTCAGAAATTTTCACCTGGTATCAAAGCAATTGCAGATCTAGGAGGGTCACCAGAAGAAGATTGAAGGATCTTGCTGTAGAAAGCAGCCGGAAGCGCAGCAGCAACAGAAGGCCATATTTGAAGGGACAACGTAGTTTCAGAGGAAGTAGACTCACGCAGAGGGCAGGGTGATGCAGTCTTGCGTTGTCTCCCAGCAGGCCCACGCACTTACTGCGCAGAGGCAGTGTTGGGATTTCCTGAAGCCAGCCAGGGTGACACAGATCTGAAGCTGTCAAATCCAGAAGTGCCTGAAGCACAGCTACAAAACTTCTGAAGGTACTTGTGGTGTTAAATTTCTGAAGTTTTCAGATTTTTAGCCTAAGCACTAGTGACAAAGAGCAGGAGGAGATCAGCTTCTCAGAAGGTTTCTAACCAAAGAAACTTGCAGATCGATCAAAGGATCGAAGAGAGCTGAATCATTGTTTGATTTTGCAGATTTCCAAGGAGGGAAATCTATTGTCAGAGGGAGCAGAAGGTGCTTGTTTCGCCAAGGACCTTAGATCCAGATCTCTAGCAAAGAGAAAAGGAGCTCTGACATATTCCTGAGCAGATGGCTCCTCATGGACTACGTGATCAGGACAAATTGGATGGCCTATCCAACTTTTCAGTTTGGAAGGCTAGAATCCTGATAGTCCTAGAGGCATATCATCTAAGAGACCATGCAGAACAAGTTCTGGCCACACCGACCGATGAATATCTCCTGAGGAAGCATAATGAAGTTGTTGGTCATGCCAAGCGGCTGATAATGGATGGAATTAAGGACCATATTGTCCCACATATAGCTGAGAAGAAAACAGCTAATGAAACGTGGAAGGCCTTAACCTCCCTATATGAGGGAAAGTTCGTCCAGTGGAAGATGCTTCTGGAGACTCAGATGCGGTTGTTCATGATGACCAAGGGGGAAGACATGGAACATTTTCTCTTCAGATTACATTCGATCAAGGACCAGTTGATTGCCACGGGTGCAAAGGTGGAGGAGGATGTGATGCTCAGGACTGCTCTGAATGCGGTCACAAATGAGTGGGAAACCTTTGTCCAAAGTATCTTGGGCAGAGCGGACCTTCCCGACTATGATAGCTTGTCCGCAATCATGCGTCAAGAAGAACTTTGCAGATTCACCAAGAAGCAATACAACACGGGATCGAGTAAGGTGAAGAAGGAAGATGAAGAAGATGCAGCCTTGGTATCAAAGAGGCAACAGGGAAAGAAGAAGAAGGATCTATCAAAGATCAAGTGCTTCTAGTGTGCCAAACTAGGACATTTCGCCAGCAATTGTCCACAGATGAAAAAGGACAAGGAGGCTTCTTCTTCCAAGGTTGTTGTGGCGAATGATGGGTCAGAAGATGATGTAGCCATGAGCACTCATGAACCATGAAAGTGGGGCGACATAGATCTGTAGAGCAGCTACAGAATATGGCGAGATCCTTGAGCATCTCATCTCTTGGATCACAACCGAGCTACGGGAGCTTTAAGACAGTAGCGGGACAAGTGGAGCAGTGGGTACATAGATCACGGATGAAGCAGAGGCAGATCTGAAGGCTGGAAGGAGTAGCACAGAGCAGATGCAGCAGTAGCGTAGGGGCTGACGTGACTTTAGTAGCGCAGAGCAGAGTTGCAACAGCTTAGAAGGCTTCAAGAGGACAGCACAATACAACAGCAGCGTGAGAGATTTCAGCAGAAGGGGCTGATGTGACTTTAGCAGTGCAGAGGGAGTCTTCTTATGCAATGCAGAGTTGTAGCTGTGCATCATCCTCCAGATGACGAGACAGATCCGCAGCCGATGGAGCTTCAGTGATGAGGACGCAGCCCAACTAACTTGTCTGTCAAAGATTTGGCAGGAGATTCAGTTGTTTCTTTCAACATTTGAAGTTGGAGTGCTATGGGTAGCACGGATGCAGCAGATTGTGTAAATTTTTGTAGATGTTCTATGCTTGATGCAACTTTACCTTTTATCCCCAATATCAACTTGCAATCACATAAACAAGAAAGTAAAATGCTGATAGAACATACCAGTAGATCGACAAAAGACAAACCAAAAATATATAAGTGTGTTGGTGCATTATGACGGTCAACAGGAGGCTTCAACCAGCAAAGTCTCAATACGGTCAGCCAACCAGAAGTGTCACACAACCCTCTCGGACAACCAGACCAATCAACCCAAAGTCAACGAAAGTCAACGTTGTCACAGTCAACGATCAACGCAAACAGCAGCAGAAAAAAGTCAACGCAACCCAGTCAAAAGTCAACGATCAACCTTGATTTCTGTGCCAGAAAATGCGGACTACAGAAATCAGAATTTTGACCAAAGTTGGGGTCAGATTGACCATGTGTTGACCAAAGTCAACACTGGTCAACTTTGCGCTGAAACCCTAGGTCAAAAATAGAAATTTCTTCTTGCTGCAATTTCCACGTGTAGATGAAGAAGAGCCTCCAAGGTGATCGAACCAATCAGATGATGAGAGAGAATGTATGAGGATGGACAAGTGAAAATGACCTCCAACGTTGACCTATTTATATCCATCAATGAGGGTGTGTGACACAACTGTTGGGGCTTCAAGCCTACATTTCATTTCAGGCCGACCTGCACATATTTTGAATAAATTCAAAATAAATGTTAACTCATCGGATCAAGATGATCTTTAGATCGATCTTGCACCTCTCCGAAAGAGGAATCCAATAAAAATATTGGCATCTTCATCTGAGCATCATAACATGGAGTTTGGACCTAGTTGTCCAAAATTAACAGATTGAGAGGGAGCTCCAGTACAGATATGGCAGTGGTCGTGACAGCATCATGGGCAGCAATACAGAATGGCAGTAGCAGTGAAAAGTTGAGTGGCAGCAAGCCAAGCATCAACAGCACAGAAACCAATGCGCAAAATCTTGTGATGTATTGCTAGAGCACACTCTGTACTAAGAGGGAGTGTTGAGATTTTGTGTAGTGTGGGTAGCATCGGATGTGCTCTAGCTCCCAAATTTGTGGAGGGACTAGAGTACACATGATCTACAAGACCCAGAAAGGGATTTGGGAAATTTCATCTGGTTTGGGATATATTTAATTAATTAATTATTTTAATGTATTTCCTAAGTCTAAACTTAGGAAAATGAAATAATTAAAGTTAATTAAATTAAACATGTGATGAAATTGTCTTAAGTCACACTGATCAAGTTTTTTTTTAATCTTAGCCATTGATTCAAAATCTAATCATGGTCGTTGGTTTCTCAACGAGAAAAGTATAAAGGAAAGGCTTGGGGTCATTTGTAAAACACACAGAGGCAAAGCACTAAAGCTAAGCTGAGATTCTAGGGCAGGGTTTGCTAAGAATTCTCAGAAGTGTTTCAGCTGCAGAGAGGGGAGTTTAAGCAAAGGGGATGGTTTGATCCTAGTGCCTAGAATCAGCAAAAGGTAGCGCAGAGAAGGAAGAGCAGCAGCAGTAGAGAGGGCAGCAGTTGCTCAGCGCAAAGACAGCGTCAGCTACGCAAGTGTTGCACAGTAACTCCTAGGGCAGCAGTTGCTCAGTGCAAAGACAGCGTCAGCTATGTAGGTGTTGCGCAGTAACTCCCAGGGCAGCGTTAGTTAGCTGGAAACCCTCAGAGGTTATGTAGAGACCCTCAGGGGCAGCGTGGGGACTGCATCACCTAGTCTGGGGTTATGCATCCCTTTCCAGGCCAGCGCAGAGGGACGTAGAGGCTGCAGAGGCTGACGCAGAGGCTTCAGGGGCAGCGCTGGGGTTTCTAGGGCCTAGATTTGGCTGAGTCCTGTAAATCCAGTTTGAGAGTGTGGATCAATCAATATTTTGGCTTCAGAACAACTAGTGATTTGTAGATCTATATTTTCTCTGTCGGGTCTTCCAAATCTGGAACCGAGATTTGTTGTATTCAGAAAACTCTTAATAATAATACCCTCCAACAGCCAGCAGACCGATTTTCCCGCATTGGGGTTTTCCGGGGACTATTGTCTAGAAAATCACTGTCACTTTGTTTATGTGTGCATGTACTTTTTCTAGATCGGAATTGGTGAAAGTCTGTTATGTGTTTTTCTTCGATATTAATCTGAATTTTCAGCTTAATAACTTAATTAAGTAGGAGCATAACCAGATCTAATAGTAGATTTATGCATAAGTAACATTCAGAAATTTTCACATCCACTTTGTGATGAGCAGGATCAAGGCAGAGGGTGATCTAGTCCACTCTAGGTTTGACACATGGGGGATCATTAAGACCTCCACTGCATGGCGAGGAAGACTTGTCATGTTGTTGCTCAGGGTCGAGATTGGCAGCGGTGTCGTAGACATTGGCATCATGGAGATACCCAGGAAAGATGAGCTTGGCCTTCACAGACTTTTCACTACAAGGCCCCAGGAGAGAGGGATACACTTTGTGCATGATGGCGAGTATGTCATAGTCAGAGTAGCGCAGCGTCAGCATGGTGGTACCACTCCGAGATTACCGGGGGACTCGAGCATTACAGCACAATAACCTTTAGGGATGAGTTGCATACTACATGTTGAGATCATGTAGATCTTCCATTGGGCTTTAGCGAGTTGGTGATGGAGTGGGGGACTTCATTAGCATGGCAGGTTGGTCAGCAAGATAATAGTAGGAGGGGCTCATGTGAGCGAGCCGCTATCTTTGCAGGGATTAGGTTGTATCTACGAGGGTTTACTCTTGGAGTACGTGGGATGGATTACTTGGTAGGGAAACTTCATGAGGAGTTGGGCATAATGCCATATTATCATGATTCCCTAGTCACTGATGGTGTGCAGAGGGCTTTTGCTACTTATGCCTGGCAGGATGGTGAGTGGAGCAAGGGGAGTTTCATGTTGGACTAGATGGCTTGGGATCCTCATACTGAGTGGTCCCTTCATATCAGGGCGATGTAGAGATCAGGGATGATTCAGTGGCGCATCTAGGACCCTGGCACAGTTTTGCAGTGACTGTGGAGAGCGTTAGCCAGAAAGGATGCTTGTTCGGGCATTTATTGAGGACAAGCAATTTTTGGCGGGGAGGAATATAATATTCCTAATTAGCAATTCCGCAAATTAGAATATTAATTTTTTATATTTTGCTAACTATTACATTTTGACTATGAGGATGTGGGTTTGGGGGCCCACAATTAGACTTAGGAAACTATAGAGATCATAACATTAGGCCAAGGCAAATATTGCGGTTGTACTGTAGGATGTGGGCCCAATGAGGAGAGACTGTGTCCCACATGTGGCAGCGCAACTCATTGGTATGAGCTAGAGGCAGTGCAGTTTGAGGTGGGGCCGAGGGAACGTTGGGCAGGCTTAGTTAAAAGGAAGCAAGCTGCTCATTTTGGATCATTCATTCATTTAAGCTATTTTTGTCTTGTCATTTTGACAAAGCACGCTTGAGCCGGAAAGCCAAGTTTTTAGTGTTGTTTAGCACACGAGATCTTCAAACAGAGATCTCAACCTCTACCTCGGGGGACTTCGAGTGCCCACTCAGGAGAGGAGTCCCACACCTTGTGAGGATAATTTCCATCAGCAACATCAGGAGGAAGTGTAGCTAGTTCTGAGTTGCGCAAAGGAGGAGGAGACTGCATAAGGGAAGACCCAATGCAGAGAGGAGTTGGTTGTTTCTGGAGGAGAGAAGAGAGGGAGTTGCAGTTGAGATTTGGTGGGGAGGCTTGGAGCTTCCTAACAAGGATTTTTGTGGCATTTTGGAGACTTCAAGCAGCAAGATTTACAAGAGGATCGATTTTCGTGGTCAAGCTTTGGGCGAACCCTTTCAGGGTTTTTCTGGGTTTATTGAGGAGAAGCCAAGATTAATTTGGCAGAATTTTTTGGGCAGATTTGAGGTGTCAAACAGAGATCCTAACTCAGCGAGCAGCTAGAGGAGCTAGGGGAAATTGGGCTGAAATTCGGGGGTCAACATTTGGCCAATTCCTTTGTGGGTTTCTTGAGTAGAGTCCGGGGTTAAAGTCCCAGAATTTTTTGAGCAATGTAGTAGGCCCTAGCAACATTTCTTCAAGAGTAGCAACAACATTTCTGGCAGATTGCAGCGCAGAGCTATAGCCATACAACGTACCATCAGTGGGGGATTTTAGCATTGATTCAGAGGGCTTCTCTAGCTTGCCTTGAGCAAGCCCAGGTGCCTTCAGTTCCGCTCCTCCATTGTACTCATTTCTAGCAAATTAATAAAATGGCTCAACAGTATTTTATGGCCCCGTTGGTGTTTTGATATCAGTTTTTGTTTTGTTGTCTGCTTAATATCTTTTAGCCTATTATTACTATTATTTTCCCATTTGGGATGTTACACTGTAATAGGAAATTATACCAACTCAGCATTAATATCTTACCTAAGTGAACTTAAACCAAGTATGTGCTCCAACTGCTAAGGTTCAAATTTTTTTGAAGGTTAAAAATTAAAAAAAAAAAACCTGGTTCATGCATTTGTCCATTCATCTAGCTTCCAATTACCCTCTTGGGCCCCACCTCCTATCATAGTGACATATCCAAAATCCTCCCGAGACCAACCTTTTCTCACATACCCTGACCAGCGGCAACAACGACAACTTTTGACGGTGACCACAAACTTTGATGACGACAACTAGAATCACAGCCTTGACCCTCAACTTTATGACATTTTTTTGTTACATGAATTGCTATATTTTTATTATACTTTTTACTACAGTTAATTTGTTATATTTTTATTATATTTTATTACATTGAATTGAGTTTATTATAGCAATAGCCTCGACCCTTGAATACATTGAATTCTATTATATATACTTTTTGATTTTGAAATTTCTGAATTTTATAATTTCCCGAACTTAATGTGGAATTTTATTACCTACTTCTTTATTGACAAATTTTTGTGGAACATCAAAATTGTCAAACTCGAACACAAGCTTGAATCCGATAAGTTAGGGCAGAACTGACAAAGTCCTACCTTTACTAAGGTGATGACAACATGAAGAAGCCATATGGAAGTTACAAGGCCTCTAGTGGAATGAGGAACAAACTGTGAATTAAAACTTCTCAAGTCATCATTAAGGATTTTGTAAAGAACCTTTCAAATCATAATCTTGGCAAAATTTTAGACCTTTATCTTTTGTAATTAAGGAGGTTTTAAAACGAAAAGTGTTATTTTGTGCGGGTGTGTTAGAACATCAGTGTTTACTGAAATATTATTAGAAGTTTTAATGTTACAAAATAAACAATAGTTATCTACATTAAATATTGCTTAGATGGAAGACAATTAAATAACTTGGCATGGTGTCTTCTGAAAGGAATTAATACATCACACAAAATTGAACAATTAAAAATTTACATCTTAAAATTTTTTATCCCTCTCAGTGCTTGATAGATTCAGGGTTAAGATGGATCTACGCGGGTATTATTTTTTTTTCAAATGTTGTCACATAAGTACATAAGTACATGACAACATCTATGTCAGATTGGGCTGTAAAGTACCACACAACAGTGACTGCAATAAAATCTTAAGTACATGACAACATCTGTCACACTGGTCTGTAGAGCACGTCACTACTCAGTGCAATTAAAGTTAAGAATATGTCTTAAACAATACAATCTATCTCCTTCATTAATAAACAATTCAATCCCCATAACAAATCTATCATATTTATGGTCATGATGTGGGAGTTGCTTGTGCACTCCCACATTGTACTCACACTGGAGATATCTTGTAGTCTCACTGACCTATTTTTGTGGTCATTTGTTCAACATTAATAAAATTAGCTTATTTTATCTTATCTTACCTAATTTGTTTCTCATCTCTAACGATGGACCTCAATAATTCTTCTCAGTTTAACAATGAATCTTGATAGGTAATTTCAGTAATGAGATTTATGTTTCACTGGTAAGAGAATGGAGTTTTGGCCCTTGACATATTATGTTCTCAAGAAATATAAAAAGGAAAATGGACAAACTGAGCACATTCAGACAGTATGCTAAAACATAAGAACTAGATTAGAGAGCCTATGGAATGACATTCTCTCCACTATTCTGACAAAGATCTTGAAATTTGATACAGTTGAATCCCCAGAAAGGTAGAAGACCACCAACCTGCTGCCTGTGGGGATGATGAAATACCATAGAGTATTCGGAGCAGATTCACCTTCCAGTGAGGACCAATGTGAGTCAGTAATTCTAGAAGCTTATGAATTATGAATTCAGACTGCAATGCATGGCCTTCAGAATCAACCACTGCAAATTCCCAGTGCCCTGCCTTTGAAACAATGTTTGCCAATGTTTCAGCAGCTAACTCTTTCAAATTTATCGGTACAGGATCCTGTATGGAGTGTACTTTGAAGAGAATATTCATTAGTGGTGGAAGGATACCAGCATCAACAAGAACAGCAGCGTTATCATCTAAAGTTGATAAATTGAACAAAGCCAACAAGCTTGAGGATTTTGCCTCTAATGTTGATGAAAGCATATTAACAAATACTTTTGCCCCTTTCATTATAATGAGTTCTTTGTCACTGTTTGCAAGGGTCATCTTTGACAAGCATTCTGCCATCTGGATCTGACTGTTCTCTGAACCTGCATTGAAGAACAATATAAGAATGTTAAGATCATTAGTAAATAGAGTGAATCCATGGATCAGGCAAAAGCCAAGAATGTCTTTGCCAAGATTAGTGAGAAGAATGTACTAAACTAGTAAAGCTGACGTAAATAGGGAAAAAGATAAAGGACATGCACCCAAAATGATATAGAAATATGTGATCACAAATTTGTGACGGTAGTTGTATGGTAAGGCTAATGAAGTTCTCAAAAATCATGATACTTGCACCCAAAATGATATAGAAATATGTGATCACAAATTTGTAACAGTAGTTGTCTGGTAAGGCTAATGAAGTTCTCAAAAATCATGATACTTAACTAATTTTATGTTCTAGAATGCGTTGTTCACGTGTACTATACCATTATATTGTTTGTTGAAAACATGCATTATATATATATATATATATATATATACATATATATATTGCACTTTCAATAGTAAGACAAGTGAATAAGTGAATAAGTGGCCATAAGCATTGTACTAAACCTATTTGGCATAAATACAGAGGCAGCAAAAGTGAAACCTATGGAATGGTTATCTATAAGCCTATAGTTTGAGACAAACAAAGTTCATCCTCACGCAATAACATCTAAAATATCTAGAATATGAGAATATCCATCATAGGATAAATAATATTTATATATAAATGTTTTTTTAGTACAGAAGTGATATGATTGAATACAATGAGGGCCCGAACAAAGTTCATCCTCACGCAATAACATCTAAAATATCTAGAATATGAGAATATCCATGATAGGATAAATAATATTTATATATAAATTTTTTTTAGTACAGAAGTGATATGATTGAATACAATGAGGGCCCGGTATATATAGCTAGGCTAGAGTATGCTTTCTTAAGGAGTCATGTCTTTTGGGACATGCCCTTTCATAATTAACTATATTTGTTAATCATTATTCATTATTATTTAAATTATTTTATGTTATTGATGTTGATGGCATTGACTTCCCATTCAGAAATTCTTTGTCCTCAAAGCATATTGATGAAAGGCTTGATATCTTTTTATTTCTTGTAATGTCTTTGTCTTTTTCGCAATTCTTGGAACTGTCATCTTTGGTGATACAAGACAATATGAACTTATTGTGAAAATTTCAATCCTGAAATTCTACTGCAGTGATAGATTTATTTCTCCTACTTATTTTCACGATAAGTTATTTACAGAATTCTCCCAGTAAATTTTGAAATAAACACTATTGCAATAATCACTTCAGTATATGTAGAGAATAGAACAATAAAAATACAAGCACAAGAATCAATCACATTGACACAATTATTTTTGGACAATTGTCCTCGGAAAAACTCAATGTGGGAAACCAATGTAGCAGATGAGGGTTTATATATTAATATTCAGTAGTAAATTCTTTACAAGGAAAAACAAGAAGACTATCTGAGGAACTTCATGAGAAAACACCTAAGATAAATTCTCATCAACCCTCCGGAGAATTTCCGACACTCTGGAGACTCACTGCTCCTCTCTGCGTCACCTCTGCGCATCTCTCTGCGCAGAGCCTGCGTGAGATTGCGTCACCCTGAGTGAGCTCTCTGTGCTTTTTCTCTGTACTGCCCTCTCTAGCCTTCTGTGTCCTTGTTCCCTCGAGCCCTACCACTGTTGATGCCCTTTGTTTCCTCTGCCCTGCAACTCTCCCTTTGAAATCGAATTCTATTCCTTCATAATTGACTTCCTTTGGGTTACTAAGTGTATGCCCGACTTGCTTTCCAAATGACCCTCAAGCCTTCTTTTATAATCTTCTCATTGAAGAGTCAACGACCCAGATTAGAAGTTTAATCAATAGTTAAGATTAAAACTTGACTTGATCTTCATTCTCTAGAAGATTCACACTTTGTTTTATTAATACCCATTAATTATTTAATTTCCCTAAGTTTAGACTTAGGGTCTCCATTAAAATAATTAATTATTTTAATAAAACATGAACCGAGTGAAATTTCCACAAACGGTTTCTGGGCTCTTTGGAATACTGGTGTCTAAGCCTCCTCACCAAATTTGAGACTTAGATCACTTTCCGATGCTACAAAAATCAACACTCCCTCTTAGCGAGGAAAATGTTCTAGCAATGTGCCTGCTGCATACTGCTCTAACCCTGAAGCATCCTCTGCGCTGCTGATGCTTGGCTGTTGTTGCCCCTTATCCGCTGCACTGCTACCTTCCGTATTGCTGCCCATGACACTGCCACTGTCACTACTGTGAAATTTTCTGAATCTTATACTTATGCAGAAATCTTACTATTAAATCTAGTTATACTCCTCCTACTTAATTAAGTTACTAACTGAATAAATTCAGATTAATATCGAAGCAAAACACATAACAGACTTTCATCAATCCAAATCTAGAAAAAAGTACTGCACACATAGACAAAGTGACACAATGATTTTCTGGACAAATAGTCCCCAAAAAAACCCAATGCGGGAAAACCGGTCAGCTGGCTGCTGGAGGGTTTTATTATTAAGAATTTTCTAAATACAGCAAATTTGTGTTCTAGATCTGGAAAACCTGACAGAGAAATAATAGATTTGCAACTCATTGGCTATTATGAAGCCAAAATAATGATTGATCCACATGCTCAAACGGGATTTACAAGACTCAGCCAAAATTAGGACGTAGAAACCCCAACACTACCCTTGAAGCTTCTGCGTCAGCGTCTAAAGTCCATGCATCCCTCAACGCTGGCCTAGAAAGGGCTACGTTACCCCAGACTGGGTGATGCAGCCCTTACGCTGCCCCTTAGGGTCTCTGTGTAACCCCTAAGGGCTTCTAGCTGAATCACGTTGTCCTAGGAGGGACTGCGTAGCACAGTTGCTACCCTCTCTGCTACTGCTCTCATGCTTCTCTGCGCTGCCTCTTTGAGTTGATCTCTGCCTCTTACTGATTCTAGACCTTGGGATCAGATCATCCCCTTGGTCTAAATTCCCCTCTCTGCAGCTGAAACACTTCTGAGAATTCTTAGCAAACTCGCCTTAGAATCTCAGCTTAGCTTCAGTGCTCTGCTTCTGTGTGTCTTTACAAATGACCCCAAGCCTTTCCTTTATACTTTTCTCGTTGAAAAATCAACGACCATCCACTCTGTCCTGATCACACAGTCCATGATGAGCCATCTGCTCAAAAATGTGTCGGAACTTCCCTTTCTCTTTGCTAGAGAACTGGATCTAAGACCCTTGGCGAAACAGGCACCTTCTACTCCCTTTGACAACTGATTTCCCTTCTTGGAAATCTACCAAATCAACAATGATTCAGCTTTCTTTGAACCTCTTATCAATCTGCAAGTTTCTTTGGCTAGAAACTCTTTGAGAAGTTGATCTCCTCCCGCTCTTTGTCACTTGTGCTTAGGCTAGAAATCTAAAAACATCAGAAATTTAACCCCACCAACACCTTCTGAATTACTGCAGCTAAGCTTCAGTGTTTTCTGGATCTGACAAATTCAGATCTACGTCACACTGGTTGGCCTTAGACCAATCCAGCGTTGTTTTTGAGCTGCCTCTGCTTAGTAAATGCGTGGGCTGCTAGAAGACATCGTTAGACTATGTCACCCTGCCCTCTTCGTGATTTTTCCTCTGAAAACAGCGTTGTCCCTTCAGATCTGCCCTGCTGCTGCTTTTCCAGCTGCTTTCTACAGCTAGAACCTTCAGTCTTCTGCTGGTGACCCTCCTAGATCTGCCATTGCTCTGATACCATGTGAAAATTTTTGAATCTTATACTTATGCAGAAATCTTACTATTAAATTTGATTATGCTCCTCCTACTTAATTAAGTTACTAACTGAATAAATTCAGATTAATATCAAAGCAAAACACATAACAGACTTTCACCAATCCAGATCTAGAAAAAGTACATGCACACATAGACAAAGTGACACAGTGGTTTTCTGGACAAATAGTCCCTGGAAAAACCCAATGTGGGAAAACCGGTCTACTAGTTGCTGGAGGGTTTTATTATTAAGAATTTTCTGAATACAGCAAATCTGAGTTCTAAATCTAAAAAACCCGACGGAGAAATAATAGATATGCAACTCAATGGTTGTTTTGAAGCCAAAATAATGACTGATCCACACCCTCAAACAGGATTTACAAGAATCAGCCAAAATTAGGCCCTAGAAACCCCAGCGCTGCCCCTGAAGCCTCTATGTCAGCCTCTGAAGTCCTTGCGTCCCTCAGCGCTACGCTGCCCCTTAGGGTCTCTGCGTAACCCTTAAGGGCTTCTAGTTGATTCACGTTGTCCTGGGAGGGACTGCACAACACTTGTGTAGCACAGTTGTTTCCCTCTCTGCAGCTGCTCTACTGCTTCTCTGCGCTGCCTCTCTGAGCTGATCTCTGCCTCTTGCTGACTCTAGACCCTGGGATCAGATCATCCCCTAGGTCTAAATTCCCCTCTCTGCAGCTGAAACACTTCCGAGAATTCTTAGCAAACCCTCCCTAGAATCTCAGCTTAGCTTCAATGCTCTGCCTTTGTGTGTCTTTAAAAATGACCCCAAGCCTTTCCTTTATACATTTCTCGTTGGGAAACCAACGGCCATGATCAGATCTTGAATCAATGGCTAAGATTAAAAGAAATCTTGATCCGTGTGACTTAAGACAATTTCATCACATGTTTAATTAAATTCACTTTAATTATTTAAGTTCCCTAAGTTTAGACTTAGAAAATCTATTAAAAGCATTAATTAATTTAATATATCCTAAACCAAATGAAATTTCCCAAATCCATTTATGGGTCTTGTAGATCAAGTGTACTCTAGTCCTTCCACAAAATTTGGGAGCTAGAGCACAACTGATGCTACCCCAAATACACAAAATCTCAACAACTGCCTCATTTGTACTACAGCTCCCTCTCAATTTTGCATCTATCCATTTCTGTTATTGAAATGGATTCTTGATCATCCCCATCTTTTCTCTGAACTAGACAAACTTTGTATTTCCCGAAGCTTTAGTGAGGATGTCTGCCACCTGTTCTCCTGTTGGAGTGTACTGCAACTGTACAGCTCCTTGCTGGACAGAGTCTGATGAAATGACACCTAATGTCAATGTGCTATCAAACATAGGAATTTCAGAGAGCTTGATGCAACTTTGATTATCACATAGAATGTTGGTCACTTCCATCTTTTCCTTGAGTAGATTCACAAGCAACTTCTGCCTCAGCTAAGCTCAGAGCCACATATTTTTGTTTCCTGTTGCACCAGGAAGTCATTCCTGATCCAACATTGAAACAGTACCCATTGGTACTTTTCCGATCTACTGGGCTTCCAACCCAATCTGCGTCTGTGAACCCACTCAATCTGATGTCATTGCCTCGGGTGTATCTCAATCCAAGCTCGACTGTTCCCTGCAGATATCTGACAACATGCTTAGCTATTGCCCAATGTGCCCTCCTTGGTTCCACCATGAACTGTCTGAGGGTGTTGAAAGCATAACAGATATCTGGCCTAGTGTTGACTAGATACATCAGGGACCCTATGCGCTGCCTATACAAGGTAGGATCAGCCTCATCATCTTCGAAAGTATCAATCTTCTTCCAGTTGGTGATCATTGGTGTAGCCATGGGTCTACAGTCCTCCATCTTGAACCTCTTCAAGATTTCTGTAGCATATCTCCCTTGACCAAGGAAGATCTCACCCTTCTGCTGCCAAACTTCCAACCCCAAAAAATAATGCATCAGCCCCAGATCTTTCATGTCGAATTCTACAACTAAATTCTCCTTGCAATCCTTGATGATCCTAATAGGAATAGATCATCTACGTACAACACCAGTATCAGAGGCTCATCCCCTACTCTCAGATAGTATAGATTCGAATCTGCCTCACTCTTGACGAATCCCATCTTCTGCAAGTAGCCATCAATTTGACCATACCAAGCTCTATGGGCTTGATTAAGTCCATACAAGGCTTTCTTAAGCCTACACACATGAGTCTTCTGTTCATGTGTCTAAAAGCCCTCTGGTTGTTCGATATATACTTCTTCTATCACCCCATTCAACAATGCAGTCTTAACGTCCATCTGGTGAATTTCTCATCCCATCTGCGTAGCAAGGGACATCACGAATCTAATTGAAGTATATCTGGCTACTGGGGCAAAGTTCTCTTCATAGTCTATCCCTTCCTTATGAGCATACCCCTTTGCCACAAACCTGGCTTTAAATTTTTTTACACTGCCGTCTACAACATATATGATCTGGCAGATCCTTCTCAAACCTACAACTGATATGTCCTGAGGCCTAGGAACCACTTCCCAGACATCATTTGTCATGATGGAACTGTACTCTTCCACCATTGCATCTACCCACACCTGATGCTGAGTTGCCTCCTGAAAACTAGAGGGCTCCCCAACCTGTGCTACCAAGGCTTGGTATCTATCCGATTGCCTACGCTGCCTCTTCTCATTTCTGGGGGCTCCGACAAACTCCTCTGTGTCCCTCAGAATTTTTCGTAATTCCTTGCTCGTTCTACCACTAGTAGTGGGTGGATCTACCAGCTCCCCCTCCTACAAATCTTCGGAAGATGAATCCCTTGGATCCTTGTGCCTTGGAGAAGCACTCATGCTAGCCTCTGGGATTTTCCGAAAGCTCTTTCCTCCATGAACTTTACATCTCGTTGTACTACAATCTTCCTACTCTCAGGAATGTAGATTCGGTAAGCCTTTGCATTCTCGCTGTATTCCACTAGATATCCCTTTTCCGCAGTCTTATCTAATTTCTTCCTCTTCTCTTCGGGTACATGACAATATGCCACACTGCCAAAGATCCTGAAGTGGCTTACCTCTGGCTTCCTGCCGGTGAAAACAATTTTTGGAGTGATCTTACCCAATGCATTGTGAGTAATCCTATTTTGAACATATACAATTGTATTACAAGCTTCAACCCATAGAAATTTGAGCATGTCTTGATCATACAGCATTTCCCTTGCAGCCTCGACAATAGTTCTATTCTTCCTTTCTGCTATTCCATTCTTCTCCGAATTATACGGAGCGGTCCACTCTCTTTTTATGTCTTCCCTTGCGCAGGACTCTGTGAAGTCTTTATCAATGTATTCTCCACAATTGTTTGATCGCAGTATCTTTATCCGCTTTCCTGTCAGATTCTCAACCAAAGCCTTAAACTCCTTGAACCTAAGAAAGACTTCGTCCTTGGTCTTCAGAGAGTAAATCCAAGTTTCCCTGGAATGGTCATCAATAAAAGTGACAAAATATTCGGCACCACTAAGAGCTCTAGTGGACATTGGTCCGCAGATGTCCGAGTGTATTAATCCCAACAAACTCTTAGCCCTATTTCCCCAATATGCACCCTCTGCAGACGTCATCTCGCTTGGTACTCAGATCTGGAACTCTTGTGACGACCTTCTTGAGAATTCTCAAAGCCCCATCTTGTAAGTGCCCCATTCTCTTGTGCCATAGCTCATTCAAATCCTTCTCATCACTGCTGCCTATCAGCGCCATTGGGGATTTGAGTTGTAACTTTTATAGTTTATTGCTTCTAACTCTGATTTGTGTCTTCTTCTTCCGACTTCTGTGTTTGACATGTACTCTTTTGCCAATGAAGTAAACGTCATAGCCCTTGTTTTGAAGCTGAGACACCGAGAGTAAGTTCATCCCCAAACCAGGAACATGCAACACATTGGTGGCTCGAAGCTTATTGCCAGCTTCGGTTTGAAATACTACGGTACCTCTTCCAATAGGGGTACACTTCGCCTTATTTTCCATGGTGATTTGAAAGTTCATTTGCTCTTCTCGGTAGGTTGAGAAACATTCTCGTACTCCCGTCATATGTGCAGAAGCTCCAATGTCAATATACCAGACCTCAGGAGAAGCAGAGCTTGATACACAAGCAAATTATTCTTCCAGTCTAGATGTCAGTACAGAGAGTTGTGTGAACCCTTCCGAGTTGTTGCTACAGCAACTTCTAGTCTTCGTTCCATCGCAGGATCTCCACTCTTGTTACTCAAATTCAGCTCTGATACCATATGAAAATTTCAATCATGAAATTCTACTGCAATGATAGATTTATTTCTCCTACTTATTTTTACGATAAGTTATTTACAGAATTCTTCCAGTAAATTTTGAAATAAACACTACTACAGTAATCACTCAAGTATATGTAGAAAATAGAACAATAAAAATACAAGCACAAGAATCAATCACATTGACACAATTATTTTTGGACAATTGTCCTCGAAAAAACCCAATGTGGGAAAACCGGTGCAACAAATAAGGGTTTATATATTAATCTTCAACAATAAATGCTTTACAAGGAAAAACAGGCATATTATCTAAGGAACTTCATGAGAAAACACCTGAGATAAATTCTCATCAACCCTTTGGAGAATTTCCAACACTCGGGAGACTCAATGCTCCTCTCTACGTCACCTTTGCGTGTCTCTCTGCGCAGAGCCTGCGTGAGCTCTCTACGCTACTACCCTCTCCGACCTTCTGCGTCCTTCCCTCTAGCCCTGTCACTGCTGATGTCATCTGCTTCCTCTGCCTTGCAACTCTCCCTCTGAAATTGAATTCTATTCCTTTAGAATCGACTTCCTTCGAGTTACTGAGTGTATGCTCGGCTTGCTTTCTAAATGACCCTCAAGCCTTTTTTTTATGATCTTCTCATTGAATAATCAACAACCGAGATTAGAATTTAATCAATGGCTAAGATTAAAACTTGACTTGATTTTCGTTCTCTAGAAGATTCACACTCTGTTTTATTAATACCCATTAATTATTTAATTTCCCTAAGTTTAGACTTAGGGTTTCCATTAAAATAATTAATTATTTTATTAAAACATGAACTGAGTGAAATTTCCACAAATGGTTCCTAAGTTCTTTGGAATATTGGTGTCTAAGCCTCCTCACCAAATTTGAGACTTAGATCACTTTCTGATGCTACAAAAATCAACACTTCTGAGTGTTGAGCAAAATTGTTGAATTGAAAATAATCTAACCATCCCAATTCAATCTTTTGTGGAACCTTGAACCTACTCAATACTCAAGATGAATTGTTTTCATTAGACTGTGTTAGCATCAATATTTTTTGGAATGTAAGTCAATTGTTCTTGTCTTGAGTGGTATTATTACGCACACTGGTTTAGATGTCTGCTCTTATGACTTCGATGTTGATAAGGAGTTCTTCTGGCCTAATTTTCCCTTATCATGCTTGTGGTGACTTCTTGATTCACATCAAGTACTAGTGTTGTTGAGTTGATCATGGAATCTTCACTTGGAATTTTCGTCATCTGTATTGCAACATTTGAGTATATTTTGACTTCAATTGGATTGGCATTTATTGAGACATAAAATTAATAGGATTTTTCCTAAAGACTTTGATGCTTCTATCTCGATAAGTTGTTCTATTATGTTTTCGAATGATTGCTTCATGCCTTGGATTTCTTAATTTGAGCAAGTAATTTCTAACCATGGTCTTTTAAGCGAGAAATTTACTTGTCCTTATCTGAGATAATTTCGTCAAATCCTTTCTGCATCCTTGATATTGACTTTTGATTTTCTTGAAACATCACTTTCGAGATATCTTTAAAGTCTTTTGATGAAGGTATTATTGATTCGACTTCATTGTAATGTCCTAGAACGTCATCATCTTCTTCTTATAGCAAAACATCAAAGAAATTTTCCCCGTGTTTAACATTAAAGTACCCAGTTCCTTAACCCAAGGTAAACCGAGAATTATGTTGATCTCTTCTTTAAACATAATTATGACACTAAATTAAGATATGCATTCATAATCATCAACTATTACATTCATAATCATCACTTATTGCTTGCAAGTTCGTATTTTGGTATTCTAGTTCTAAAAAAGAGGCATCTTTATTCTCAATTATTTTTGGTTCTGGAACTAATAATTGATTTTGGAAATTAACGTTAATGTAATTCTCCTCACAATTCACGTTGATAACGATATTAAATCTCTTTTCCTCTTTCGAGATGGGCTTGATGACCTATCCACCTTGTATCCTAGATTTTGTATTGTTTTAGAGTTTTCGCCTAATCTAAAATAAATTGACCTAGCTGTTCTCATATAAATAGAGGGTCGATTTACCTCTTGGATTAATCGTCACACTTGGATCATGACTACTCTTGATTAGTGATTTCTCTCTTGTGAGCTATGGAGGCCTAGTTGAGCGACTTTCTTGTGGGGATTTTGTGATGTGATGTGATCTCTTTTCATTGATGCTTATGGTGGATTTTGGATGTTGCATGGTGAAGTTAGTTAATTTGCTCTTGATATTATGTTCCTTGGGATTGATGTGCTTGTGCTGAGATAGTTTATATGGTATCTAATTCATGGTCCTTTGTTGAGCTAAAACCTTCCTCCAAGTACTTGAGGAAAAGAGATAGGCTTTTCTTTCCTTTCATCATCCAGAAAATTAAGAACTTAAATTTCAAACCTTTGGATAACCTAGTTTGTTTGAATTTAATATCACTCCCAAAAAACCCTAGAATAGTTTGTATTCTAGACTCCATATGCCCTAGATTGAGAAGGCGCTAGTACATCTCACTTGTGGCACTCTTTAAAATACAAAAATAATTTTCTTTCTATTTTATGGTAAATAGGGTTAAATTACAACAAAATCTTATATTTTTAGCATCTAATGACTTTTTATTCCCGAGGAAATATGTGGGAAGATTCACTCGAAGGGATCACTTCTCGTCGGCTTATTAGCAGAGCCTAACCCCAAGGGCATCGAGGAGAATTGATCCCATGACCTCCCATTAGCGAGGTGCTTTAACAATGGGAACTCGACCAATTGAGCTAATCCTCAAGGATTTTAGCATCTAATGACTTGTTGATGTATGCCCTAGGTTTAAACATTGTTTAGAAGTGCATTGGCGAAGAAAAATTGACGTTTTTCAAGCAGTTTTTAGCCATTTTCTAGTGTTGACATCAAGCTTTATTTGTTGTTATATTCCTTATTAACTGCCAAAACTTGTTATAACTTTCTCTTTGGTTTACTCTTTAATGTAGTATTCAATTCACATAGCTTTTGCACAATTTTAATGGTTAAATTTGTTGTTATAAGCTATTATTTTGTTGCAATTTGCTAGTCTGAAACCCTAGTTTATAGGACCCTTGAATATTTATCTTGATTTGGTGTGTTCAACAATACCATCTGAGACTCATTAAGTCAACCATAGTCTTTACATTGACCCATAGCTCCCTTGAAGCCAAATTTAGAATTTACTCCAACCTTGTTACCCACCAAAAAGTGGGTAACTCATAAGAGAAAACTTTTCTCCTCCTTGGACAGCCAGCCAGTCAACAACCCTATATGATCAACACATGACAAGATGCCAGGATCCTCCACTTATTGCTTCAGTCAGATTTCTCTTTCCCATCCAACATTCCTTCCTAAAGGAAAGTGGACCATCCCGTAGAAGGTACTTTAATCATTTTGTAATCATGTGCTTTCACTTAACGTTTTGTACACACAAATATGAATCAAGGGGTGATTTGGATGATTGACTGACCTTGACTATATTCTTGTTCCCTCACTTCACCTAGGAGGTTAGTCTTTGACTCTAGTCCAATGGGACCTCCTTTGAGGCCTTAGGGTTCTAGGAAGGACACTACTAGGGAGGCTTTGATTGAAGTAGCATGTGCATGGTATCCCGTATATACCACTTTCCATCTTTCCCATTTTTCCATTTCCATTCTTCGGGTTGGTGGTCATTGGTCATAGGGATTAGCACCCTCTCATCCTCATCCTTGAGTCTAGCTCGGAAAACTTTGCTCTGGAGGTTGATGCAGCTAAAAGAAAGTTAAAAGCATAAGAAAGCCACAATGAAAGAAAAAGTTAAAATGCAAAAGATGGTTGGGACATTTGATTAGCACATGGGAAAAGGCATAGCATGAACTCTAATCCCCTCAATAGCCATCACCCAGTCCCTTGAGCACATGATGCTCCATCTATAAAGGGAACCCTTGTATTGTCCTAACCTTGATGAGCAATAAACTGACTCATCATTAAAGGGTATTAAATGCAAAATGTCAAAAGCATGGTTGGGCTCTTGAGCTATGCACCCAAATCAAAGAATACCATAAAGAAGTAAAAGGTGCACCATAGGTTTGAAAAAGAAAACTGAGGAAAGCGGTAACTCATGCCTCCATAATTGCTCCCTCCTTATATTTATACAGTCGGGATGTTGGACCACCATTAGTTGGTTACTTAGCTACGACACCCTGCCCTAAAGTCATTCTCACACTGTTACCACCATTTCACACACACCTACGGATTGATGGGCTAACTTGGGACCTGTCACTTCCCCTTGGGGGCTGGAAACACCTAATAGGGTTATCCAACCATCCCTAACATAAATAGGTAACTTGTTTACGAGACTCAATCTAGTTAGATATATGAAGGTGATCATGTGTGAAGTATTATTGTGCCCCTAGCATTGGGTATGGTCTACTATGATGCATCTATGGTTATTATACCTAATGGTTGTTGATTTTCACTCGATATTGACAGGATTTTGGTCAAGTGGTTTTCATCATAGTAGCAAGGGCCTCTTGAGATGATTGCCCCACATTCTCAATAACATTGTAGAGATTGTTTTACCCATTTGGGGAGAGAGAATATGACCTTGTTGTAAATTTTTGAAGATGTTCTATGCTTGATGCAACTTTACTTTAAACCCGATACCAAATAGCAATCACATAAACAAGAAAGTAAAATGTTGATAGAACATACCAATAGATCGACGGAAGATAAGCCAAAAATACACTTAACTTGATCAACAAAATATATGTGTTGTGGTGCGTTACAGCAATCAACAAGATGCTTCAACCAGCAAAGTCTCCTCAAGGTCAACCAACCAGAAGTGTCACACAACCCTCAAGACAACTCCACAAAAGTCAACCCAAAGTCAAAGAAAGTCAAAGTTGTCTAGTCTATTGATATTTTGTGTATTTGGTGTAGCATTAGTTGTGCTCTAGGTCCCAAATTTTGAGGAAAGACTACAGTACATTTGATTTACAAGACCCAGAAATGGATTTGGGAAATTTCATCTGGTTTAGGAGATATTAAATTAATTAATTATTTTAATGTATTTCCTAAGTTAAAACTTAGGGAACTTAAATAATTAAAGTGAATTTAATTAAACATGTGATGAAATTGTCATAAGTCACATGGATCGAGCTTTCCTTTAATCTTAGCCATTGATTCAAGATCTGATCATGGCCGTTGATTTGTCAACGAGAAAAGTATAAAAGGAAAGGCTTGGGGTCATTTGTGAAGATACACAGAGGCAAAGCACTGAAGCTAAGCTGAGATTTTAGGGCAGGGTTTGCTAAGAATACTTAGAAGTGTTTCAGCTGCAGAGAGGGGAATTTAGGCCAAGGGGATGATCTGATCCCGAGGTCTAGAATACACAAGAGGCAGAGATCAACTAAGGACAACGCAGAGGAGAAGGGAAGCTGCATCAACAAGGACAACGTGATTTGTAGCAAGAAACCCTCAGGGGTTACGCAAAGACCCTTCAGGGGCAGCGTAGTGACTGCGTCACCCAGTCTGGGGTAACGCAGTCCCTTTCGGAGCAGTGCTGAGGGTTTGAGGGGCTTCAGAGGCTGACACAAAGGCTTTCAGGGGCAGCGCTAGGGTTTCTAGGCCCTAATCTTGGCCGAGTTCTGTAAATCTCGTTTGAGGGTGTGGATTAGTCATTATTTTGGCCCTAAATCAGCCAGTGAGCTGTAGATCTAGTATTTTCTCTGTCGGGATTTCCAGATCTGGAACTCAGATTTGTGTATTTAGAAATAATCTTAATAATAAGACCCTCCAGCAGCCAGAGACCGGTTTTCCCGCATTGGGTTTTTCCGGGGACTATTTGTCCAGAAATAACTGTCAATTTGTCAATGTGTGCATGAACTTGTTCTAGATTTGGATTGGTAGAGATCTGTTATGTGTTTTGCTTCAATTTTAACTTGAATTTATTCAGTTAATAACTTGTCTAAGTAGGAGGAGCATAACCAGATTAACAAAGTAA
This sequence comes from Pinus albicaulis, assembly GCA_034641835.2. Taxonomy (NCBI): domain Eukaryota; kingdom Viridiplantae; phylum Streptophyta; class Pinopsida; order Pinales; family Pinaceae; genus Pinus; species Pinus albicaulis. The sequence goes on along the minus strand of CM076572.1, from coordinate 227,325,908 downwards.
TAATTTCTCGTATTGGCGGTAAAGACTTAAATTTCTACATGGTATCTAGAGCAATTGCGCATCTAGGACGGCCACCAACTAAAGAGACTTAAGGTTCTAGCAGCAAGAAGCAGCTGGAAAAGCAGCAAAAACGCAGATCTGAAGGGACAACGCAGTTTTCAGAGGAAGATTCACGCCGAGGGAAGGGTGACGCTATCTAACGCTGTCTCCTAGCAAGCCCACGCATTTACTGCGCAGAGGCAGCTCAGAAACAACGTTGGATTGGTTTGAAGCCAGCCAGTGTGATGCAGATCTGAATCTATTAGATCCAGAAAAGACTGCAGAAAAGCTGCAGAAATTCAGAAGGTGCTGGTGGGGTTAAATTTCTAAAGTTTTTAGATTTTTAGCCTTAGCACAAGTGACAAAGAGTGGGAGGAGATCAACTTTTTAGACAATTTCTAGCCAAAGGAACTCGTAACATCAGAGATCAAAGAAGAAGCTAAACCATTGTTGATTTGCAGATTTCCAAAGAGGAAGTCAATTGTCGAGGGAGCAAGAGGGTGCCCAAGCTCAGAAGGACCTAGATCCAAACATCTCTAGCATAGAGAGTGAGGAGCTCCAACAAATTGCCAAGATGGCTCCTCATGGACTGCATGATCAAGATAGGCTGGATGGCCTCTCAAACTTTTCAGTTTGGAAGGCAAGGATCTTGATTGTCTTTGAGGCATACAATCTAAGAGATCATGCAGAGCAGACTCTGGCCACACCAACAGATGCGGATCTCCTACGGAAGCATAAGGAAGCTGTTGGGCATGCTAAGCGGCTAATAATGGATGGTATCAAGGACCATATTGTACCACACGTAGCTGAGAAGAAGACATCTAACGAGATGTGGAAGGCCTTGACTTCCCTGTATGAGGCACAGTTTGTCCAAAGAAAAATGTTGTTGGAGACCCAAATGAGGTCATTCATAATGACCAAGGGAGAAGACATGGAACACTTCCTCTTCAAATTGCACAATCGCAGAAGATTCGAATGCACCAGTGTCAGGCGGATGATGCCGTGATAGTAAGGACCGCTCAATGCGCCACGAATGAGGAAGTCAATTTCAGGCCAAGAAGAACTCCGCAGATTCACCAAGAGGCAGCACAACCCAGGATTGAGCAAAATGAAGAAGGAAGATGAGGAAGATACAACCTTGGCATCAAAGAAGCAACCAAAGAAGAAGAAGGATCTTTTAAAGATCAAGTGCTTCCAGTGTGGTGAAATGGGACATTTTGCCAGCCATTGTCCTCAGAAGAAAAAGGACAAGGAAGCATCTTCTTCCAAAACGATTTAATAGCGAGATGATGGAATTGTGAGAAGATGAAGTATAGCCATGAGTGTTCATGAACCAAGGAGGTGGGGTGACATGGATATGTAGAGGCTACATAGAAAGAGAGCGAGATCTTTGAGCCGGCTCATCTCTTGGATCACATGCGAGCTAGAAACGACCTTAAGACGATGGCAGGACAAGAAGAACGTGGGTGCATAGATTGGGAGATGAAGCAAAGCAAGAGAGGCAGTCCCCGAAGACTAGGAGGACGTATGAGAGCATAGCGAGCGGCGCGGGCGGTGCGGCTTCCAACGGCGCGGTGCGGTTGCGGCGGCGCAGCTTGAGAGGGACGGCGCGGTGCAAAGCGCGTGATGAGTTTCGGCACAAGGGCGATGTGACTTCGGTAGTGCAAAGGGAGTCGATTACGCGAGCGGAGGCGTAGTTGTGCATCATTCTTTAGATGCCAACATAGATCTGTAGCCTATGGAGCTTTAGTGATGAGGATCCAGCCCATCAGACTTGTTTGTCAAAGATTGGGTAGGAGATTGTTGTTTCTCTCAACAACTGAAGTTGCAGTGCAGCAGAACAACAGTGGCAGTGCTATGAGCAACACAAATGCAACATATTGAGAGGGAGTTGCGGTATAGTGGTTGCAGTCGCGGTCGCGAGTCATGGACAGTAAGAATGGCGGCGGTGCGAGTTGAGTGGCGGCAAGCCAAGCCGGCGGCACAGAACTAGTACTCAAAGTCATGTAATGAATAGTATGATCTATTGCTAGAGCACACCCTTGATGCTAAGAGGGAGTGTTGAGATTTTGTGTATTTGGGGTAGGATCAGTTGTGCTCTAGGTCCCAAACTTTGTGGAGGAACCAGAGTTCACTTGATGTACAAGACCTAGAAATGGATTTGGGAAATTTCAATTGGTTTAGGAGATATTAAATTAATTAATTATTTTAAGTGTATTTCCTAAGATAAAACTTGGGAAAATAAAATAATTAAAGTGAATTTAATTAAACATGTGATGAAATTGTCTTAAGTCACACGGATCAAGCTTTCTTTTAATCTTAGCCATTGATTCAAGATTTGATCATGGTGCATTTGGTATCTAACGAGAAAAGTATAAAGGAAAGGCTTGGGGTCATTTGTAAAAACACACAGAGGCAGAGCACTGAAGCTAAGCTGAGATTATAGGGCGGGTTTGCTAATAATTCTCAAAAGTGTTTCAACTGCAAAGAGGGGAATTTAGGCCAAGGGGATGATCTGATCCCGGGGTCTAGAATACACAAGAGGCAGAGATCAGCTCAAGGACAACGCAGAAGAGGAGAGCAGCAGCAGTAGCAAGGACAGTGTAGTCCCTCCAAGGACAACGTAATTTTCAGCAGGGAACCCTCAGAGGGTTATGCAGAGACCCTAAGGGGTAGCGTAGTGACTGTGTCACTCAGTCTGGGGTAACGCATTTTCTTCCGGAGCAACGCTAAGGGTTTGAGGGGTTTCAGAGGCTAATGCAGAGGCTTTTAGGGGCAGCGCTGGGGTTTCTAGGCCCTAATCTTGGCTAAGTTCTGTAAATCCCTTTTGAGGGTGTGGATCAGTCATTATTTTGGCCCTAGATTAGCTAGTGAGCTGTAGATCTAGTATATTCTCTGTCGGGTTTTCCGGATCTGGAACCCAGATTTGTGTATTCAGAAAAATTCTTAATAATAAAACCCTCCAGTAGTGGATGTTGAGATTTTGTGTATTTGAGGTAGCATCAATTGTGCTCTAGGTCCCAAATTTTGAGGAAGGACTAGAGTTCACCTGATCTACAAGACCCAGAAATGGATTTGGGAAATTTCATCTGGTTTAGGAGATATTAAATTAATTAATTATTTTAATGTATTTCCTAAGTTAAAACTTAGGAAAATAAAATAATTAAAGTGAATTTAATTAAACATGTGATGAAATTGTCTTAAGTCACACGGATCAAACTTTCTTTTAATATTAGCTATTGATTAAAGATTTAATCTTGGTTGTCGATTTCTCAACGAGAAAAGTATAAAGGAAAGGCTTGAGGTCATTTGTAAGACACACAGAGGCAGAGCACTAAAGCTAAGCTGAGATTCTAGGGTGGGGTTGCTAAGAATTCTCGGGTGTTTCAGTTGAAGAGAGGGAAATTTAGACCAAGGGGATGATCTAATCCCGAGGTCTAGAATACACAAGAAGCAAAGAAGAGATCAGGAAAGAACGGTGAGAGGAAGGCGCGACGGCAAACAGTAGCGGCAAGAACCGGCGTGATTTTCGGGGAAACCCTTCGGGGTTACGCGAGAGACCCTTAAAGATGACACAATGATTGTGTCACCCAGTCTGGGGTAACGCAATCCCTTCCAGTGACAACGCTGAGCATTTGGAGGCCTTTAGAGGCTGACGCAGTGTCTTTCAGGGGCAGAACTAGGGTTTCTAGGCCTAGATCTATTTGAGTTCTGTAAATCCCGTTTGAGGGTGTTGATCAGTCAGTGTTTGTGGTCTTAGATCAGCCAGGTGTTGTAGATCTAGAGTTTTCTCTGTAGGGTTTTTCAGATCTGGAACCCAGAGTTGTGTATTCAGGAATATTATTAATAATAGATCCCTCCAACAGCCAAAGACCGGTTTTCCCACTTTGGGTTTTTCCGGGGACAATTTGTCCAGAAATAACTGTGTCACTTTGTCTATGTGTGCATGTGCTTATTCTAGATCTGAATTGGTAGATATCTGTTATGTGTTTTTCTTTGATGTTAACTTGAATTTATTTAGTTGATAACTTGTATAAGTAGAAGAAGCTTAACCGGATTAACAAAAATAATTTCTGCATAAGAATTAAGATTCGGAAATTTCTACATGGTATCAAAGCAATTGCAGATCTAGAAGGGTCACCAGCTGAAGCATCTGAAGGATCTAGCTGCAGAAAGCAGCTGGAAAGGCAACAAAAAAGCATATCTGAAGGGACAGCGCAGTTTTCAGGAGCAGACTCACATAGAGGGAAGGGTGACGTTGTCTAGCGCTGTGTCCTAGCAAGCCCATGCAATTACTGCGCAGAGGCAGCTCAGAAACAGCGCTGGTTAGGTTTGAAGCCAGCCAGTGTGATTCAAATTTGAATCTGTTAGATCCAGAAAAGTCTGTAGAAAAGTTGCAGAAAAATCAGAAGTGGTGGTGGGTTAAACTTCTGAAGTTTTCAGATTTTTAACCTTAGCACAAGTGACAAAGTTTGGGAAGAGATCAACTTCTCAAAGAGTTTCTTGCCAAATGAAACTTGCAGTTTGATCAGAGGATCAAAGAAGACGCTGAATCATAGTTGATTTGGTAGATTTCAAAGGAGGGAAATCAAGTGTCAGAAGGAGAAAAGGGTGCCCAGTTCATAAAGGACCCTAGATCCAAGATCTCTAGCATAGAGAAGAGGAGCTCCAACACATTCTTGGCAGATGGCTCCTCATGGACTGCGTGATCAGGATAGGCTAGAGGGCCTCTCAAACTTTTCGGTATGCAAAATCTAGGATCCTGATTGTCCTAGAGGCATATGGTCTAAGAGACCATGTAGAGCAGACCCTAGCCACACCGACAGATGCAGATCTCCTACGGAAGCCTAGAGAAACTGTTGGGCATGCCAAGCGGCTGATAATGGACAGTATCAAGGATCATATTGTGCCACACAGCTGAGAAGAGGACAGCTAATGAGAAGTGGAAGGCCTTGACTTCCCTATATGAGGGAAAAACAGTCCAATGAAAGATACTGTTGGAGGCCCAAATGAGGTCATTCATGATGACCAAGGGAGAAGACATCAAACATTTCCTCTTCAGATTGCAGTCAATCAGGGATCAGCTGACTACAACAGGTGCAAACGTAGATGATGCAGTGATAGTCAGGACTGCCCTCAATTCAGTCACGGATGAGTGGGAAACCTTTGTCCAAAGTATCTTGGGCAGAGCGGACCTCCCAAATTGAGACAAATTGTGGTCGATCCTGTGGCAAGAAGAACTACGAAGGTTTACCAAGAAGCAGCACAGCCCTGCGTTGAGCAAGGTTAAGAAGAAAGAGGAGGAAGATGCAGCCTTGGCATCAAAGAAGCAGCCGAAGAAGAAGAAGAATCTTTATAAGATCAAGTGCTTCTAGTGTGGCGAAATGGGACATTTTGCCAGCCATTGTCCAGAAAAGAAGAAGAACAAGGAAGCATCTTTTTCCAAAGCAACGGTGGCAGATGATGGGTTGGGAGATGATGTAGCCATGAATGCTCATGAACCACGGAGGTGGGGTGACATGGACATGTAGAGGAGTTACATGGAAGTAAGGCGGGATCCTTGAGCAGCTAATCTCTTGGATCACAAGCGAGCTACGACAACCTTAAGACAGTAGCGGGACAAGTGGAGCAGTGGGTGCATAGATCACAGATGAGGCATAAGCAGAGGCAGATCTGGAGGCTGGGTGGAGCAACGCAGAGCATAACAGCAACATAGTGCAACACTGCTTACGCAATGCAGAGCTGCAGCAGCGCAGAGAGCTTTAGAGGGACAACACAGTGCAGCAGCAACGTGATAGATTTCAGCACAAAGAGCTTATGTGACTTCAGTAGTGCAAAGGGAGTCTAATTACGCAGGCAAAGTCGTAGTTGTGTATCGTTCTTTAGATGCCAGCACAGATCTGTAGCCTATGGAGCTTTTGTGATGAGGAGGCAGCCCATCTGACTTGTCTGTCAAAGATTGGGCAGGAGATTCAATTGTTTCTCTCAACAACTAAAGTTGCAGTGCAGCAGATCAGCAGTGGCAGTGCTATGAGTAGCACAGATGCAGCATATTGAGAGGGAGCTGCAGTAAAGTGGTTGCAGTCGCAGTGGCAGAGTTATGGGCAGCTGTACAGAATGGCAGCAGTAGTGCAGAGTTGAGTGGCAGGAGGCCCAGCTTCAACAGCACAGAACCAGTGCCCAATATCATGTAACGCATAAGTGTGATGTATTGCTAGAGCACACCCTTGATGCTAAGAGGGAGTGTTGAGATTTTGTGTATTTGGAGTAGCATCAATTGTGCTCTAGGTCCCAAAGTTTGAGGAAGGCCTAGAGTTCACCTGATCTACAAGACCTAGAAATGGATTTGGGAAATTTCATTTAGTTTAGGAGATATTTAATTAATTAATTATTTTAATGTATTTCCCAAGTTAAAACTTAGGAAAATAAAATAATTAAAGTGAATTTAATTAAACATGTGATGAAATTGTCTTAAGTCACACGGATCAAGCTTTCTTTTAATATTAGCCATTGATTAAAAATTTAATCTTGGCCGTTGATTTGTCAACGAGAAAAGTATAAAGGAAAGGCTTCGGGTCATTTGTAAGACACTCAGAGACAGGGCACTGAAGCTAAGCTGAGATTCTAGGTCGGGGTTGCTAAGAATTCTCAAGTGTTTCAGTTGCAGAGAGAGGAATTTAGACTAAGGGGATGATCTGATCCCGAGGTCTAGAATACACAAGAAGTAAAAAAGAGATCAGGAAAGACAGCGTAGAGGAAGGCAACAGCAGCACCAAGGACAGCGTGATTTTCAGGAAACCCTTTAGGGGTTATGTAGAGACCCTTAGGGGCAGCATAGTGACTGTGTCACCGAGTCTAGGGTAACGCAGTCCCTTCCAGTGATAGCGCTAAGCATTTGGAGGCCTTCAGAGGCTGACGCAGTGTCTTTCAGGGGCAGATTTGTGGTTTATAGGCCTAGATCTAGCTGAGTTCTGTAAATCTCGTTTGAGGTTGTGGATCAGTCAGTGTTTGTGGTCTTAAATCAGCGAGGTGCTGCAGATCTAGAGTTTTCTCTGTAAGGTTTTCTAGATCTGGAACCCAGAGTAGTGTATTCAGAAATATTGTTAATAATAGAGCCCTCCAACAGCCAGAGACTGGTTTTCCCACATTGGGTTTTTCCGGGGACAGTTTGTCTAGAAATAACTGTCACTTTCTCTATGTGTGCATGTGCTTATTCTAGATCTGAATTGGTATAGATCTGTTATGTGTTTTGCTTTGATGTTAACTTGAAGTTATTCAGTTGATAACTTGTATAAGTAGGAGAAGCTTAACCGGATTAACAGAAATCATTTCTGCATAAAAATTAAGATTCAGAAATTTCTACACCAGAGACCGGTTTTCCCGCATTGGGTTTTTCCGAGCACTATTTGTCCAGAAATAACTGTGTCACTTTGTCATTGTGTGCATGAACTTGTTCTAGATCTGGATTGGAAGAGATCGGTTATGTGTTTTGCTTCAATTTTAACTTGAATTTATACAGTTAATAACTTGTCTAAGTAGGAGGCATAACCAGATTAACAGTAATAATTTCTACATAAAGTGTAAAGATTCAGAAATTTCTACATGGTATTGGAGCAATTGCAGATCTAGGAGGGTCACCAGCGAAAGACACTGAAGGTTCTAGCTGCAGAAAGCAACGAGAAAAGCAGCAGAAACGCAGATCTAGAGGGACAGCGCAGTTTTCAGAGGCAGATTCACACAAGTGGGAAGGGTGACGCTGTCCAGCGCTGTGTCCTAGCAATCCCATGCAATTACTGCGTAGAGGCAGCTCAAAAACAATGTTGGTTTGGTTTGAAGCCAACTAGTGTGATTTAGATCTGAATCTGTCAAATCCAGAAAAGACTGCAGAAATTCAGAAGAGTTGGTGGGGTTAAATTTCTGAAGTTTTCAGATTTTTAGCCTTAGCATAAGTGACAAAGAGCGCGAGGAGATCAGTTTCTCAGAGAGTTTCTTGCCAAAGGAAACTTGTAGTTTGATCAGAGGATCAAAGAAGACGCTGAATCATTGTTGATTTGGTAGCTTTCCAAGGAGGGAAATCAGTTGTCGGAGGCAGCAGAGGGTGCCCAGTTCGTAAAGGACCCTAGATCCAGATCTCTAGCATAGAGAGGAGGAGCTCCGACAAATTCTTAGCAAATGGCTCCTCATGGACTGCGTGATCAGGATAGGCTGGAAGGCCTATCAAAATTTTCAGTTTGGAAGGCAAGGATCTTGATTGTCCTTGAGGCATATAATCTAAGAGACCATGCAGAGTAAACTCTGGCCACACCGATAGATTTGAATCTCCTTCGGAAGCATAAGAAAGTTGTTGGGCATGCCAAGCTGCTGATTATGGATGGTATCAAGGACCATATTGTACCACACGTAGCTGAGAAGAGGACAGCTAACGAGATCTGGAAGGCCTTGACTTCCCTATATGAGGGGAAGTCTGTCCAAAGAAAAATGTTGTTGGAGACTCAGATGAAGTCATTCATGATGACCAAGGGAGAAGACATGGAACATTTTCTCTTCAGATTGCAGTCAATCAGAGATCAGTTGAATGCAACGGTGCAACAGTGGATGATGTTGTGATAGTCAGGACTGCCCTCAATGCAGTCACGGATGAGTGGGAAGCCTTTGTCCAAAGTATCTTAGGCAGAGCAGACCTCTCAGATTGGGACAACTTGTTGTCAATTCTGCGTCAAGAAGAACTCCATAGGTTCACCAAGAGGCAGCACAACCCAGGATTGAGCAAAATGAAGAAGTAAGATGAGGAAGATGCAGCCTTGGCATCAAAGTAGCAGCCAAAGAAGAAGAAGGATCTTTCAAAGATCAAGTGCTTCCAGTGGGGTGAAATGGGACATTTTAGCCAGCCATTGTCCTCAGAAGAAAAAGGACAAGAAAGCATCTTCTTCCAAAGCAGTTGTGGCAGATGATGGGTCAGAAGATGATGCAACCATGAGTGCTCATGAACCACGGAGGTGGGGTGACATGGATATGTAGAGGAGCTACATAGAAAGAGAGGCGGGATCCTTGAGCAGCTCATCTCTTGGATCACATGCGAGCTACGGCAGCCTTAAGACAATAGCGAGACAAGAAGAGCAGTGGGTACATAGATCACAGATGAAGCAAAGCAAGAGGCAGATCTAAACACTGGGAGGAGCAGCACAGAGCATAACAACAACAGTGTAGAAGCAGTAGCAGTGCAGAGGCTGATGTGACTTAAGCAGCGCAGAGCAGATTTGGTTATGCAGTGCAGGGTTGCTGCAGCGCAGAAAGCTTCAGAGGGACAGCGCAGTGCAGCAGTAGCGTGATAGATTTTAGCACAACGGGATGATGTGACTTCAGTAGTGCAGAGGGAGTCTGATTACGCAAGCAGAGCTGTAGTTGTGCATCATTCTTTAGATGCCAGCACAGATCTGTAGCCTATGGAGCTTCAGTGATGAGGATGCAACCCATCTGACTTGTCTATCAAAGATTGGGCAGGAGATTCAGTTGTCTCTCTCAACAACTGAAGTTGCAGTGCAGCAAATCAGCAGTGGTAGGACTATGAGCAGCACAGATGCAGCATATTAAGAGGAAGCTGCAGTACAATGGTTGCAGTGGCAGTGGCAGAGCCATGGGCAGCAGTACAAAATGGCAATAGTAGTGCAGAATTGAGTGGCAGTAGGCCAAGCTTCACTAGCACAGAACCAATACTCAAAGTCATGTAATGCATAGTGTGATGTATTGCTAGAGCACACCCTTGATGCTAAGAGGGAGTGTTGAGATTTTGTGCATTTGGGGTAACATCAGTTGTGCTCTAGGTTCCAAATTTTGAGGAAAGACTAGAGTACACTTGATCTACAAGACCCATAAATGGATTTGGGAAATTTCATCTGGTGTAGGAGATATTAAATTAATTAATTATTTTAATGTATTTCCTAAGTTAAAAATTAGGGAATTTAAATAATTAAAGTGAATTTAATTAAACATGTGATGAAATTGTCTTAAGTCACACGGATCAAGCTTTCTTTTAATCTTAGCCATTGATTCAAGATTTGATCATAGCTGTTGGTTTCCCAACGAGAAAAGTATAAGGAAAGGTTTGGGGTCATTTATAAAGACACACAGAGGCAGAGCACTGAAGCTGAGCTGAGATTTTAGGGCAGGGTTTGCTAAGAATACTCAGAAGTGTTTCAGCTGCGGAAAGGGGAATTTAGGCCAAGGGGATGATCTGATCCCGGGGTGTAGAATACACAAGAGGCAGAGATAAGCTCAAGGACAATGCAGAAGGAGAGAGCAGCAGTAGCAACAGCAAGGACAACGCAGTCCCTCCAAGGACAGTGTGATTTTCAGCAGGAAACCCTCAGGGGTTACGCAGAGACCCTTCAGGGGCAGCATAGTGACTGCGTCACCCAGTCTGGGGTAACACAATCTCTTCCGTAATGCAGTCTCTTTCGGAGCAGCGTTGAGGGTTTGAGGGGCTTCAGAGTCTTACACAAAGGCTTTCAGGGGCAACGCTGGGATTTCTAGGCCCTAATCTTGGCACAGATCTGTAAATCTCATTTGAGGGTGTGGATCAGTCATTATTTTGGCCCTAGATCATCCAGTGAGCTGTAGATCTAGTATATTCTCTGTCGGGTTTTCCAGATCTGGAACCCAGATTTGTGTATTCAGAAATATTCTTAATAATAAAACTATCTAGCAGCCAGAGACTGATTTTCCCACATTGGGTTTTTTCGGGGACTATTTGTCCAGAAATAACTCACTTTGTCAATGTGTGCATGAACTTGTTCTAGATCTGGATTGGTAGAGATCTATAATAACTTGAATTTATTCAGTTAATAATTTGTCTATGTAGGAGGAGCATAACCAGATTAACAGTAATAATTTCTGCATAAAGTGTAAAGATTCAGAAATTTCTACATAGTCAACGGTCAAGCAGAACAGCAGCAACAGAAAGTCAACGCAGTAGGTCAAAGGTCAACGTCTAGCCTCGGTTTTTATGCCAAAGGATGCGGACTGCAGAAATTGGAATTTTGGGAGAGTTTGAGGTCAAATGGACCAAGCGTTGACCAAAGTCAACGCTAGTCAAAGTTGTGCGGAAACCCTAGACAGATTTGAACCGAAACCCTAGCTGTTGTTTTCCCACGTGTGAGAAGAGAAGCCTCCTAATGATGATCAAACCAATCAGACACAAGAGAGAAGTGTGTGATGAGTGGATGATGAAATGAACTCTAATCCATCTGTGAGTGTGTGTGACATATTTGTTGGGGCTCCAAGCCTACATTACAATTCTGGCCGACCTTGCACATAAGTGGAAACAATCCAAAATAAATGTTCTACTCATCCGATCAAAATGGTCTTTAGATTGATCTTGCACCTCTCCGAAAGAGGAATCCAATAAAAATATTGGCATCATCATCTTAGCAACACAACATGGATTTTGGACCTAGTTGCCCAAAATTAACACTCCCTCCCAACTAGGGAGAACTCCATCCACCAGTGCTATCCAAACATCGTGCGTCATCCCACCGTAACTTGCTTTGTTGGCTTCTTTAAAACTAGTGAGGTGCCTTGAAGCACCACTATCAATCAACCAGACATCCAAGGTGTCAGGTCGAGATGCAGCAGAGAGGGCAGATACAAGAATGAATTCATTTCTTTCATTGTCAACAATATTTGATTCTTCATACGTGGAATTTCTTGACCTTTTGAAAGGTTGCCCATTTTCATTACGACCAAAGGGAGCCTTCCTCTTTCCTTTGAACCTGTTTTTCCTTTGATTTTCATTCCCCCTGTTGTTGTTGCCATCATCTGTAATATTCCAAAAATTTAGCCTCCAAGCTAAATGGAATATTATAGTTGTTTTATCACTAGATCGGTAAATAAATGGGTGGGGAGGCCCATAAGTCTCTTGAGCAGCAATAAAAACACTTCAAGTGTGAAAGGAGACCTTTTGTAGCAGCTAAATAAAGTTCCTCCAAGTGTGAACAGGGTTTGGGTCATGTTGATTCAGTCAACTTTGACCAAGTCAACAGCGCTGATAAGGAGTGGAGATCAATTAGAGAATAACGCAATTTTGGAGGGAGATGGATCTCATGGAGGAAATGACCTAATTGAGTGGGTCCAAGGGCAAGCAAGCTCACATTCTATTTATGAAAGAGGATGGTAGCCATTTGAATTTATGTTTAGATTATTTTGAGATTGGTCTGCTTAGACTATTGCTTCCTCTTGCTGTTTAGCAGGGTAGCTGTGTTGTTTAGCACCGAGTGTTCCCGAGCAGGAATCCCACCTCTTTCCTTGAGGAGCCTCTTGGAAGAGTATTGTATTCATTTCCACATTCAGGTTTTCAAGCCAAGCTACAACTTCTTCATCAGCGCAGTTTCTGCAGGTTATTATGCTGTGTTGCAGGGTGCAGTAGTGGAGGGGTTAGAACCCCACTTTCTGAGCTATTTTCTCATAGGAGGAAGGTTTCCTTCTCTTGGGAGATCTATTTGGAGAGTTCTTGGGCACATTTCAGATCCTTGGCATCAAGCCATACATTCCCCATCATTCCTAGCGCTGTTCCAGTTAAGGAATGCGTTATTTTTTAAGGTAGCTTCAACAGATGTTCTGGTGGTTCATTTGCAGTGTTTCCTTGTGATTGAGGGGTTCATCCTTTCATGGGAGGAGATCTTTGAGGGGGTCTACTTCAGATCTATCATACTTTAGCCTTCTACACTCTTATTCTTCAGTTTGCAGTGTATCTTCAGCCATTGGGCTTTAGATCCCATCTTGTGTAGAGTGTATTTCTGAAAGCCCCTTTCTGGGTTCTTTGTAGGAGTTGATATTGAGCATAGATTTGTATTGAGCATACCTTTTGAGGCTTATAACAGCCCTACATATTTTGTACATCATTTGCGTTGTAGCAGTCTCTGACATTCCTGTATTTTGATAGCAGTTCATTTGTAGAGTGATCTCTTATGGAAGGCTTGTTCCTTCATGGTATATGATCAATGCCTCATTGTTATGTATGGATTCGCTGATATAATACATGGATTAATGTCTCCATTTTGGTCTCCCATGTTTATGAGTTGAATTACACTATTTCATTGTTGTGTTCATGGATTGCTGTAGCTCCACTTTTGGAATATCTTAAGATATTCTCAATAGTGTTGATTTTCCCTATTTTGGGATATCATCATCCCCTGGAGAATCCCTTCTATTAGGGCATTCTCTAGCATAGTGGCCAAACTTGTTACATGTGTAACATCTTCCTTTCTTTCCTTTGGCCCCTGCTCTTTCATGGTTCCTCGGACCACCATTGTTCTTCTTCTTAGCATGAGCGGTGAAGGCAGCATTTCCTTCATTTTCATATCCCATCATTCTTGTCTCCTCTTGAGTGCATCTCGACAATACTTCATCAAAGTCAGGAATCACATTATTATTGAGAATGGTAGTAATGAATACATACCATTCAGAGGGGAGACCTCCAAGTGCAGTGAAAACCATTTCTCGATCAGTTATTGTTTCCCCAATGGCGAGAAGGTTATTCCTGATTTCGGTCAACTTCAGAAAATAGGATTGAATGGATTCATCCTTGCCTTTCTTAAGATTATTCAATTGGTTCTTAAAGAAAAGGACTTGATTTGCATTGTTAGCCCTGAACATATTGACCAACTTATCATACATCTCCTTAGATGTGCCTAGCTCAGAGAAGTAAGCAACCAAACTTTTGTGGATGGAATCCCGAATGATCAGCTTAGCTTTGATTTCTCCTTTTCTATACTTTGCCTTTGTGGCAATAGGTGCAGATGATGGAGGCTCTTGCATTTTACCCTGCACATAGTCCATGACCTCTTGATCTTCCAAGACCAAGTCCAGACATCTTCCAAGCATGATAGTCAGACTTGCCAGTGAACTTATCATCAGCTTTGAAGCCATTATAATTTGAGGTATCCATGAGTCCTTGACAGATGCTACTTCTTCGATGATTGCTTTTAACACAAACTTGGGCTTTGTCTTCACCTTAGCTCTGTTGAAATTTGGTTACCGGAGGACAGGTGGTTCCCTAAGGCTTTGATCTTTGGCCTAGGGAAAAGCGTCCAAAAGAATTTAATTTTTCTCCTAAAGTGACTTTATAAAGTTATAAAGTCAAATCTAATTTAAAAGAGAGTTTAAGTGATAAAGTTACTAAGTCTAATTTTAAAGTGACTTTAATAAATTCAATGTGAAATTAGAAAGTGAAAAGTGACTTTGGAAATAAATGACTAAGTGGGTCTTTATTAAAGTGGGGTGAATTAAAAAATAGAAAGTGAGATTTAAATGAGCATTTAATCTCAGCCCTAGATCTAAAGCTATCTCAGCCATTAGATTTAGGGATTCCCCGAAAGTCACTTACGGTTAGGTTAAAGGAGGAAAAGGAAGGAAAAGGTTATTCATTCTTTCATGAGCAGATTGAGAGAGGAGAAGAAAAAGCTAAGGAGATTTTCTGAGCAGTGAGAAGAAAGAGGGCAGCAGTGAGGAGATTCAGCAAAAAGTATAACAGCATTTATTGGCACAAATCCCAAGGCAGAAATCCGTACAGCAGGAGATAGGCACTGTTTCCAAGAAAGAGAAGCACAAAAATCGAGGAAGAGGGCAGCAGCATTAAGCACGAAGTTTGAGGCAAAAATCTGGGCACAGAAATCGAGAAGTGTTGCTGATTTTTTGGCACAAAAACCGAGAAAAAGGATAACAGCTTCAGTGTTGATTTCAAGGTTGTTTCTGGGCACAAATTTCAAGGAGGGTTGTACAAATCCGTACAGTCCGTACAACTGATTTCGGCACGTTTTTCGAGGTGGTCATACAACATTTATTACTGTCATTAACGCTATAATAATTTTTGTTTTGCAAGTTGCTGATTTGGCACAACTTCCGAGGCAGTGTGCAAGCATGGAAATCGAGATAAGCCTGTAAATTTGGTTGCTGGAATTTTTACTATGTTTTTCTATTTCACTGTAAAAGCAATATTCCCCCAGGAGTTGTAGGAGGTTTTTCCAGGGTCAAGTTGACAAAAAATCAGCGTGTTTATTTTCTGTGTGTGGCTGATTTATTTTTCTGAGTTTTATTTCTGCATTTCATCACTATGAAATTTCCAGAATTTGTGCTTTCCGAAAATATTTATTTTTCCAGCTTGTTGAATGTATGGCTATGGGAATGGGCATTTAACTATATGGGAGAAATAAGGAGAAATTGAAAACCAGGGTTGGGAACTAAAATTTCTACATGGTATCAGAGCTATTTTGCTGAAAAGTGCAGTTTGGGACAGCAAGAAGAAAAATTACAGCAAGCTGATTTTTCACACAGAAAACAGTACCTTTACTACAGCAGTGTTATTTTCAGTTTATTAGGACAGCAAGCATGTATTTGGGCTTGAGGGTGGAGGATAGGTTGGATGGGCATAGCAACTACAATGTTTGAAAGGAGAGAATGCAGAGCATCTTTGAGGAGGGAGAAGTCTGGGATATCATGGTGCGTACTGCACAACACTCTGTTAATGTGGCTACTGATGTTGTTCAGTTGGCAGCATTTAAGAAGAAGAATAACAAGAGTAAGAGACTGATTCTAGATGGAATCAAAGACCATTGCATTCCTCATGTGAGAGAAAAGAGATATGCTCATGAAATGTAGACAGCATTGACCAATCTCTACCAGAGTACCAATGAGAACAGGAAAATGGTCCTAAGGGAAAAGCTGAAGACCATTAAGATGGGTAAGACTGATAGTGCAGCAGGATATCTCACAAAGATTACTAATGTGAGAAATGCATTGGCAGCAGTTGGAGAGGTCATTCCACTCACTGAATTGGTGCGGATTGCAGTGAATGGTCTTTCTAGTTCATGGCTGATATTTGCTGATGGGGTTTGTGCATGTGAGACCCTTCCCTCTTGGGAGAGGTTCTGGGATGATTGCATACAGACAGAAATCAAAAAGAGCCATCTTAGGGCAGCCAAACCAATTGAGCAGGATGAGGATGTAGCACTGTTGGCAGGAGACAAGAAAGGCAAGGAAAAGAAGCAAGCTTCCACAAGTGTTGGTTGGGGCAAAGGCGAAGGTAAAGGTAAACAAGGGAACACGCAAAAGGACTATTCCAAGGTGAAGTGTTGGAATTGTCAGAGGATGGGACACTATGAAGTTGTGTGTCCAGAGAAGAAGAAGAAGGGGAAGAACCAGAGCATGGCAGCATCAGCAGAGATAGAGGACTTCACGGATAGCTTTGACCGGGAGTTTGGGTTCATTGCTTGTGAGTCCACTAGTGCAGGATCACCTGCCACAGAGGTTGAGAGGGAGTGTGCATTTCCCTCCACTAGCGGAGCATCTTCAGGTATCTCATAAGCCGATAAAGGCGTCATGTCATATGACAGAGTCCGTGAGTACTTTGTGAGCTTCTGCAGAGTGGCACCGTATATAGAGGTAGTATCTTGTGAGATGACAAAGGTTGTTAGAGCAGTCGGTGTGGGGACATTGACATTTGATAGGGAACCCAAACCTCCCTTGAAGGTGTCAGATGTTCTATATGTGCCAGGGATGAGGAAGAACCTCATATCCGTCTCAGCATTGGAGGACAAAGGATATAAGATATTGTTCAGGAGATGATAGGTGCTGATATATCCCAGGGGCGCTCCAGCTAATTCAGCTAGAGTGATTGGTGTACGCCATGCAAAGGTGTACAAGTTTGCATTTCAGCCCCTTTTGGCATTGAGCAGTAGTACCAACAACAAAGCTAGCAGTTCAGAGCTGTGCAAGATTTGGCACCACAGGATGGGGCACATGTATCATGGAGCCTTGAGGACATTGCGGGAGATCACTACAGGTGTGCCAGATTTCCGTACTGATCACTTTGATACATGCAGAGGATGCGTTATGGGCAAGTTTGCCAAATCCCCTTTTCCCAACAGTGACAGCAGATCGACTGGGATACTTGATTTGATTCATTCTGATGTGAGCGATCGGATGTCTCATGTTTCCTTGAGTGGATATGAGTATTATGTTTTATTCATTGATGATCACTCCAGGAGGACTTGGATTTATTTCTTGAAGACCAAGAGTGAAGTCTTCAAGCAGTTTCAGGAGTTCAGAGCTCTTGTGGAGACTCAAACAGGTCGAAAGATCAAGTCCCTGATGTCGGACAATGGAGGAGAGTACACCCTTGGTGAGTTTGTTGAGTATTGTGCGGAGGCAGGAATTAGGAGGGAGTTCATAGTTCCCTACAACCCCCAGCAGAACAGGGTTGCGAAGAGGAAGAACAGATCCATCGTTGGGGCTGCCAAAGCCATGTTACATGATCAGGGGTACCATTGTTTTTGTGGGCAGAGGCCTGCAATACTGCTATATATTTGCAGAACAGGAGTCTGCATCATGCTTTGGGGCATGTGACTCCGGAGGAGGCTCTTTCTGGGAAGAAGCCCGATGTTGGTCATCTTCGTATCTTTGGGTGTATTGCATACTCCTACGTACCCAAGGAGAAGAGGACCAAGCTAGAGCCCACCGCAGAGAAGGGTGTCTTTGTGGGCTATAATGAGACCTTGAAAGCCTTTCGGATTTATATTCCTGCATAGAGGAGAGTTGTTGTCAGGCGGGATGTGAAGTTTGAGGAGGACAGGGCTTTCAGGAGGTCATGGGAATTAGAGTATCTGATTTAGCCAAACACTCAGGAGCAGCTGGGTCAGGCACAGGGATCCAGTGGGCAGGGATTAGGAGGATCCAGAGGTACATTGATTGCGGTGTCAAGTCCATCAGTGAGCAGTGGCTCACAGAGTCAGAGGGGTGCTGCTTCGGGCAGCATGCAGAGCAGTCTGCATAGCAGTTCACTAGGGAGTCCACTGATGGACAATTCACACGATACTTCAGCGTCTATAGGTTTAGATTCAGGCAGGAGGACAGCAGATAAACAGTCAGGAGTTCAGGCTCCTGATGATGAAGAGGAGTTTCATTCTCTGGTGGGAGAAGTGTGCTTAGGGAAGAGAAAACCCAAGTGGCTTCAGGATACCTTCAGAGAGGCCACATCTATTGCTGGGCCTAAGAGGCCGGTCAGAGAGAGCAGACCACCTGATAGGTTCTGTAGCTATATGCTAATGGTTGCCAACATCGTTGACTCTGAGCCTTTTAGCTATGAGGAGGCAGCTATCCAGCAGGTCTGGAGAGAGGCCATGCAGGAGGAGTATTCTTCTATCATGAAGAATGATGTTTGGGAGGTGGTGCCGAGGCCTGAGGGCAAATACGTGGTTACTTCCAGATGGCTTTACAAGGTAAAGCATGCTGCAGATGGCAGCATTGAGAAATTCAAAGCAAGGTTTTTGGCTAGAGGGTTCTCCCACGTAGAGGGAATTGATTATGAGGAGACCTTCGCTCCCGTGGCTCGATATACTTCGATTCGCTCCATCATATCGATAGCAACAGAGATGGGTTGGAAGATTCACCAAATGGATGTGAACACTGCATTTCTCAATGGCTTCATACAGGAGGAGGTGTACATTGAGCAGCCACATGACTTTGAGGTGCATGGGAAGGAGTCCCATGTGTGCAGACTGAAGAAGGCCCTTTATGGCCTGAAGAAAGCTCCCAGAGCTTGGTACTCCAGGATAGATACATACTTGCAGGAGATGGGTTTCACAAAGAGTGATGCAGATCCGAACCTATACTTCATTGTGATAGGTGAGGAGCCTCTCATTCTGGTGTTGTATGTGGATGACTTGGTCATTACGGGTGCAGAAAGACTCATAGAGCACTGCAAGAGAGATCTTGCGTCGGAGTTTGAGATGAAGGACATTGGCTTGATGCATTACTTTTTGGGTTTAAAGATGTGGCAGGAGGAGGGGCATTTCTTCCTGGGGCAGGGGAAGTATATTGTGGACATCCTTGGCAGATTTCACATGGAGGATTGTAGACCCATGTCGACACCGATGATCACCAACTGGAAGAAGCTTCACGCTTCAGATTCCGAGTTAGTGGATCCCACATTGTATAGACAGCTCATTGGTTCCTTGATGTATTTGGTCAACACTAGACCATATATATGTTTTGCAGTCAACACGATGAGCCAGTTCATGTGTGAGCCTAGGGGGGTGCACTGGGTCGCTGCGAAACACATTTTGCAATACTTGCAGGGGCCAATGGATTATGGTCTGGATTATAGGCAGGGAGATGGAGTGGGATTGGCAGGTTACACTGATTTTGATTGGGCAGGTTGTGCTTCTGATAGGAAAAGCACTTCAGGGTACTGTTTTGGGTTGGGTTCGGTAGTGGTGTCGTGGTTCAGCCGAAAGCAACAGTCAGTAGCATTGAGTTCAGTGGAAGCAGAGTACAGGGCAGCCAGTTTAGCTAGTTGTGAGGCCATCTGGCTTCGCAAGATGTTGTTTGGCTTATTTGGTCAACCATTGAGACTTTCAGTGATATACTGTGATAATCAGAGTTGCATTAAACTCACGGAGAATCTAGTATTTCATGACAGGTCAAAGCATATCGGGATCAAATATCATTTAATCAGAGACTGTTCAGAAGGGTGCTGTGAAGCTTGAGTAAATTCCCACTAATGAGCAAGTTGCAGATATTCTTACCAAAGCCTTACCACGAGGCAAGCATGTCTACTTCAGAGACAAGATGGGTGTGGTGAGGAACACCTTCTTCGGTAAGAGGGAGTGTTGAAATTTGGTTACCGGAGGACAGGTGGTTCCTTAAGGCTTTGATCTTTGGCCTAGGGAAAAGTGTTCAAAAGAATTTAATTTTTCTCCTAAAGTGACTTTATAAAGTTATAAAGTCAAATCTAATTTAAAAGTGACTTTAAGTGATAAAGTTACTAAGTCTAATTTTAAAGTGACTTTAATAAAGTCAATGTGAAATTAGAAAGGAAAAGTGACTTTGGAAATAAATGACTAAGTGAGTCTTTATTAAAGTGGGGTGAATTAAAAAATAGAAAGTGAGATTTAAATGAGCATTTAATCTCAGCCCTAGATCTAAAGCTATTTCAGCCATTAGATTTAGGGATTCCCCAAAAGTCACTTAGGGTTAGGTTAAAGGAGGAAAATAAGGAAAAAGGTCATTCATTCTTTCATGAGCAGATTGAGACAAGAGAAGAAAAAGCTAAGGAGATTTTCTGAGCAGTGAGAAGAAAGGGGGCAGCAGTGAGAAGATTCAGCAAAAGGTATAGCAACATTTATTGGCACAAATCCCAAGGCAGAAATCCCTACAGCAGGAGAGATGCATTGTTTCCAAGAAAGGGAGGCACAAAAATCAAGGAAGAGGGCAGCAACATTAAGCACGAAGTTTGAGGTAGAAATCTAGGCACGAAAATCGAGAAGTGTTGTTGATTTTTCAGCACAAAAGTTGAGAAAAAGGACAGTATCTTCAGCACTGATTTCAAGGTTGTTTTTGGGCACAAATTTCGAGGAGGGCTGCTATACAACTCTGTACAATCCGTACAGCATCGTACAGTTGATTCTGGCACGTTTTCCGAGGTGGCCGTACAGCATTTATTGCTATCATTGATGTTGTAATAATTTTTGTTTTGCAAGTTACTAATTTGGCACAATTTTTGAGGCAGTGTGCAAGCACAGAAATCGAGATAAGTCTGTAAATTTGGTTGCTGGAATTTTTACTGTTTTTTTCTATTTCACTATAAAAGCAATATTTAGAAAATAAAGAGAAGCTTTTGAACTGGTTTTCCCCAAGAGTTGTAGGGGGTGTTTCCAGGGCCAAGTTGATCAAAAATCAGCGTGTCTATTTTCTGTGTGTGGCTGATTTATTTTTCTGAGTTTTATTTCTGCATTTCAACACTGTGAAATTTCCAGAATTTGTGTTTTCAGAAAATATTTATTTTTTCATCGTGTTGAATGTATAGCTATGGGAATGGGCATTTAACTTTATGGGAGAAATAAGGAGAAACTGAAAACCAGAGTTGAGAACTAAAATTTCTATAAGCTCTGATACCATGTAAATTTTTGAAGATGTTCTATGCTTGATGCAACTTTACTTTAAACCCGATACGAAATAGCAATCACATAAACAAGAAAGTAAAATGCTGATAGAACATACCAATAGATCGACGGAAGACAAGCCAAAAATACACTTAACTTGATCAACAATATATATGTGTTGTGGTGCATTACGGCAATCAACAAGATGCTTCAACCAGAAAAGTCTCCTCATGGTCAGCCAACCAGAAGTGTCACACAACCCTTAAGACAACTCCACAAAGGTCATCCTGAAGTCAACAAAAATCAATGTTGTCCAATCAACGGTCAATGCAGAACAGCAGCGACAGAAAGTCAACGCAGCATGTCAAAGGTCAACGTCTAGCGTTGACCAAAGCATTTGAAGTCAAATGGACCAAGCGTTGACCAAAGTCAATGTTGGTCAAAGCTGCGCTGAAACCCTAGACAAATCTGGAACCGAAACCCTAGCTGTTGTTTTCCCACGTGTGAGAAGAGAAGCCTCCAAATGATGATCACGCTAATCAGACACGAGAGAAGTGTGTAATGAGTGGATGATGAAATGAACTCCAAGTTTGTCCAATATATATCCATCTGTGAGGGTGTGTGATACATCTGATGGGGCTCCAAGCCTACATTACAATTCTGGCCGACCTTGCACATAAGTGGAATAAATTCAAAATAAATGTTCTGCTTATCCGATCAAGATGAACTTTAGATCGATCTTGCACCTCTCCGAAAGAGGAATCCAATAAAAATTTTGGCATCATCATCTGAGCAGTACAACATGGAGTTTGGACCTAGTTTCCCAAAATTAACACTTGTTGATCCAACGTTACCCATCTAGAGCAAAGCATTAAGCTACTTGATGACCCCACATGATGCTTGAAAATTCGAGGTACCCCTAGATGTTGAAACGTTGAGCCCATAAGTCTTAGTGTTGGCGATATTGATGATTTTCCCAATAGACCCATGATGCCCTCAGGCTGGCCTTGAGATTGTTTGATAGGCATCACTTATTCCAGAGCTCAAATGATGATGGTCATCCTTCTAATGACAAGGGAGGGCTTGCACATCACTTTGGAGCCCCACCGCTTGAGTGAGAGAGTGCCACGTCATCCTTCTTGCCCTTTTGAGGGTGACATTGGGCACCATGGAGATGACATCTTAGTATGGAGGCACTTTGGAGGCATGCCCATGGTCTAGGAGATACATCTTGGAGTATGGAGCACTCATTGGCCCACATGACACCATTTTGTGACATTAGAGCTCATTTGGAGGATGACATCATACTTTAGGAGGATTTTCTCCCTCGTGTGTAGGCATTTATGCCATTTTTTTTATGTTCTTGAGGTATGAGGTTGGCATAAAACCTCTATCTTGCAGAACACTCAAAGTAAACTTGTCAATAAGGGCTTTGCTTGTATTTTTTCGTAATAACGAGGAAGTTGGGTCTCATATAAATAGAGGCTCCTCCACTCATTTTCATTTCATCATCACACATTCATTTATTTTCCTCTCTAAGAGAGTGCGAGCTAGTCTTTTTCGTTACTATGTACAACATGTAGTCTTTTATGGTGTGACTTTATTGTGGATGTGATTTTTGCATAGAGAAATTATTCTGGGATTGAAAGAAGTGGCTTTTGTGGAGAATTTTGTAAGTTTATTTTCTTATCATTGATATTTTGCATGTTTAATGTTTAAAGTAGGATTTATATTGTGCCATGACTAACTTCTTAATTATTGTTGAAATATTGCATGATTATTGCATGTAAAATTGCACCCTCTAAGGCCTATAGGGAAAATCTTAATGTGCAAACCCTATATTTAATTTCTCCCCTCACAAGGATCATAGTTAGGGCTTTAAAAGTGGA
Source organism: Pinus albicaulis (assembly GCA_034641835.2). Classification (NCBI taxonomy): domain Eukaryota; kingdom Viridiplantae; phylum Streptophyta; class Pinopsida; order Pinales; family Pinaceae; genus Pinus; species Pinus albicaulis. Next base: position 227,303,047 of record CM076572.1, on the reverse strand, counting down.
TACCCTAAGGCATCCCCTCTTACTCGATCAATTTTGTTCCCTTGAATTTTTTCCCTAATGACTCCACTAAACTCTAGTAGGATAAGGCATTGATCTACAGTGTGTTGATCATCCATCAAATCTGTTAAAATTCAGCTCCTTTTTCTCTCTCTCATATGGCTAGGGCAACCGCTAGGGTTTCTAGTGCATATTTATGCATAGAAGTGTAGTTTGAGTGGATGTTTGTGGCTCATAATTTAGAAAATGCATTTGTAAATTATTTAAAAGCAAAATCTAGCATATTGCATGGTCTATACCTCCTAAATTGGGCTATGCCACTCTCATTATTGTTGTTTATGCATATCTAACAGCGATAGAAATAATTCCCCAGTCTAAACCTAGTCTCTGTTGGAGGATCTTGGTCCTTTGTTGTTGAATATCATTTTAAAGATCTTATCTTGGGTTGTTAAATGACATTGAATGCCTCGTCATCGCATATCTTACAAGCCCTAATTTGTAGCAGCGTATTTCTTAGTCTAAGCATAGAGTATTTGAACCCTAGTATAGAATACATAGGTCATCTTCGGCCTTGCTAGTACTCTATGCAACAATAGACCTTTTACTTATCACCTTGAGCCATAACATTATAATATATTTAGAGGTGACTTAGGGAAGTCTCTCTTGTGGTTTAAAATTCACTAAAGAGCAGGAGAAAAGTTGTTGAGGTGACAGTGGCAACCCTTTCTCTTGTTCCCATAAGGTCTAGACCAGCTCAGTGAGGATTTGCACTAGGCCTACTAGATTTTGTGGTAACATACCTCAAACCCTAATTTGATATATCTTTATTTGGTGGATTTATATTGTGAGTTCCTTAGGGGGCACTTTGCTAGAGATCCTTGGGTTACTTGACCACTAATTCTTAACAAGAAAGCCTCCCTTATTTTGGATTGTGTCCCTCACTAAAAATAGGGGAGTAGTTGTTGAGGTAACAAGTGACACTCATGTGTGTTGCACATTGTCTAAGTCACCTAGTGAGGTTTTGCACTAGCTGGTAGATTTTGTTGTAATAGGTCTCATTGGAAAGATGAAGAAAGGTAGTAAGAAAGGCTACAATAAGAAGGTACAAATACAAGAAAGTAGGACTTGAGTAAGGTGATGTGTTTCCCATGTCACTAGATGGCACATTATGCTAGTTGGTGTTCATTTAAGGAGGGAAAGCATTGGAACTGGCTGTAGTTGGGCATTGTAGTAGGTGTAGAGGAGGTTCCCTCTTAGTTTGAGGCCTCTTAATTGTATTTTTAACACTATATCTAGTGTTGGATGGTATGTGGACAGTGAAGCTTCAAAACACATAACATAATCAGTGAGCTTTAGGAGCAAGAGGGAGGCATGAGTGTGGAGCTTGGTGATGACATTACTTATTGTTGATTTTTGGGTAGCATCGAATGTGCTCTAGCTCTGAAATTTTTTAAAGGGGCTAGAACACATGAGATCTCCAAGACCCAGAAATCATTTGGAGAAATTCCGCCCGGAGTGCATTTTATTCAAATAATTAATTATTTTTAATGGAGCCTAAATTAAAACTTAGAAAATTAAAATAATTAAAGTGAATTAATGTAAATGTGGGTGAGAAGCTTCTAAGTGACGAGGATCAAGTCTGTTTTAATCTTAGTCGTTGATTAGAGATTTGATCAGGTCGTTGATATCTCAAGAGGAAAAGTATAAATGAAGACTTGAGGGTCATTTGGAAATACATCGGGAAAATACTCAGTAAACCGAGGGAAAACGATTCTCCAGAAGCAAGAGTTCGATTTCAGAGGGAGAGTTGCGGGGTGAAGGAAAAGGAGGGTATCAGCATCAGTCAGCAACAGAGGAGGAAGGACGCAATGCAGCAGAGGGACAGCGCAGAGACGCAGCGTAGCAGAGGACATAGTCCTTACGCAGAAGAGGACGCAGAGGTGACGCAGTGGAGGCTGGAGAGTCTCTTGGGTGTCAGAATTTATCCAGTGATTAGAGGAAAATTATCTTAGGTGTTTTCACAAAATTTTCACCATGATTCTGCAAATCATTACTTGTAAAGAGATTGTTGTTGAAGAATAATAAATAAACCCTCATCTGTTGCCCCGATTTTCTAGCATAAGGTTTTTCCGGGGACTATTGTCCAAAAACAACTGTGTTGATGTGATTGATTCTTGTGCTTGCATTTCACTATTCTTTTCTCTATGCAATTATGCAATAACTGCGGTAGAATTTATTTTGATGTTTACTGAAGGGTTTTGTAAATAACTTATTGTGGAAAAGAAGTAGGAGAAATAAATCAGTTGCTGCAGTAGAATTTCAAGTTAGAAATTTTCACACTTACCCTATGAGAGGAGTTAGCTTCATTTCATTCCAAATGCCTTCAAGTGATGTTCTTGAGTTGAGGGATATTCTATTTGTTCTTATTTTGAAGAACAATCTTATTTTAGTGTCTTGTAAGATAGATGTATAGTGGAGAGTTGTTTTTGATGGATAGCAATGCACCAACATTGATTGTAGTACGAGGACCTTCACTAGAGGGCGACCTTTATAGGTTACTTGCTAATTTGGTGACACTTGTACATTTTAGTGAAAAGATAGATGAGGTTTTTTATTTTGAAGAGGCTCAAGGGCACACAAGAGCATACAAGAGAACCCAAATTTTTAATGAGAGCAAGTATACCTTCTAGGAGATATGTTAGTCATGCTACATTAATTTCTTCGATCCACAAGCCTTCCAATTGTTCAAAGGAAGAGAGGTTTGATACCTTGATGGATGATGATGATGATGAGATTGATTCCAAGGTTGTCGTTGATGGGAGTGTTGATCTGTGTAGCTTGGGAGGTACTCCAAAACCATGGGTATTGGGTTTATGTGAGTTTGACCACAAAAGGATTTTTGTGGGCGAAGTAGCCAAGTAGTGGGTTTTGCACCCAAAGTGGTGGGCACGAAACCAGGAGGTATTTTGATGGTTTGACCATTATTGCAAGTGCAACACTCTTAATGGAGCAAGGGGCAACTAAGGCAACCATGAAGTCATTGATCAAATGAGAGAAATAATGTTTTATTTATATGTGATGGGCTAATTGAAGTGAAGATCAATTCGGCTTGGCTTGAGAGATGCCCTTTAGGCTTTGAGGGCTAGTCGATGCACCTAGAGAAACATATAAATAAGAGGGAGGCTCATTTGATCAAACATACATCCAAGTGCAAGCATCTAAGGAGAAGGACATCTCTAATCTGGCTATAGCCTATAGAACCAAATCCAAGGGAGGAAAGGACAAGTTCTTGGCATCTTTTCTATGTTTGGATTGGCCGAGTTTAGGTAGATTGTAGGGCCGAGTTTTTTGTGCATAAGGTTGGTGCTAATTCTATGTGACAAGTCGTTGGTAACTTTTGTGTATTGTGTGAAAATTTCTTAATCTAAGAAACCCTACTGCTATCCATTGATTGCTAACGGTCTCTCTCTGCAAGTGATCTCAGCTTCTCTGAGAATTTTCGGCTCTCCTAGAAAACAATACGGCCCTCACATGTGGATTTTAGCGAGAAAACTGGACTCACGACCTAGCCTTTGGAAGTCTCAGCCTTCTCAAGAAGACTCAACCTCACATTTTCGGCTCTCCTAGAAAATAATATGGCCCTCACATGTGGCTTTTGGCTAGCAAACAGGCCTTACGACCTAGCCTTTGAAAGTCTCAGCCTTCTCAAGAAGACTTGGCCTCACCTTTTCGGCTCTCCTAGAGTATTTTGGCTATCAACACACCCTCAACACCCCACATGTGTAGTTAGATCTGGGCAACACGACCCTCCAAAAACTCTCACAACCTAATTGAAAACCTTGGCCTCTCCTGCAAAAAATTACACTAGTAAAATTTCTCCAAGTATATCTGGAACAAACTGAAGAAATTGATTTGGATATTAAACCCTTGGCTTTCCTTTTCAAAACCCATGCATTGATCTGCTCTAGTAAACCTCAACACTTTAGATCTGCTTTGATACCATGTGAAAAATCGATAAAAATATCACTTATTGCAATCAACTAGTAATTATCCAATGTATTTAATTCTAAGCAAAATTATTTTACTGCAAATACTGAATAAAAACACGATTGCAATATTCACCAAAATAAACTATTGAAATTCTAAGAAAAACCAATTACAAAATGGACAACAATATTTTGGACAAAACGTCCCTAGAAAAACCTCGAAGGGAAAATGAATTCTTCAGATCTAAGGGTTATTATTATCTTTAGCAATTCTGAAATTGATAAATATTACAATACTACTTTCCAAACCCCGGCAAAGCTCCAGCAAAATATTTCTTCACCTCCACAAGTTGATCTATCCCCTGGAAGGATCACAACCTTCCTTTGCAACCTAACTTGGCCTCACACTAGCAAATACAGTGCAGCTCCTGGACCCTGTGATGCTCACGGCATGGACGAAATCAGCCTCTCAGCTCTTTAGGCAACTCGTACGACCCTCCTGACAACCTCGTACAACTTCCTCCTCGTGGAAAATACGGCATCCACAAGAAATCTTGGCCTCTCTTAGAGAAAACACAGTCCTCCTAGAACCCTCACGGCCTCAATAACTCAACCTCCCTGCCTATAGAAGAACTCTAGGAGAATTCCTCCTCTGGATCTCAGAAACTAGAAGAATATTGATGAAAGAAAAGCCCAAAAAATATTCACTGCTTCAATTGTGTGACAGTTTCAAAACAAAAACCCTACTGCAGTGTCTTGATCTACTTTTCCTACTTATTTAATTAACTTAACAAGTTATTTAACTGAAGTATTCAGAAAAACATTAAAGCAGACACAAACTACAACCTACACATCTACAGATCATTTACTAAACAATACGCACATGTGACAAGATTACACACATATTTTTTGGACAAATGTCCCCAGAAAAACCCAATGCGGGAAAACAGGTGCAGCAGCTCTAGAGGGTTTTATTATTATGCAGAATTTGAATACAACATTATGGGCACCATAAATGGTTGGCCCTACAGAGAAATTTCACGGCAGATGTACCTTTCACTCGGAGACAGAAAATATGGCTGAATCACACCCTCAATCAAGATTTACAGATAACGAGCCCTTTCTAGCCCACTGGAACCCTCAACGCTACCTCTGCAACCTCTGCGTCAGCCCTCACTGACCAGCATCCCCATTGGGTCACCCTCACTGGTGTTGCGCTGCCCTAGTTGGGCCTGCGTTACCCTGGCTAGTGATGCGCTGCGCTGGCTGGGCCTGCGTCACCCTGACTTGGCTTACACAGTCCTTTGCGTGGTGCTCGTTGAACTACGTCATCCTGGCTAGCTTTGCGCTTTCTGGTACAAGTTGCCTCTCTATTGTTGTATTCTCGGCCTCGGATCAAATCATCCCTTGCTAATCTCTGCCCCTCACTGCATTGCAAACTCGCTTCGAATTCCTCAGCAAACCCCGCCCCAAAAATTCGACTTACCTTAAGTGCTTTGCCTGTGTGTCTTGTCCTCCAAGTGACCCCAAGCCTTTCCTTTATACTTTTCTCGTTGAGAAACCAACGGTCGTGATCTAATGTCTAATCGACGGCTCATATTAAAAGACTGCTTGATCCACATCGCTTAGAACATTTCATCACATGTGTTTAATTAATTCACTTTAATTTTTCTATTTCCCTAAGTTAAACTTAGGGTCCTCATTAAAAAAATTAATTATTTGAATAACTTCAACACCAGATGAAATTTCTCCAAACGTTTTCTGGGTCTTGGAGATCTCGCGTGTCTTAGCCCCTCAACAAAATTTCGGAGCTAGAGCACACTCGATGCTACCCAAAAATATCAACACTCCCTCTTAGCGAGGAGTGTACTCTAGTAATACTTCCACACTGAGGCATTGCCCTGATATCAACATCGGTCTCTGTGTTGTTGATGCTTGGCCTGCTGCCCATGTCACTACCATTGACACTGTTGCATCCATACTGTAGCTCCCTCCCAAATCGTTGCATTGTGCTGCCAACTACTGCACTGCAACTCAGTTGCTAAGAAGTAAGCAACTGAAGGACCCCTGCCCAATCACTGACAAACAAGTTAGTCGGGCTACATCTCATCACTAAAGCTTCCTTGGTTATTGCACTGCGTTGTCTCTCTAAAGCCACTGCACTATGTAAGCACTGCCCCTCTGTGTTGTTGAAGTCCCATCATCCTCTGCGTTGTTGCTTCTATGTTATTGCTGCCTCTGCACTACGTTGCTCTCATCTATAGCGTGCCAGCTCTGCCCTCTGCTTCATTGTGATCCCCTACACCCACTGCTCCAGTCATCTTGTTATTGTCTTAAGGCTCCCTTAGCACGTATGTGATCCAAGAGTTTAGGCACCTCAATAATCCTGCCTCTCCATCTGTAGCGACTCTACAGATCAATGTCGCCCCACCTCTTCTCTCGAGGCACAGGAGTGCTTAAAGCCACATCATCCTCAATAACACTGTGACCTCTAGTTGTTACTGCCTTGGAATCAGAAGATCCCATGTCCCTCTTCTTAGGACAAGTGCTGACGAAGTGTCCAAGTTCGCCACAATTAAAGCACCGAACCTTTGATAGGTCCCTCTTCTTCTTCCCTTGTTGTCGTCGTTCCTTTGATGCAAGATTTGCATCCACTTCCTCCTCCTTCTTTACTTTGCTACTTCCAGTGTTGAATTCTGTCGGATCTCCTCCTGTTGAAGGATGGCCCACATGTCACCCCAATTGGGGAGTTGTGCTCTGCCCAAAATGCTTTGGACAAAGGTTTCCCACTCGTCAATGACAACATTCAGGATTGTCCTTACTAAGAGTCCCTCATCCAGAGTTGACCCCATGGCAATTAGCTGATCCCAGATAGTCTGCAACCTGGAGAGGAATGGATCGATCTCTTCCCCTTTGTGCATCTGGAACATCCTCATTTGGTTCTCCAGAAGCATCTTACGTTGCACGGAGCTCCCCTGATACAGCGTGGTCAGAGTTGTCCACACCTCATTTGTCGTCTTCTTCTCGGCAATGTGTGGGACCACGTGATCCTTCACCCCATCCATGATCAAGCGCTTTGCCCACGCTTGATTCTCATTAAACTTCTGAAGAGAATTTGCATCGGTCAGCATAGCTACGACATTCTCTGTGTGTTCCTTGATATCGTACTCCTCCAGGACTGACAGGATTCTGGCCTTCTAGATCACGAAGTAGGACACACCGTCCAACCTATCCTGATCACGCAGTCTGTACAGGGCCATCTAGCTCAAATTTATCAAAACAGGTACTCCTCTCCCTCTTTCTGCTACAACACTCAACAGAAAAACTGGATCTGGGTTTCTTGGCAATATAAACCCTCTATAGTAGCTGCTCCCTCTGATAATTGCTTTCCCTCCCGAAAATCCTCTACCAAAACAACTGAATCAGTGCTCTACGATCATCCTCCTGATCGAATCTCAGATTTGTTTGGCACAAATCTGTTGAGCGACTGTTCTCCTCCTGCTCTTGTCACCTTTGCTAGGGATTGTTTTGCATCAACAAAACCTGTGCCACACCAGCAACTTTTGAATATTAACTGCACACTTTGGCAAACTGCACAGCAATCTCCACATAGACTATGTCCCTCTAGCTGGCCTCTGCGTGAGCATACTAGCTCAGCGCAGCGACTGCACAGCGCAAGCTGCTCCTGCGTCACTCTAGAAGGCTCTGCGTTGCCTCTGTGTCACTTAGATGGCTCTGCATCTGCTTGGCTGGGTTGTGTCTCTCTGGGTGCTGCGCTGCCCTCTTCTGGATCTCTGCTACTTCAGCTGCCCTCTTTGCAGCAATTATCTTCAGCCACTCTACTGGTGGATTAGCTTGATCTACAATGCTCTAATACCATGTGAAAGTTTCAAAATAGAAACCCTACTGTAATGTCTTGATCTACTTTGCCTACTTGTTTAATTAACTTAACAAGTTATTTAACTGAAGTATTCAGAAAAACATTAAAGCAGACACAAACTGCAGCCTACACATCTACAGATCATTTACTGAACAATACGCACATGTGACAAGATTACACAAATTTTTCGAACAAATGTCCCCAGAAAAACCCAATGCGGGAAAACCAGTGCACATCTACAGATCATTTACTGAACAATACGCACATGTGACAAGATTAAACAGATTTTTCGAACAAATGTCCCCGGAAAAACCCAATGCGAGAAAACCAGTGCAGCAACTCTAGAGGGTTTTATTATTATGCAGAATCTGAATACAACATTCCACGCACCAGAAATGGTTGGCCCTATAGAGAAATGTACCTTTCACTCGGAGACAGAAAATATGGTTGAATCACACCCTCAATCGGGATTTACAGATAATGAGCCCTTTCTGGCACCTGGAACCCTTAGCATTGCCTCTACAACCTCTGCGTCAGCGCTCACTGGCCAGCGTCCCCACTATGTCACCCTCACTGGTGCTACGTTGCCTCTGCGCTACCCTGGCTGGTGCTGCACTGCCCTTGCATTGCGTTGGCTGGGCCTGCGTCACCCTGACTAGGCTTACGCAGTCCTTTGCATGGTGTTGGTTGAACTGTGTCCTCTTGGTTGGCTTTGCATTGTATGGTACAAGTTGCCTCTCTGTTGTTGTATTCTTGGTCTCGGATCAAATCATCCCTTGCCGATCTCTGCCCCTCACTGCACTGCAAACTCGCTTCGAATTCCTCAGCAAACCCCGCCCAAGAAACTCGACTTAGCTTGAGTGCTCTACCTGTGTGTCTTGTCCTCCAACTGACCCTAAGCTTTTCCTTTATACTTTTCTCGTTGGGAAACCACCAGCTATGATCTAATCTCTAATCGACGGCTCAGATTAAAAGATTGCTTGAGTCACGTAACTTAGAACATTTCATCACATGTGTTTAATTAATTCACTTTAATTTTTCTATTTCCTTGAGTTAGACTTAGGGTCCTCATTAAAAAAATTAATTATTTGAATAACTTAAACACTAGATGAAATTTCTCCAAATGCTTTCTGGGTCTTGGAGATCTTGTGTGTCTTAGCCCCTCCACAAAATTTTGGAGCTAGAGCAAACCCGGTACTACCTAAAAATCTCAACAAATTGTTGTTGAAGCCCTTGCTGTTGTCAAACTCAATAAACATGATCATTATCTCCAAGGTTGCTTAGTGCCCATTGATTTCCTTTAGATCTCTCGTTGAGAAATCAACAGCGAAGATGTAGATCTAAAATGATCTAATCAATGGCTAAGATCACTTAGAAACTTTTCTAGAAGTCTCTAGAGGAAAATCGACCATGTCTCAATTATTACTAATTAATTAATTGATTTCCCTAAGTTAAACTTAGGAAAATAATTTTAAAAATTTGACTAATTAATTTAATTAAGACATTTCCATTCAAAAGAATAACTTGGGCTTGGAGATATTTTCTGCTCGTGTTCCGAACCTCATTGACACCAACTGAGGCTAGAACACTTGTCCAAGCTACATCAACCAACACTGTCAATATCCCTCTATGGACCCCAAATGTCATCTTGGGACACAAAGGTGGTCTCATGGGTCTCCAAATGGCCATAGTGTCAATCTCAGCTCCAATGTTTAGGGCTTCCAAGGTTATGCTAGCCCTCCCATGTCTCAATGGGTGAGACCATCCTCATTTGTGCCCTGGATCAACTGCCATCCCTCATAAAGTGCTAAGTCGGTTGGGATCCTGTTGGGCCTAGGTGCATCATCCCAAAAAGTCGTCAAATGTAGGGCAAAGTGCCAAAATGTTGTAGGTGTTGGAGGTGCCCAAGGGTGTGTATGATGCTCTGTTGTTGTTTGGAGCCCCATGGCTCTCAACGCTTCACCCGTGGGTGCCAATATGCTTCTTTGGAGGCATGGGTCCCAGTTAAGGTGGCCTAGGTCATGGCTATGGAACCACCTAACAATCACATCACAAAGTCTAGCAAGCAACAAATCATTAGGTACAATAATTATTTTCGCATCTAAGTGGACCAAAGCTTGAATGTAAAGGGCTATTTGACACTTCAAACAAGGCTTCCCTTCCAAATTTGGGGTTTTGAACTCGCAATGGTTTTTCCTCCATAGGTAGGAATGGCTAAAGCGCAACCCTATTAGGTGTTTCTAGCCCCATAGGGGAAGTGACATCTCCTCAGTTGACCCTTCAATGAATGGGTGTTATGTGAACAATGATGGTAACAGAGGAGAGAAGACTCCATGGCCAAGTGTTATGCTCAATGGGACCAACATGAGGAGGATCCACATCCTAAATGTATATATGCGAGGAGGGAGCAATCGTGGATGCATGAGTTACCCACTTGACCTTCGTTTTTCCACCCCTCTTTTGTTTCTTTTACTTTTTCTTGATTTTTCTTTGTCTTACTACTTGTAGCTCAAAGGGTTAGAGCTTGCTTTGTATGATGTATAGCAGTGGTATCACCCCTCAATGATGAGTCAACTCATTGCCCATCGAGGTTGGGACATGCAATGGTTCTTTTCATGATGTATGGGAGCAATATGGTGCTCAAGAACTAGGTGATGGCCATAATGGGTGAGGTAGATCTCATGTCAGGCTTTTGCCCACATGCTAATGTGTATGTCCTGGCCATCTTTTGCATTTTGATGTTCTTTTGATTTTTCTTTTTTTGGATGTTATTTGTTATTTCTGTTTCTTGTAGCAGCGTCAACCTCCCAAGGCCAAGTTCCAGGCCCTGCCCAAGTATGAGGATGTATGGGTGCCAAATCCTAGAGAATCAATAGTCAATTGAACCCGAAGAACGGAGGTGGAATATAGGGCCCATATTGTAAGATTGAAAGTGGTAAGTATGGAATCGAGAGAGATGGAACACACTATCTCAATCGGGGCTTCCCAAGTAGTGCCCCCTCCTATACCCATTGAGCCATTAGCGGAGGTCCCACTGGACTAGGGTTGAATATTAACCCCCCATTTAAGGTGAGGGAACAAGACCATGGTCAAAACCCCCCCTTATTCCAAGTCACCCCATAATCCATGCCAAAAGCCCAAAGTATAAACAAGCATAAGCACCCTATTGCAAAATGAATAAAGTACCTTTTGATTGGAATCCCATCTTCGTTCATGTGCTCCTGCAAGATGGATGAGAAGCATATGACTGATGCAGGTGGCAGAGATGAATAGTGGCACGCCATCGGCTAGTGGTGGTTGTCAGAGGCTGCTGGCTGGGCGGCTGGTTGTGAAGTGTGGGAGAAAAAATTTCTCCTACGGGGTTACCCACTTTTGGTGGGTAACAGTTTGTTCATCATTATTACATAGAAACATCCATTATTTTATTACTTGAGTGATTGGTTAATGATTGCAGCAGACAAGGAACTGTTTCGTAGTTCAAAAAGAGTAATGGCACAAGAGATCCTCTACGCACTCTTATGTTTCTATGGTTTACAACCATGTCTAGGATGGAGATGATATAAAAGAGGAGTCCAGCTTGAAACATAGTTAGGCACAATAACTAAAAGATTGTGATGAGTGACAAATGCACAAGGCCATCAGGCTTTCCAATGCTTAATGGACGTTCTCATTTTAGGCTGACTCAGAAGATTAGAAGGCCAAGTTAATCAACCATTGCAACTTGATGTTAATCGATATGTATATGCTTATGTGTCGAAGGTGCATATTAAGTCTGTTGTGATGTTCAAGGTGCAGTTTGCAGTCCGTTGCAAACAGTCTACATAGCTGTATTTGCAAACAATCTAAATAAAAATCTCTTAAATTGAATGAAAACCATCTCACAAGCAGAAAATTTTGCCAGGAATCTGTATGACAGTATAAATATTAGTATGACAACTGACTTTTAATCTGGTTAGGATTTGATGTGATTTGCTCCGTCAACTGCATAATTATATTTAATCTATACTTGGGATTATGACAGGAGAGATTAGTAACTTGTGGCTATTTGCAGTTATAATAGATCTCTATGTATTCAAAAACAATGTGGCAGACTTTCTGAGAAAACAAGAAGCCAAGTTTGCATTGAATATGACCTCGTACCTTCACAAAGGAGAGTCAGCAAAGGTTGGAACCTTCCTGCAGCAGCTAGTTGATGAACATTCTCCTCCACATCCTCCATTTTTCTTAGTACTTGTTCAGCCAGATTAGATAAAGTTGGATTCTCCACATTGCCAGCCATTCCACTAAGAAGAAGCAGTGAACCCTTTTCTGAAGCTATTCTCAAGCAGAACTCTTTCACATTAGAAAACTCTAGTAATAACCTGACTGCATATTCTTTTTCCTTTTCCGGGGTTGCTCCAAGGCTTTTACTGGCAAGTCTGCTAACACCTGCTTCAACCATCATTTTCTGCTGATCCAAAAAACTGTGAATGATCAGGACTTATAGTCACAAACAATTCAGTAACAGGCTTTATTTCACTGGTCAGCTTAGCAAGAGGATTAAGGCCCTTGACAGGGCATTTTCTCTAAACTTAAACACTTCAATGTGAGCAGATATGAGAACAATTATAGACATCTTTGTCAGTATTTATCTCCTGATGTATTGTAAGTCTGTAATTCCTGGTATTAAAATTTCTGAGACATTGTTCAAGCTTAAAATAAGAAAAGAAATACAGAACTGTATAAAAATACAAAGAATCACAATTAGCAGTTAAAATTGATGCAGGTAGGCCTTTTCCAACTAGTTATCAGATGTGATCAATAATTCATGAACTTTCAATGAGAAACTGAACCCAGTGGTAGAATCCCAAAGCCATTTATGCACAACCGAATCAACTGTTTGAAGTGGATCTACTATTTTGATTGGATACCTTCACTCACATAAAAAGGCCATGTTGAAAATTGGACTGCACATGATTTTTCCAGCCCTGTCGCATTGAATTTTTCCTCACTGGCCCTGGTTGACTGCCAGCACTGACAAAGGCTTCTAAGGGACCCTTAAATGGCTGGACTCAGACTGATAATCCTGTCCTTGTTTCTGGAACTGAGAAAATGGCTCTGACAGAAGTCATGTTACCCCTCAACGTGAAGAGGAAGTTCATCCTCAATGTGTACTGCATGGAAATACTGATCCTGATGAAATCCTTGTGGATATCTGTCTCTAAATATGACAGTCTGCAGTGCATTTTTGGATGTAACCCCATTAGGTTATTTTGTGGATTGTGTCTCACCTGAAGCTGTCATTAGCAGTTGGATCAGGCATGTTCGAGAGTGACATAGTTGGAATTGTATCCATACCCGCAGCCTAACTAAAGGTTTCTTTCTGTTCCAATTTGCTGAAGAGGCCCATGTTCGTGAAGTCATCCAGTATAGTTCTTGGGTCTATAAATATACGTTAGTGGTCTTTTTCCATGGAGTGAAGGGTTAACTGTCGATCAGGTTGCCCAACCGTCCTACCAGTTTGGGTTCTGTTTCCTGGCCTACAATGCAGCTCTGCTCTTTTCCTGGGCAAATCTCTACCTGTATAGATGACTTATCTGTCATAATCCTGAGCACTTTTCTTCAACACTTCTCATGCCATGCCCACAGAGAGTGGTTTCCAGAAGCAGATTCCCAAGTTCCAAGGTAACATTGTGATTTTGGCCAAGGAACGCCAAAAGTATTTGCTTATTTTCTTGACGATTATGATGGTGATGTAAAAATGTGTATTTTTCAAGTAATATCTCTTGAGAGAGATGCTAGGTATTAGTTTATAGGTCTTGCACATAATGTTATTTCCTCCTGGGCTAAGTTCAAAGAGTATTGAAGTGATACAAAGAACGAATCGTTTCTCCTTGCTGATTTGACTAGCTTAAAGATGAAGGAAAATGAAACAGTTAGGGAGTTTAATATATGGTGGAACAAAGCTTTGAAGAGGCTCCCAACTAACATGAGACCACCTAATCCTCCTTTTTGGTAATCTATACTTCCACTTTTGGTTCAGAATGCAATTGCATCCTTGGAGAAAAGAAACCTGCTAATTTGGCTGCATCACAGACACATGCATGTGCATTGGAGAAGAATCAGGTCACCTCCAGTTAGTTCACTTCTTTTGATTTTAATAGGAGAGGTTCTAGGGTTGATAGTGTGAAAATTCCTAGACTGGAATCCTATTGCAGCAACTGGTATTATTTCTCCTAATTGTTAATTAATTTAACAATTTATCTGCTACGGAAAATATCGAAATAAACACACTACAACCTTCACAAATAAAATTCCACGGAAACATAAAATGCTAGAAGCTGAGAAATGCTAGCGCACACATAAAAAATAACACGTTTGTGATAATTCCCACTTAGCATTATTGCTAAGTGAAATATCAATTTTGGCCATTTTTGTCTTAATTCATGATTGCACTTAGGAAATGTGGGTTTAGAGGCCCCACATGTATTTTTTATTAAAGCCAGCACAAACATTAGAGTTGGAGGGGGAACATCGAGCCTCTAGTTGAGCGTGGGGGCCACCCATAGAGAAATATGGCCCACATGAGAAATACGCACTCATCGGAGCAAGTTTGGTGGGGGGAAATCGAGTTGGGCCCACATGGGCATTTTGGAGGCACTTTGACAAAAAGGGAGGAAAGGCACTCATTTTGCCATTCATGATCATTTGACAATTTGTCTTAGACTAGCATGCTTGAGCTGAAGCCAAGTATGCAAGTGTTGTTCAGCACACGAGTGTTTTCGAGCAGAAATCTCAACCCTTGCTTCGGTGGACTTTGAATGTCAACCCAAGGAGGGAGTCTCAACTATTCCAGTTGGATCGAGGAGCAGGGAGTGTGAGTTTGAGGGAGTTTCCAGAAGTAGCAACGCAGTCATTGCGCAATCCTTGGAGGAGTCACACTTGGGTGTTGAGGAGAGAAGATAGATTGGGCATGAAACTTGAGGAGGAGTCCAGGGAAGTGTTTTGAGGGTGATTACAGCCATTTTGGGGGCTTTTTGCAGCAAGATTGACAAGTGGGTCGAATTACCCAGCAACAGTGCCATTGAGGGAAAAGAGGGTCGAAATTTCAAGGTCAACCATTGGCCAATTCCTTCGTGGGTTATTCTTGGTATTTGGTGGAGAGCCCGGGATTAATATCCCGGAATTTTCTGAGCACCAGAGGAGGGCCTAGCAGCAGTTCTTCACACCCAACAATGTATTTTCTAGGCAGTTCAGCTCAGAGCCAAGAGAGAGCAGTGACAGACTTGAGGGGGACTTCATATTATTCACTTGGGGTTTGCTAGCTTGCTTTGGGCAAGCCCAGGTGCACACTTTCCAGCACCACATTGTACCCTCTTTATTTTTAATAAAATGACTCAGCAACGCAATTTTTGGTGCAAATTCATGGACTGATTTATGTGTTAGCTTTTCGTGGTCTTTGTGTCTATGCATTCTTTGTTATTTACTGTAAAAATTCCCTAGGAATATTACAGTGATATCAAAGCTCATAGACTTGGCCCAGCCTATTGGAGCAACACCGGTCTATGACACCAGAGAATAGGCAAAACGTGACTTACCGGAGATAGAGGTACAAGAGTAGAGAAAGGTCGTTGCAGATTACTCTATATCCCATGATAACTGAATCGAAGGTTGTGGAAACAAACATGGCAGACAATGACGGAGACGGAAGGAGTAAGGATGAGGAGCTTGCTCATCAATCGCTGAAGGAAGTACAGGACCTGTCTAAGATCATTGAGGAACTGAGGCAGCAGAATGGTAGCAGCAACAAGGGCAAGGGAGTTCAAGGAGACTTCCAACTGGGTGAAGGCTCTGGTACTTCACAACAACATGCATCCCTTAACCCCAGCATGCCTCTTATTCCCAACACACCACCTAGATCCACTATTCCTATGTTCTTGACATCTGGAGTTGGTGGGCAGCAAGGGCAGGGGGAGATGCCTATGGGGGACTATTTCTTGGAGTATCAGTCCTATGGACCTGATTTTAGGGAAGCCATCACTTTCAGGGACTTTTGCCAGTTGAAGGGCAATAATAGGCCCAAGGAGCAGAGTGGTGAGGCACACGTAGGGGACAAATTTGCAACACACTGTGGGGAGGTTGTTTCTCTCAACTTTTGATGACTCTTCTAAGAGCTCAGCCAGAGCATGGGTAGAGAAGTTGGATGTCTACTTCCAGCTAAATCAGATGACAGAGGGAGAGGCAATCAAAATTGCCACGCTACATCTGGAGAAGGAATATCATGATTGGTGGTTCCATGGGCTAACCATGATGGGACATGTTGGAGTAACCGCTTATGAGGATTTCATCATGAGGGTGTTGGAGCGTTTTGAGAGGAAAGATCCTGAGGAGTACTTTGGGGAGTTAACAAGGCACAAGCAGACCGGGAGCACTAAGGCATATATTTCTGAGGCTGTCAGTGATGGTGTTGGATTTATCGCAGGCTAGGAGGATCTACATGTTTGTAGAGGGGTTAGCAAAGCCATTGTGGCGGTTGGTGAGGTCCACCAGGCCCACTACTTTGCAGGACGCAGTAGGGAGAGCTTGAGATATACAGGATGCCCTATCCAGGACTAGAGCACCACTACCACCTAGACAAGGTTTCCAGCAGAGGGGAAGAGACACTAGGGCTCCACCACAGAGAACCAATCAGGGGCATGGAAAGATGGATGAGGAGACCCGGAGAGACCTCCGAAGGAGGAAGTTGTATTTTACTTGTCAAGATTCATGGGTACCAGGCCACAGATGCACAACAAGCAAGGCCCGCTACATTGAGGTCTTTTCTGACAGTGATGTAGAGGATGATGCCGATTTGGAGGTGGGTGGAGATGACAGCACAATACACACGTTGAGGGGACGACACCACCACGACCAGTCGGGGGAGCTCCCTTTGCACCTTCAGGAGGGGTCCTTGGATCTCTACGTGGGGTACCCAAGTTTTTTACCATGACAATCAAGGGCACTCTGCAGGGGCAGCGTGTATCAGTTCTGGTGGACAGTGAGGCTACCCACAATTTCATTGATGCACAGATGGTGCAGAGGAGGGGCATCACAATCGAAGAGTTTGAGGGATTTTCGGTTTTGGTGCCTACGGACAGAACCGTGCAGTGCACGCGCTACTATAAACATAAAACATTTAAGCATGATAAAACATTTAAGCATACTATAAATTTTAAAACATAAAACATTTAAAAATTAAGCATACTATAAAACATAAATGATAAACATAAAACATTTAACCATATTATAAAACATAAAGCATATTATAAGTGAGCAACTGTCAACATTAGTCATGTCCAAAATTCAAATAATAATGTTTACAAATAGGCCATTTGGCCACCACCAAGACAAAAAAGTTCAAATTCACAACAAGCCTAGAAGTCTAATGATAATCTATGACAAAAGCAGTAAAGTGTGAACACCGAAAACATCTACTCATCTCTCCTCCTTCCACCACGAAGAGTATGTGACGGTGCGCCTCCATGTGGTGGCAGTGAAGAAGATGGTGGTTGTGGAAGTTGTGGCACTGCCACTGTAACTGATGAAGACGAAGCCCCTGCTGTTGGTGTTGATCCATGGAACCTAGGAAGCAAGGGACCAGTGGGGGGTGGCATGTCAAGTCGATCATCAT
Organism: Pinus albicaulis; assembly: GCA_034641835.2. Taxonomy (NCBI): domain Eukaryota; kingdom Viridiplantae; phylum Streptophyta; class Pinopsida; order Pinales; family Pinaceae; genus Pinus; species Pinus albicaulis. The sequence continues at coordinate 227,285,535 of CM076572.1, read as the reverse complement.
CATCATGGATAAGAGCATCCTCTAATTGCTCTAATCGCAACACTCCATCCTCCAAATTGGTCTCCTCTGGATACCTGTCCCAAACCTTAAGGGCTCTGTTACTCTTTGCATCATCACAGTAGTGGGACAACAATCGCAAGTTGTAATGAACATAAACCAAGCTCTCTACCTAGTCTAAACTCAACCTGTTCCTTTTAACACTGTGGATGAAAGAATAAGAGCTCCAACACATCTCTGCAGAAGAAGTGTTTACCACCTCTGATAGCACCTGCAATGCCAAAGTCTGTAGAATTGGAGTAGCACCTCCATGCATGTTCCACCACTCAAGAGAAGAAAAAGTCTCTCGATCTCTAATTTCATGCATGCTCCCAAATGGACTAGTGCAAAGCGTATAGTTGCTCAATTGTTTCTGTACCAAGGCAACCTCCTCCTCATCAGGGACTAATCTAGCCAATTCAATCATATATTTTTCAAGAACCTCTAGATCTAGGTGTGGTTTTCCCCTGCTCCTCCCTAGGTGTTGTTGTTGAAAGCCATGATGGATGATAGTATTTAAGTGTCAAAAAATAGGCTAATGCATGCAATGGAACATTTAGCACATCCCATCATTTTTCCACCTCTACACGAATATAATTTTACAAGGTGATATCTCTAGGCTCAACAATGTCTTTAATCTGCCCCAACATGCTATCCATTTGCTCATACACCTCCCCAATTATTGGCCAATCTGAATCTGCAAACTTGATCATGTAATAAATTGGTTTAGTGAATTGCAAAACATATTTAACCTATGACCAAAAGAAGATGTCAAGAATAGTGCCCTTGGCTACATTAGCACCATCTCTATCAATGTTAATTTCCTCCCATGATTCATCGGTCGCCATATTAGTTAAAGCTTGTCTCACCTTCACTAGCTGCCTAAAGGTGAGGTAATAACTTGCAAATCTTGTTTTTGCAAGTTTAAGCAACTGCAATTTGGAGTAAGTGCATAGAAGTAGTTTACCCTTGTATGCCTTGTGATAAATTTAATGAGTTTCTTCCCTCTCTTGTAAAGCTCATTAATCCACCCACATTCTTTATGTTTCACAATATCATGCATCAAAAGGTTCAATGTGTGCACCAAGCACCCAGACCAAAAGATGTGTGGATGAGTACGCTCAATAATTTTTCCTACTGCCTTACAATTCGTTGCATTATTTGTGATGACTTGAACCACTTTACTAGGACCAACATCTTTGATTGATTGTAATAGGAGATCTGTAATGTTTTGGGAAGTTGCACTAACAGAGGAGTCATGACATGTAATAAATACTACACCACTAGCAGAAACACCAAGAATAGTTATCATATGCTGGTTTCTGATATTTGTCCACACATCTGATACAATGGATACCCCACAATCCACCCACTCATTTGTAAAACGTGTCAAAGCTCTTTGAACCTTTCCTTTTTCTCTTTCTAATAACATTGTTCTAGCTTTCTCATAGTTGGGGGCCTTGTACCCTTTTGGGGCTTCATTGATGGCCTTTACCATTTCATGCCAATATGGAGAGCAAAGTGCAGAAATTTCTGAATCTTTACACTTTATGCAGAAATTATTTACTGTTAATCTGGTTATGCTCCTCCTACTTAGACAGTTATTAATTGAATAAATTCAAGTTAAAATCGAAGCAAAACACATAATAGATCTCCACCAATCCAAATCTAGAACAAATTCATGCATACATCGACAAAGTGACAGTTATTTCTGGACAAATAGTCCCTGGAAAAACCCAATGCGGGAAAACCGGTCTTCTGGCTGCTGGAGGGTTTTATTATTAAGAATTTTCTGAATACAACAAGCCTGGGTTCCAGATCTGGAAAACCCGTTAGAGAAATAATAGTTCTACAGCTCACTTGCTGATCTAAGGCCAAAATGATGACTGATCCACATCCTCAAACGAGATTTACAGAACTCGGACAAAATTAGGGCCTAGAAACCCCAGTGCTGCCCCTGAAGCCTCTATGTCAGCCTATGAAGCCCCTTTGACCCTCAACGCTGCTCCGAAAAGGGCTATGTTACCCCAGACTAGGTGACGCAGTCCCTAAGCTACCCCTTAGGGTCTCTGCGTAACCCCCGAGGGTTTCCTGCAGCAAATCACGTTGTCTTTGAGGGACTGCGCAGCACTTGCGTAACATAGTTGCTGCTCTTCCTACTGCTTCTCTCTGCTGCCTCTCTAAGCTGATCTCTACCTCTTGTTGATTCTAGACCTCGGGATCAGATCATCCCCTTGGCCTAAATTCCCCTCTCTGCAGCTGAAACACTTCTGAGAATGCTTAGCAAACCCGCCCTAGAATCTCATCTTAGCTTCAGTGCTCTGCCTCTGTGTGTCTTTACAAATAACCCCAAGCCTTTCCTTTATACTTTTCTCGTTGGAAAACCAACGGCCATGAACAGATCTTGAATCAATGGCTAAGATTAAAAGAAAGCTTGATCTGTGTGACTTAAGACAATTTCTTCACATGTTAATTAAATTCACTTTAATTATTTAAGTTCCCTAAGTTTAACTTAGTAAATACATTAAAATAATTAATTAATTTAATATCTCCTAAACCAGATGAAATTTCCCAAATCAATTTCTGGGTCTTGTAGATCAAGTGTACTCTAGTCCCTCCACAAAATTTGGGAGCTAGAGCACAACTGATGCTACCCCAAATACACAAAATCTCAACACAAAGCACGTTGAATGGTACACCGCAAGCACAAAGAAATCAGGCTATCTTTCCATCCACATAATCCCTCCCAACAACATTCAGGAAATCCCTTATTGTTCTTTTAGTTCCAGAGCTTGCAAAAGTACCATGGGGAGATGAGCTACCAAATCTAGAGGTTGCACTTGATTCAAATTGAGTTTTTGGTTTCTTGTTTTTTTTGTTGTGCAGCCTGTGAAAAATTTTGAATCTAAATCACAAAAACCCTACTGTTAAATTCTTGATTTACTTCTACTTACATATGTTATTAATCTAAAAACTTCAGCATTAACATCGAATTAAATACATTAACAGCCTACACATGCAGATCTAAACTGAATAATATGCTCAAAGACAAAGTGACACACAAAAGGATTTTCTAGACCACTGTCCTCGGAAAAACCCAATGCGGGAAAACCGGAGCTGCTAGCTTCTGGAGGGTTTTTATTATTATGTAGATTCTAAGTACAATCCTGGGCACCCAAAACTGGTTAACTCGACAGAGAAATAAATTTGCAGCAATACCTCTATTCCGGAGATAGAAAAACCGACTGATTCACACCCTCAAACGAGATTTACAGAACTCGGCCTTTTCTGGCCTCTAGAAACCCCAGCTCTGCTCTGAAGCCTACTACGTCAGCCCTTCTGGCCTGCGTCAGCCTTTGCGCTACTCAGGAAGGGCCTGCGTAACCCTAGTTGGGGTTACGCTGCCCCTACGTTGCCCTGACTAGGCTTGCGTAAGCCCTCCTAGCCTCTTGCTACCTCCGCGTAGCCCCTAATGGGCTCTCAGTTGGACTACGTAGTTGTTGCTTCTGCGTTGCCCTGGTATGCTACTTCTCTACCCTCGTTGTACTACCCCTCACTGTAGCTGAAACACTTCTAAAATTCTTAGCAAACCACACCCTAGAATTCCAGCTTAGCTTCAGTGCTCTGTCAGTGTATGTGTTCTCCAACTGACCCAAGCCCTCTTCTTATACTGTTCTCGTTGAAATATCAACGGTTGTGATCTAATCTTGAATCGACGGCTAAGATTAGAAGATGCTTGATCCGTGTCACTTAAGTCATTCTCATCACATGTTTAATTTAATTACCTTTAATCTTTTAATTTTCCTAAGTTAGACTTGGGGTCCTTAATTAAAAAGATTAATTAATTAAATCTCTTAAACCAGATGGAATTTCTTAAAACACTTTCTGGGTCTTGGAGATCTTATGTACTCCAGTCCCTCCATAAAGTTTGGGAGCTAGAGCACATCCGATGCTACCCCAACACCCCAAAATCTCAACACAACCTCCTCTATTTGGATGTATTTTCTTTGTTCAGCTAGAACCTTTGCGCAAATTGTTATCCTCTTAGCCTAGGACTACACCATCCCCCTTGCCAATACTGCCCCTCACTGTAGCTGAAACACTTCTAAAATTCTTAGCAAACCACACCCTAGAATTCCAGCTTAACTTCAGTGCTCTGTCAGTGTCTGTGTTCTCCAACTGACCCAAGCCCTCTTCTTATACTTTTCTCGTTGAAGTATCAACGGCTGTGATCTAATCTTGAATCGACGACTAAGATTAGAAGATGTTTGGTCCGTGTCACTTAAGTCATTCTCATCACATGTTTAATTTAATTACCTTTAATCTTTTAATTTTCCTAAGGGGTCCTTAATTAAAAAGATTAATTAATTAAATCTCTTAAACCAGATGGAATTTCTTAAAACGCTTTTTGAGTCTTGGAGATCTTATGTACTCCAGTCCCTCCATAAAGTTTGGGAGCTAGAGCACATCCGATGCTACCCCAACAACCCAAAATCTCAACACAACCTCCTCTATTTGGATGTATTTTCTTCTTTGTTCAGCTAGAACCTTTGTGCAAATTGTTATCCCCATGGCACCCTTTTTGCCATCATTGTCCATCACCCTTTGAAAATTCCTAAATCCAAACAGATCTAAGTAATCCTACTGCAACGACTGAGTGTACTTCTCCTATTAAGTAAATTACATTACATAATTAAATCAGAACTGAATTATTGAAGCAGCCTACACTAAAATTGATTCAGAAACAAGGAAACTAAACAAGGAAATCATTCACACATATGACGTCTTTATTTTGGACTAAGTCCCCAGAAAAAACCCAATGCAGGGAAACCGGTGCAGCAGATCCGAGGGTTTTATTATTATGCAGTAACAATGTCTGAATACATCTTTGAATACCCTTGAGGGTTATTCAGTTATAGAGAGAAATACTGGCAAAAGAATATGTGAGAAATACTTCACTCAATCACTGAGTTCAATGATCTAAGTAAGAAGGAAAACTACCTCCGGGACAACAAGCAAGCATCCAACGCTACAACTTCTAGCCACAGCATCGCCCACTTCCAGGCTCAATGTTAGCCCTTCTCCAAGTTGTTTTACCTCTGTGGATGCTGAGGAACAGCCTCCTCGTGCCACTTTCCGGATCCCGACCTCTGAAACTAATCCACCAACAAAATTTAGAAACCTCTGCCTCTGCCTCTGCCTCTGTGCTGCTTCTGCGTGAGCTTACACAGTCATTACATCAACCCCTTCCTTCAACGCTAGCTAGGCTAGATCACCTCTGCCTCTCTCTGACTGATGCCCCACCGGACTGAGAAAATCTCTTCCTCTTTGGATGCTATCTTTGCCCCTCACTGCTCAGATCTCCAGTTCGAAATTGTCAACAAACCTGCCCCAGAAATTTCAATCTTAGATCAATTCTGTGTCTTAGTGTATTTTCCAAATGACCCGTATTTTCCAAATGACCCTCAAGCCTTCCTTTATAGTCTTCTCGTTGACATATCCACGACCCAGATTAGATGTCTAATCAATGGCTAAGATCATAATATGACTTGATCCATGTCCTCTAGAAGATTCACACTCTGTTTTTATTTAATACCCTTTAATTATTTAATTTCCCTAAGTTTAGACTTAGGGTCCCCATTAAAATAATTAATTTTTCAAATAAAACAAAATCCGAGTGGAATTTCCACAAACGCTTTTTGGGTTCTTTGGAATACAAGTGTCTAAGCCTCTACACCAAATTTGAGACTTAGCACTTTCTGATGCTACAAAAATCAACATTGCCTCTTAGCGAGGAAAGTGCTCTAGCAATAATGCCTGTTGCATACTGCTCTGACCCTGAAGCATCCTCTGCGCTGCTGAAGTCCATCAGTGTTTGCGTTGTTGTTGCCACTGTACTATTGCCCATGACATTGCTACTGCCACTGCTGCATCTGTACTATACCTCCCTCTCAAGTGCTGCATCTGCTATGTTGCTAACACTGCATCTGTACTGCAACACAATTGTTGAGAGGAAGAGCTGAAACTCACCCAAAACTGAACAAGTGTTCAATGGATGCACCTCGGTGCTGAAGAATCTGACTATTGATAGCTACTGCGTTGTCCCTTTGATGCTCTACGTTGATGCTGCATTGCACCACTGTGCACTGCACTACTGCTGCTGCCTCTGCTCTACGATGCTCCAGAAATGAACACTGCTATCTATTGCACAATCGTCTCTAACACTCGGCTCCATCTGAATACTCCTCCATCCCGCTATTGCTGGTCATGGGCTCCTGTAGCAAGGTATGATCCATGAGATGGGCTCCTCAAGGATCCTGCCCAACTGAAGTTTAAAGAACTACAACTCGATATCACCCCACTTCTCACTAGGATGGGCACTCATGGCCACCTCATCCTCCTCGACTCTCGTGGCTGCAACCTTCGGGTCATGCTTCTCATCTTTTTCCTTCTTCTTTAGAGGACACTAAGATGCATAGTGGCCCATCTCGCCACATCTGAAGCACTTGACCTTAGAAGCATCACACTTCGATTTCCGTTGCGCTTGTTGTCCCTTCGATGCAAGGGCTACATTCTCCTCTTCCTCCACGGATTTCAATCCGCTTCCACTGTTGCCATCAAGTTTGCACTTGACGAGGTCTCTCCTCAACTCTTCCTCCTGAAAAGTTACCCACAAGTGCTCCCAACTAAGTAACGCTACCCGACCAGTATGCTCTGGACAAACACCTGCCACTCCTTCGTGACACCGTTAAGGGCCATCCGTACCATGGTTGCAGCTGTAGGTGTAGCACTTACTGTCGACAGCTGATCTTGAACCTCCTGAAACCGCATGAGGTATGAAGCCATGCGTTCCCCTTTCCTCATCTGGATCATACAGAGCTTCTGCTCCAAGTACAACTATTGTTGCTTGGAAGATCCCTCATATAGGTCATGCAAAGCTACCCACATCTCTTTGGCAGTATTCTTGCCAGCCAAATGTGAGACGATGTGATCCTTGACACCATCAAGGAGAAAACTCATCGCCTTCACCATATCAACCTTGTACTTCTTGTTTTGATCCGGATCTGTAGGTACAACTACCACGTTCTCCACGATCGCCTTCAGATTATATTCATCTAGAAGAAACATAGCTTGTTCCTTCTAGATCATATAGTTGGAGGAGCCCTTCAACCAATCTTGATCACGAAGTCCGTGAGATGCCATCTCAACCGAAAAACTGTCGAATATGCTCCATCTTCCTCCCTATTGCGCAGTCCCTCGCAGGCTTACGCACTCCCTAGTGGAGTTGTAAGTTTTGCAGCTCTTATGCTACTCAGCAACTGAGAAATGTTGATTTCCTCCGCTAGGAAATCACTGAGGAAGAAATTCCCCAAATATATGTTGTTGATTCCTTCTGACGCTTTTCTACCCAGCAACAGCTTCAAAAAACTGCGTCCTTCTGTCTTCTACATGGAGGCTCTGCACTGCTCCCTCTGCCTCGACAAGATCTCGAATTTGAAAGTCCTTTCTCTCTGTTGACTCATTCAAAGATAGACTACCATGAAAATATCAGCCCTCCTGGCCAGAACTGCGCAATCCTTCAATGGATTCGTTTTGTTGCACTGCAGCAACAACAGCCTTCACTTCAGAAATCATATTTGTCCTTCCTGTTTCACATCAATGCTCTGAAACCATCTGAAAATTCCTAGATCCAAACAGATCTAAGGAATCCTACTGTAACGACTAAGTGTACTTCTCCTATTAAGTAAATTAAATTACATAATTAATTCATATATGAATTATTGAAGCAACTACTAAAGAAACCTACAATAAAATTGATTCAGAAACAAGGAAACTAGACAAGGAAATCATTCACACATATGACACCTTTATTTTGAACGAAGTCCCCAGAAAAACCCAATGCGGGAAAACCGGTGCAGCAAATCTGAGGGTTTTATTATTATGAAATAGCAATGTTTGAATACATCTTTGAATAGCCTCAAGGGTTATTTAGTTACAGAGAGAAATATTGGCAGAAGAATATGTGAGAAATAGCTCACTCAATCATTGAGTCTCCGGATGAAGGAAAAATTGTTGTGGACAGGCTCTGCGCAGATCCAGTGCTGGAACTTCCAGCCACTGCGTCGCCCACTTCTAGGCTCAGCGTTAGCACTCCTCCAAGTCGTTTTGCCTCTATGGATGTTGAGGAACAGCCTCCCGGTGCCACTTTCTGGATCCCGACCTCCGAAATTGATCCACCAGCAAAATTCAGAAACCTCTGCCTCTGCCCTGCTTCTGCGTGAGCTTATGCAATCACTGCGTCAGCCCATTCCTTCAACGCTCACTAGGCCAGATCACCTTTGCCTCTCTCTGACTGATCCTCCATCGAACTGAGAAAATCTCTTCCTCTCCAAATTTTATCTCTGCCCCTCACTGCTCAGATCTCCAGTTCGAAATTCTCAGCAAACTCGCCCCAGAAATTTCGATCTTAGATCAACCCAGTGTCTTGGTGTATTTTCCAAATGACCCTCAAGCCTTCCTTTATAGTCTTCTCGTTGACATTTCAACGACCCAGATTAGATGTCTAATCAATGGCTAAAATCATAACATGACTTGATCTATGCCCTCTAGAAGATTCACACTCAGTTTTATTTAATACCCTTTAATTATTTAATTTCCCTAAGTTTAGATTTAGGGTCCCCATTAAAATAATTAGTTTTTCAAATAAATATAATCCGATTAGAATTTCCACAAACACTTTCTGGGTTCTTTGGAATACAAGTGTCTAAGCCTCTACACCAAATTTGAGACTTAGAGTACTTTTTGATGCTACAAAAATCAGCACACCCCACAAAGATGCCTCCTCACACGGGTATATGAACCACTATATGGTTTTCCTCCATGACAACCATGAGGGAACAAAAACTTGTAGTTTTCACCACCTTTTCCCCCTTCAAGTTGGGTCACATAGTTCCTCAAGGGTGTCAATGCAGCTTTCCCCTCTAGTGTTTCAATGTTCTCATCAAGTTCATCACCTTCTTCTTCAAACCCTTCCTCCTCATCATACATTGGGTCACTCATATGGGGACCACTATTATGTTCTTCTTCTTCTTCTTCTCTTCTATTCCTACTCCCCCTTGCCATCATGAAAACCAAGAGTGGAATGATAGATAGAAGCCAAAAAAACACCATATTTGAATATGAATATAGGTGGTGGACAACGTGCAAATAAATGAAGAAGAAGAAAGAATGGGAAAGTGTAGGAGAGGGAGGAGAGAATATACAAAAAAATGAGGGAGTTTGGCGTTTGCACTTACCTCTTTAGCTCTTGTAGATGGAAATCCTTCTTTACACCTCCAAGCTCTCCTCAACTGTCTCTTCTCCAAGCTCTCTTCTACTCTCTTCTTCATGCTCTCTTCTCCAAGCTCTCTAAAAACACAAGTGATCAAATGAGAGGTGAAAGTGAGCTTATAACCTTTTCATTCCATTCCTAACTGAACACTAACCCACCCCCCAACCCAACTTAAGCAACAAAATTTTAAAAAAAAATTAAAAAATTCGATCTTAGTGGGCCGCATATCGGAACCGTGCGGCGGGCGTATGGAAACAGTTGCGATTTGTATGGATCCGACTCGGAAACGCCATGTTTCCATACGCCGTACGCAAACGCAGATCAAGCTAGACATTTCCGAAATGGTAGGAACCATACTGTCAAGCCCGATCTGTGTTTCCATTTTTCAAAATTGCGGTTCGTATGGTGGATCGCCCATGTTTTCGTATGGGACGTGGATCGGGGGGGTGGGGGGAACGTTTATTGCAACACTTCCAGAAGACGTAGTTGGATGCTCATCCAACTTGTCCTGATCACGAAGCCTTACAGTGGCCATCTCAACAAGCTGTCAAAAATTCCCTCTTTCCTTCTGCTCGGTTGTTGCTATGCTACTCGCACTCCCTTCTTGGAGTAAGAAGATCTGCTCACAACTACTGCCAACCTGCAAGGAAATATCGAACTTCTTGAGATTAGAAGTTCCTTGAGGGAAATTTTCCCTCTGTGTGTGCTCTTCTCTTTTCCACCCCGCCGTTGTTTTTGCACTAGCAATCTGCTGCAAAACTCTCTACGTCTAGCTAGAGATCTACCCAAAGAAAACTCTGAGCTCATCCCTTTGCCTCTAAAATCACTCAATCTGGAGAGATCAAATCTTTATGCCCCACTCAGAAAAATCGGACCTCCACAAGTAACTCGGCCTCTTGGCAGAATTACTGCATTGCCCTTGGGTATTTTGCCCTGCTGCCCCAACTAAGCAGCGAAATTCCATCTTTTCGCCTTTGGGCTCTGCGGCTGATCAACTGTGCTCTAATACCATGTCAAAATTCCTACACTTGAATCCTATTGCAGCAACTGGTATTATTTCTCCTAACTGTTAATTAATTTAACAATTCATCTGCTATGACAAATATCGAAATAAACACACTGCAACCTTCACAAATAAAATTATTCAGAAAAATAAAACGATGGAAACTGAGAAATGCCAGCACACATAAAAAATAACACAATTGTTTTTGGACAAAAGTCCCTGGAGAAAACCAATGCGGGAAAACCGGTGCAGCAACTGAAGGTTTTATTATTATGCAACAGTGAGAAATTCTGAGTACAACTGGATGCCGAAAAATCTGGCAGTCCGACAGAGAAAAATACAAGTGAAATCTAGTGAGGAATTTTCCTCACCCCACAAGTGAACCTCTGGCACAACCTGCCTTCAAAAACTTGGCCTTCTAACCCTCTGCATCAGTGTCTGCACAACCTGTTTGACATCAAGCCTCTGACTGGTCTTTGATGAAGTCGTTCTTCCCTCTGCTAGTTGGGAAGATGCTTCTCCAGCACTTTGGGACTCCTCCTTGGCATTTGGAACTGAAGATGTATTTCCCTCTCAGCAAATCGAACTTGCCTCTAGAAGTTGTTGCACAATCCCTGCGTCAACCTCTTTGTGGCTCTTATGTCTCTCTACAAATGCACTCGCTGGATTTGGAATCACTTCCTCCAATCTCACTGTCTCTACGCCTTTCTCACTGCTTCGATCTCTAGCTTTCTCCAGCAACTGCCTGTTGCTACTTTGGAAATCAATCTGCTAAGAAATCAAACTACTCAAGTGTGCTCTCCATCACCACATCGACCTCCTCTTACAATCCTTTGTTGGAGCACTAACGGCCAAGATTAAAACATAATCGATGGCTAGGATCATTTCTGGATCGATCTGTATGAGTTTCTAGATTATTCTCGCCTTGACTTAGTTAATACTGATTAATTAACCTGTTTTTCAAAGTTTAGACTTAGGAAACATTAAAAAAATTGGTTAATAATCTAATTAAGTCACTTTTAGGCGGAATTTCCGGAAACGACTTTTGGGTTCTAGAGATCTTATGTATTCTAGCCTCTCTGCAAAGTTTCGTGGCTACAGCACATCTAATGCTACAAAAACTAACAGAAAGAAAAGAAGAGAAGAAATCATCAATTAGTGATGACGGATGGTTTAGCGCAACAAATAGCTTATTTATTTGATATAGTTCAAAACATTCTTACAAGTTTGTTACGCTGGAAAGAGAGCAGTGTGCATACGATAACCGTAATTGGCCCTTTAATCAGCGAAAGATATTTTTTCTTAACAAAAAGTCCCAAAGGTTAGACATTTCTCCTACTAGTACTGCAAATAATTTTGTGAACTCACATGCGCACATGTTTTTAGGCCATATCATGCTCCACATCATGAAGAACAATGTCCTATTTTTGTCAACGTGGCTTACTTTTATATTGCAAAAGAGCAAGAAATTCTAGAGCGCACTTAAATCATGTTTTGGGTGAGAAAAGAAGAGTATATGGTGGCTGAATTTCCTGCTAATCACTCACAGATTTTGGCTCGCACTAAAGAGGAGGAGGTTGTTATGTCTCTTTCAAAGAAGCATATGGAAGTGGCAATGTTGCACAAAGAAGGGATGAATCAGGTGGATTTTTGAGAAGTGAAGCATTGGAAGCGTTATTTTCCAAAAGTCCTCCAAAGTGAAGCATCTATTATATATATATAGCATCCTAGAAGCATCTATTATATATATAGGCTATTTTGTAAACATAACTATGTCGTCATGTTATTGTTGACAATTGTTGGATAACCTATTTCATTCCATAAGTTAATGGTCTACTACTACAACTAATTTGGCAAAAACATCCAGAATGCCAAATTAGTTGCAGAAGTAGACCATTAACTTATAGAATAAAATAGGTTATCTAATAACTATCAACAGTAATATGACCACATAGTTATGTTTACAAAATAGGCCATTTACACAACAAAATATGAAGACCAAAAGGTCCAAAACAATAAACTGAACTAGTTGCTAAAAACCTCTCTACACAAGAAATGTTCACGAATTGTGAAAGCACCCATGTTCCCAAATGTTGTAGTTGTGGTGTAGCATTATCATGCATGTACCACCATCATTTATATCCGGATCTTTATCACTAGTATTATCTTTCATTATTCTCCTTTTGTCTAGCCTTTGTCTCTACCTTGATTCTCCAAGGACTGTTACCCACCAAAAAGTGAGTAACCCATAGGAGAAAATATTTCTCCTCCTTGTACAGCCAACCGACCAACAACTTTATATGATTAGCACATAACATGATGCTAGGATCCTTCAAATCTTGCTTTAGTCAGAGTTCTCTGTGCCATCTACCATTGCTTCTTGAAGGATGATGGGTCATCCATCACCAGGTACTTTAACCATTTTGCAATCATGTGTTTTCACTTAACGTATGGGCATACTAATATGGATCAAGGGGAAAACTGGATGACTGACCAATCTTGACCGTATTCTTGTTTCGTCGCTTCACCTAGGAGATTAATCTTTGATTCTAGTCTAGTGGGACCTCCTCTAAGGCCTTAGGGTTTTAGGAAGGACACTCTTGGGGAGGCTCTGATTGAAGTAAGGTGTCCATGATATTCCATACTTACCATGTTCCATCTTTCCCATTATTCAATTTCCATTCTTTGAGCTGGTGGTCATTGGTCATGGGGATTGGCACCTTTTCATCCTCATTCTTGAGTCTGGGTTGGAAAACTTCACCCTGGAGGTTTATGCAATTAAAAGAAACTTAAAAGCATAAGAAATCCACACTACGAGAAAAAGATAAAATGCAAAAGATGGTTGGAACATTTTATTAACGCATGGGCCAATGCCTAGCATGAGCTCTACCCCCCTCATTAGCCATCACCCAATTCCTTGAGAACATGACGCTTCACTTATAAAAGGAACCCTTGTATTGCTCCAACCATGATGAGTGATAAATTGAGTCACTATTAAGGGGTATTTAATGTTAAATCTCAAAAAAGTAAGCTTGGGGTCTTGAAATATGCACCCAAATCAAAGAAAGTCATAGAGAAGTAAAAGGCACCCCAGACAAGTGGAAAAAGCGAGTCGAGGAAAAGGGCAATTCATGCCTCCACAATTGCTTCCTCATTACATCTATACAATCAAGATGTTGGACCTTCGTTAGCTAGCCACTTGGCTATAACACCCTGCCCTGAAGTCATTCCCACTCTATTGCCACAATTCTCACACGCACCTACGAATTAATGGGCTAATTTGGGACATGTCAGTTCCCCTTGGGTGCTGGAAACACCTAACATAAGGAGGTAACTTGTTTACTAGACTTGACCTAGATAGAAATTTGAAGGTGAGCTTTGTGTGAAGTATCACTGTATTATTGTGCCCCTAGCATTAGATATTGTCCACTATGATGCATCTATGGCTATTGTACCTAATGATTGTTGATTTTCACTTGTTCTTGAGAGGGATTTTGTCAGGTGGTTTCATCCCAATAGCAGAGGCCACTTGAAATGATTTCCCTCCTTTCTCAATAGCATTGTAGAGGCCATTTTACCCATTCCAAAGAGAGGATGTGACCTTGTTGATGCAGTGTTGCCTATCTAAAGCAAAGCGTTGGGCTACTTGATGACCCCACATGATGCTTGACACTTTGAGGTACCCCCATATGCTAAAACATTGAGCCCATGAAGCTTGGTGTTGGATATATTCATGATGCGCCCAATGGACCTAGGATGCCCCCAGGCTAGCCTTGACACTATTTTGATGGGCATTACTTGTTTCAGAGCCCGAGTGATGATGGTTATCCTTGAGGTGACAAGGGAGGTCTTGCACATCACTTGTTAGCACCAACATTTGAGTAGGAGAGTGCCATGTCATCCCTCTTGCCCCTTAGAAGGTGACATTGAGGCACCATGGAGATGATGTCTTGGTATGGAGGCACTTTACAGGGATGCCCATGATCTAGGAGCCACATCCTAGAGTATGGAGCACTCATTAGCCCACATGACACTTGTGGCATTTATAGCTCATTTGGAGGGTCATGCCATACTGGAGGAGGTCTTTCTCCCATACTTGTGGGAAGTTATGACATCTTTTGTTATGATTTTGAGCTATGAGGTTGGCTTGTAACCTCTATCTTGTGGAACACTTAAAGTAAACTTGTAATTAGGGCTTCTTTACTTGTATTATTGTATAAATGAGTAGGAGTCTCATAAAAATAGAGACTCCTATCATTTCATGTTGTGATCATCACACATTCAATTATTTTCTTCTTCAAGAGAATGCAAGGTAGTCTTCTTTGCTACTATGGGCAAGATGTGATCTTTTATTGGGGTGACTTTCTTGTGGATATGATTTTTGCATGAGATGTTATTCTGGGATTGAAAGAAGTGTCTTTTGTGGAGAATTTTGTAATTTAATGTCTTATCATTGATATTTTGCATGTTGAATTTTTTAAGGAGGGTTTTTCTTTATATCATGACTTAATGCTTAATTATTGTCGAAATCTTCCTACATTGTTGCATATAAAATTGTTCTCTATAAGCCCTACAGGGAAACTTTGAATGTGCAACCTCTATATTTAATTTCTCGTCTCACAAAAATAATAGTTAGGGTTTTAAAAGTGGATGCCCTTGTTAGTTTTTGTAGCATCAAATATGTTCTAGCCACTAAATGTTGTGGAGGCTAGAAAATTTTGTGAATGTTCTAGAAACTCACACGGGTTGAGTTCAAGTTAATCCTATCCATCGATTAAGATCTAATCTTGGTCGTTGAAGTCTCAACAGAGGATTATAAGAAGAAGGCGATGGGGCTTGGAGAAATCACTTCATCAATTCGATTTCATTGGCAGATCGATTTCCAAAGTAACCGCTGTTAGTTGCCGGAAAGACAGTCAAAGAGATCGAAGCAGTGAGAGAGGGGCAGGGACAGTGAAGCCGGAGGAAGGATTCTAATTCCAGTGAGTTCATTTGTAGAGAGGCAGAGGAGCCACAGTGAGCTTGATGCAAATCAGCGTAGTATCCTCTAGAGGCAATTTCGAATTTGTGGGGGAGAAGCAAAGTTTCAGTGCCAAAAGTTGGGCAGAGGTTCCAAAGGCCAAGAGAGACATTTTCCCAGACAGCGGTTGACCAGACGACTTGAGGAGAAGTTGTTCCGAGCTCAGAAGTGACTACACAGAGCCAAATTAGCTCAATTTGAGTTGAGGTCAGAGCTCGGATTTCCCCGTGGAGTGAGGAAATTCCTCACTAGATTTCTGCCAGTATTTTTCTCTGTAGGATTGCCAATATTTCGGCATCCAGTTGTACTTAGATCTCACTGCTGCATAATAATAAAACCCTCAGTTGTTGCACCGATTTTCCTGAGTTGGGTTTTTCTAGGGACTTTTGTCCAAAAATAATTGTGTTAATTTTATGTGTGTATGCTAGCATTTCTTCTAGCGTTTATTCTTCCGCAGTTTTATTTGTGTAGATTACAGTGTGATTTATTCAATATTTGTCGTAGCAAACAACAAATAAATTGTTAAATTAAATTAATGAGGAGAGTAATTTCCAGCTGCTGCAATAGGATTCTGGTAGTGGAATTTTCACAGCCCTAGCCACGCCCCTTACTCCATCAAGATTTTTCCCTTGAAGTTCAACCCTAAAAGACTCCATTAAACCTTAGGAGGATAAGTCACTTATTGTTGGTGTGTTGATCATCCATAAAATTTCATATTTGTTTCTCTCCTAGAAGTATAGGGTAGCTGCTAGTGTTTCAAGGGTTGATTTATGCATCAAAGTGAATTTTGTGTGGACAACTGTGGCTCATAAATTGGGATTTACATGTAAAAATTGTTTAAAGGAAAAATCTAGCATAGTGGATTGTTGTACCCTCCTAATTAGGGCTGACATCGTCTTCTTTTTTTGTTTATACATACCTAACAGCCATAGAAATACTTTTCCTACCGTAATCCTACATTCTATTGGAAGATCTTTGATCTCTTGTTGAAAATCATTTTAAGATCTTTTCTAAGACTGCTATATGACATTGAATACCCTTTCATTACATATCATCCAAACCCTAATTTATAATAGCCTTATTCTTGGTCTAGCCATAGAGTATTTGAACCCTAGTGTTCAAAATCTATGTCATCCCAGGTCTTGCCAGTACTCTTTCCAATATTATAGACCCTTACTCATCACCTTGAGACATAGGCATTAGAATATCCTTTAAGTGATTTAAGGAAGCCTCGCCTTGTGGTCTAATTCCATTAAAGAGCAAGAGAAAGGTTGTTGAGTGAGAATGGCAACCCTTTCTCTTGTTGCCATAAGGTATGGCCTTGCCCAATGAGGGTTTGCACCAAACCTACTAGATTTTGTTGCAAGAGGCACATCAGTCAACATTGTTGAATTTTCTACAAGGTGGCAGTAGAAAACAATATTCTGATCTGATAATTACGACCTAATGATCTTCAATCAATTTCTCATGTCATTGATATCAGTAAACAATTATAAACAAAAAATATCAACAGTAAATGCAGCTGAAACAATAAAGATCAGAGAAAGACAACCATGCACGCTGGAGAAAATATTTCTACCCTGGAAAACCCAACATTGGGAGAAAACCCAACAACTTTTTTTAGGAGAAATTATTCTTTAGCAAGGTTTACAAATCAACAATTTCTCTAGAAATATGTGCCAATTACAAATCCAAATACCAGTCAAAATCTAGCCATTGGTCAAACCATCCAAACTAATCAGAAGTCAACATTGGTCAAATAGTTAGCCTGCAATCAAACTTCGGCCCTGCGGCTCTTACGGTCCATTGCAGTTGATTGTGGTCAAATTTTGGCCCTGTGACTCCTATGGCCAATTGCGGTTGGCTTCGGTCAAATTCGTGGTGAGAAATCTAGGGCAAATTATCTTAGGTAATTTCTCTTACTTTGATAATTGCTTGTGATATCTTTTTACTTATCTTAATTAGCTTATTTTTCAACTTGATTATTATTGTTTTCTTATCATCAAACAACTACCAAAAAAAAAGAACAATGAGACAAGAGGACACAAGTTATAGGCTATCAGTCAAGGCCAAAACCTCTCCTCTTGAGAGGAAAACCCATAAAAACTATTCTATTCTTATAGAACTTCAATTGACAAATTCCAAGACCTATGACCCTTGACCAAGACCCCTCCAAGACCAAGTCAACCTTCTGTCTTGATGATCTTTCCTTACACAACTTTCAGCAACAAACTTCGACCTCACAACAACTTCTCCAGCAACTTCAACTCCAACAACAATTTCTACAACTTCAACCTAGCAGCTTCAACAACTTTGACCTAGCAACTTCACAGCTTTGACCTTGATGCAGTTTCACAAATTCGACCTTGATGCAGCTTCACAACTTCAACCTTGATGCAGCTTCACAACTTCACAGCATCGACCTTGATGCAGCTTCTCAGCTTCGACCTTGATGCAACTACACAGCTTCGACCTTGATGCAGCTTCAAAATTTCGACCTGGTAGCTTCAGAATTTCGTTGCACATGAGAGAGCGAAAGAGAGACCCAAAAACTTCGATTACAGCTTCCTTGAACTTCTCTTGCCTTTTAGACTTCTTAAGATCGAACTTCTTCTTCTTGCTCTTTCGCATGTTTTGGTGTGTCCAAATGAGGTCGAGTTCCTTCTTATTTATAGGCTTTCTAGGGGTACAAATTGCCTCACGAGGTATGACCTTTTAGGACAATTCCTGTCTTGGAATAACACATTGACAAGGTCTTGGAGGGTCTTTTATGACTCAAATAAATTTCTTTATAATATGTAACACGCCCAAAAGGGTCTTCCATACATGACAATGACTCAATTGACTTGTAGACTCAATGACAAGCTCTAGAAGCACTCAATGGGTGCTTGACCTATAAATAAATTTCGCTTGAGCATGAAAACCATGCCTCAAGAATGACAATAAAAATTTATTTCTCTTTACATCAAATATATAAAATCATGATTCCATTTTTCATTATAAAGACCGAACCTAGTTACATATGTCAACACTCCCTCTTAACTAGGGAGGTATTCATAATCCATACAAGGTACTTTGACATTCTCAAACTGAAGAATTCACATAAGAAGAGTTGAATTAGTAAGCCATCTCATACGCTATCTTATCAACTTATACCAGAGCATCTCATCATACCAACCAGCATTGTCACATAGCAAAGCCTTGACTAACAACTCTATCTCTCCACAAGATCAGAGCACAATGCTGGTGAGACCAATGATTGATAGACACCATCATCATTGTCTCTCAAGCCACATACCCCACCTGGGTGTTCACAAGGTATGACCTTTTAGGACAATCCCTGTCTTGGAATAACACATCCTCAAGGAATTTCCTCTTCAACTGCTCTTACCTATTGGATGTCCTACCACATCCTCGGAGAGTATCGGAATCAATCTCAGATGCTTACCCAATCCTCCATTCTTTCTTTACAACATGAAGACAAGAATGATGTTTCTATCTCTCCCTCTTAACCTGAGAAGATATACTCATTCCTATAAAAAGAATATATCCAAGCTCCTTGTTACCCAAGGACTTGTCCAAGCTCCCTCTTAACTAGGGACTTGTTACCAACAACAACTATCTACTCTTTGGTGGAGATCATGGTACTATCAGGTGCTTGTAGAGTTCCTCCTTTCGATGTCATGAACTTCATCTTCTTCATTATTGAGCCTTCATCTTCCAGATTTTCTTTGTAGGGCATCAACCATCCATTACTTTCCTTTTAACGAACCATGGTGTTGAACCATTATTCATGTCATCCTTCTTTGCATCGGAAAGTGATCTTCTTGTCCACATTTGGCTTTTCTTCACATAACTACCTCTAATCTTTTGTGCACAAAACAATTGTCTAATCCTTGTGCCTTTGTCCTTCTTTTATAGATTCAATCCATGCTATAATAGGCAAATACAAATTTAGAACTTGTTTTGTGATTGATTGGTTAACTAAGTTGAACTGGTTCTCTGTCCAATCAACACTAGAGTTATAACTTGTCCTTCCTTCAATCAAAGACTGAAGTTCCCAACTCGAACCGCCACTCGATCTTGTAGTCAAACTGAAGAAGGTTGCTCATAACTAATCCTCCAACACTACGCATGAACTTGTGAAGTTATTCCTGCAAACTGGAAAACTCGCCATCTCCATGAACTCACTCCATTGTCAAAGAAAGACAACTCGTGGTCTTTCTAGCTAAGGCACGAGCTAGAGAAGACCTTGCTCACTACATTTTCAACAGAAATCGAAACCTAAAAGGCCCATTACGCTTAATTTACTCCACACATACACCCATCAACTGGGGCTTCTTTTGTGCAAGAACCTTCTTCATGTGCACATACATGAACATCAATTAAACTATGCCTTCCTTTGTTCAAGAATCCTTATCATGTACATGTCATGAATGTCAATTGATATCAAGTTTGAGGAAATCAATCAAATTTTATTTGTTTTATTGTAGCTCAAAAAGCATTTAGTGGAGTAATAACAAGATATTAAGCCACCTATTGCCTGAGTACTTGACCATTCTTTTACAAATCAAAACTAACAAAATTTAAATTTCAAAACCACATAAAGATCCATGGATGAGCCTAGAAAATAGATGTGTGTAGATTAGACAATATTATTGACAGTTAAGTCTATTTCTCTGTGGGAATAGATTTAACATGACTATCATGCTTTAAAACAATTATTTTGCAAAAATAGTTTTCAATGTGTTAGGGCACAGGTACAAGCAGGCATTTTGTTTAGATTAGAGATCTGATTAACTATACGTGCCTATAATTATGATTAAAGGTAAATGAGGTACAAGGAAGATTCATTTGAAATAAAGACAAAGGCCATTCAAGTGTATGGAGGCACACTCACATGGGCATTAGCGTCCGAGTGAATTTAATAAATGTTGAAAATAAAGATGGGATAAAAAATATAAACGTAAAGAGAAAATAAAAGAAGAAACTGATAAAATAGAGAATTGATCAAAATGAGCATGAGAGGGAGCAAGACACAAGAAAACGGAAGTACAAATGGCATGGAGATTCGAAGGCTGAGGAAGGTGAACTATGAACTGGAAATCTTATTTATGAATACATCAAGTCAAGCATCACAGTTTGAGAGAATATATTCTTGGTGTGTAAAATATTTTGTCCAACATACATTTTGGGATTCATTGTTGAGGGTGCTTCATTGTTTATGATGTATGTTGCTAAATTTTTCGCACTGTACATTTGAATGACACAAGAAGTTCGAAAATGATTGAATCTGTGATATGCAAGTGATAGTATTGGTTGAGTGAATGTATACACTAATGCACACCTAGCTCCCTGGGAAAGGCCTAAAGAACTATCGATCAGTTCATTTCCTCAATATATATAGTATAAGAAAAACATAGTTGCATTATGGAAGGATCTTAAATAGTTTCTTTGAAAGGAATTCATTCCTCAAAGAAGCATTTCATGCAAGCAATATCCCACTATAAGTGATATGAATACAAGAAAGAATTAAATAGCATTCTTTATATTAAATTTAAACAAACAAGACTAGGCATTAATCATACTAAAATGCATTCTTCATGTCTCATTTGGGTTGAAACATGTACCTTGCTGTCATCATCCCCTGCCATGCTCAGTAACGTCATCAACACTTTGCTTCGTAATTGAGACCCAACGTGGCCCTGTGCTGGACGTTGCATTGCTTCCACAATGATAGGAATCAACCCAGATTTTCGCAATTTATATCTACTTGAAGGATATTCTTCAGATATTTTATAGATATCATCCAGGGCCCGTTCACAGTCCTCTACAGAAGCGCTGCTTCCTAGATGCTGAATCGCACTTTTGATGCGAATATCAACATTCCTGTCAACCCATTCTTGAATAGTTCCATACAGACTTATATTAGGCCGTAGCTCTAGTGACTTGAGGACCTGACCAGTTACTGGGCATGTGGGGTCACGACCTTGTTCTCTACAATGTGCAAACCAATGTTGTATTGCACTGCGCTCGTATGATTGAGAGGATTCAAGAACTACAGGATTTTTCATAACTTCCTTCGTCAGAGGACAAAGAAAGGTCTTAAATGGCGGTATTGGGGCATCCTCTTCAGCATCTGAATCAATGGGCTTTGAAACAACCACCGGTTCAATGGCCCAGTTATCAAACATTCTTTCGAGTGAATGTAAAATATGCAGATCATTTTCATCATTTGAATCCCGAAGATCATCCTTCAAAAGTTGAATTTGTTGAGAAAGCTCCAGTCGGTTTCTTTCTGAATCCATTCCCAATGCCCGTGCTATATCCATGATAATGGCATTCTGCACAGCTTTGGCAGTGAGTCTGCCGTGAGCCTCCTTTTCCAGAGTAGAGCATATACGGTCCTCATTTTCTGTTACCTGTTCAAAATATAACAGAGTAAAAGCAAAGTGCACTTATTAAAGACTCACTCCACTCTATGGCGAAATCAATACAGCTAAAATTGAGATGAACCTCAAATGATTTTTCCTGCCAAGTTAATTCTGTGAAATAATTTATCTTGCCAATCTAGCTATGGCATTGTTTTGAAAGGAAATATTGCTTACATCCTTGCAATAGTACAGTTACTTTGGAAGAAACCCTTGATAAAACTCAATTATCTTAATAATCTAGTGGTAATGTTTCAAATGACCATCCTTGTAAAATCATTCCATGCTTAATCATCTATTAAGCTCAATTTCCTCTTTCATTTGCAATATACAATTATTTTTGGGGCTTGTTGGATAATTCGAAAGGCACCATCAATTTGAATTTCACATTAGCTGGTTGACATTAAACAATGAACAAAGCAATTCAATTCACAATTATGATTTATCATAATTTGATTTTAACATTTATCATAACCTTCGACATATGAAAAGGATAGAGGTTGGACACTAAGTAGAGAACAAAGCAATTCATATCACAATTATTGTAATTTATTCTTATTTCTAAATATAATAAGAAGAAAGAATCAAATTTCATAATAAGTGACTGTAAATAAAATAAATTTAAATTGATTTAACTTCATTTATATTACCAATATTTATATCAAATCAATATGATGATTTAGCTTTCTAAAATATTATATGGATTAATAATGTTATACACATCTATTTCATACTAAATTATAAAGCTCATATTTTCATATAATCATCTATAATCTACTTCATATTAAATTAGTGAATTGTAGAATACAATGTAATAAACTACCCTATAACAATGGAGTAAAAGATGGTGCATGGAGGACGGAGGAGATAATGACACTATGGATAGGGTTTCTTTTTGAGGAAGTATGTAGGACTCCAAGGTGTTAATGGCAACAATGAAAGTAATACAACTAGAGAGCTTCATCAATGTACCTTAGTTGAAAGAAGTTCTATCAAGAGAATCAAGCAAGACATAAAATTGGGTGGAAGAAAAAAGAGCTTGGGAAATTCATGTAGATAGGTAGAAAAGTCTAATGGCCTAGTTAAGTTTCTAGAAAAACGCAGAAGAGACAATGATTAGCTTGGTGTTTCCCTAGCCAAGATAGCAGATAACCTTAGATATGAAGTCACATCCTTCAAACTCCATATTCCATAGTTATATATGGAGCACAAAGGACCATGTAGAGCCAGGGAAATTTATAGGGATCTAACCTTCAGAGAAGACTTTAGTCTAGTGGAACAACTCAAGATGGAAATCCAAGGGCCAGGGAGATCTAAAGTTGGGTTCCAAGAGCTTCTTCACAGCTATTTTTCCAAAGCATAGAAAACAATGACCACATCATTGAAGATGGACCCTACTTCAATTCAATAGGTTTGCATCTATGATTCTAGACGGAGAAGTTTAGTCATGAGAAATAAGAATTCACAATGACCAAAATATGGATTTGACTATAATCATTATTATGAATGTTTTGGGATGAAAAGACACTCGATGGAATGGAGAATGCATCGAGCAACTTTTTCAAAACCTCTAAATTCTCCAAAAGAGGTATATACATTGAATATGCTTGAATTTGTGCATATACGAATTTATCAAGCCCCCTACCAAAATCAATCTATATCAATTTTCAAGATACAGGGTGCACCCGAACCTTAGAATATGTGCATATTCTCATTTGATTTAGAAAATGTTACGCATGGGCATCTATTTCATGATTGTCCACCTACCACCACAACCATTGCTAGAAAACAAGGAGAAGGTGGGAATAAGGAAGGTTTTGTCAAAGTTACAAGCAAATGAAAATTGAGTAAGAAGCATACAAATCAAGTGACCAACAATGGTCCCAAAGTAGCCAACAACTTCCAAACCTTGGCATCTAAGCAAGAAGACCTAGAGATGGAAACAATGGATGTAGTAAATGGTGCTATGGTAGACTTTCTCTCAAAGCCCCCTCAAGGGGAACCAAAATGAAGGAAAAATGAGAAATAGCGCAATCCACAAAAGAAGAACGCAGATAGAAACGATTGAGGAAGATCAGACTAACTCAAAGGTGAAAGAACTTGTTAAATTTGGACAACTAGGCCAAACTCCATGTTGTGATGCTCAGATGAAGATGCCAATATTTTTATTGGACTCCTCTTTCGGAGAGGTGCAAGATCGATCTAAAGATCATCTTGATCCGATGAGCAGAACATTTATTTTGAATTTATTCAAAATATGTGCAGGTCGCCCTGAAGGTTTTAAGCCCCAGCAATTGTGTCACACACCCTCATTGATGGATATATATTGGTCAACGTTGGAGAACATTTTCACTCATCTCATCCTCACATATTTCTCTCTCCTCATCTGATTGGTTCGATCACCTTGGAGGCTCTTCTCTTCACACGTGGGAAATTTCAACAAGCGGCATTTTCTGTTTTTGGCCTAGGGTTTCTGCCGCAGCGTTGACTAGCTTTGACTTTGGTCAATGCAAGGTAAAATTGACCTGAAACTCTCCCAAACTTTCGATTTTTTGAATCCGCATTTTTTGGCACAATTCCCGAGGCTAGACGTTGACTTTGACTTGGCTGCGTTGACCTTGCTTCTATTGCTATTTGCGTTGACCGTTGACTGACAGCATTGACTTTTGTTAACTTTTGGGATTAACTGTTTTGGCTGTCCTAGAGGGTTGTGTGACAGTTCTGGTTGGCTAACCATATTGAGACTTCGCTGGTTGAAGCATCATGCTAACTGTCGTAATGCACCAACACACTTATATATTTTGGCTTGTCTTCTATTGATCTACTGGTATGTTCTATCAGCATTTTACTTTATTGTTTATGTGATTGTTGACTGATATTGGGATAAAAAGTAAAGTTGCATCAAGCATAGAACATCTACAAAAATTTACAAAACTAAATTCGAAATGTGGAAAATTAGGGGGAAAAACTTTCGTAGCCATTTTAAGGCCTTAAATGACAACATTTTGTGGTCTCGGACTTACTATGGACCAAGATTGCATATTATGCACACTGATACCTTTCCAACAATGCAATAACCACCTCAATCGAAGCTCATATGAGAAAATTACCCTCTCGCAAGTTGACCTACTATGTTTGACCACCATGGTTTAAAGGGATGCCACGCTAGCCCCTGTTACTCAGGGGAAAGGGGCTAGGCATGTGATGATTAAGAATAAGACATTAGAAGGGTCAAAATTGTAACTCTAGTTGACAGTTGGAGTCAAACTTGGCTCCTAGTTGGCTATCGAACTGTGTTAAAATCGAGCCATTAGAAGGAGAAGGGGTTCCATTTTATTCCATTATATCTTGTTCCACAACAGAGCAAAACCACTAGGAGTGAGGGAGCATAACAAATGGGTTTAGTGTTTTTTAGCAGCCTAAAGGGCCACAGATCTTAGGTAACTCCATTGAGCATCCTTTCTCCTTTATACTTGCATTATTTCCATTCTCGAGAAAGAGAAAAATTTCCTCATCTTTCAATTGGGATTTCTCTCGTAAGGGTTTCCCAAAGCATATCTTGTGTTCATTGTGGCTGGCATGTTATTGTATTTATTGTTCTTTGTTTTCTGCATTTTATCTATTACATGCATAAGCAGAAAAATAATAAGTGATACATCTGGTATCTAAGGAGCATAGATTTCAATATATTTTTATCAAAATTGTTTTAACTAACTGTGCAATGGAATATCCATGGTAGTTTACGAATTTCCTTGGGCAATCTCGTGGGAAGTTGCAGGGGATCTAGGAAGCAGTGTAAGCAAAAAGTCATAGAACCCCAACCATGGCCGATGAGTGTGATCATAATAACCTTAATTCGACAAAAGAGAGATTCTCGATGTTGGAAGTGCAAGTCACATATATCAGCCACAATATGAACCTCCTTACTGCAGCTTTAGCAAACAAGCTTGGAATCGAAGAAGATGGAGGTTCCAACTCATAGGTCAAATCAAAGGGAAAATCAAGGGAAAATGACTATCCAAAATAGGAGTCAAGGAAAAAACTTGATCAAGAGCAACTGAGTTCCAGTGACATCAACCATACATAGTCCCTGTTTAAGATGGAAGTGAAGGTCGACATCAAGCTTTATCAATGTGAGATTGATGCCTTAAAATTGAATCATTGGTCGCAACAATTCGAAGTATATTTTAATGTTCACTACATAGATGAATAGCAGAAAATATCATTTGCTAGATTGAAGTTAGAGTGCCATGCCCTAATAGGGTGGGGAAGCCATACATAGACACTTAGGCTAGAGGGTGACCCCCCAGTAACTAAGTGGGAGGACTTTAAAATCCTCATAAAGTCCCAATTCTACCCTATCTGGTATGCAGGAGACCAATGGATCTAATGGAACTACTTCAGGCAGAGGCAAGGATCATGTTGGGTATCTCTGCCAAGAGCCCAGATGTGCTCCTTAAGTATTTGAGGGGTCTACACAGCCATCTATGAAAGCAAGTGGTTCAATCCAAGAACAAAGATGAGACTTGCTTACAAACACAATACCTATGTAATATTCCAAATTAGCAGTCAACTAATTGGAATATTAATTTTGTCAATTTTGCCTTTTTCTAATGTTAGCAGAAAAATGAAGTGGGTAAAGGTGACCCACAAATAAATCTGAAGATTAAATCACTTTCCTAAAGTCACCAAGGTAAACATTAGAGCTGGAGTGGGATCCGTGGGGCCAGCTACACGCAGTAGACATTAGCCTAGTGGCAGCGCAGGAGAGGCAGCAGCGTTGGCAGCGCAGGGGCAGCATGGGGACAGTAAGGGGACATCAGCTACGAAGTGGTAGCGCAATGGTTGGATGGCAGAGGTGGCAGTGCAGCCCAGTGGGGCCAAAGGGAATGTTGGGGGATCAGCTAGGTAAAAGAGGATGAGAGCAGCTCATTCCTCATTCATCCAGTCATCAGCTAATTTTTTGTCTGGTAAACCAGAAGCATGCTTGAGTTGTTTAGCCGAGTCTACAAGTGTTGTTTAGCACAGAGATTTTTTCGAGCGAATATCTCGATCTCATCCTCGGGGGACTTCGAGTGCCTGCTCAGGAGAGGAGATCAGTTAGTTTTGGAGGAGAGATTTCACAGGTTCAGTTCAGGAGTACGTAGTCCCTTCCAGGACAGCGCAGTCAGCCAAGGAGTTACGTAGTCCAACAGTGGAGCAGCTTCGGGGAGGGAGAAAGATGTGAAAAATCCTAGATCTAGATTCCTACTACAACAAATCTGAATTTCTTCTCCTATTATTTTTCATAATTATTTCATTACAATGAAATATCGAAGAATTTACTGAAGCAGTCTACACAAATAATGTTGTGGAATAAATCTAAGTGCTGAAACAAACTGAACTAAATACAATGAAAAACATCCACATTTTACACAGTTATTTTTGGACTAAGTCCGCGGAAAACCCCAACTCAGGAAAACCGATGCAGCAGATCTGAGGGTTTTGTATTATTAAGCAGCAGAATCTTGAGTACAACTAGGGTGCCAATAACAAGCTCACCCTTCAGAGAAATCTAGACAACAGGTGAAATCATGAGATATACCTCACTCTGCAAGTCCCCGACTGATCTAAATAGCACTGGTGAAGCCCCTGTCTGCCTCTGCGTGATTGCCTATGCTGGAACTGCATAAGCCTGCGTGGGCAAGCTGAGGAACTGCGTCACCTCTCCTCTGCAACTAATCAAGCTGATCTAGGACTGAGTTTTGGCCCTCCTAGCTCAAAAACCCCAACCTCTAGCTATCTTCGAACTGACTCTGGAAGGCACTGCATCACTTCTGCATGATTCCCGTCAGAAACTGCGTCACCCCTTCAGAAAACTGTGTTGCCTCTCTCTGAATCACTGCAGTCTGCTGCCTCTCTCTGAAATGTACTCCTGGTCCTCCTGACCAGTTACTGCATCTGCCCCTCTCTGAAACTTATCACTGAATCAAAATCACGTAGCAAACCTTGCCCTAGTGACTCCATTCTGATCAAAAAGTTGTCTCTCTCACAAGCTTGAAAATGCCAAATGCTCAATGTGTTTTCCATAGGCCCCTCACCCTCCTTATATCCTTCTATTGACCCTTCAACGGCCAAGATTAAAACATAATCAAGGGCTAAGATTAACTTCGAGGTGATCCATGACTTTATCTAGAAGATTCACACTTAGTTTAATTAATATACTTTAATTAATCAGTTTCCCTAAGTGTAGACTTAGGAAAACATTAAAAAACGATTAATTAATTTAATTAAACCATCTCTAAGTGCAATTTTCCAAAACCATTTCTGGGTATTATGGAATACATGTGTCTTAGCCTATATACAAAGTTACGAGGCTAGAGCACATCCGATGCTACCATAAATCAACACTCCCACTTAGCGAGGAAAGTGCTCTAGCAAGACAACTCAATGTGTTGTCATTCTGACTTTTGGAACATCTACTGTTGTGGTGTTGATGTTGCTCACCAACACTGAACAAAAAAATGCTACATCTATACTGCTGCTGACCCTACTTGTTGTTGCCAATGGCCACTGTACTGCAACTCCCTTTGAATTCTGCAACCATGTTGTTGCACTGCTCTGCACTGCGCTGCTACTGCACCACTCTTGTTGCTGCTGCTCAGCTACTGCAGCTGCTACACTGCTACACTATTGCTAATTGCAACAGAAAAACATCCAAAATTGGACAAGTAAATCTGCATCTGAAAAATAAGACTGACTATTGCTAACTTATGCAGTAACTCTCTGAAAATACTGCGTTGTTGCTGCTCTGCACTGCACTGCGCTACACCAGTGTGCACTACGCTGCTGCTACTCAACTGTTAATGTTGTTGCTCCATCTCTGTGTTGATCAGGCTCTATTACTGCTAGCTACTGCATTGTCTTTTCATCTTTTGCTACAACTATCCATCCTGCTACTGTCTTTAGGTTGTCATAGCTCACATGTGATCCAAGAGTTCGGAAATACTCAAGTATATTGCCACTGTAGATTCTAGATCTACAACTCCAAGTCAGCCCATTTCTCTCCTTTCGAAAGATGAGCTAACATAGCATAATCTCCTTCTGCCTCAATCTTGGCAGCTCCCGCTTGAGGATCTTGCTTCTCCTCTTTATCCTTTTTCTTAAGAGGAGAATGTGTGGCATAATGTCCCATTTCCCCACACCTGAAGCACTTGATCTTGGACAGATATCTTCTTCTGCTTTTGTTGCCCCTTTGATGCAAGGACAGTGTTATCTTCTTCCTACTTCTTGTCTTTCGAACTACTGCTGCCATCCTCAATATGGATTTTGAGGAGATCTCTCCTCAACTCTTCTTGTTGCAAGGCTACCCACATCGCTTCCCATCCTGGAAGCTTTTCTCTGCCCAGAATACTCTGGACAAAGACCTGATAGTCTTTTGAAACAGAGTTTAGAGTGAGCCTTACTAGCTCTGAGTCTTTGGATGCTGATCCCACTGCTGACAGTTGGTCTCGGTTATCCTAAATTTTAGACAGGAAGGAGTCAAAACGCTCTCCCTTCTTCATCCTGGTATTACGCATCTTCTCCTCCAGATACATCTTCTGCTACTCGAAAGATCCTTGGTATAGCTTTTCTAGCCCTACCCACATTTCTCTAGCAGTGTTCTTTGCTGCTATGTGAGGTACGACGTGATCCTTCACACCATCTAGGATCAATCGCTTGGCTCTTGCCATATTCTTCTTGAATGCTCTCAGATGTGTTGCATCCAGAGGTTCTGCAACTACACTATCTATGAGGGCCTTTAAATCATGCTTATCAAGGAGAAACTGAATCCTTGACTTCCATATAACATAGTTGGAGGCACCCTCCAATCTATCTTGGTCACGCAATCCATTGTTGGCCATCTCCTCAACTGTCGATATCTTGCTCTAACCCTCTGCTCAGCTAGACTTACGCACTCCATGAGGAGTAAGTCACTGCTTCTGCTGCTGCACGGGAAAAACTGAGTTTCTTTGAGTAAGAAAACTCTCTAAGGTTAAGAAATCCCCAATCTGTGTTTTTCAGAAATTTTCTGACACTTATGCACCAGCTCTTACTGCTGTGCAATAACTGCGTCCTTTAGCTACGCTGGTCTGCTACATTACCTCTTCTGCAACTGAAAAAGCTTACCCCTCTGTCAACTCTCTCATAGGGAGCCTGTTCTACACTGGATTGTCCTCCTGGCCTGGACAACCTAATTTTTGGGAGGGTCTGCTGCTGCTTACGCAGATCCTAGTCTCTTCAGCGCTAATCTGCTGGTTCACCCTTGTTTATCCTGCACTTCAGCTTAAATAAGCTCTGATACCATGTGAAAAATCCTAGATCTGGATTCCTACTACAACAAATCTGAATTTCCTCTCCTATTATTTTTCATAATTATTTCATTACAGTGAAATATCGAAGTAATTACTGAAGTAGTCTACACAAATAATGTTACGGAATAAATCTAAGTGTTGAAACAAAATGAACAAAATACAATGAAAAACATCCACATTTGACACAGTTATTTTTGGACCAAGTCCCCGGAAAAACCAAACTCGGGAAAACCGGTGCAGCAGATCTGAGGGTTTTGTATTATTAAGTAGTAGAATCTTGAGTACAACTAGGGTGCCAATATCCAGCTCACCCTTTAGAAAAATGTAGACAACAGGTGAAATTGTGAGATATACCTCACTCTGCAAGTCCCTGGCTAATCTAAACAGCGCTAGTGAAGCCCCTCTCTGCCTCTGCGTGATTGCCTATGCTGGAACTGTGTAAGCCTGCATGGGCAAGCTGAGGAATTGCGTCATCTCTCCTCTGCAACTGATCAAGCTGATCTAGGACTGTGTTTTGGCCCTCCTGGCTCAGAAACCCCAGCCTCTAGCTATCTCCGAACCGACTCTGGAAGGCACTGCGTCACTTCTGCGTGATTTCCTTCAGGGACTACGTCACCCCTTCAGAAAACTGCGTTGCCTCTCTCTGCATCACTGTTGCCTCTCTCTGAAATGTACTCCTAGTCCTCCTGACCAGTTTCTACATCTGCCCCTCTCTGAAACTTATCACTGAATCAAAATCACTTAGCAAACCCTACCCTAGTGATTCGATTCTGATAAAAAAGTTGTCTCTCTCACAAGCTCGAAAATGCCAAATGCTCAATGCGCTCAATGTGTTTTCCATAGGCCCCTCACCCTCCTTATATTTTTTCGTTGACCCTTCAAAGGCCAAGATTAAAACATAATGAAGGGCTACGATTAACTTGGAGGTGATCCATGACTTTATCTAGAAGATTCACACTTAGTTTAATTAATATACTTTAATTAATCAGTTTCCCTAAGTTTAGACTTAGGAAAACATTAAAAAACGATTAATTAATTTAGTTAAACCATCTCTAAGTGGAATTTTCCAAAACCATTTCTGGGTATTATGGAATACATGTGTCTTAGCCTATATACAAAGTTACAAGGCTAGAGCACATCCAATGCTACCATAAATCAACAAAAGACTGAGATATTTCAACCAGGAGTTTTGTGAGGGAATCAGCCCTTCCTTAGCAGAGTAATTGGGCAGTTTTAAGCAACTATTTCCAGCAGTTTAGTTCAGAGCCCAATGTGCCTAGCAGAATTGCGTACCCAACTCAAAAGGGTGAATTTCCGGGGTCAACATTTCAGAAAACCCTTCGCGGGTTTCTCTGGGTTTGTTGAGAAGAGTCCGATGTCCAAATCCCGGAATTTTCTGAGCAGTAGAACTGCCCCAATACGCAGTCCATTTGCAGCCAGCAGCAACATTTTCCAGACTGGGCAGCGTAGAGGAGCCACGCAGAGCAACAAGCAGCAAGGATTTCTGAGTAGGGATTGAGGATTATTTCAACCTACCTTGTGCAGGCCAAGATTTAGTCTTTGTATGCTTTGTATTATTGTTTGTTCCCAATTTGGGACATTACAGTGGTATCAGAGCTCATAGACTTGGCTCAGCCTATGGAGCACTTGGTCTATGACACTAGAAGATAGAGAGTACGTTATATACCAGAAGCAGCGGTATAGAAGCAGAGAACGTAGGCTTGAAATCACACCTGATCAAGAAGACAGCATTCCGGTAGAGGAAGGTAAGGGGAAGGCACCAATGGCAGAAGAAAGAGATGAGAGGAAGGAGTTTGGTAACCTCCTCCTAAAATCAGTACAGGAGCTCTCCAAGAAGATAGAACAGATAGGTCAGAAGTTTGCCGGAGAGAACACGTAGAGGGAAATTCCAGAATGGAGAAGGATCCGGTACCTCTCACCATTTACTTGAGCATAACGCTGCGCAGCAGGTAGTGCCATGCACCCCACAACGCTCTACCATGCCCACATTCTTGACTTCAAGGATAGGAGCAAGAGGACCACAGGAGCCGGAGGTGGCTCACTACGGGGAGTACTTCGCAGAATACTAGTCTTATGGGTCGGAATTTGGAGATGCCCTCACTTTCAATGAATTATGCCAGCTGAAGAACAATAGCAGACCACGCAGCAAGAACCAAGGAGGAGGGTACATGTAGGGTAATGACCTGCAACGTACCGTGGGCAGACTTTTTGGCAAAAGCTTGGGTGGAGAAGCTGGACATTTACTTTCAGCTAAACCAAATGGCAAAGGTGGAGGCCATCAAGGTGGCAGCGCTGCACCTTGAGGGAGAAGCCCTTGATTCGTGATTCCATGGGATGACTACGATGGGCCATGCAGGAGTGACAGCGTATGCTGAGTTCACCCGAAGGTTGATAGAGAGATTTTATCAAAAGGACCCGGAGGAACATTTTGTCGAGCTGACCAAGCTCAAATAGACGGGGAACCCGAAAACTTACATTTCCGAGTTCTTGTATTCAAATTCTGCATAATAATAAAACCCTCTAGAGCTAGCTGCATCAGTTTTTCCGCATTGGGTTTTTCCGGGGACATTTGTCCAAAAAATATGTGTCACTTTGTCATGTGTGCGTTATGTTCAGTAAATGATCTGTAAATGTGTAGATTGTAGTTGTGTTTACTTTGCTGATTTTACTGAATAATTCAGAAAATTAACTTGTAATTTAATTCAAGTAGGAAAAGTAAATCAAGACACTGCAGTATGATTTCTATATTCATAAATTTTCACATTCCCAATTTGGGATATTACAACCTAGAAAACATAAGCCAAAAGAAAGGGCAATCAAGAGGTTCAAAACAGAAAGAGCAACAAAATGCTTCCAAGGAAGGAAAAAAAAAAGTGGAAAGGGGGAAATGACAAGAATAAAGCAACCACTACACATTAGTGCAAGGATCTTGGCAATCACTACAACCATGATTGCCACACATAGGACAAGTGTTGAAAATTGCATCTATAGCCGAACCCAAAGAATGGAAAGGACGGAAAGAAAAAGAATCTTAGAGCAATTAGGTGGAAAGCAGCTCCAACATGGATGAGAAGATTGACTGTACCTCATTGATGAAGAAGATGAATCTTGGTAGCCTTCATCATCATGAAGAGAATATGACCAGTGAGAAGAGGAATTTATTATTAATCTTACAAAGAAAATTTATGAGTTTACAACAGGTGAAATTTCCAGCAATACAAACTTGTACTTATCTCAAAAATCGTGCCAAACAGTCCCTGAATTTTTTGTTGTTGAACCTACCTCAATTCTCATGTTGTACGGTCCAGAATTGTTGTTGTATGGCCTGCAATAAATGTGGCTAAACGTACCTTGAAATTCGTGTCGTTCTTGCCTCGAATTTCATGCCAAATCTGCTTGTTACTTCACTTGAAAATTGTGCCCAAATGCAACCTAGAAAAATGTGCCCTTGTCATCTCAATTTCTATGCAAAGATAACCTATACGGTACAACAATAAATGCATCAATTTTGCCCAGAAAATCATGCCCATACTTGGGTTTACATCCTACTTAATGGCTGGAAACGTTTCCTAGAAGTGTGTACCCAATCTGGAGACTTCTTTCCTTGGGATTCATGCCCTTCTTCTCCTTGTTGCTGCTGCTCTATTTTTTTCTCCTCATCTCCTCTTCCTCTCTTCCAAAAAAAGTGTCTTTTCACTCTCTCTTTCTCCTTTTATTTCTATTTAATGACCAAAATCACTAACCCTAGATCTCAATGGTTGAGATTAAATCTCACCATCTCAAGATCAATGGTCATGGATTAATCACACATTGGACCCACTTAAATCATTTAAGTGACCCAATTTTATAATGTCACACTCACTTCATAAAAAGTCACTCTTTAGTCATAGTCATTAATTAAAAAGGTACACTTTCCAACTTTATAAAGTAAAATGCCTAGAGAGTGAAATATGCTCGATCACTTCTACATGTTAGGCACTGCCAATGTAGAAGTACCTCCCAAACTACAAAAACTAACAATCCCTCTTAGCAAGGGAGGTACTTTTGGCACATCCATAACCTGGATCTGTCTCCAAGCCCATCTCATCATTTGTGGTTGCTCTCTCTGAATATGAACCTTGTCTTGCTACTTGCCCTAAAACTTGGGCTGAGAACCTGCTAGAACCAACCATGCTCCGAGGAGTTCCATCACACTCCTGAGCCTCTATCAATGCCATGTCATACTGAGTCTCCTAACAGTACTAGAAGAATCACTCTTCCTAGTCGTTTGTCCACTCTCCGTAACTAAAACGGATCTTGTATCCAAGATCCCTCGGATACACCCACAGGTTGTCCTAGCAACCTGTATGACTGCCCCTGCCTGATGCAAAGCACTAACGCTACACCCAAGTTCACTCCTTCAAAATATAGGAGTAATATCCATCCTAGAACAAAACTCTATATCCATCATCCTCCAAGGTTGACACTGAGAGCAAGTGTACCATCCGTCCTGGAACAAACAACATCCTTGTCACCTTCAAAAATCCTCCCGACTCTAGCTGGAATGTAACACATCCAACCCCCTTCACTGCATGTGTGGTACTAGACCCACTAATCACATTGCAATTTGAGTTTGTCTATGAAACACTGCGGAACACTGACCTTATCCCTGTCATGTGACTGGATGCTCTATTGTCCACTAGCCATAGCCCACTACCCTCATACACGATAGTACTATTGTCTAAAATACAAGCAATAAAAAAAAATTCATTCTCAACTTTCTCAACAAAGTCATCAATCTTAGTTGAGGCTACTATTGTTGTTTGCTCCTCCTCCTTATATTGACACTAGCTCGCATAATCACCAGTATTGTGACATGTAAATCATTTCACCTTGCTCATGTCCTTCTCAAAAGTAGCTCCCCCACTTCCCTTTACCTTACCTTTACCTTTGCCCTTTGCAGAAAGAGAAACATTGTCCTCTTCTCCCCCACCACTCTTGGCATTTCACCTTATCTCCTCTTGATGGAAATCATCCCACATTCTTCCCATGTCTAGAAAATGCTCACGAGCCACTATCCCATCAATGAAGGCATCCCACTCCTTGAAAAAAACACTCATGATGATCTAACCCGCTACTTATCAAAGATGGTTTCTCCCATGTCTTCCAACTCATATCTCACTTGAGTGATCTTAGTGAGGTATGAGGATACAATGTCAGTTTTGGTCATCTTAGTTTGCCTTAGTTTTTCCCATAACACCATCTTCTTGTTCTCATTAGTGCTCTGGAAAAGTGCCCACATCTCAAAGGCATAAGTCTTCCCCGAAACATGAGGAATAAGGTGATCTTTAATAGCATCTAGAAGGAGCCTCTTGGCCTTAGCATTCATCTTGTTAAAATCAATCAACTATACTAGATTAGTGGGTATTGTCATTGCCTTCTCAACAATGTCCCACAACTCAAACTCATGAAGCACCAACACAAACCTATCCTTCCATGGGGTAAAATTATCAACCCCAATTAGCCTATCCTCCACCCTCAACCCCATTGCCATTGACATTCTCAACCGACCAACAATAACTTTTCCCTTCTCTTTTTTCTAACACAACCCCTTGCAATCCCTGCAATACCACTGTGTCAAAATTTGTCCATTGTCCTTCAAAGTCCCAACTCTGATAACCATGTTGAAAAACCACCTACAAGCTTATTTTCCCTTGTAGGATTTTTGTCAAAGACTTAGTCAAACTCTGATTTTTGTCTCCAATAAAAACTTTCACAAATAATACATTTGGACTTAAATACATACAATCCTATTTTTATGAGCAGAAATACAAATGACTAAAATATGATCTTTAGCAGCATATATAAGCAATAAGCATCACACAATTGACAAAAGTATTATGGGCAATTCCCTTGGAAAAACCCCAAAGCGAAAACTAGTGAAAAGAAGAATTTATTGTTGAGCTTACAAAGAAAATTTCTAATTTTACAACAGGTGAAATTTCGACCAATACAAAACTATACTTATCTCGTAAATCATGCCAAATAATCTTTGAATTTTTTGTTGTTGAACCTGCCTCAATTCTTGTGTTGTATGGCCCAAATTTGTTGTTGTATGGCTTGCAATAAATTTGGTTGAACAAACCTCGAAATTTATTCCCTACTTGCCTCAAATTTTGTGCCAAAATTGCTTGTTACTTGACTTGAAAATCATGCCCAAATGTAGCCTAGAAAATCGTGCTCTTGCTGCCTCGATTTCTGTATAGAGATAACCTGTATGGTACAACAATATTTGCATTGATTTATGTGCCCTTCTTTGCCTAGAAAATAGTGCCCATAATTAGTTGTTTGACATGTTTTATGGTTTGAAACTTTTCCTAAAAGTGCATGCCCAATCTAGAGACTTCTCTCCTTAGGATTCGTGCCCTTCTTCTCTTTGTTGCTCCTCTATTTTTTTCTCCTTAGTTACTCTTGTTATCTTCTCAAAAAAGTGTGCCTTTTCACTCCCTCTTTCTCCTTTTATTTCTCTTTAATGACCAAAATCCTTAACCCTAGATCTCAATGGCTGAGATTAAATCTCACCATCTTAAGAGCAACAATCAGGACTTAATCTCCACATTGGGCCCACTTAAATCACTTAAGTGACCCAACTTTATAAAGTCACACTCACTTTATAAAAAGTCACCTTTTAGTCATTAATTAAAAAAGTACATTTTCCAACTTTATAAAATCACTCTATAAAGTAAAGTGCCTAGAGAGTGAAATATGCTTGGTCACTTCTGCATGCTAGCAGGGAAAATTTTAGGGGCTAATATTCGCAGGTGGGCTAATTTTCCATGTTTTTGCTGAAAAAAGATTCGCCAATTTCCATGTTTTTCAAAAATTGATTCGCCCAAATTTTATAGTATAATTTTTTTTTACCCTAAAAATCGTCAAAAATTTATATATACTAATATAAAATAATTAGAAACCTAAATATTTTTACAAAAATATCATAAAAATTTTTACAATTTACATGTTGGGTACTAGTAATATTTGCCAAGGTTTCTAAACAATTAGATAAACTTCCATCCTTAAAATTTTCCCTGCATGCTAGGCATTGCCAATGTAGAAGTACCACCCAAGCTACAAAAACTAACAAGGAAAGTCCAAGTTACACTAGCTAGTGCCAACTAAGCTAAAAAATTGATCAATACTAGCAAGAAATACATTTTATTGTTTTTAAGAGAATCAATCTAGTGAGGAGTCAATAAGAGCAAAGGCATCCTTGGAGGGGTGTACTAAAGAAAAAAAACAACAAATGGAAGAGTTGTTACAAGCATACAAAGAGTGTGCTCTAGGAGCCTAAAGGGCTACCACCCAGGAGGGAAGTGAAGAACGAAACCCAGTCACTATCAAACTCTCCATTTCCAACCACAGAGTTACACAGACAATTTGTTCTAGAAGCAAGCAAAGTGTAGAAGCAGTTGCAGCAGCTACAAAAGTAAGGTGTGATTCGACCAATTACCTCACTCTGTGGATCACCCACAATAATCGTGCCAAAGAATGGCGGAATTTGACGAATGTGCATCGATTATAGAGTATTAAACAAGATTACGCTCAAGAAAAAGTACCCCCTACCCAAGATTGATGATCTATAAGATCAATGGCAAAAAGTGAAATATGTCTCCAAGATGGATTTAAAATCGGGGTATCACCGGGTTCAATTCAAAGAAAAAGACACCTAGAATACAACTTTCAAAACCAGGAAAGGCTTATATGAATAGTTAGTCACACCATTTTATCTATGCAATGCATTAGCTACATTGATGAGATTTAAGTATGATGTATTGTGTCGTTAATATCCGTTAGTTTTTGTAGCATCAGATGTGTTCTACTCACGAAACTTGTTAGAGAGGCTGGAATACATGAAATCTCCAAAATCCAGAAATTGTTTCTGGAAATTCCACCTAGAGATGGCTTAATTAGATTATTAGCCTATTTTTTAATGTTTCTTAAATCTAAACTTAGGAAAACTAGTTAATTAATCATAATTAATTACAAGGTGAGAATAGTCTAGAAACTCACACGGATCGACTTCAAGATGACCCTAGCCCTTGATTAAGTTTTAATCTTGACCATTGGAGTCCCAACAGAGGATTATAAGAAGAATTCTTGGAGAATACACCAGACACACTTGAGCAGCAGTTCCTTGTGCAGATCGAGCTTGCAGTAGTCGAGTTCGAGCTAGAGAAGGGACATAGTGTCAATGAGAGGCAGGGACAGTGAGCCAGAGGAAGATTTCTAGATTCGGAGAAGCAACAGTGAGAGCCTAAGTCATTCCTAGTGCAGGAACGCGCGAGTGCAGGAACAGCGAGTGCAAGAACGCGCAAGTGCAGGAATGCAAGTACATAAACACAAGAGTGCAGGAACAAGCGAGTGCAGGCAGCGCGAGTGTCAGGGTTGCTTAGGGAATATCTTTGCCAGTGTTTCTTACTGTGGATTGCTAGTTTTCTACATCTAGATTGTACTCAAAATTTCATTGTTGCATAATAATTAAAACCCTCAGCTGTAGCATCGGTTTTCCCAAGTTGGGTTTTTTCGGGGACATTTGTCCAAAAATAATTGTGTTATATTTTACATGTGTGTGTTAGAATATTTCTCAGTTTCCAGCGCTATTTTTCTTCTGCAGTATTTATTTGTAAAAATCACAGTGTGAATTATTTGGTATTTGTCGTCGCAAATTGCAAATAAATTGTTAAATAAATTAACAATTAGGAAAATAATTTCCAATCGTTGTGATAGATGAAATTTTCACAATATCTAGATTCATTTGTTATTATTTATTTGGACGATATACTAGTTTATAGCGCTACTTGGGAGGAGCACATTTCACATTTGATGCAGGTGCTAAAGACTTTGAAGAAGCACTAGCTATTGGAAAATCTCAAAAAATGAGCTTGCACATCAACCATTGGTGTATTTATGTTATGTGATTGGTGGAGAGAAGCTCAAGACAGATCGTAAGATGGAAGCTGTAATATTCCTACTCTAGCAAGCAGCTAATGGGAATATTAATTTTTGATTTTTGAATTTACTAGATAAATAAATGGGGGAGGAGACCCATACTTAACTAAAATCAGCATAAAAACCCTCTTGGTGTGAAAGGGGATCATTATAGTAGCTGGATTTCACACCCTCAAATGTGAAAAGGGACTTTTTGCTTGTGGACAAAGTCAAGTTTGACCAAGTCAACAGCATGCATGAAGAGGAGTGGATCATCATGGCAAATAGCTCAATGAGAACAAGGATCAGCTTAAACAAACATATGAGAGCTAGCTTGGAGACACTTGAGTGTGAAAGGGGATGAAGCAGGTTGAAGAGGTCAACCTTGACCAAGTCAAACAGCGTGATTTTGGAGGAGAGCCTTCATGGAGACACAACGCAATTTTGGAGGGAGATTGATCATGTGCATGTGGAAACCCTAATGTGTGGAACCCAAGGTGAGGAGCCTCACACAGCTTATAAGAAAGGGGATGGCAGCCATTTGAGGTTAGCTTGTTGATTACGGATTTTGGTCTGCATGACTATCTGGCATCCTCTTGCTGTTTAGCACAAGGCATTCATGTTTAGGAATTCCTTCTCCACTCAAGAGAGGCCTCTTGAGGGAGCTTGCACTTCAATTTTCCATATTCAAGCTTGAGGCCAAGTATCCTCCTTTAGCCACAACATTATTTCTGCAGAGCATAACGTTGTGTTGCAGGGTGTTGCAGTGGAAGGTTCACAACACCATCTTCTGAGCTTATCTTTCGGAGGGAGCTTCCCTTTTCTTTGCAAGATCTGTAAGGAAGATCTCTGGGCATATTTTACATCTTGGCACTTGGCCAAAGCAGTCTCCATCTCTTACAGCGCAGTCCTTGGCAAGAATTGCGTCCTTTTTCTCAGTGTTGCAGTAGCAGGGTCAAGACCCTTGTTTGTGAGCTTGTTTCTGTAATATCCCCAACGGGAAATAGACAGTAATACACAGAAATACAAACATGCAACTATATAGGAAAAACGCCGGAACTAGAATATAGAGCAAGTACACATAAAAATACCAGAACGCTAAGCCATTTTATTAATCTGAGAATATATATATGGGTACAATAGATCAGAATGAGTGCACCTATCCTTGCACCAGGCAAGTGAAGACCCTCTCAGAATAGGAAATGGCTGCTATAGAGACTGCGTCCCAGCTACTGGAGAAACTGCCGTAAACTGCTGCTGCTGAAATGAACTGAAGCTAGGGGCTGATCCCCTTGCCGGAATGAGCTGAAAATCGGCAGACCACCTGAACTCACCACCTCGGACAAAACCCAGAAACCATATACAAAATGGACCACCTCCGAAAATCACCCCAGAAACCCTCCTCCTAGAAAAACGCTGTCCCTCTAGGACCAGCGCAGACACCAACTAAAATAGACTGAAATGGGGCCACAACTCCTCAGGAAACTCACCAAATGATAAACGCTGAACCTCCACACCGGAATAGGCCTGAATCTCCTGCAGAAATCTCTACCACTGAACAATTCCAACTCAAACTGCGTCCTCCCTCTAAGGACTGCGCAGTCACCCAATGAAGCTCAGCTCCTCAACAAAACTCCCAACAAAACACCTGCAAATCTCCTGCTAAAGACCGAAGAAAAACCTTGCCCGAGCAGGCACTCGAAGTCCCCCGGGGCCAAGGGTGAGATCTCCGACCGGAGACACTCAGTCGCACTAAACAGTGCTGCAGACCGACTAAACAGCCAGCGTGCTCAAGTAGACAAAGTCTAGCTCAATATCATCAACAATATCAATAATGCCAAAATGAGATAGCTCTCCCTCCTTTTATAACGCTGGCCCTCCTCAAAACCCTACGTGGTCCCTCTCTCTCCCACGTGCTCCTCATGGGCCTGCGCAGAAGCTTCTAGTGGCTACGTGAGCCTCCTCTCATATGTGGTGTGGACCCCCAAGGCTCCCCTTTAAGTTATAACGTTGCT
Organism: Pinus albicaulis; assembly: GCA_034641835.2. Lineage (NCBI taxonomy): Eukaryota > Viridiplantae > Streptophyta > Pinopsida > Pinales > Pinaceae > Pinus > Pinus albicaulis. Next base: position 227,244,381 of record CM076572.1, on the reverse strand, counting down.
CCTACTAGGGAAGCACTTTATTTTATTTAAGTGAGTTGACCCCTCTTTTCTCACTTTTATTTATTAATTAACTATAGGCGGCAAAATTATACAAAAATCAAATATTCCCATTAGCGGTGCTAATTAGGAATATTACAGTCCCCCCCGGCAAAATGTTGCTTGTCCTCAAGCAACTGAAGTGATGGATGCTGTAATATCTTCTCATCCTCCCAAGTGGCATCCTCATCCGGCAAAAATTGCTTGTCCTCAAGCAACGCTTGAACAAGCCTCGTCTCTAGCTGATGCTCCCTACCGATACCACAAAATGTGCCTGGGTCCCACTGAAACCTCTCTGACCTCTGCATCACCCTGATACGAAGGGATATCTCAATGCCAGGATCCCAAAGTGACCTCTCACAATACCAGCCAACCAATAATCCTCCCGGATCCCATCGCCACCATGGCCAATAATCGCACCAGTCCCACGGCTCAGACTGTGCACTGCCTCTAGCTATGACCAATGCTCTAAGAGGTGAAGACCACCAACAAGCATCAATGCTCCCGGGCTCCTGCTGCGCTTTACCTGTAGCTGCATATGCTACCCCTCCAACTACATACCAACTCATCACCTCTCTCCAATCTAAGTTGTGACTCAACCCCATGCGGATCCCGCTCTCCTGAAATCGGGATGGGGTGCTGAAGAAATGATGACTTGTGTCCCCCTGCCAGCTGGAATCTAGAACATGTGCTATGTCCATGGGCCCCTGCTCCGCTGTGCTCCCTCCGACGAATACCATAACATCAAGAGGGTACCAATTCATGATCTCCCGCCAGTCCGTCATGGAAGAAGAACCTGATGTAGCGATAACAACTGCATATGGAACATGCCAGGAGTGTTGTCGCCAACTCGTAATCAACTCCTACTGCTCTGCCAGTGAAAGCTGCCTGTAGAAGGAAGCCCCTCTCTCTATAATGGGCCAAAGTGGGCAAGATATGTTGCAAGCTCCATCGATGTACTCCTGGAGAGTGCTACACACTAAAAATACTGCAGCTCTGCTGACTGTGTGTGCACCTATCTGCGTCTCATCCCTGTGTCGACCCACAGATGGATGCTCCACCATACCCAACAACTCCTCCCACTCCTTATCAGGAATGTCATGCTCCCGCTGTCTACTAGTCCCCTGCAGAACAATCCCATCGACCTCCAAAACCTCTAGAGAATATGGATCTGCAGCTGCTGTCACCGTACTTGATGTCAGTGCATATGACTGTCCCGCCTCGATGGCTGACCCCAATGTTTGCCGCATATCCCTCATCGACTCAATGTGGGCACCCATCTGGCTCTCTCTCAAAGGAATATCATGCCTGATGTAAGTAGTGTCCTTCTCTGTCGACTGAGGCTCCATCACCTGCTGCTCTAGTTGAATTGTCACAAGTGACTCTTCACCCAGAGTATCTCCCGCAGAGTCCCATGACTGCTCACCCCGGACACTAGAATATAGCTCCGGTCTACTGTCACCATCCATGCATGACTGCTCTCGCTCCCCAGAAGCGTCCTCAACTGATCCTATGGACTCATATGAAAAAGAGTCCTCACCCTGGTATACAGAAGGAATGCCCTCCTGTTCTACCTCCGCCATCTCATCTACATCGAACATGCCACCCATCCTCTCGATAAAGTTTCGATACAGTGTCTGGAGCCCAAACACATACTGGGATGTTACCTCTGCTGTACCCAGTATCCTCTGCCCATGCATGTTCTCGACATGCCGTGAGGGAAAAGTGATGCATGTCTCCCTCATGACCTGCTCCCCAAGCGTAGGCTCAGTGATGACTGATGCACCACCTCTGCAAAGGATCACCTCATCCCCCAACCTGTGGCTGTCAACTAGAACACCAACCCAATGCCACTGCTGAGAAGTCTCTCGCCTAGTGTACTGAGTGTCATCCAAATATCTAGGGTGAACCTCGCGTACCCTGCTGCTCACGCCCAAAGTGCCAAAGGTCAAAAACATAATCAGCTGTACCTGTGAGTGATGTCGAAGCGAGTCAGGTGTGTGAGTCCCCACAGATACCGCCAAGTATCGCTCCTTTGTCTCTCCATTGATCCTGGGTGAACTACTACCAAAGGTAAGCCCGATGTCCCTGTCCATGAGTCTCTCTGGAAGAAATGCTCTAAGACCCTGCTGTGCAGTACCGTGTGCCTTCGCATACCACCGATCATCCATATACTCCTCAACATGCCACTGCACACTGAGACATACCTCGGTATGCTGCTAGATACCATGTGCTACTGCTGTAGCACCCTGTACCGTCTCGTGCCCTGACTGTGTCCAGGCATCGGTCACTCTCCGCATGCTCTCAATGTGATGTAGGATACTCCTACTCCACAATGCAGTCCCACACACTATGGTACACCACCATGCTACTCCATGTCCACCAGCAATCCACCGCTCAATGCTAGAGGCTCCCACACATCCCTGGATGTGATGACCTAGAGCTGTGCCTCTACATGTCGGACTACCACCAATCGGTAACATCGTCTCCACCGTCGTATCACTATACCCGCCGACGAAAGGATCATCACTCCAAATCCTCCTCAAGGGGTCCGAGAAGTGAATCTCCCTGTGTGTCAGTAGTGTTACCACCACTGCTCGGCTCCGCTGCGTCCTCTGTGCCCCACACAAAGGTGAAGAATCCTTGGCCCCATACAATGTGCCATCTGGTGGCCTGCCAATGCCACCTCCTCCGACAAGCTCCTGCCAAGGTGTGCTGACCACCCCGTGATCCCGTGTATGAATGTCATGCCAAGACAACCTAGGGAGTCTACCCATAAACTGGTTGGCCACTGGAGCTGACCAAAACTGCACATGCTCTACTACTAGGCCAACTGTACTCTCCAAGACATAGTTAGCCGACCTGCCTGGGAAACGGTAGGTGATCCCACCTGGATCCCAATGCCAATCTGGGGTTCCTGTACTCCCCATGCATAGAAAATCCTGCTGAGCTACACTCGGATCCATCACTATCTCCATAGCCCGCTCCACCGAGTACCAACTCAAAATCTCTCGCCATCCAACCTCAACATGTGGATGTTGTACCCTGTGCAACTCTGATCGTCTCATACCGCTATCCAAGTCAACAAATGAGATCTGACTAGGTGGCTCTGCCTCTCTCTCTCCAACGGGGAGAGATGACCCAACAACACTGCTAGTCCCATCCATGCATGCCTGAAGGGGAATGATCTGACGCTCCAAAATGCCCTCTTATTGTACCATCAAGGAATCTAGTCGTTCCCCAATGCGGACCAACTTGGCCGCCGACTTGGCACAAGTCACTCTCATACCCTCCAGCTCCTGGTCCTGCAACAAAATGGCCTCCCGTACTGACGTGGCCTTCCCTCTCAAAACTCGAAGGTCCATCCGAAGCCGATGATACCGCTGTATGCGACCATCATCCAATACCTCTGTACCCGCTAGTGCCTCATCGAAGGTGGATATATCTCCTAACGCCTCACCCATCTGTCGTGTGCTGCTACCACCTGAAGACTCGGACACGACTCCGGTCATCACCTCAATGGATGGCTCTACTGAGGTAGGCTCTACCTTCTCCACTACCACATCAACCGACATGGCCAAGGAGGTCTCCAATGAGGGGGAATCCCGTGTCACACTAGGTGTAACCTCAGACTCCCTGCAATCCTGTGTGCCCTCATCCTCCAAGTGCAATGTTGCCACCTTAATGGCCTCTGACTGCGACATCTGATTAAGCTGGAAATAGATGTCCAACTCTTCCACCCAAGCTTCCTCTGAGCGCCTGGATGATCCGTCAAATGTCGGTAGATGGAATCTGCCCACTGTGCGCTGCAAATCTGAACTCTGTATGCTAGAAACTCCATCCTCTCTGAGCTGACAATAATCTTTGAACGGCAAAATTGCTTTTAAGTCTTCCCCCATGGACTTCCATTCTCTGAAATAATCTTCAAGAGGTATACGACCATGTTGCCTCGGTACTTCAGGTAAGAATGTAGGCATTGTGATCCTCATATTTGCCATAGATAGCCAACTCCACAGGCTGAGCCAGAACTATGCTCTGATACCACTGTAATATCCCCAACGGGAAATAGACAGTAATACACAGAAATACAAACATGCAACTATATAGGAAAAATGCCGGAACTAGAATATAGAGCAAGTACACATAAAAATACCAGAATGCTAAGCCATTTTATTAATCTGAGAATATATATATGGGTACAATAGATAATCAGAATGAGTGGACCTATCCTTGCACCAGGCAAGTGAAGACCCTCTCAGAATAGGAAATGGCTGCTATAGAGACTGCGTCCCAGCTGCTGGAGAAACTGCCGTAAACTGCTGCTGCTGAAATGAACTGAAGCTAGGGGCTGATCCCCTTGCCGGAATGAGCTGAAAATTGGCAGACCACCTGAACTCACCACCCCGGACAAAACCCAGATTCCATATACCAAACGGACCACCTCCGAAAATCACCCCCAGAAACCCTCCTCCTAAAAAACGCTGTCCCTCCAGGACCAGCACAGACACCAACTGAAATAGACTGAAATGGGGCCACAACTCCTCAGGAAACTCACCAAATGATAAACGTTGAACCTCCACACCGGAATAGGCCTGAATCTCCTGCAGAAATCTCTACCACTGAACAACTCCAACTCAAACTGCGTCCTCCCTCCAAGGACTGCGCAGTCACCCAATGAAGCTCAGCTCCTCAGCAAAACTCCCAAACAAAACACCTGCAAATCTCCTGCTAAAGACTGAAGAAAAACCTTGCCCGAGCAGGCACTCGAAGTCCCCCAGGGCCAAGGGTGAGATCTCCGACCGGAGACACTCAGTCGCACTAAACAGTGTTGCAGACCGACTAAACAGCCAGCGTGCTCAAGTAGACAAAGTCTAGCTCAATATCATCAACAAATCAATAATGCCCAAATGAGATAGCTCTCCCTCCTTTTATAACGCTGGCCCTCCTCAAAACCCTATGTGGTCCCTCTCTCTCCCACGTGCTCCTCATGGGCCTGCGCAGAAGCTTCTAGAGGCTACATGAGCCTCCTCTCATACATGGTGTGGACCCCCAAGGCTCCCCTTTAAGTTATAACGTTGCTCCTACTAGGGAAGCACTTTATTTTATTTAAGTGAGTTGACCCCTCTTTTCTCACTTTTATTTATTAATTAACTATAGGCGGCAAAATTATACAAAAATCAAATATTCCCATTAGCGGTGCTAATTAGGAATATTACAGTTTCTTGGAGGAAGGGCCAACCCTTCTCCCAGAAGGGTTGTACAGAACAACTTCTCATGTCCTTGTAATATTCAGCTATTTATTTACAGAGTTGCAGTATAATTGCGTTGTTTCAGATCTAGTTTTGCAGATCATCTCTTGTATACTCATTCTCTCAAGAAACCCTTCCCGGGTTATCTTCACTTTGTATAAAAGAGGCTAGATCTCTATTTTTCTCTGAGTTTGAGCTAAATAAACTCCAGATCTGTTGTTTATCATATATTGCTGCAGAAACCCTCTCATGATTACTCTGTATTTGCTTCAGTCACTTATGCATTCCATAAGTCATGGGATTTGGGCATTTTTAAGCCATGTTTGAACCGGGAGATCTGTTTAACTTGGCTAGAGTGATTTGTTTTTGGTCCCATTCCATATGTGAGATGTATATTGTATAAACTAAGGGATCCAAGTCCCATTTCTCACATGTATAGCGTAATTCTCTATAAATAACATTTTTTATGCCCTATATTGCTGCATTTCCTCACTTTGGAAGGAGTGTATAGGTCATATTCTTGTTGTTGAGCATTCACTTGCTGGTTAGATGTTCCTTTCACATCTTATGAGCTGATTTACACTGCTATGATCATGAATTGTTGTAGCTCCACTTTTGGAATATCTTAAGATATTCCCAATAATGTTGATTTTCCCTATTTTGGGATATTACAGTGGTATCAGAGCATGATCTTTCGCTCAGCCTGTGAGTTCCAGCTATCAGAAGGAGCAAGATCAGAATGATGGAGAGGATAAGTTTACTCTCATCACTTTTCAGATCCAAAAAAAACCTCCCACGAGGTTAAGCTGATGAAGGAAAAGAGATGCCAAGAAACTCCTAGAGGGTTTCAAGAAGAGGAAGGACCATGCACTTTCTATTCTCACAAAGAAGAAGACTAGCAGCATGGAAGAAACTTGGAACATCAGATTCTAAGTGAATACCTTGTTGAGTACAAGACTCAACCTAGAGCCTTCAAGGAGACTCTAGCCTTCCCACAGTTCATTCAACTGGAGGAAGAAAGGAGACCTTGCAGCACAAGAAGAATGAAGGGCAATAGGTTTCTATTGTCTACTTTTGATGGATCATCTTTAGCAAGGACTTGGACAAGAAGACTTGCAGCATTTTTCCTACTACATCCAGTGGTCGAAAGAGAAGCAGTAGATATTGCAGCGATGCACATGAAGGGCAAAGCAAGCACTTGGTGGTTCAGTCACATAAGCCATGCAAGAGTATCTACTCTTGTAGATTTCACTCAGAGGGTGATCAAGAGATTTGATGAAGAACAATCAGAGAGGGCGGAGCCCTCATCACCTCTTAAGGAGATTTGTATCAGCGTTGTCACAACCTTGGAGGAGCAGCCTTCAACATCAACAGTTGGGGGAGCCAACACAATGGAAGAAAGAACTCTTGCAGCCATGCAAGGTGTTCCCAAAACCCATCAAGGTATGATTGAATTTCCACTTTCTAATATTGCAACAAATCTTTTAGAGGATTGTGGAAATCTGTTGTTGCATGACCCACTATCATCACTTGCTGCTAATCTAGAGCAGCAAGATTGCACTGTACTGTCCAAGAGCAGCAATGAAGAAAGAAGGACCCATTCCTCATGGGAGCATACAGAAGTCAGCTTCATTCAGGAAGCAATGAAGGAAGCAATCAGGAGTAGACATCTTGAGATAAGAAACATTTTTTCCTCTCTAGATGACACTTTCTCAATGAGCATGCCACAACTCAAAAAGAGACTTATATTTGCAGCAGACCCAAGACCTCATTGGTTTTGGAAGGCCATGCATGAGGAGGAGGTCTCATCAAGAGATCCCATTGGAGGTGCACTTCAACATTTCATGGGGTGCAAAGTTCTTCAAAAATTTGAGGAGTTTGGTGTCCTACCATGGGAGGATACCAAGTATTTGCAGAATGAGATCCATCACCCACATTGGGATGAGTGGATGGCAATATGGAGCAAGAGGTTTCCAAACCCCTTGCAGATCTAAGATACAAGCCAACAAGAAGCATGGTTGCGCTGGTTGTTTTTGGGTGAGTATGGTCGCTACCCAAAAATTTCTATTTCCTTATCTCATGCCTTAAGTCTCAATGATAGGATGCATAAGAAGAAGGCATGGTTGTTGTGGCTATTAAGAAGAGAGTTTGGACATCATATGTCAAATCTTATGTCCATGTATTTACATTTGTTTGAGATATGTCTCATGTGTTCACATGCATTTATGATTGAGATGTATCTCATGTATGTACCTTGGATTGGGAGGAAGGATAACTCCCACATGATGTATAAGGGAGCTGGTTTGTACTGTGTTGATGAGACATCTCACATGTCCATCATTGTATTATTGATCCATGATTTGCATTTTGATAATGCAAGAAGGCAGCAAGAGTTCTTGTTGTTGTGGTTACTATTGGGAGAGTATGGGCTGAAATTTCTCCATACTCATCATGATATTTCAGGAGGAATGTATGGCACATTCAAGGTGCAAAGAGGCTACCCTTCAGCATTGAAGGACAAGGAGGGGCTTCCACATAGGAGGAAGAGCTTCTCACATAGCAGCATATTGGTGGATGGCTTTGGCATGTGGAATGTCAAAGAGAGAAGTCATGGAGTGACAAGAGCCTTAACACTAAGGCCAACACTTGGGAGTAAGTAACTTTTGATGGAGTGTTCCAAGGGGAATATGCATCCTTCCCTTCTGCAGATTTTTATGAAGAGATTTTCATGGGAGGACTCATCCATGGACCTCACTTTCAGTTTACTCAATATGTATGGTAGGAGACACATTTCTGTACTTATTGATTGTCCCATTGAGTATCTGTATCTTTTCACCATCTATAAACAGTGCATTGCTCCACATAAGTGCAAGATTATTCTTGGGTTACATGGTCACTTTAGGGCCAATCTTTATAATGTTGATAACCCATCTCCTCATAGCCTGGGGCAAGTGTATGACTGTTTTGATTGTACTCAGCTGATATATATTGCTGATTACTACCACATGGTAGATGAGAAAACTTGTGCAGCTAGTAATTCATTCAGAAAAAACTTGCCACATGATGTTCTCAAGCAGCAGTTGGGAAGACTGCATTGTATCCACTTAATATACCATTGGTATCGTCCAAACTCACATATAAACTTCAAGATTTTTCTTATTTGGATGCCAAATGGTGATGATGTGCCATTCATTTTGAATGGGATGATTTGAGCCAGCATGGTTCATGACATGGGAGGGAGGATCCTTGGAGATCTAATCTTCTTCTTGCCACCTAAGGGCAACCTTATTGCAGCCACAAATCAGCATGTTCTCTACACTTACCATGAGTGGAGAGAAAGACAACGTGGGGTAGGCCATTTTTTCTACCATGTTTAGTTATTCAACCCACCTACATTGCAGGAGCTAAGGGTGGAGGAGATCTTTTATGAGTTGCCATGTTGGAGGGTGACTCATCTGTATGGATGATAGCTTGGGGGTGGAGGTTATACATGGGAATGATAGTTCCCAAACACATATCAGACTCCATGCCTTGGGAGCAAGCTTTCCAATCCTATCCTTGCAGTTGCTTGAGGACAAGCAACATTTGGGAGGGGAGGACTGTAATATTCCTACTTTAGCAAGCAGCTAATGGGAATATTAATTTTTGATTTTTGTACTTAGTAGATAAATAAATGGGGGAGGAGACCCATACTTAACTAAAATCAGCATAGAAACCCTCTTGGTGTGAAAGGGGATCATTATAGTTGTTGGATTTCACACCCTCATGTGTGAAAAGGGACTTTTTGCTTGTGGACAAAGTCAAGTTTGACCAAGTCAACAGCATGCATGAAGAGGAGTGAATCATCATTGCAAATACCTCAATGAGAACAAGGATCAGCTTAAACAAACATATGAGAGCTAGCTTGGAGACACTCGAGTGTGAAAGGGGATGAAGCAGGTTGAAGAGGTCAACCTTGACCAAGTCAAACAGCGTGATTTTGGAGGAGAGCCTTCATGGAGACACACCGTAGTTTTGGAGGGAGATTGATCATGTGCATGTGGAAACCCTAATGGGTGGGACCCAAGGTGAAGAGCCTCACACAGCTTATAAGGAAGGGGATGGCAGCCATTTGAGGTTAGCTTGTTGATTACGGATTTTGGTCTGCATGACTATCTGGCATCCTCTTGATGTTTAGCAGAGTTGCAGTGTTATTTAGCACAAGGCATTCCTGTTTAGGAATTCCTTCTCCACTCAAGAGAGGCCTCTTGAGGGAGCTTGCACTTCAGTTTTCCACATTCAGGCTTGAGGCCAAGCATCCTCCTTCAGCCACAGCATTATTTCTGCAGAGCATAACGTTGGGTTGCAGGGTGTTGCAATGAAAGGTTCACAACACCATCTTCTGAGCTTATCTTTCGGAGGAGGGAGCTTCCCTTTTCTTTGCAAGATCTGCAAGGAAGATCTCTGGGCATATTTTACATCTTGGCACTTGGCCAAAGCAGTCTCCATCTCTTATAGCGCAGTCCTTGGTAGGAACTGCGTCCTTTTTCTCAATGTTGCAGTAGCAGGGTCAAGACCCTTGTTTGTGAGCTTGTTTCTTGGAGGAAGGGCCAACCCTTCTCCCGGAAGGGTTGTACAGAACAACTTCTCATGTCCTTGTAATATTCAGCGATTTATTTACAGAGCTGCAGTATAATTGCGTTGTTTCAGATCTAGTTTTGCAGATCATCTCTTGTATACTCATTCTCTCAAGAAACCCTCCCCGGTTATCTTCACTTTGTATAAAAGAGGCTAGATCTCTATTTTTCTCTGAGTTTGAGCTAAATAAACTCCAGATCTGTTGTTTATCATATATTGCTGCAGAAACCCTTCATGATTACGCTGTATTTGCTTCAGTCACTTCTGCATTCCATAAGTCATGGGATTTGGGCATTTTTAAGCCATGTTTGAACCAGGAGATCTGTTTAACTTGGCTAGAGTGATTTGTTTTTGGTCCCATTCCATATGTGAGATGTATATTGTATAAACTAAGGGATCCAAGTCCCATTTCTCACATGTATAGCGTAATTCTTTGTAAATAACGTTTTCATGCCCTATATTGCTGCATTTCCTCACTTTGGAAGGAGTGTATAGGTCATATTCTTGTTGCTGAGCATTCACTTGTTGGTTAGACGTTCTTTTCACATCTTATGAGCTGATTTACACTGCTATGATCATGAATTGTTGTAGCTCCACTTTTGGAATATCTTGAGATATTCCCAATAGTGCTGATTTTCCCTATTTTGGGATATTACAGAAGCCATCATGAAGAAGTTGGTGCCTACAAATGTCTCTGAAGCAAGAGTTTCATTTGGGTTATCCTAAACATGAGGAAATTCATAGCTTCATTTAGTAGTAGTTGCACCACTCCACACCATGACAGCCAATGGCAAGAGTTTCCGATGGGGAAATGTCAGCAAAAGGTCTTTGAAGAGTTGAAAAGGAAAATTAGTCGAGCACCAATTATCGTGTTACCAAACTTGCAGCAACTCTTCAAAGTGGAGATAGATGCGAGTGGGTATGCCATGGGAGCAATCTTGATGCAGGGAGGAAGCCTTGTATGTTATGATTCTGAAGCATTTCATGGGGCAGTCCTCAACCACACTACCTATGATGAGGAGCTCTATGCTTTGGTACAAACTGTCAAAAAGTGGAAACACTATATGATGGGAAAGGAGACCATCATCTACACAGATCATTAGTCGTTATAGTACATGTAGGCCCAAAGTAAGCTACAACAAACTAGACACTACATGTAAATGGGGTTCTTATGATAGTTTCATTTAGCCATCAAGTACAAAAAGGGCAACACAAACAAGTTGGCGAACATGCTTTCAACACCACCAACATCAAATATAACAGCTTTGGGAACTCTAATGCACATGGAGCCTTTCACCAATGATGCATATAGAGAGGCATATATAGGGGATGAGGACTTCAAGGACGTGTTTCAACAATTGCAAAGCTAGATTCATGCCGGCGATGGTGATAGTACAATTGGCTACCATCTCCAAAATGGGTTACTCTATAGGTTGGACAAGCTTTGTGTTCCTAAAGGTGAGTGATTGAAACTAATTAGAGAGACTTACACCTCCAAAGTTGCAGGCATTTCAATATTAGGAAGATAGTGGACAACTTACAGAGGTATGTGCACTAGCCCAAAATGCAAGAAGATATAACAAGGTTCATTAGAGGATGTACGGTTTGTTGTACCAATGAGCCTAGTAACAGGAAACAAGGTCTATACTATCCCTAACTTGTACCCACTCATCTTTGGAAAAGCATTTCCATGGACTTCGTGGGAGATTTACCAACAACCAAGAAGGGACATGACTACCTTTGTTCATGATAATTGACAAGTTCAGCAAGATGTGCATTCTCATGCCCTGTAAAAAGACCATCAGAGAACAAGAAGTAGCCAACTTGTTCTTTGAACAAGTTTGGGTGCATTTTGGGATACCGAGTAGCATCATTTCAGATAGGGACACCAGAGTTTTGAGAGCATTTTGGACTACATTGTGAGACAAGATGGACACAAAGTTGAAGAGGTTTATAGCATTCCATCCACAAGATGATGGACAACCAGAAGTAGTGAACAAGAGTTTGGTGCATCTTTCGAGAGGTTACAATCAGAAGCATCCGTAGACTTGGGATGAAAATATTGTATATATATGACACTCTTATAGCAACGCAACCCACATTTCTACCAATAAGTCCCCATTTGATACTTGTTTTGGATATTTGTGACGTTCACCTTTGGATGTTGTATATGGATAGCAAGGAAGAGTGAGGAAGGATCTCACATGAAATGGATTATGAGCAGAAAAAATTGTTGAAAAAATTAGGCAGAACCATTTGCAAGTACAAGAGACACTGAAGAAACCACATGAAAAGTACAAGACCATGCATGATCAGCACAGAATAGAGAAGTCAATCAAAGTGGGAGACACAATATGGCTATAGTTGAACAAGTAGAAGTTATAGGATCTTGCTAAGAAAATCAAGGCTCTATGATGTGGTCCTTTTGAGATACTAGAAAAGGTGGGAGATAATGCTTACAGAATCAATATATCCCCATACATGTGCATTTATTTAGTGGTGAATGTGGAAAATCTCAAACTCTATGAGCCTTCCATGTTGGATAAGGAAGAGGAGTAGGTTTTGTTATCCCTCATGTCAACAGGGTTAGATACAGATCATTGCAACATTTTCACCACTATTGTAAGCCCAAGGTCACAAGTCAAAAGCCTTGCATCAGTCATGCAACGACCTATTTTAAGTGTCCTTGACTTGTTTGGTCAAACAATAGTTGGTATGTTTGGGATCATCTCTAGTTCCTCTTGTCTTGTATATGATTGAAGGGCCTTAGGTGGGCTTACTTGGTAACTTATGCTTGTATCGAAGCATGCATTTGTAGAGGTGATCAATAGTGTATGGGCCACTCCAACCTGCATCAAAGTGCACCTGTCTTACTAAATGGTTATGAGTCTATAGCTGGCCTTGGCTTTGGTGCAATATCCGTCAAATGGTTCTCATGCATGGAAGTCTCACATAAACAACTTTTCACAACACCCAAGGCAGTTCATGTTTCCCAATGCAAAGTGGTCCTAAAAAACTAAGTCAATTTGGTCTCATTTGTCGAACTTGATGAGAGAATGACATGCCACATTAAAAAAATTCTATGAGCAAAGGCATTGGCAAGTTACAACTGGTCAAAGGTGGTCAAGCAGGTCATACAAGTTTCCAGGTGGCAAAGCAGGGTCAGTGTTAGGTAGTTGGTACATGCATTACATCAGAAGCGATCTATATAATGAAAAGAACAAAACCCCAAGTCTCAGAATCCCCAAACCCCTAAAGACATTAGATAACCAGTACACTGGACTGATGACATGGTAAAGGCAGTGATGATGTGGAAATGTTAGCCAGGAAAAAAAGGAGGCATACCCAGTTCAGATCAGGGCAAGTTATAACAAACCTAGGTGTCAGATTGGTCAAAATCATCCAGGCGTTGGGGATCTCAGTCACGGGGGGCTAAGTCGAGTTTATTACAGGAGAAAAGTCAAGTGAACTAGTTGTTGTGAAGGTCAACTAGCCATTAGAAGGGTCAACTTGGACATTGGAGGTACCTTGGATCGAGAAATTAGAAGGACCAACAAACTAGTTGTTGTGAAGTCAAAGAAGCATCTCAAGAACCAAGTTGAATTCTCTCCCAAGCAAGTCGAATTACTATGGACCAAGTCGAGTCACCACAAGGACATTGGAGAGGGACGTTGGGCTACCTATTGGTACTATTCTTCATGTTTGACTCTTTTGGACCACAAGAAAAGAGAACCTTCAACCAAATTGTTCTCTGTGAACTAATTTAACTTCTTAGTGGGGAAAATTATTGTTGTAATGTAATATTTTTAAAAAACTACTACGTCTCTGACATGTGGATGAATAGCAAAAAATAATTTCTAGAGAAAGAGTCCAACTAGCTGTTATCTAGCTGCTAGAAAGATTTTTATAAAAAGCTAGCCTCCCCTATAGCAAAAGGTTGTGGTTGTCTTATGAGATAAGTGTCATCAATAAAGAACTTTCATTTGCAATCCTATGTTCATTTTTTCACTATGTGGATTGAGTTTAACTATTGTTTCTTTTCTTGATTAATTGTTATATTCATGTTTTAATCTAATAATCTTTCTAACAAGTAGGATTACACAAAAGCTAATGAATTGAGCCATCGAAGGTCTACAATGTCACATGGAGGAGGCAAACCAGGGATCAATCTTGCTTTGTCATTTTTTTTGCAGGTGGGTCATTCCAATAAGGGTTTAATCATTCCAGCAGGAAGCTTCAACAAGAAGGGAGTTTGTACGGCGTCTCGCACTTGAGCCAAAGGCCGAAAAATGACACGCTAAGGGTTGTTCCCAATTGTGTCCATAAGTGGAAGGATTAGTAACTCACTTCATTGACAGAGTGCAATATCAACTTAAGGAGGTGTGTGTTTTACAACCTAGCAAGTGAGGTATATTTGTTTTGGTACATGGTATAAATTGTGGTAACCATTCTATTTCAAAAAAACCAAAACCTTTTATTTTTGTTTTCAATTAGGAAATTCTACTTGTTGAATTTTAATTGTCATATAAATAACAACAAGCCTTTACCTTAGCATATTGAAAGCAATGCAAAATATAATCCAAGTTTAGATACATTAAAGTGGTATTATTATTGGATATCTTTACCCTTGTGTATCTAGTGATTTTAATTCAGATCTAGACATTTAACTGGTTGTAACTCAAGAAATTTGCAACAAATATCAAGCTAAGTAACCAGATTTGTCCCCCACGCCCCCCCTATGTCCCGAATCCCATGTGTCGGACACGATTCTCAATAAACACGTGTTTGATTCATGGGTCGAGCATGTCTGAACACATGGGATTCGTTGGGCTGCGAATCCAATTTTCCCGACAACATGTCCCGATTTCGGGACATGTCCCTCTAGAAATGTGTGTCGTGGCTCCTTAAAAGCTCGATTTGGGCTACTTTCTCTTCATTGTTGTGTCTCTCTCTTGTTGTGGGTGTGTGGGAGAGAGTAGCGAAGGGTTTAGAAGTGTTTTGGAGGTGATTCAAGCAACCAGTAAGTGCATTTTGCTTCCATTTTTGCTACAGCAGTTTACCTGCCCATTTGGTTTACATGCTAGTGCATTTTTCCTTTATTTTTTACAGCATTCATGGATCAATTAAGGGTAGTAGGGAAGGGGACAAAGAAGGGGAAGAATGTCCCCATTGGTAATTCCCCTCCTATTCCAATTTCATCAAGGTCTGCCAGTGCTCCTTCTGTTGGAAGTGGGGTTGCAACAACAGCTTCAAATGTTGAGGAAAGAATAAATTTAGAAAGACAACAGGTTCAAGAAAGTAAATATCCCTTGTGGAAGTATGTCACAAGAGATCAAGGGTCGGGCAACAAGTTAAAGGGAGAAGGCAATGTTCTTCGGACATGCAGCTATTGCAACAGTGAATTCAAGAGCACTTATTTCCGTGTGAAAGAGCATTTGTTGGGATTTCCAGGTTGTGGAATTGGAGCATGTGCAAATATGTATGTAGCTAAGAGGAAAGAAATGGAAAAAGAGGCCAATGTTGGTGTGGAAAGGGTGGCTGCATCATCTAAAAAATACAAGAATGAGGATTCCCTTCCATTCTTGAGGAAAAGCAACAAGAAATTTCCATTTGAGAGTTTTGATAGGGGTGTAGGTCAAGCAGCAAAATGAAAGGTAGTGGCACTTGATCCAATGGACAAGATATTTCAGCAAGAGAGACGGGAAGAGCTTGATATCACCATTGCCTTCTTGTTCTATCTTAACTTCATATCATTTAACATTGCACGATCACCTTTATTCATTGAGATGTGTCGAGCTCTAACTCAAGGGGCTCCATCGGGTATGTGCCTCCTGGGTCATAGAGGCTTAGAACCACATTGTTGACTAAGGCAAAGAAAGAGGTGGATAAAATGCTTGAGCCTATTAAATTAGCATGGCCAACCTCTAGGGTTCGTATTGTTTCTGATGTATGGACAAATCCAGCACGCCACCCACTCATCAACTTCATGGTGTCTTTCTTGGAATGGACTAGTTTTCTTGAAATCAATGGATGCACAATATATGGGTGAGTTGTTCATTAAAGTTATTAAAGATGTAGGTGTTGATTCTTGTGTGCAAATCATTACAAACAATGCACCTGTTTGCAAGGCTACTAGCATGATTGTGGAAGCTAAATATCCACAAGTATTTTGGACACCTTGCATTGTTCATTCCTTGAATTTGGCACTTAAAACTATTGCTTCTAATGTGCCTTGGATTGGAAGTGTTATTGAGGATGCACGACATATCCGCAACTTTGTACAAAAACATACCAATTCCCTCACAATCTACAAAGAGTACACACATCTATCATTGTTGAAGATTGCAGATACATGGTTTTCCTCTGCATTCATCATGCTGGAGAGGTTGAGGGAGGTCAAGACCGCTATTGGGGCCATGGTTATTTCAGAGTTTTTGTCTTTTTGGAGAAAGACAGATCAAGTAGCCTCAAAAAGAGTCAAGGACACAGTGTTAGATGATGCTTGGTGGGAGAGAGTATATCTCACTATTAAGATCATGGACCCTATCATTGCTTTACTATGATTTGCAGAAACAAACCAACCCATCCTAGGAGAGGTTTATGACGGATGGGATTCCATGATTGAGTCCGTGAGGACCATTATTTTACAAAGTGAGTACCCTGAGTATGAGACATCACTGGAGGCCTTCACCACCATACAGGATATTCTTGTCAACAAGTGGGACAAGAATTGCACACCTTTGCATTGTTTGGCTCACTCATTGAATCCAAAATATTATAACCATGAGTGCTTGAATGGTGGACCTTCTCGCAGATTCCCTCGTCACATGGATGGTGAAATTGGTGTGGGGATGGACTTCGATACATAGGTAGAGCCTCTGCTCAAGAGTTGGGGAAGCAGAAACATCAGGTGGTTTGGGTTCACTGTGCAAAGAGATATGAACCAAACACTTAAACTTTAGTTTCAAGAAATCCCAATTAGTATCTTCTTTAGGAAATTCACAACAAAGGTGAAGAAATCGATCATAGAAATCCTCAACTGATTCATTAGGCTTCATTTTTAACTGATTAATTCTTTTAAGAACATATCAGTAATCATACCTGTCAAAGGTTTGATAAAGCTCCTGGAGGAAATGATGGAAAGAATGGAAGGAAACAGATTGTAAGGTATGACACCATCGATTAGCATAACCTTCAAGGGTGAGGAAGAAAAGCACATAAGCAAACTTTCATCATCGATTTCGTAAGATTCACAAAATTTAAGAAAATAAAAAATGTGTTCGGCGATGGATGTTCCATCCTCACCATCAAACTTCAATTGAGACAAGTGATAAAGAGGCTTATCAAGGATTGAAAATTAAAAAATGGATAAATTAGAGAAACACCTCGAGAGTATGATTTGAGAATGCACCATTAAAGATAAGAGATTCAAAACAGACTCAATGGGCACAACTTGTCATATGGCCCTCCTTCTAGCACCATTTGTTGATGGGTCTCCCCAATGTGAAGCTGCAATTAGACCTCACGCCGTTTGGAACAGGAGTCCCATCCGAGGTATTGGCCCAACTGGCATATATTCCTATAGATTTGTCTTGGCTACAAAGTTGAGCACAAGAGAGTAATGCACAAGTAATCTCAAATCAAAAAGTGAGTATGCCTTGTGAAATTTTCAGTTGCGGATAATATCAAGGTCCTTCTACCGAAAGGGAAGAGAAAGTGGGCCCTTTAAAGACAGGTAATAGTACTAGTCTAGAAAAGGCACACAAGCATATACATATGAATGAATCGTTGATCAACCAACAAAATAGTTCACAAGGAAGCAATGATTGTTAAAGCAAATAAAACATACCTTCAACAAGATAAGTACCAAAGCCACCGAAATAGTTCAATTTCTTTAGTACAAATGAAAACAACATACATTGCAAACATTTCAAGAATAGTCTTACAATATTCACGACATATGCATGAAAGCGTGTTGGCTCATCGAGCTTCTAAATTAAGTAAAAGTTCCAAGATACATCAAGACAGTAAACACCACTAGCCCTAATATTGGAGCATTAGAGCAATCACTTGCACCTCCAAAACAACTATCCTTCTCTCTAATGCCTAGTAGGAGGAGCCAATGTGAAAATTCTTTTGCATGAACAATGACAGTATATATATAACAAATGAGGTGATCATTCACCTCCCTTGTGACTCTTAGACTCTCCTCATGATTTTTTGACTTCTCTATGACCTTTTGACTTCCTACATGACATTTCACATTACATAGATGACTCTTGGACTTCCACTTTACATTACATTTCTCCCATATAGAATTTACATAATCCACAAAATGATGTGGCACATGATGACTCATGACATGACATGAGATGACACTAATGACATGGACTACATGATGATATGGCAGTGCCTAGTTGTCCTTCTTACTACTTTGTCTTCCTTAAAAGATGTATCCAATACATTGTACTCATGAAAGATATGCTTTGTTCTTCATATCTGCCCTCCAAAGGGTTGTGAATCAGATGGAGTCTTCATGCGGTACTGATCTTTGGTCTTTTGTTGTAATCTAGTATTCCTTCGTCTTCTTGCCTAATGATCATCTTATCTCCTTAGCTCCTTAGGTGTCTTCTAACATGGTCTCCTTCTCCATCTCCTTCATGGTCATCTTTTCATGACATAATAGAATACCTGTGACTACAAACCACCCATGACATGACGACATCAATCCGATAAACCCCTAGCCTAAGATGCTTCATGAAATCACTTGTTAGGTCTAGAACTGGTGACTAGTTGAGTGACTAACTCAGGGATTGCATAGTTCCAGAGGCCAAGGTTCAGGATGGAGGCTTGAGACTGTGCAATGTGTAGTTCAGGATGGCCAAGGTCAAAGGATTGCGCAATTGAATGATTCAAGGACTCACGCTGGAGGCTTGAGCCTTGAGGCTGCGCATTGCGCAGTTCTGGAGGCCTGTGCAAAGGGACTACGTAGTTGAGGGGCTTAAGAGGTCAAGCTTGAGGCTTGAAGTTGCCCAATGTGCAGTTCAAACAGTAGAACAGGCTGAGAGATTACGCAGTTGAGGAGTTCAAGGCCTCAAGCTCGAGGCTTGAAGATTGAAGTTGCCCAATGCGCAGTTGTGGAGGGAGAGAGGCCAAGTGATTGCGCAATTGCACAGTTCAAGAGCTCAAGGCTAAGGCTTGATGCTTGAGACTTCGTAATGCGCAGAGAAGGCAAGGATTGCGCAGTTCTGGGGCTCAAGGACTGGAACTAAACACTGAGACTGCGCAGTGCACAGTTCCAAGAGGCAAGGTCAGGGCTTGAGGGTTGAGACTGCACAATGCGTAGTTCAAGAAGGTTGAGTGAAGTCAAGTTGCCCGGGAACGAAATTTTCCTGATAAGGTTAAGTGTGGGATTAGTGAGGCTTAAGTGAGCAAAGACAAATCTAGATCATGATCACACACTCAGAACAGTCGACGACGTAACATTGATCACTCAAAAACCAAGAACAACATGATGCCCTCAATGCGACAGCAATGCAACATACCTCTCCAAGTGCAACACAAAAGATACACTTTGCGATGAAAGTGACGACACTTGTGTGACAGTGCATGAAAATTTGGGAACAAGTGTACAACATGTCTACATGAGAAGCAGGACTCGTCAACACCAAAGTCACCCCTTTAAACAAGCCAAAACTCCATTTTACATGATAAGCGACACTTCCCATGCCAAAAGATGACATTTTATATATAAAGGGAAAAGTGCGAACGACACTTGCGATATGCGAATGACGGTGAAAACAACACATGTCAGAGCCAAGATAACATGAAAATGACACTAAGTGAAGGCGACAATCGAAAACATGAAAGCAAAACTCGCGAAAGTGAAGGCGCGCAAAAGCGACAATTTGGAAAACTCACTGAAACAAAAGTACAATCACAACCAAAAGTGAGAGATTTTCAATGAAAGTGCACACTAACTGTCGACATGGGTTGATCATTGCACAAGCACAGTCTTGATGGATTGTGTTATGCTTGTACAAGCTTGTGTAAAAGAATGCGCTCATGAACTTGTTGCATACTGAGCATGTGCGAGCAAGTGACTTCGACACTTATAATCCAAGAGGGAGCTCATGGCATCAACCAACCAAGAAGTGACTACGGAACGGCCGATCGCAAGATCCTCAGTAGGTTCCAAAATTCAAGTGTAGGCAAAATTTTGGAGGGTGTTTGTCACAAAGACAACAAGATGGCAAGCAAGTTTCAAACTTCCACCTCCAAGATGAATTATTATGCTACCTGGGCTGCCTTTGCGTTCCTTCAAGTGAGCGTGCTAAGCTGATTTGGGAGGCGCACTACAGTTGGGTCACAGGACACTTTGGGATTGAGAAAATTTTCGTCATACTACAGAAGTATGGTTATTGGCCAAATCTCTGATACAATGTTGGGGAATACATCAAATCTTGCACTACCTGTGCCATCACCAAACCAACCATTAAGAAGCAAGGCTTGTATACTCCTCTACATGTTCCTACCAACCCTGGGAATCCATCTCCATGGACTATATGTCTGGCCTTCCTTCTACCAAGCATGGCAACGACTATGTATTTGTGGTCATCAACATATTTTCTAAGATGGCCATATTGTTGCTTGCAAGAAGAGTATCACAGCAAAGGCCACTGCCAAACTCTTCTTTGAACGAGTGTGGGTACATTTTGGTATCCCGCAGACCATTATATCATATCGGGATAACATATTCCTAAGCGTGTTTTGGTCGAGTCTTTCGTCATTGTTGGACACCAAGCTCACCAAGTCCACTGCATTCCACCCCCAGACTGATGGTCAAACAGAGGTCATCAACAAGATGATTGTACACATACTACACATCTACAACTCTAAGCATCCGCAGACATGAGATGAGAATCTTCCCTATGTGCAACATAGCTATAACAGAGCTCTCCATAGCTTGACTGGCCACAACCACCTTGAAGTGGGCCTGGGATTTCAACCATTATGTCCCCTTGATGTTGCGCTGCCTTTTGCAACTACACAGGAAGAATTTGCCCATGTTCAGTCTGAAGCTAATAAAGCCACCAGGTTAATTGAGCACATTCAGCACATTCGCCAACAAGTTCATGACATCTTGGAGAAAGTCAAAGTCAAATACAAACAATGCCATGATCAACATTGGGTGCCCCATAAGTTTTAGGTAGGCAACAAAGTTTGGTTACATCTGCAAAAAGAGCGCCTCGCCGGAGCCCATCGTAAGCTTCGACCACTCTGGTACGGGCCTTACAACATCACCAAGGTTATGGGAGACAACACTTTCGAGCTCAGTATCCCCCCATTCCTTGGATTGCACCTCATATTCAATGTGGACCGCCTTCGGCCATACTTTCCACCATTGCTGGACACATCAGACATTGTTGAGCAGTTGACACCAACAACACTCAACTCGGACTGCATTGAACAGGCCACAACTGATCGAATCATGGGCACACATATCAAGAACACTCGCAAGCAAAGGATCAAACTGTATCGAGTTGTCAAAGTTGGCTAGCTCTTGCACCAGGGCAAATGGCTCACCAGGGACCAAGATCAGCGAAAGTTTCCCTATCTCATGGAGTCACTCAACACAATGGGGACCATTACTTCCTAAGGGGGGAGGATTGATCCAACTGGATATTGGTGGCCACTCGCCTGTTCCACTTGGACCCCAGCACCATTTCTTTCAATTTCCTTAATTGTAGCACAATTTACTATTTTTGGCAGTTTTTCGAGTCTTAAACTTCCGAAGCCATTTTGAGACCCTAAACGACATTTTTTTGGAAATCAGACAAACCCATAGCCTGTAGCAAGGGTTTGCAATTGAAAGTTGTAGTTCTCAGATAGATATTTCTAACAAGGTATCATACGCGTCAAACGAAGATCGTATGCCAAAGTTACGACCCTAGGAAGTTTGTGTACCAGCTAACTCCAATGGAGCCCACAAACTTTTGGCACTTCATCTCCTTAGGTTAGGTTTTTGGATGTTTGGGGTTTTCCCTTGTTTCTCAACAATAAAAAAGGCCTGTGAGCCTCATTGTAACACAATTCAGAGGCATGTAGCCACCACATCTCTTCTCAAAGATAAGCAACCATCGGCCAAGCTAGTTTATTTCCATTTTGCATGTAAACAAATTTTCAGTATTTTGTTATGTACTAATTGAAGTTCAGTTTTCGATGTAGTTTTGTGTTTTTGTTTAAATTTGTATTTCATTTTGTTCTTGCATAAATCTGGATCATAATGTCACTCTTAGGTTGAGTTGTACTACTAGAGGGCTTTATAAGGTGTAGCGTATCCATATCCCCATCTCTCCTAATTCGATGGTCCTACTCATGATTGGTTGCCATATGTCACAAGAACGTTCATGCTTCATTGTCCCACGAAAAGAAGCAGCTATAAGCTCGAGGCTAATGCAACTAAAATAAAAAAGTGAGAGAGAAAATATAAACTAAAAACAAAAAAGAAAAATGAAGGGATATTAAGGAAAACTCAAAAGCCAAAGCAAACCTTAAGTAAGACCCCCTCACTTTGAGGCCCTTAGCCCAAGTCCTATGCAATAGGATGCATACCTAAAAGGACTAAATGAAAATATCCAAGTCCCAAGCAATGAAATGCATATACAAGAAAAAAGGGACTCAATGAAATGAGGTAGAAAGGGAATAAAGAAAAAACAAGAAAAAGGCAACTAAAGGGGTAGGAAGACACATTGTCAAGGAAAGAGGAACTAAATGCATAAGTGCTCCCTCAATTAGGACACTCATGAGGATGAATATCTTAAAAGACTCACATGACTATGCAATACAATTCATGAGGTTAAATCCCCAAAACCATACCATCTATCACTACACCTATTCGTTGATGTTATTTATTAGAAAATAATTCTCTTATTGGGTACTAGCACATGTATTAGGCGCTAATAATGACCCTCCCATACCTAAACTGGGCAAACTGTATGAGTTTTACAAGTTATTGTTGAGTTTGAAGACAATGCTTAATGCGATCTACCTATTGGCATTTATATTTGACATGACTCACTTTTTAAGTTGCATTGGACTTGTGTACATGCCTCTGAATCAAATGACTACATTGGGTCACTTAACCCCCCTTTGGACAACATACTTTGCATGGCTATGACTTGGTCACTGGTGGGCATTTCACTTTTAGAGCCCCTACACATCATTTTTGAGTGAGTCATCCACTGTAGGAGACCACACATGCCACAATGTGACTTCGAGAATGCATTTATGGAGGATATCTTCTCTTATGAGCACATTTACTTCATTTTGGGAGCATCATTTGCGATCTTTAGACCTATCCACCCATGTATCATATATATTTTATGTATTCTGTAGAGTAACACGGGGTCGCGTCCCCCCACCTAGGGGTTGATTTTCCTCGCCCCTTCGTACTTTGAGGTCGTGGGGACGTCCAGGGGACGTTTACCCACGCTCCCAAAAATAGGAAACGAAGGGAAACGTTAGGGGGGGCGTTTCCTCAAAATTAGGGGTTGAGAGGTCGTTAGGGGTCGTTAGGGGTCATGCGGGGCCCAAAAAACTGAATTTTTTTTAATGAAAAAAAAATGCAAATTTAAAATTTTAATTTTTAATTTTTATGTAGGTCTGTTTTTTTCATTTTTTTCATTTTGTTTTCCTGCCTCCACTGTCGTTGCTGCCTCCGCCGTCGCTCCAACTCCAGTTGTCTCCACCCATAGCTCCAGCTCCAACTGCTGCCTCTGTCGTCACTCCAGCTCTTCCTCGTTGTTGCCTCCCTCCGTTGTCGCTGCCCTCCCACGCTGCTGCCTCAGGCTACCTCCCTCTGTTGCCGCTGTCGCTACCCTCCCACACTGCTGCCTCCCTTCGCTGCCACTGCCGCTACCTCCCTCCGCTGTCATTGCCCTGCCACGCTGCCACTGCCCTCCATTCCTCCACGAACCTTAGTGTCGGTAAGGCTCACGACCACTGTATTTTAAATTTTAAATTTTGATTATTATTATTATTATTATTTTTTAAATTTGTTTGTTTGCATTGTGCAATGCTATGGTATTTTTTTTAAAGGTTAAATTTTTTTATTTTTTTAGTTTAAAAAATCAAAATGATAGGCATAAATCATAAATGATACAGTGAACACAGTTACAGTGTTACAAATGCTGCAACAAAAAAAATTGCAACGTTTTTAACACAGTAACTACTAACAGTAAGCTGTAAGTTGGTAACTAGTCTTTCTTGTGCCTTGTGCCTTGTGCCTGTAAATTTTTTTTTTGAAGTCTAGAAGTTTTATTCAATTTTTATTTTCTTTAATTTATTCATTGAATGATGAATCATACTATTTTAAAATTAAAAATTTCTAAATCAATTCAATAATTAAAAAAACATATATTTCGAAATTGAAAATTTTAATTTATTTGCAATTGCAGCTTACAAGTTTGAAGTTACAAGTTAATATTTATTCTGAGCCGGAACAATGAGCCAAAGTCATTCCCATAACAGTGGTAACAATGACAGCACCTATAGTGCTAATGAGTCAGAAGATGCACAAGAAGAAATTCAAAGCAATCACAAGAGTACAGGAAATAGGCCTGTAGATTATGAAAGCCCACCAAGAGATCTAGAAAAATTTGCAAAGGGGACATTTAATCCTCAAAAACCACTTCTAACCTATGCAACCAAACTTTCTAAAAAAAATCCAAAAGTTGGTGGTGTCTCGTGTGATTGGGTCTGCAATATTTGTGGGCATCACTTTGTTGGCAGCTATAACAAGGTGAAGCAACATATTTTAGCAATCACAGGTAAAGGAGTCAATATGTGTCTCTCAAAGAACCTGACTCTAGCTCTAAGAGAGCAACTTTGGAGACTAAAAAGGGCAGCCACTTCAAAAGGATTGTTTTCTAGCAGAAATGTTGATCCATCTAGTGCTTCATCAAAAAAGACAAAGGGTTCTATAGGTGCATCTCGTTCTTCTGGAATGGGTGTTACAGTGTCTGGGATGTACAATGTTCTAGATCGAGATGACACAGATGATGCAATTGGCAAATTTCTTTTTGCCGATGGAATTCCCTTCCATGTTGTTCCTTCACCTTATTACAAGAAAATGGTCCAAGCAATTGCAAAAATAGGGCCTTCATATATACCACCTGGAGAACATAAGCTAAGAACATCAATTTTAGATAGACAAGTGTCTAAAATTAATGTGCAAAAATAGAGAATGAGACAAACATGGTTGAGGTTTGGTTTCTCCATTGTTATGGATGGATGGATTGACATCCAAAAATGCCCACTAATCAACATCATAGTGACATCTAGAGAAGGTCCATTCTTTCTTAAAGTTTTTGATTGTTCTGGAAAGCGCAAGGATGCATCTTTCCAATTTGAGCTTTTTCGAGAAGCTAGAGGATGTTGGTGTTGATAGTGCGGTGCAAGTTGTGGCAGATGCAACAGCAGTTTGTAGATCAGTTGGATTATTGATTCAAAGCAGGTATCAACATATTTTTTGGACTCCTTGTTGTGTGTATGCACTCAATAATGCACTAAAGGACATCGACAAAATTCAGCAGATATATTTTTGGTGATAGCTGCTAGAGATGTGCAGATGTTTATCTGCAACCACCACAACCCCTTGGCCATGTACAGAGCTCACACAAGGAATGAATTCCTCAAGCCCACCGATACTAGATATGCTAGCTATTTTCTCTTATTGGAGAGGATGTCAGAGCTACAAGCACCACTACAATCCTTGGTTGTGAGTTCAAAGTGGGGAAGGTGGTCAGAATCAAAGACAGACTCACGAAAGAAGGTCAGGCTTCAGGTGTTGGACAATGATTGGTGGGCGGATTGTGCTTATTTGGTGTCATTCTTGGGCCCTATTGTGGAGGTCATTCGTTACACTGATTCAGATTCTCCTAGTGTTGGAGAAATCTATGAGACCTTTGATAGCATGTTGGGTCATGTGAAGGCAGCGATTCAGTAGAGGGAGCCCTCATTAGAGTTCTATACATCTCAGATTCGACCCATCATTCAGCGTAGGTGGGATCGCATGAACACACCTTTGCACATGGCAGCATATGCATTAAACCCAAAATCGTATGTTGAAAGGCCTGGGAGAGTACCTCGTATTGATGATCCAGAGGTAAAGAATGGCTTCCTAGCTACAATTACAAAGATGTACAGTGAGGAGGGGGCAAAGTTGCGAAGACAATTTGTTCAGTTTGCATCTCTTAGTGGCCCCTTCAACACACATGGTGCTCGGGTAGATCGCATAGATCTAGACCTAGATGACCCGATTGGTTGGTGGAGGATGAATGGGGATGGTGCTCTAGAGCTCAAACATCTAACTATGTGTTTGTTGTCTCAGATTGCTAGTTCCTCTGCAGCAGAGAGGAATTGGTCCTCATATAGCTTCATCCACTCTATCAAGAGGAACAGGCTTACCTCTAAAAGAGCTGAGAAGTTAGTTGTCGTGCACAGTGCCCTACGTCTTGAGCATAGGAAGACACCCGAGTATTTGAAGGGACCAGCAACACGATGGGATGTTGATCCATAGGATGATGCACAGGTTGATATGGAGGAGATACTTGATGAGACACAGATGGGGTTGGTTGGTGTGCCACTTAGTATGTTTGAGAATCCAAGTGATTCTGATTCAGATGGTGACATGGTTGATCTTGATATATTCGTGCAACAGCTAGATGCAGAGACTAGTGGGGCGTTACCTTGTTCAATTATGCTCATTTATGATGATATCATTTGATATTCATATGTTATGTTATTAACTTATTTGGTTTTAAGTTTTATGTTTCAGACTTGAGTTGTAGACTTTAGTTTAAACTTTATTTTGAATCTTGATATAATATGATATCTTAAACTTTATTTTAATTGTACATTGCTAGTAGTTACAAAGTTACAAACTTACATGTATGATTGTATGATGTATGTTTTAAGTTTTAAATTTGTTTCAGTTATATGATTCATCGATTTATAATTTTATCATTTATCCTTCATGATGTAAGTGTTATATAATGATAATGATAAAGACAGTTACATTATAAATATTAAATTTTCAATGATATATAATATTTTTATATTTTATAATTTTTATGACCCCGATGTCCCCCCACGTTTCCTCAAAATTGGTAGGGAGTGTTGAGATTTTGTGTATTTGGGGTAGCATCAGTTGTGCTCTAGGTCCCAAATTTTGAGGAAGGACTAGAGTTCACCTGATCTACAAGACCCAGAAATGGATTTGGGAAATTTCATCTAGTTTAGGAGATATTAAATTAATTAATTATTTTAATGTAATTCCTAAGTTAAAACTCAGGAAAATAAAATAATTAAACTGAATTTAATTAAAGATGTGATAAAATTGTCTTAAGTCACACGGATCAAGCTTTCTTTTAATCTTAGCCATTGATTAAAGATTTAATCTTGGTTGTTGATTTGTCAATGAGAAAAGTATAAAGGAAAGGCTTGGGGTCATTTGTAAAACACACAGAGGCAGAGCACTGAAGCTAAGCTGAGATTCTAGGGCGGGGTTGCCAAGAATTCTCAAGTGTTTCAGTTGCAGAGGGGAATTTAGACCAAGGGGATGATCTGATCCTGGGGTCTAGAATACACAAGAAGCATAGAAGAGATCAGGAAAGACAACGCAAAGGAAGGCAGCGACAGGAGCAGCAGTTGGCAGTAGCAGCGGCAAGGACGGCAGCAGCAGCAAGGACAGCGTGATTTTCAGAAAACCCTTTAGGGATTACGCAGAGACCCTTAGGGGCAGCGTAGTGACTACGTCACCCAATCTGGGTTAACGCAGTCCCTTCCAATGATAGCACTGAGCATTTGGAGGCCTTCAAAGGTTGATGCAGTGTCTTTCAGAGACAGATCTGGGGTTTCTAGGCCTAGATCTGGCTGAGTTTTGTAAATCCCGTTTGAGGGTGTGGATCAGTCAATATTTTTGGTCTTAGATCAGCTAGGTGCTGCAGATCTAGAGTTTTCTCTGTAGGGTTTTCCAAATCTAGAACCTAGAGTTGTGTATTCAGAAATATTCTTAATAATAGAGCCCTCCAGCAGCCAGAGACCGGTTTTCCCACATTGGGTTTTTCCGGGGACAGTTTGTCCAGAAATAACTGTCACTTTGTCTATGTGTGCATGTGCTTATTCTAGATCTGAATTGGTAGAGATCTGTTATGTGTTTTGCTTTGATGTTAACTTGAATTTATTCAATTGATAACTTGTATAAGTAGGAGAAGCTTAACCAGATTAACAGAAATAATTTCTGCATAAGAATTAAGATTCAGAAATTTCTACATGGTTTCGGAGCAATTGCAGATCTAGAAGGGTCACCAGCTGAAGAATCTGAAGGATCTAGTTGCAGAAAGCAACTGGAAAGGCAGCATAAAAGCATATCTGAAGGGACAGCGCAGTTTTCAGGAAGAGATTCACGCAGAGGGAAGGGTGAAGTTGTCCAGTGCTGTGTCCTAGCAAGCCCACACAATTATTGCACAGAGGCAGCTCAGAAACAGCGTTGGTTGGGTCTGAAGCCGGCCACTATGATTCAAATCTGAATCTGTGAGATCCAAAAAAGTCTACAGAAAATTCAGAAGAGCTGGTGGGGTTAAACTTCTGAAGTTTTCAGATTTTTAACCTTAGCACAAGTGACAAAGTTTGGGAAGAGATCAGCTTCTCAGAGAGTTTCTTGCCAAAGGAAACTTGCAGTTTGGTCAGAGGATCAAAGAAGAAGCTGAATCATAGTTGATTTGGTAGATTTCCAAGGAGGGAAATCAAGTGTCAGAGGGAGCAGAGGGTTCCCAGTTCGAAAAGGACCCTAGATCCAAGATCTCTAGCATAGAGAAGAGGAGCTCCGACACATTCTAAGCAGATGGCTCCTCATGGACTGCATGATCAGGATAGGCTAGAGGTCCTCTCAAACTTTTCGGTATCGAAAGCTAGGATCCTGATTGTCCTAGAGGCATATGGTCTAAGAGATGATGGAGAGCAGGCCCTGGCCACAACGACAGATGCGGATCTCCTACGGAAGCATAGAGAAGTTGTTGGGCATGCCAAGTAGCTGATAATGGACAGTATCAAGGACCATATTGTACCACACATAGCTGAGAAGAAGACAGCTAATGAGATGTGGAAGGCCTTGACTTCCCTATATGAGGGAAAATCAGTCCAAAGAAAGATGTTGTTGGAGGCCCAAATGAGGTCATTCATGATGACCAAGGGAGAAGACATCAAGCATTTCCTCTTCAGATTGCAGTCAATCAGGGATCAGTTGACTGCAATGGGTGCAACCGTAGATGATGCAGTGATAGTCAGGACTGCCCTCAATGCAGTCACGGATGAGTGGGAAACCTTTGTCCAAAGTATCTTGGGCAGAGCGGACCTCCCAGATTGGGACAGATTGTAGTTGATCCTGCGACAAGAAAAACTATGAAGTTTCACCAAGAAGCAACACAGCCCTGCATTGAGCAAGGTTAAGAAGGAAGAGGAGGAAGAAGCAGTCTTAGCATCGAAGAAGCAGCCAAAGAAGAAGAAGGATCTTTCTAAGATCAAGTGCTTCCAGTGTGGCGAAATGGGATATTTTGCCAGCCATTATCCAGAAAAGAAGAAGGACAAGGAAGCATCTTCTTCCAAAGCAGCAGTGGCAGATGATGGGTCAGGAGATGATGTAGCCATGAGTGCTCATGAACCACAGAGGTGGGGTGACATGGACATGTAGAGGAGCTACAGGGAAGTGAGGCGGGATCCTTGAGCAGCTCATCTCTTAGATCAACAAGCGAGCTACGACAGCCTTAAGACAGTAGTGGGACAAGTGGAGCAGTGGGTGCATAAATCATATATGAGGCAGAAGCAGAGGCAGATCTGAAGGCTGGGAGGAGCAGCGCAGAGCAAGCAGCAGCAGCGTAGAAGCAGTAGTAGCGCAGAGGCTGATGTGACTTCAGCAGCGCAGAGAAGTGCTGCTTACACAGTGCAGAGCTGCAGCATCGCAGAGAGCTTCAGAGGGACAGCGCATTGCAGCAGCAACATGATAGATATCAGCACAAGGAGCTTATGTGATTTCAGTAGTGCAGAGGGAGTTTGATTACGCAGGCAGAGTTGTAGTTGTGCATCGTTCTTTAAATGCCAGCACAGATCTATAGCCTATGGAGCTTTAGTGATGAGGATGCAGCCCATCTGACTTGTTTGTCAAAGATTAGGCAAAAGATTCAGTTGTTTCTCTCAACAACTGAAGTTGTAGTGCAGCAGATCAGCGGTGGCAGTGCTATGAGCAACACAGATGCAGCATATTGAGAGGGAGTTACAGTACAGTGGTTGCAGTGGCAGTGGCAGAGTCATGAGCAGTAGTAGAGTAGAGTTGAGTGGCAAGAGGCCACGCTTCAGCAGCACAGAACCAGTGCCCAAAATCATGTAATGCATAAGTGTGATGTATTGCTAGAGCACACCCTTGATGCTAAGAGGGAGTGTTGAGATTTTGTGTATTTGAGGTAGCATCAATTGTGCTCTAGGTCCCAAATTTTGAGGAAGGATTAGGGTTCACCTGATCTACAAGACCTAGAAATGGATTTGGGAAATTTCATCTAGTTTAGGAGATATTAAATTAATTAATTATTTTAATGTATTTCCTAAGTTAAAACTTAGGAAAATAAAATAATTAAAGTGAATTTAATTAAACATGTGATGAAATTGTCTTAAGTCACACGGATCAAGCTTTCTTTTAATCTTAGCCATTGATTAAAATTTTAATCTTGGCCATTGATTTGTCAACGAGAAAAGTATAAAGGAAAGGCTTGGGGTCATTTGTAAGACACACAGAGGTAGAGCACTGAAGCTAAGCTAAGATTCTAGGGCAGGGTTGCTAAGAATCCTCAAGTGTTTCAGCTGCAGAGAGGGGAATTTAAACCAAGGGGATGATCTGATCCCGGGGTCTAGAATACACAACAAGCAGAGAAGAGATCAGGAAAGACAGCACAGAGGAAGGCAGCAGCAGGAGCAGCAGACGACAGCAGCAGCAGCAACAGCACGGACAACGTGATTTTCAGGAAACCCTTCTGGGGTTACGCAGAGACCCTTAGGGGCAGTGTAGTGACTGCGTCACCCAGTCTGGGGTAACATAGTCCCTTCCAATGACAGCGTTGAGCATTTGGAGGCCTTCAGAGGTTGACGCAGTGTCTTTCAGAGGCAGATCTGGGGTTTCTAGGCCTAGATCTGGTTGAGTTCTGTAAATCCCATTTGAGGGTGTGGATCAATCAGTATTTTTGGTCTTAGATCAACTAGGCGCTGCAGATCTAGAGTTTTCTCTGTAGGGTTTTCCAGATCTGGAACCCAGAGTTGTGTATTCAAAAATATTCTTAATAATAGAGCCCTCCAGCAGCCAGAGACCAGTTTTCCCACATTGGGTTTTTCCGGGGACAGTTTGTCCAGAAATCACTGTGACTTTGTCTATGTGTGCATGTGCTTATTCTAGATCTGAATTGGTAGAGATCTGTTATGTGTTTTGCTTTGATGTTAACTTGAATTTATTCAGTTCATAACTTGTATAAGTAGGAGAAGCTTAACCGGATTAACAGAAATAATTTCTACATAAGAATTAAGATTCAGAAATTTCTATAGGGACCTTTTGCATAGGCCACTCTCGCGTTTCCCCGCTCCCTCGCCCCCACCTCCAGGGTACTTAGTGGAACATTGGTATTGTGACCTTATCTCTAAGGCTTATAAGAGATAAAGGCATCAATTTGTTCCTTGGGGATTTTTGCTAGGAAAAAAATATTATTTTAATGAGAAGGATGCTAGATCTCTCATGTAAATAAGAGAGCACTTTTCATTTGTAACTCATAACTAGAAGTTGTTAAAAACAAATAGTTTCTTTGGATGGATAGCTACAATGGCTTCTTGAGGAGATATGTTGTGAATGGCTTTACAACTTTATGAATTCTCATGATTAGGGTTTATGGATAAAAACAATTTATTGAGTAAGTGATCTAACTTAATCTTGTTGGATGTTGTTTATGGATGATTTTAAGCATGGTGGTGCATTCTCTTCATATTGTTCTTGGATAAATCCCTTCTTTAAAACCCTTGGATGATTACTAGAGGGATATCTTCCCTTCAACCATTTTGAAGTTTATAAGGTACTAGGTGGATCTTCTAGGGTTTGTAGGTGACAACTTTAAATATCACACTAGATCTACTTACATCCTCTTAATGTTGATGTTTTAGGTAGCATCTGAAGTATTCTCACATGTGGGGCAAGTGGGCTACGTGATGGGGCTTTGCACCCATAGACCCATGGTATTTCCCATGGTATTCTAATGACCCATGCTATTACTCATGGTATTTTGATGACCCATGGTATAGACCCATGGTATTGCACTCTTTAGAAAAGTACAAGTACAAGGGTGAGAAATTCATTCGTGTGGCTCAGCAAGAGAGCATATTCTGGCCAAGAGGCCTTGTTAAGGGTTAGAAGGGTTGAGAGGGCCAAGCGAGCCAACAAGGGTAGAGGATTACGAGCAAGAGGCTCCTAAATTTGAGTATGGACCAGCAACAGGGACATAGCCTGTAGCTCTGGAGGAGGAGTGAGATGTTCCTTCGAGCTCTACCATGTTGAGAAATCTAGGGCAAAGATATTAGACGATTTCTCTTATAATGATAACTGCTTGTGAGGACGTTTTACTTTTCTTAATTAGGTTCTTTGTTAAATATGGCAACTAGGGCCAAACTCCATGTTGCACTGCTCATATGATGGAGATGATATTTTTGTTGGATTCCTCTTTCGGAGAGGTGCAAGATTGATCTAAACATCATTTTGTTCGGATGAGCAAAAGTTGGATTTTGAATTTATTTTCCACACATGTGCAATTTGTTAAGGTCGGCCTGAATTATAATGTAGGCTCACAAGGCCCAAAAGATGTGTCACACACCCTCAGTCATGGATATAAAAAGGAGAGACATGTTGCTCATTTCATCATCCACTCATCTCACACATCTCTCTCTCATCTGATTGGTTCGTACAGCCTTAGAAGCTTCTCTCTCCTCCACTCGTGTGAAAACAGGAAGCTGTAATTTTCGGACTGGTTTAGGGCTTTTCGGGACAGCGTTGACTTTGGGTCAACTCTCACCTTTTGACTGTGTTTTTAGGGCAGAAATCCTATCTGAAGAGGCTGTAGCTGGAGGCACAAAAATCGAGGCAAGACGTTGAATTTGACTGTAGTTGACAGCAGCATTGACTGTTGTTTTGACCGCAGAGTTTGACTTCTGCGTTGACCAGTTTTGTGGATTGTTTTGAGGTGTGTTTCACTTTGACTGAAGGCCGAATTTGACCAAGGTTGACCGAGCTTGATTGGAGGTTGAAGCGTTGGTTTGATCAGCAAAGTCTTTGCTGGCTAGGGCATCCTATTGACAGTTGTAAAATACATTTTCTCTCTCTTTGTTGAATAAGAATTTTTATAAGAATTCTTGTGTCTCTTGTCTTGGCTTGTCTTCTGTCGATTTATTTTATGTTCTATCAACATTTCTGTCAATGGTTATGTGATTGCAAATTGAATTGGGCTAATAAGAAAGATTGAAGTAAATTGCTCTAAGCATAGAACATACCATGGTTAACTAAAATTAACATGGTATCGGAGCTAACGTGAAGACAAAGCCCAAGCAAGAGTGAGAAGAGCAATCACCGAAGTTGAATAGACAAGGACCAGGGCCGATGACTTCCTCAAATCCGATGACAAGCTGAATGATCAAGATGTTATGGATTATGTGTTGGGAAAGATCATCGAGCCTTCATCTACTGCACCGGTTGCCACTAAAAAAAAGTACAAGAAAGGGGAAAACAAGGCAAAGGAGATCATCAGGGATTCTATTCATAAGCACTTGGTTGCTTATATCTCCGAGCTGGGCACATCTAAGGAGATGTATGATAAGTTGCTTAGCATGTTCAGGGCTAGCAATGCTAATCAAATTATCTTTTTTAAAAACAAGCCGAAGAACATCAAGATGGACAAGGGAGAGTCCATCCAATCCTACTTCATGAGGATCACCGAAATCAAGAATGATCTCTTAGCTATTGGAGAGGCTATGACTAACTGAGAGCTCACTCTCATTTCTCTTGGAGGACTTCCCTGGCCATGGTATGTATATAATACTACTATTCTCAATAATAATATAATTATTGATTTTGATGAATTGTTGACGAGATGCACTCAAAAGGAGACAAGGACGATGGAGAGAGACCATCCCTCAAATGGGAATGGAAGTGACCCTACTACCTTCACCACTCATGCAAAGAAGAGGAATAATGTTGGTTTGAGAAATCAAAATCATGGAAGAGCGGATCCCAAAGGAAGGAAGGGAAGATGTTACAATTGTAACAAGTTTGGTCACTATGCAAGAGAGTGCCTCAATAAAATGGACTCTCCCCGAGATGATGACTATAACAACAACTGTAACTTCGAGGGGAATGATCAAAGGAACAACAGGTTCAAAGGAAAGAGGAAGGCTCCCTTTGATCAAAATAGAAATGGAAATGGTCAACCGTTCGAGAGGTCAAGAAATTCCAGGTATGATGAATCCAATGTTGTTGATAATAAGAGAAATGAATATATTCTTATATCTGCCCTCTCTGCTGCATCTCCTCCCGACACCCTGGATAACTAGTTGATTGATAGTGGTGCCTCAAGGCACTTCATTGGATATAAAGAGGCTCTCTGATTTGATTGAAAAGGATACTAATTTGGAGATTATCCTTGGAGACAATGTCACCTATCCCGTGAAAGGGACAAGGACTATGACCCTTCATCTCAATCAAGGTCAAGTCCTCCGTTTGCAAGATGTGTTGTACATTCCTGACTTGAAGAAGCATCTAGTGTCTATCTCGGCAATGGAAGACAAAGGATTCAAAGTGGCATTCATCGATGGAAAGGTACGCATTTGGAAGAGGAACTTCAAAGAAGCGTTCACTCTTGGTTTCAAGGTTGATACACTCTATCAGGTTGGAGGAAGTCTACTGGGAGCCATGACATGCAACACAACTCTTCAATCCAAGCTATGGCACCAGAGGTTTGCACACCTTCATTATAAATCCCTTCGCGAAGCAAGAAAGGTGGTGACACGTATGCCCGATTTCAAAGATGATCATGAAGGCATACGTCAGGGTTGTACCGAAGGAAAGCATACAAGGGGACCATTACCCTCTAGTGTCACAAAGACAGCTAATATTTTACAATTGAT
Source organism: Pinus albicaulis (assembly GCA_034641835.2). Taxonomy (NCBI): domain Eukaryota; kingdom Viridiplantae; phylum Streptophyta; class Pinopsida; order Pinales; family Pinaceae; genus Pinus; species Pinus albicaulis. The sequence continues at coordinate 227,209,222 of CM076572.1, read as the reverse complement.
TCATTCTGATCTATCTAGTATGCTGCCCATAACATCCTTGGGAGGATTCTTATATTATATCACTTTTATAGATGACTTCTCCCGCAAAACTTGGATATACTTTTTGAAGAAAAAGGACGAAGCATTCAAATGGTTCCGCACGTTCAAGGCCTTGGTTGAAAATCAAACTGCGAAGAAGATCAAAATTTTGAGGACCAATAATGGAACCGAATATGAGTCAAATGAATTCAATGACTATTGCAGGGAAGTTGGCATTAGGAGGGAGACCCCTACTATGTATACTTCCAAACAAAATGGTGTTGCTGAAAGGAAGAATAGAACCATTTTGGAAGTTGCCTGTGCCATGCTATATGACCAAGGTCTTCCAAAGTTCCTATGGGGAGAAGTTGCCAACACCGTTGTGTATGTTCAAAATAGATGCCCACATTCTGCATTGGACTCCAAAACTCCCGAAGAAGTCTTCTCTGGTAAGAAGCCTGATGTCTCTCATTTTAGAGTTTTTGGAAGTCCAGTATATTTTCATGTGCCGAAAGAAAAGAGAAGCAAGTTGGATGCTTATGGAAAGAAGGGAATGTTTGTGGGCTACAGTGAAAACTCGAAGGCATATAGAATCTATGTGCTTGGTCAAAGAGAAGTGGAGATATGTCATGATGTCACCTTCGATGAAGATGTAGCGCTTAGGAAGGTTAGAGATCTTCCTATCTCAAAGGAAGACAAAGAAGAAGAAGAAGCTGGAAGGCAGGATGAACTGATGCCTGAAGTTGAAGATCTGATGGATCATATAGATGCACCTTCTTCAAATAAAAGGAGACCCTCGTGGGTTAGAGACACTCTCAAAGATGTCGAGAGACATATTACTCCAAGTGGAACATTCCATGAAAGTAAGAAGCCAAATAGGTACCAAGGGTACCTAGCAGCCATGAGCACTATTGTACAATCTAAGCCTGGAACATTTGCAGAAGTCGTGAAGCATCAAGTTTGGAAGGATGTTATGCACGAGGAATATGAGTCAATCATGAAGAATGATGTCTGGGATGTGGTCCCTAGACCGAAGGACAAATCTGTTGTCACCTCGAAATGGCTCTTCAAGATCAAGCATGGAGCTTATGGAAGTGCTGAAAAGTACAAGGCAAGATTTGTTGCCCGAGGCTTCTCTCAAAAGGAAGGCATAGATTATGATGAAACGTTTGCACCTATTACCCGCTACACCACCATCCGATCGATCATTGCCATTGTTGCATCGCAAGGATGGAGTCTACATCATATGGATGTGAAGACTGCCTTCGGTTCGAAGTTCAAGATAGAGAAACATATGTATGAAGGTTGAAGAAAGCCCTCTATGGGTTGAAGCAAGCCCCCAGGGCTTGGTATGAGAGGATCGATAGCTACTTGATGAAGTTGGGCTTTACTCAAAGTGATGTTGATGCAAACCTTTATTTTAAGGTTGATAATGACAAGCCTCTCATTCTGGTTCTATATGTGGACAATCTCTTCCTGACAGGTGTTGACCCTCTCATTCATCAATGTAAGAGGGGGCTAGCTTCCGAGTTCGAGATGAAGGATCTAGGACTAATGCACTATTTCCTAAGCTTGGAGGTCTGGCAAAAGCCAGATTTTCCTTTCTCAAGGAAAATATGTTGTGAAGCTGCTGGAGAGATTTTGGATGGTAGACTGCAAGTTCGTGACTACTCTGATGGAACTCAACTTTAAGAAGTTGTGTGGAAGTGTTGTTGTGCCCGAGTTGGGAAATCCCACCGAGTATCTACTATCGTCAACTCGTGGGGGCCTTGATGTTCTTAGTGAACTCACGTCCGGACATATGTTTTGCAGTGAACATGTTGAGTCAATACATGGTTGAGCCTCATCATATTCACTGGATTGGTGCCAAGAATCCCTTGAGATATCTTCAAGGCACAATCAACCATGGGCTGAGATACACTGACGGGAGTATGAGGCTCCATGGATATACCAATGTCGATCGGGCAAGCAGTGTGATCAATCGTAAAATCACATCTAGATGTTGCTTCACCCTAGGTTCTGCTTCGATCTCCTGGATGAGCAGGAAGCAGAAATTGGTTGCTTTGAGCACCGCGAAGGCCAAATGCATTGCAGCAAGCATGACCTGTTGTGAAGTTGTTTGGTTGAGAAAGCTCTTCAGTGAGTTGTTGTGGCATGTGTTGGATACCACCATGATCCTTTTGTGACAACCAAAGTGGGATTCGTCTTTCTGAGAATCCTGTGTTCCACAACTGATCCAAGCATATTGATATTAGGTACCACTTTATTTGCGACATGGTACAACGAGACACCGTAAGGCTCCATCACATTGGTACTGATGAGAAGGTCGCAAATATTCTCACGAAGCCCCTAGGGAAGGTCAAATTCTTAACGTTCCGTGAGAAGCTTGGTATTGTGGACAGATCCTATTGTGAGGGTCTCGCTTGAGTTGGACTATGAGCTCTGGGAGCTCCATGGGGCTTGGGGATAGCTACTTGGAGTTATAAGCAACCACAGGGCTAGGTTCGCTTTACCTTGTTGGTGTGCTCTTTCGCCACCGTTATGATATTGAGTTGGTTCACCCTCTTTTTTATCGATGCCACACATGCATCCTACCCATGTAGTCCAGGACTCATGGGAAGTACCTCTCATCTGGCCAATGAGTTGGGAAATGAGGATAGAGACCATAGAATTACCGATAGACGCATCGTGTATTGTCGTACTCTCTATGTCTGGGATGGGATGTGTCCAACAACTTGATTTGGGATCAAATTTGGTTGAGGTTTCTACCTCTAAATTGACTTCGGATCAGTGGAGAGCAGCAAGGTCTTTGTGACTCGCTCTCGATCATGGTTGAGGTTTTTACCTCTAAATTGACTTTGGGTTAGTGGAGAGTGGTAAGGTCTTTGTGACTCTTTCGATGATATTTTCTTATTATTTCTTCTATAGCAAAGCAGAGCCAGCAAAGCAGAGACAGTAGGATGACACAAGATTGCATGATGATATATGATAGTACATGATGGTACTGGATGACAAGATTACACACGTGGACAGATGGAGTTCTCCTTAGTTGAGAGGGAGTGTTAAATTTGGCAACTAAGGCCAAACTCCATGTTGCACTGCTCATATGATGGAGATGATATTTTTGTTGGGTTCCTCTTTCGGAGAGGTGCAAGATTGATCTAAAGATCATCTTGTTTGGATGAGCAGAAGTTGGATTTTGAATTTATTTTCCACACATGTGCAATTTGTCAAGGTCGGCTAGAATTGTAATGTAGGCTCACAAGCCCAAAAAGATGTGTCACACACCCTCAGTCATGGATATAAAAAGGAGAGACATGATGCTCATTTCATCATTCACTCATCTCACACATTTCTCTCTCATTTGATTGGTTCATACAGCCTTAGAGGCTTCTCTCTCCTCCACTCGTGTGAAAACAGGAAGCTGCAATTTTCGGACTGGTTTAGGGCTTTTCTGGACAGCATTGAGTTTGGGTCAACTCTCACCTTTTCACTGTGTTTTAGAGGGCAGGAATCTGATCTGAAGAGGCCGCATCTGGAGGCACAAAAACCGAGGCAAGACGTTGACTTTGACTGCTGCTGACCCCAAGGTTGACCATGACATTAACTGTTGTTTTGACCGCAGAGTTTGACTTTTTCATTGACTAGTTTTGTGGACTGTTTTGACATGTGTTTGACTTTTACTAAAGGTCGAATTTGACCAAGGTTGACCGAGCTTGATTGGAGGTTGAAGTGTCAGTTTGACCAACGAAGTCTTTGTCGGCTAGGGCATCCTGTTGACTGCTGTAAAATACATTTTCTCTCTCTCTCTGTTGAATAAGAAGAATTATAAGACTTCTTGTGTCTCTTGTCTTGGCTTGTCTTCTGTCGATTTATTTTATGTTCTATCAACATTTACTGTTAATGGTTATGTGATTGCAAATTGAATTGGGCTAATAAGAAAGATTGAAGTAAACTGCTCTAAGCATAGAACATACCATGGTTAACTAAAATTAACATTCTTTTTGTACTTAATTATTATTATGCGTTCTTCTTCATCAAACAACTACCAAACCATAAAGAACAATGTGACAAAGGACACAAGACCTAGGCGATCAGCCAAGGCCAAAACCTCTCCAACCCGAGAGGAAAACCCACAAGAATTCTTCTTCTTATAGAATCTTCAATTGACGAATTCCAAGACCTAGACCCTTGACCAAGCACCCCTCCAAGACTAAGTCAATGCTTTCTCTTTAAATAGTTTCTTCTTCCAGCAACTTAGACCTACTCAGTAACTGTAACTGCAACTGCAACTATAACTTCTACTTGCCCACAAACTGCAACTTCCACTTACCCACAAACTGCAATTTCAACTTGCCCAAAAATTGCAACTTCAACTACAACTGCAACTTCAATATGCCCAGAAAAATACAACATCTCTTCTTCGCTTGGGTAGATTCTCTCTCTTAGAGAATTCGGCGTCCAAAACTATTCTTGGTGACCTTACTTCAATTCTGCAACTCAGCTTCATTGCAACAATATGTGCCCTAATTCCTTCGCACATGTGGAGAGAAGTAGCCCAAAACCAAATCCAAAACTTTGAATTTTCTCCTTCTTTAGTCTTCCTCTTCTTCGCACTTCCTTTCGCCCATAAGATCGAACTTCTGTGAGTGAGAGTGTCTTCTCCAAATGAGGTCGAGGTCTTCTTTATATAGGCTTCACATAGGGTCGAATTGCTTCCTTTAGGTCGACTAGAAGTTTCCTTAGGCCAACTTGAACTTTGTGCCATGACGAGGTCTTGGAGGGTCTTTTGACTTGATTATGACTCAATAAAATTTTCTTTGCAATATGTAACATGTCCAAGTGAGTCATTCATACATGACAATGACTCAATGACTTTATAACAAACCTAGAAGCACTCAATGGGTGTTTTGACCTATAAAAATAAATTCTCTTGAGCATGAAACCCATGCCTCAAGACTTCCAATAATAAATTTATTTTTCTCTTTTAATTGAAAGCAAGAGCTATATCCTTCTATAGGTGATAGCCATAGACTTTCTATTTCAGCTATCTTTCACGCTTCTTTATAACAAGCTCTTGCTTTCAATTGTATGTTTCTATGATGCCATCTCCTAACATGATGCATCTTATCATGCTTATAATGTTTCCTACCATGATAGCTATATTTCACAAAAAATTGAAAAGAACTAGGTGGAGAAGACTTATCTTAATAGTAGTAGAGATCTTTTACTTCCTCCTTCTTGGGTGTCTTCTTTTTAGCTTCTTCCACTTCTTCAATGATATGGGCTTCGTCCCTTCCTCTTTTGTTGTTGTCCTTCTTGAGCTTAGGAAAATCTCTCTAGTAGTGCCCATATCCTTGACATCCATAGCATTGAATCTTCGACATATTCATCTTCTTCTTTTTTTGAAGACCAAACTATTGGGGACTAAAAAATTAAACCATTCTACTGCATCCGTCCGGTTAGTTAACCAACAACACCACGCTCGCCTTGACTTCTACCCAACATTGTAACCTGCATGCAACTGTCATTGCTTACTTGCAGCGACTAGCCTCCACAACTCCATTGCAATCCAACGCAGCAATGCCACCATCTTAGACAAGCGCACCCTCCTGCTGCTATTGACTCCCACAGTGCATTGTTGTTTGACTTAGAGTAACAACTCTGATCCCCCACTGCAGCACCGCCACACTTCCCGTACACCGGATCTTATCAGTCGCCCCAGCCATTGATTATCCCTTTACCATGGACGAATGATTTCCGATCCCTTCTTCCCCACTGCCTTTCGCACCTGAATTCGCTATCAACCAACATAACACCATCCTCAATCATAGTCCATCGCCAAATCGCCATTGCCATTCCTTCTACCATTCTCTCTACAAACTGTCTGCCACGCCTTCTCACCCATGCACTATTGGCAGCTACGCCCCACACGCCACTGCCATTGGACAGTTGTTTGCAGCCTACCCAGCCCATGACCAAGCCGCCTCCACACCGACAACCACTACCACAGACACCGCAGTTGTAGCCGCCAAACTCACACCTCTTGACCATTTAGCGACCTGGTCACCGTCGCTAAATTCCACAAACCATTGCCTCTTCCACCATCCCTCTTGCCACCTTCTCATATGAGAAGCTCAAGGTGGGATCAACGATTTTTCTCTATTACAAAGGGAAAATTCGGTTGTAAAGGAACCTCGGGTTTTTTTTCCTGTTTGTCTTCTGCTGTCAGCAGTCCACCGATTTGAGTCACCCTCCATTCCATGGACCTTCATTGTGTTGAATTCACCTCCTTGTCCAATCTGTACCATCATGCCTTGTCGCTTTGAAGGTTCTGGAAAATATTTAATGAGTATTAGCAAGTATCAGGAAGCGGGAAGGGTATCCTTTATTTAGTGAGGGATTTAAAAAATAAAAATTGCTTGTTAGAAAATCATTAAGCATTTATAAAAGTATTAAACCAAAAGAAAAAAGAAAGTTATTATATCAAAGATTTAAAAATAAATAAAAGGGGAGAGAATTTATTTAATTTAAGGTACTCATGGTCAGTGAAAAATAAAAATAAAGGAGAGTAAAAAATCAAAGCGAAAGAATTCGTTAAGGATTAATACTAAAGTCCGAAGGAATAATAAAGTTTTGAAGGGAAAAATATGGGTTTCTTTTCAATATGTCCTTTTTGTTCAGAAGGATATCGTAATTGTCAAGAGTCATTCAGAAATCAAAACGTCGTCTGCACAAAATGTTACAAAAATTTTACTTTAGCTTAATGTCTAAGTGATACAGAAAAACAATCATTAGCAAGAGATATGAAACAATTATTGGCAACAGTTGCGAAACAACATACAAATTTTAATAAGGAAATGTAGAAGACGAAATCCAAATTGCAAGTTAAAGGCCCATCATCACCCCTACAAAAAGATGTAACCCAATGCACCGAGAAATTGCAACCGGAAGACCAAGAGAAAGACAAAATAGCCAAACTTCGACAAAACAAGAAAGTGTTACAAGAAGAATATAAAGATTTTGTTGATATGCATTAAAGGGAAGCAATGGAAAAGGACGAAGAAATTTCTCGCCTCAAGAACCACGTTGAAAAATTACTTGCACAAGTGAAGAAGACTAAAGCCACCAAGAAGGAGCTCAAAAAGCACTTATCAAAACAAGAAGAGGAAAATTTACGTTTAAAGAACCTTAATAAAAACTTATTAGAACAAATCAAAAGTTTAAAAGATGATGAAAAGGATATAAGGCTAATGTCAACAATTTAGAAAATGAAGAACTTTCACATCTAAGGAATCATAATCAAAACCTTCTTACACAAATAAAGAAGCTTAAAGGTGACAAGAAGTCACTAAAAAATAAGTTAGAACAACTTAATAAGTATCGAAGTTTTTAGTTGTAAGAGTCCAAGTTGAAGATAAAGGGACAAATACCGATTAAGTCAATATCACAGCTTAGGAGGGGGATAAACCAGTTGAAGTGAAGACGTACTCAGAAGTTGCAATTCAAGCAATGGACATTTCAAGTGAAGATCTGGCAATTAATCAAGTGACCTTTGTACCTAAAAGAAATCAGATACTTTCAACAAACCAAGAAATTACCACAGACAGATTAAGGGAAGATCAAATCACAAGAACTCCTTATGGCCATCCAAATTATAAAGGCAGATATTTTAACCAGAAACAAGTGACTTATGTTCCCAAGAACATCGATGTCACCATAATTCAGTCTTGTGATAACAATTCACACGATGTATCCAATAACCACAAGATTCCACAGAAGATTAATTTAGGATGGTCAGATCCATTCTCAGTGCAACAATTTTGTTTGTCACTTAGGGGATCATATCAACTTGTATCGACAAAGATGATTGTCCCAAGACGAGAAGACATTCGTAACAGAAAAAGATATAAAGTCCTTTCATCGGCAAGCTTTAAGGACAAAGTTTCTTTGAGGAGGAAGGCAATGTTATGAATAAAATAATATAAATAATGTTTAATATCCCAAATTGGGAACAAACAGCAATACAAAGCACACAAGACTAAAAACTACAGCAAAACAGAGAATAACATTAAGACACAGGAATTGTAGCCAAAATCATCTGAGCCATTTTATTAATCTTTGTGAGGAAAGAGTACAATGAGAGGTGCTCAGAAAGATGGCACTTGGGCCTACAAAAGATAGGTTGAAGTATAGCTCAAACCCGAACAGAAACGTTGTTGGGAAAATGCTCTGCGTGAATCCCTCTCTGCGCTGCCAGTGCTGGACTACTGCTACTGGCTGGAATCAGACTACGAGTTACGCCTACTCCTCTGCTCAAAAATTTCTGAGATTAAAACCCAGGGCTCTACTCACAAGACCCACAAAAACCCGCGAAGGATTTCCAGAAATTTCGACCCCGGAAATTAGCTCCCTTGGGCTTGGTACGCTGCTTTGCTAGGGAAATCGGTCTCCTGCCTGAACTACTAGAAAAGTGTCCTCAAAATGTTGTTGGAATCCCTGGTAAGAGGTGGCTAGAATCGGACTGCGAGTTAGGCCTACTCCTCTGCTCAAAAATTTCTGAGATTAAAACCCAGGGCTCTACTCACAAGACCCACAAAAACCCGTGAAGGATTTCAAGAAATTTCGACCCCGGAAATTAGCTCCCTTGGGCTTGGTACGTTGCTTTGCTAGGGAAATCGGTCTCCTGCCTGAACTACTAGAAAAGTGTCCTCAAAATGTTGTTGGAATCCCTGGTAAGAGGTGGCTAGCCTCCCCTCCAAACCTCCAGGTGAAATCTGCTCTCCTTCCCTTCTTCCCAACACTTTCACTCAATTGGATTACGCAATCACTGCGCAGGCAGGATGGACTTTGCATTGTCCTGAAGGGACTGCACATGCCTGCAATGTCTCTCTCTGCAAGCTCCTCCAAAATCAAATTGGCACTCCTCTCCTGAGCGGACACTCGAAGTCCCCCGAGGTAGAGGTTGAAATCTCCACTCAGAAATCTCTGTGCTAAACAACACTGCAGACTCAGCTAAACATCTCAAGCGTGCTACAGTCAATCAAACGGAAAATAGATGGATGAATGAATGAGGAATGAGTTGCTCTCACCCTCTTTTGTCCAAGTTGGGCCTCCAACGTTCCCTTCGGCCCACCTAGACTGTGCTGCCCCTCCTCCGGCCTATCTCTGCGCTGCTCACTGTGCTGCCTCTCCCACGCTGCCACTAGGACGTTGCCTCATTCGAGTCGGTGGCCACGTGGACCCCACTTTCGCCTCAATATTTGCCTCTAGTGACTTTAGGAAAGCACTTTAGTTGCATAGTTTATTTGTGGGTCCCCTTACCCACTTTATTTCCACTAAATATTAGGGAAAAGGCAAAATTAATCAAAATTAATATTCCAATTAGTTGACTGCTAATTTGGAATATTACAGTCCTCCCCGCAAAAATGTTGCTTGTCCTCAAGCAACAACAAAGATGGATGTTGCAGAATCTTCTCTCCCTCCCAAGTGACATCCTCATCTGGAAGGTTCCTCCACCTGATCAGATACTCCTTCAGCACCCTGCTTCTCAAGTGTCTCTCCTTGGTATCTAGGATGGCCTCCGACTGTAGCACCAAATGCCCCTCATCATCAGTAGGAGGGAGCTTCGTAGTAGTCGTCATTGTTAGCCATCTATAATTTCTGTTATACCTAATGATGGCTAGAATCAGTTTGCAGCCTTCAAGAAACAATTTCAAGCTAATATGTTAGTTCTTGAAGCCTGGTTGTTTTCTCTGTCCAAAGAAACCCGACTTCACTAATGTTTTCACTTCAAAATCCTCAAAGAAGCTTGTTGATTCAAAAAGACTGTTTCAAGCCTCCATGTCCTTCATTTCCCCCCATTTTTCCCTCATTTTTCCCTCATTTACCCTTCATTCCCCATCAAATCCCCTTTAAACCTAATGAAATCTCTTTATTCTGGTTTAAACCCCCTTTTTTATCCTATCGGAACCCCTCAAAACCCTTAAAAAACCTTCATTTCAGCCTAATTCCGCTCCTTTTAAACATTTAGGCTCAAGCCCTAGCCCCTTTTCGTCATATAACCCCGTGCCCTGCGACCAAGCGCTAAGCCCATTGGAAATCGGCCATCGCAGTTCCCCGTTTCCCCTTTCCCCTTGTATTTTCTTCCGCCGATGGCCGATCCCCCCAGTAAATCTCCGTCATTAATCTCGTTTTAGATCGGACGGGCCGCGCTCCATCGCAAACCCCAAAGGGTCACACCCGCACTCATTTTCTCCGTCGATGGACGATCCCCCAAGCCAATCTCCACCGTTGATCTTGTTTAAAATCTGACGGTCCTCGCTCCATCGACGCATCGCACTTCGGCGATTCCCATTCCCACTTCCATCCTCCGCTGATAAAATCTCCATCGTCGATCTCCTCCAGATCGCACGGTCCACGCTTCATAGCACATCGCATCGGGCTTCGCTCTTTCCCTTCCGCCTTCCCCTCTCTGCCGATGGAATCTTAGCCATTGATCTCTCCCAGATCTTATGGTCCTCGCTTCATCGCATTTTCGCAATCGCTCCCTCCACATTTCCTCCTCCCATCTGTCTGGATCTCCGATGTGCGCGGCCCCGATTCAATCACAGTCGTCCATTTCCCCGATCCAACAGCTCCCATTGATCCTCACATTTTAACTCCACCCAACCAATTTTCACCCCGCGCATTGAACATCTCACTCCGCAACAAAGTAGCTGACGCCAGCACTAGGTCCCACCTATTTCCCACCCACACATCTTTTCTCCCTTTGCATTTGATCTCAGCCGTCGATCTCCCAGATCTGACGGTTCAGAACTGTTTTCGCGCTCAATCCACCAAAATGATTTAACGCCCAAATTCAACGCGAAATGGGCGGTTTTGATAGGACACGTGTCGTCCTCCAACCCGTATCGCGTTCAATCAGCCCCAAACTGCTTACCACCTTCTAGCCACGCGAAAACCACCTCCGGTTTTCTGCAAAACCGCTCATTTATTCTTCGCACCATAATTTAAATCTTTTTCTCCTTCCACCTTTTTCTACCTATGCTGCATTTTTCCTCCGCATCGCTCCATAACCCCTTGCCAAGCCCTCTGAAGCAATTAAACCCAAAAACGCAGGTTTTATTTAATTGTTTATTGTTTGGTTGCAAGTTTTAATGGCGGATTAATGTGCAGGCTCTCCCACAGTCAAGCAAAGTGACAAAGAACCGAGGATGACGATCCTTGAAGGCTCAAAACAATGCAGAAAAGGGATAAGAAAGGGTTTATTCCACGTCTAATCGATGCGTCATGAACATCAGTTACTCTAGCGAAACCCTCCAGCGCAGAAAGCCACCTGTACAGAAGACAGTGATTAAGGCTTAAATGAAGACAAAGGTTAAGCATAAAGGTTCGAAGATTAAAAGGCTTAATCTGCAATTTAAAAGATCAAAACACAATTAAAGGCAGACAAAGAAGTTTTAAAGAAATCAGATAAAGGTTAAAGACAGCATGAAGGACTATAAAAGCAAAAAGCACAACCGGGCCTAAAAACACAATTTATTGATGAGATTAAAGAAAGATTAGGCTAAAGGCAGCCTCGAATACATCAGGACAGAGCAGTTAATTCATCAAAATATCTGAAGCCACCTGTTGCCTATTTTTCACCTACAAAGACACTTTGACAGTTATAACACTGACAGAACATCTTTTGACTGTCAGAACCGTTATTTCAAAACATGGGAAAGCCTTAAAACCCACTCTTTTCACCTACTTTATCCTCAGGAAGTAAAGACAGAGTTATTAAAACAGAGAAGTAGTGCAACTCATTCCTACCTTATGCCCTGCGTGGTTTTCAAGGCTAGGAATGCATTTACTCTGTAATTAATAACATTTTGAACCCTAAAAAGAGTTCCACCTCCTCATTCTTCTATAAATACTCTATGAGGAGCTCTTTGTTAGGGGTTGGTCGCTGGCATTCGAACTCTTTGAAGTTGTACATAGTCTGGCTGAAGATTAAGAAGAAATTGAAATATTGAAAGATTGATGATGTTTTGACATGTTTTGTTAATGAGAAGGCTCTATCATTGGATCCCTGAGCATGGTTGTTGGTGATGTATTCTAATATGTTAATTGTTATTTCCTGTTTTCCATTTTGTTCCATCATTCTATACTTACAGTAGAGTAAAAAGTTTAGGCTAAGAAATGTCTCCTAGAAGCACCTTAGACCTATTTGCTCTTCACTGTCTTTATGTTTTCATCTACTAAGGTATTATTGAGTAGTCTTAATCACTCTCCTGAACCCTTATGCTTGTTTATTTCTGAAATAGTTCATATAGTTAGCCTCAAGAACGATTTATGGTTTTCCCTGCTTGCTTGTTGCCACTTGAAAACTATTTACGAAGTCTCCTTTCAAAGTACCATTGTCTGTAGTCTGCCAGAGAGGTCGGTTTTGATCATACCCTTTGTTCTTGTTGAAATAATTGTTTTGAAGGTCTTTATAATTGCAGTCTGAGATGTTTAGGCGTTCCCTCTTCTATGAATGCAGTTATTTGTGAATCTTATATGTTTTCTAAATCCTTGCTGGCGAAATATTTAGAAGAAATAGAGCGTTCCTCGCCTTCTGTATTTCATTGGAAAAGTTTGTCTTGAAATTGTTATTTGTTGAAGTGTGATTTCTAGAATTTATGGTTAGCCCTGTCTATGGAATGCCTCTTTATGTTCAGATAATGTTTTAAGTCCCTTTGTTGAGAAGTACATATAATTAAGGATTCTTAACTACCCTTAGTTCTACTTCTCATTCTAAATCCTTAATGTCCATTTCATTTCATCCACCAAACCCAAGATCCACTGGCCAAGTTAGATTTGCCCTTTGATATCCCACATCCATTGATTGAGCTTGTTATAACTTCTTCTTGACTCCTTTGCCCAATTGCTCTGATATTTCCCCTTTCTATCTATGTTTCCTAGATCATTCATGTCTAACCAACCAAACCCAAACAAACAAACTTGCACTTAATAACTAGCCTAAAATCAACCTCTTAAAAGCATCAAGCTATATCCTTACAAACATATTGAGAGATCCATCTCTGAGACTAGGAGGGCTAGATCCTAGAGCTCTAAAGCTTGGTTTGAATGTTGCCTTATCATTTGGTTTGCCAATTAGCCAAATCACAGGACCCCAACATTTTGGCGATCACGGTGGGACTTCTGAGTACATAAATGCCTAGCAAGCTCTTGTAGACTCATTAGTCCTTCAAAACAAAAACTCAAAAAAACCCCAAAAAACATTTCAGATTGGTTTCATAATAAACATTGGTGGTGGACCATAGAATATTTTACCTCCAAAAGAGCTAAAAATTTCCACCTGGCGACTCCACTAGCCTCCAGTTGGCCTATTACTTCACTAGTCCTTGTAGACCCCCTTGGGAATGCATTGAGCAAACCCAATCATATTGTTGGTGGACAGCAAAATTCAAATCTTCCACCTGGCGACTCCACAACCTCCAAAAGACCTAATGACTCCACCGGTAGAAGACTCTGAACTGATTGACAAGATGCAATGACCTCTTTATAATTAACAAACATGGAATCAGATATAGACAGAGAAGCTAAACTAAACACATTATTGGACCTATTTGGAAAAATAATGTACATACTTGATAAGAACTGGAAAGGCATGAGGTTGATACAGATGTTGATTATCTAGAGCAACCTATGCCTTTCCCTGATCAAACACAAACTCAACCACTACAAGACATATACAACAAGCAAAATATGTATGATGAGCAAGATTACAGAGCAAAGAATGAAGAAGGTTGTCAAGAAAGTCCTGACAGCATATCTTTATCTTGTATTGCACTGTTAAGAGAACTTTATGACCAAAATGCAAATGCAAAAAGTGAGCAATGCTTTGAGGAAACAATAAGCCTCCTAGGAAATACAGAACCTGAAATAGAAGAAAATCCTCAAAGTTTCTCTACAAGCACAAGTAAAGATCCCCTAAGAGAGCCTCAAGAAGACATCCAGCCTCAAAATCAGTCAACACAAGAGAAAGAAGATTGTTGTACTTTTGCCCAAAGCCAAATAAAAATTCCTCCTCTTTTGACAGAAGAAGAAATTGATCAAATATTAAATAAACAGCCAGCCCTCAAAACTTCATTTGAACAAAAAACTTCTGCTCATCTACCTACTGAACCTTGTTGTCTTGAACCAGAAAATAAACTTGTAGATCAGCTTAAAGAAAAACAAACTGATAACCCTATATGCTTGATTGGTGAGATTGTTTATACTAATGATTTTCCAATTTTTGATCAGTCTGATGATGATGATGAGCTTCAAGCAGAAACTAATCATGCAGGGCAACTAGCAGTTGATTGGTGTCATGAACTTCACTATCATCAGCTTGAAAGCAGCAATCAACCAATCCAATCCATCAGAAATAGCTTTCACATAATTGGGAGTAAGCAATCTATTAGTTGTGATGATGAGGTTGAGAAGAAAGAGGAATTTCTTGAGCAAGCTGAAGATAAGGAGCCTTCTCCTGAGAGGGTTGAGGTAATAAAAGATACCCCTGCTCAAGAATATGATGATGTAATATTCCCAATTAGCCTTGCTAATTGGAATATTGCATTTTTGCTTTATTTTGCCGCTTTAGCTAGAAATAATAAATAAAGGGAGAAATAAGAGGGGTCACCTCACTTTAGTCACCTCACTTTATAATAAAGTGTTCTTTTCCTAGTAGATTGACGTTGTAACTTAGAGAGGGGGCCTTGGGGGTCCACATGAGTATGTTGGGAGAGGCATCAGGCTGACCCAAGGTAAACTGCGCAGGTCAAAGGAGAGTTAAGTTTTGGAGGGAGTTTGGCATTATAAAAGGAGAGGTTCTCACCTCATTTGGATCATTCATGATTTGACATTATTATTGAGAGCTAGACTTCTGTCTGCTTCAGCACGCCGGTTGTTTAGTCGGTCTGCAGCACTGTTTAGTGCACGAGTGTCTCCGGTCGGAGATCTCACCCTTAGCCTCGGGGGACTTCGAGTGCCTGCCCTGGTAAGGTTATTTCTGGTTTCACCCTTAGCTTCGGGGGACTTCGAGTGCCTGCCCTAGTAAGGTTTGTTCTGAGTACACTTTTCAGTTTCAGCAGCAAAGTAGCAGCAGTTTCTGGTGCAGATTTGGGGAGAGAAGAAGCCCTCTTGTGGCTGCGCAGTTCAGGAGAGGAAGGACGCTGTTTCTGCAGGAGGAAGGACGCTGATCAGGCTGGGAGAGTGAGGACGCTGTTCCACGGAGGACGCAGTCCAGATCTGAGCAGGGAAAACGATGTCCAAGGGGAGGAAGGACGCAGTTCAGCTTGAGGAGTGAGGACGCTGTCCAATCTTGAGGGGGAGGACGCAGATCTGAAGGCCATTGATAGATCCAGTCTTGGAGAGGGTATATCTGAGCAGATATTTGCAGATCTAGTCTTGTATGTTGCAGATCTGAAGGTATAGCACTAGATCCAGCTTGGGAGATTGCAGATCTGAGGGGATATTGGCAGATCTAGCCTAGATATGAAGAGATAACATCAGATCCAGCCTTGGAGGCTGCAGATCTGAAGACATATTGTCAGATCCAGCATAGATCTGAAGGTTTGGTAGCAGATCTGATCTAGGAGGACGCAGATCAGGAGGGATAGGACGCAGATCTGATTGGAGGCTTCAGATCCAGCAGATCTGAGCATTCAGGAGGCAGAACCACCAGGTAGGACGCTGATCTGGGGAGCAGGCTTATGTGAGAGGGCTCAACAGCGTTTTTCTAGCCTTCAGTAGCTGATCTACCTGTCTGGAGGTTTTGGTGATTTGTGCTTCACCTGTTTCTGCGCTGTCACTAGCAGAGACAGCGTTTTCCATTGGTGAGGGTTTGCAGTTTGAGATCAGCCATTTTCCAGGTCTTCAGCTCATTACGCTGTCCTTGTTGCAGCCATTTCTTGATTGAGAGGGTCTCCACTTGCCTAGGGCAAGGATAGGTGCACTTACTCTGATTTTCTTGTACTCCTCTCTATGTACTTTCAGATTAATAAAATGGCTCAGTTTTCTGGAATTCTATGTGTCATTATTCAGTGATCTGGTTCAGCATTGTACTTTCTATATCTGTCTGGCATATTTCTGTTTATTACGGGTTATTTCCCTTTAGGGATATTACAGATGATCTCTTCACAGAGTACAGTCCACTGAATCAGAGAATACCAAGACTACAAGAGGACAGCACTACAATATATGATGAGTCCTCTAGTTCAGATGATAATGAAGATGAGGAAGAAGTTCTTTCTCAAAAGAATCTTAAGCTTGATCCGGTGGAGGAAAAAGTAAGTTGGCTGAAACCTATCTTCCAAATATTCATAACCAGGCATTATTTCAAGATCTCTATGCTCATTTCTTTAAGACATTTGAAGAAGGGATAAAGGTTGTTAGGAGCAGTGTATTACCAAAAGTAAGAAGATTTTTTAGCACTGCTGCTAAAAAACAAGGGAAATGGGAGTGGCCCTGTTTGTCCAGCATGCTCAAGGAGATGAGCAAAGACCAATCATGGAACCATTTACTTGATTGGCTATATTGGAAAAGGGAGTTCATTAGCTACATATGTAAATTTTTCAGGTTAGATAGGAAATCAAATAAGCTCAGCCTGTGAGCATTTAGTTAGTTTTTTGTTTTTTGCTTTGAAAGAAAAATTGAAAAAATACAAAAACAATAGAAAATGAAAAAATAGGGCAAATTAAAAGAAGAAAAGTACAGCCCCATACTGAAAAATAAAAGAAGAATCTGAAAGTGTGCAAGCTTAAATGCCACTACTAAAAGAAAACACTGCTATTTAGTCATACAGCCTAATCATGACTAGATAGATTTCAATTTACTGCTAATAGGTTAGTGAAGAAGATTTGCCAAACTGTTTAATCTTGGCTTATCAGTAGAATAGATTAGGATAGAAGAAAGAATGGTTCAAACATGCTCAAAATCTGAACCAAAGAAAGAAAATGTTGGTTCTAATATGCTAAAAACTTGAACCAGGAAAAGAAGAAGAGGACAGCTCAAAAATATCAAAATCAGAGTTGAAAAAGAAAGAAGGATGTCTTTTATTTTCAGATCTTAAGCCTTCACAGTTTTGTTTTAATTTTCTGCAAATAAAAGTCTATGTGCAGCTGGTTTCTTATGCCATATACACTACAACAAATCAGACTGTTTAATCCTGGTTTGTCTGTGTTTAAATTTATGTTTTAGAATGTAGAGAATGCAGATCTGTCAAACAGCTTAATCTTGACAGATGGTAGATTAGGTAGAGAAGCTTTCGAGTTCAACTGTTTAATCTGAACTCATGGAAGAAATAAGGGTAGCTTTAGATAGTTTTATGTTTCTGTTTTCAAAAATAATATGTAAAAGAGATGCCAGTCCAAGTGCACTCAAGAGAAGAAAAAATGCTAAGACAAGTAGTTTTGGGTAGGTAGAGGTGTTGTCTTAAAGAGTTTTCATGCTACAGGTCAATGAAGAATTGTCAAAATGCAAAGAAATCAGCAAGAAAACAAAGAAATTCCGCCCAATGGATGAGGCACTGGTCTGCTGAAAGCCAGAGATTGATAAACTGAGGTTCTGGACACCTAAAGGGCAAGTTGTCCTCCCCAGTGGAGCCACTGTTAGCCATCTATAATTTCTGTTATACCTAATGATGGCTAGAATCAGTTTGCAGCCTTCAAGAAACAATTTCAAGCTAATATGTTAGTTCTTGAAACCTGGTTGTTCTCTCTGTCCAAAGAAACCCGACTTCACTGATGTTTTCACTTCAAAATCTTCAAAGAAGCTTGCCGATTCAAAAAGACTGTTTCAAGCCTCCATGTCCTTCATTTCCCCCCATTTTTTCCTCATTTTTTCCCTCATTTACCCTTCATTCCCCATCAAATCCCCTTTGAACCTAATGAAATCCCTTTATTCTGGTTTAAAACCCCTTTTTTATCCTATCGGAACCCCTCAAAACCCTTAAAAAACCTTCATTTCGGCCTAATTCCGTTCCTTTTAGACATTCAGGCTCAAACGCCTTTCGGCTCAAGCCCTAGCCCCTTTTCGTCATATAATCCCGCGCCCTACGACCAAGCGCTAAGCCCATCGGCTATCGGCCATCGCAGTTCCCCATTTCCCCTTTTCCCTTGTATTTTCTTCTGCCAATGGCCGATCCCTCGAGTAAATCTCCGCAGTTGATCTCGTTTTAGATCGGACGGTCCACGCTCCATCGCAAACCGCAAAGGGTCACACCCGCACTCCTTTTCTCCGCCGATGGCCGATCCCCCGAGCCAATCTCCACCGTTGATCCTGTTTAAGATCTGACGGTCCTCTCTCCATCGGCGCATCGCACTTCGGCGATTCCCATTCCCACTTCCATCCTCCATCGATGAAATCTCCACCGTCGATCTCCCCCAGATCGGACGGTCCGCGCTTCATCGCACATCGCATCGGGCTTCGCTCTTTCCCTTCCGCCTTCCCCTCTCCGCCGATGATCATCCCCCACCGATGGAATCCTAGCCGTTGATCTCTCCCAGATCTTACGGTCCTCGTTCATCACATTTTCACAATCTCTCCCTCCACATCTCCTCCTCTTGTCTGTCTGGATCTCCGATGTGCGCAGCCCCGATTCAATCACAGCCGTCCATTTCCCCGATCCAACGGCTCCCATTGATCCTCACATTTTAGCTCCACCCAACCAATTTTCACCCCGCGCATTGAACATTTCACTCCGCAACAAAGTAGTTGATGCCAGCACTGGGTCCCACCTATTTCCTACCCGCACATCTTTTCACCCTTCGCATTTGATCTCAGCCGTCGATCTCCCAAATCTGACGGGCCAGAACTGTTTTCGCTCTCAATCCACCAAAATGATTTAACGCCCAAATTCAACGCGAAATGGGTGGTTTTGATAGGACACGTGTCGTCCTCCAACCCATATCGCGTTCGATCAGCCCCAAACCGCTTACCACCTTCTAGCCACGCAAAAACCACCTCCGATTTTCTGCAAAACCACTCATTTATTCTTCGCACCATAATTTAAATTTTTTTCTCCTTTCGCCTTTTTCCATCTATGCTGCAATTTTCCTCCACATCGCTCCATAACCCCTCGCCGAGCCCTCTGAAGCAGTTAAACCCAAAAACGCAGGTTTTATTTAATTGTTTATTGTTTGGTTGCAGGTTTTAATGGCGGATTAATGTGCAGGCTCTCCCACAGTCAAGCAAAGTGAAAAAGAGTCGAGGATGACGATCCTTGAAGGCTCAAAACAATGCAGAAAAGGGATAAGAAAGGGTTTATTCCACGTCTAATCGATGCATCATGAACATCGGTTACTCCAGCAAAACCCTCCAGCGCAGAAAGCCACCTGTACAGAAGACAGTGATTAAGGCTTAAATGAAGACAAAGGTTAAGCATAAAGGTTCGAAGATTAAAAGGCTTAATCTGCAATTTAAAAGATCAAAACACAGTTAAAGGCAGACAAAGAAGTTTTAAAGAAATCAGATAAAGGTTAAAGACAGCATGAAGGACTGTAAAACCAAAAGCACAACCGGGCCTAAAAACACAGTTTATTGATGAGATTAAAGAAATATTAGGCTAAAGGCAGCCTCGAATACATCAGGACAGAGCAATTAATTCATCAAAATATTTGAAGCCACCTGTTGCCTGTTTTTCACCTACAAAGACA
This sequence comes from Pinus albicaulis, assembly GCA_034641835.2. NCBI lineage: Eukaryota > Viridiplantae > Streptophyta > Pinopsida > Pinales > Pinaceae > Pinus > Pinus albicaulis. Next base: position 227,189,513 of record CM076572.1, on the reverse strand, counting down.
CTATGACAGTTATCACACTGACAGAACATCTTTTGACTGTCAGAACAGTTATTTCAAAACATGGGAAAGCCTTAAAACCCACTCTTTTCACCTACTTTATCCTCAGGAAGTAAAGACAGAGTTATTAAAACAAAGAAGTAGTGCAACTCATTCCTACCTTATGCCCTGCGTGGTTTTCAAGGCTAGGAATGCATTTACTCTGTAATTAATAACATTTTGAACCCTAAAAAGAGTTCCACCTCCTCATTCTTCTATAAATACTCTTATGTGGAGCTCTTTGTTAGGGGTTGGTTGCTGGCATTCGAACTCTTTGAAGTTGTACATACTCTGGCTGAAGACTAAGAAGAAATTGAAGTATTGAAAGATTGATGATGTTTTGACATGTTTTGTTAATGAGAAGGCTCTATCATTGGATCCCTGAGCATGGTTGTTGGTGATGTATTCTAATCTGTTAATTGTTATTTCCTGTTTTCCATTTTGTTCCATCATTCTATACTTACAATAGAGTAAAAACTTTAGGCTAAGAAATGTCTCCTAGAAGCACCTTAGACCTATTTGCTCTTCACTGTCTTTATGTTTTCATCTGCTGAGGTATTATTGAGTAGTCTTAATCACTCCCCTGAACTCTTATGCTTATTTATTTCGGAAATAGTTCATATAATTGGCCTCAAGAACGATTTATGGTTTTCCCTGCTTGCTTGTTGCCACTTGAAAACTGTTTACGAAGTCTCCTTTCAAAGTACCATTGTCTGTAGTCTGCCAGAGAGGTCTGTTTTGATCATACCCTCTGTTCTTGCTGAGATAAATGTTTTGAAGGTCTTTATAATTGCAGTCTTACATGTTTAGGCGTTCCCTCTTCTATGAATGCAGTTATTTGTGAATCTTATATGTTTTCTAAATCCTTGCTGGTGAAATATTTAGAAGAAATAGAGCGTGCCTCGCCTTCTGTATTTCATTGGAAAAGTTTGTCTTGAAATTGTTATTTGCTGAGGTGTGATTTCTAGAATTTATGGTTAGCCCTGTCTATGGAATGCCTCTTTATGTTCAGATAATGTTTTAAGTCCCTTTGTTGAGAAGTACATATAATTAAAGATTCTTAATTGCCCTTAGTTTTACTTCTCCTTCTAAATCCTTAATGTCCATTTCATTTCATCCACCAAACCCAAGATCCACTGGCCAAGTTAAATTTGCCCTTTGATATCCCACATCCATTGATTGAGCTTGTTATAACTTCTTCTTGACTCCTTTGCCCAATGGCTCTGATATTTCCCCTTTCTATTTATGTTTCCTAGATCATTCATGTCCAACCAACCAAACCCAAACAAACAAACTTGCACTTAATAACTAGCCTAAAATCAACCTCTTAAAAGTATCAAGCTATATCCTTACAAAGATATTGAGAGATCCCTCTCTGAGACTAGGAGGGCTAGATCCTAGAGCTCTAAAGCTTGATTTGAATGTTGCCTTGTCATTTGGTTTGCCAATCAGCCAAATCACAGGACCCCAACAGTCACTTGTTGTCCCAGAGCCTTCTTCAGGCATGAGACATGGAAAATGTTATGAATCTGGCTCCCCTGGGGCAACTCCAGCTCATATGCCACCTCTCCAACCCGCCGGATCACTTTGTATGGCACATAGAAACGTGGCTTGAGCTTCTCAGCTCCCTTTTGCTTCAGCATAGACTGTTTGTATGGTTGAAGCCAAAGATACATGTAATATTCCTTTTTTTGGTGTTCCTTATGACAGGGTTAGGATGGACTTCTAGAGTTGGGAGCAGACATGTCACAGGTACAAGTTGGTGTCATCAACAAGCCCAGGGGCTTTTTCGAGGAGTTTTGAGGAGTTTCTATGAGGACCGATGGCATTCGCTAAATATACTCCATCATCCGCACAATTTGCCTTTCGTTCCGGTGCATTCCGACAACTTTCGGAAAACTGAGTTATTTTTGGGCTTAACTCAATTAATTTCGCTCAAGGTGACATTCCGAGAAGAATATGTGATAGAACACCTTAGTGTAATAACTCGTAGGAACCGGAACAAGAATACCTACATTATGAGATGGTTGGACATGAGTTTCAGTGACTTAAGGAGACATGGTAGCCGATTTACTCTTTCTCGCATTAAAAAGGAATATTTTAATTGGAAAATAAGAGGGAAAAGTGCTCCATGATTAAAATAATAATAAAATAGAAGGCTCTAGAGGGGTCCATGAGATCTATAAAAGAAGAGGAGGAGGCCATTGAGGAACATCCTGGATTTGATATATTTTCTTGTATGTGAGGTTGAGAACCTAGTTCTCTACTCCATTGGTAGCCCCAGGACAAAAACCCTCAAGTATGTTGTCGAGTGTTGGACGAAAACCCAACTCTCTTTGAGGAGACTTCATTCAGAAGTTTCACAGAGCTTCAAGGATATTAGAGTGAAGATCATTAAGGTCCTCAATTGGTACTTCATTTTCTTTCAGTTGATTTAGTGGCCGCTGTTGTTGGAGGGAGAGTGCAGCTGTTCAGTTTTGGAGGCCGGTGCAGTGCAGCGGGTTATATTGGAGGCCAGTTTTCCATCTCGGCTATTTTGGGTCAAATATGCATGTAACCCCAGTTTGTCATTTATAATAAAAAGTTGAGATTCTTCCTGATTCAATGTGTTAATGGATTGCAGTGCTCTATTTTCTTTTATTTTACATGGCAAACTTCTGTTAATTATTCAGTAATTTTATGGTAAAATGTTGGGTTAGTAAAACTTCTGCAAAATCAGTGAAAAATCCCATTCACGATATTACAATACACTAAGTCATCCACCTCAAACTTTCTCTCCACGCGGCCTCTATCTACGTACATCTTTTGTTGATTTTGGGTTGTTGCCAAGTTGTCCTTGAGAGCCTTGAGAATGTCTTGGCTCTCCTGAATCCAGTCTTTGGCCCCGAGGGCCTTGCTAGCTCCAAACATCACATCAGCAAAAGTCAGTGCATTATAACCATACAAAGCATAAAATGGAGACATACCAATGGACATGTGAAATGTCAAGTTGTAGCAGTATTCCCCCAAGTGCAGCCAATGTAGCCAAGTTTTTTGCTGCCTTGTGACATAGTTCCTCAAGTAGCCCTCTAGCCACTTGTTAACTATTTTGGTTTATCCATCTGTCTGTGGGTGGTAACTTGTGCTACGTGTTAGTTTTGTGCCCACCAGACGGTACAGCTCCTGCCAGAAACCTCCCATGAACCGATTGTCGTTGTCACTGACTATGGTCTTTGGAAGAACATGGAGTCGGAATATGTCCCTGAAAAACAGCTCGGTCACTTGTGAAGTTGTGTACCGAACTGAAATGGCAAAGAAATGGGCATACTTTGTCAACCAGTCAACAACCACGAAGATGCAATCCTTACCCTGTACCATGGGTAGCCCTGTGATGAAATCCATAGAGATGCTTTCCCATTTCCCCTCCGGAATGGGAAGCGGCTGCAATAACCCTGCCAGATGGTTCAGCTCTCCCTTGTTCTTCTGACAGACTACGCATTCCCTGACATGCCGGAGTACGTCCTCCTTGAGGCCATTTCAGGAGAACCTTTATCTGATGGCCATGTACGTCTTGGTGAACCCCTAGTGCCTTGAGAGTATAGAATCATGTGCTACAAGCAAAATCTTCTCCAGTAATCGGGAGTTAGCCATCAAAGAGATCCAGTCACGGTAGTAAATGACCTCATCCATCACCCTGTACCGGCCATCTGTTACCTGCCCATCCAGCACCTCGCATGCAAACTGGTCTTTGGAGTACTCCACTAGCAACTGCGCCCTCTAATCAGTGTCAATGCTCCTCGGGGATAGAGATGTTGGTCTCCGGGACAATGCATCCGCCACTACGTTGTTCTTCCCTTTGACATACTCAATGTCAAAGTCATATGCCTGAATCTTGTTACCCCTTTTCTGTTGCCTCTCCTGCAGCTTCTTCTGCTCGAGGAACAATCTGAGGCTGTTGTGATATGTCCTCACCCGAAACCTATTCCCCACTAGATACTGTCGAAATTTGGCCAACGCATGCATGATGGCCAGCATCTCCTTGTCGTAAATGGGGTATAGCCTCTCATGCGGCAATAGGTTCCAACTCTCGAAATTTATGGGGTGTACCCCCTGCATCAGTACTGCGCCTACTCCTTCCCCTAAAGCATCACACTCCAGCACAAATGGTTGCGTGAAGTCTGGCAGGGCTAGTACCGGACAGCTGCTCATCACCTCCTTGAGCCTGTCAAAAGCCCTCTGCGCAGTCTCAGTCCAACTGAAAACCCCTTTTTGGTGAGGTCTGTGAGGGGTGCTGCACGCTGCGAAAATCCTTTGACGAACTCCCTGTAGTAGGTACAAATACCCACGAACTCTCAAAGCTCCGTCACATTCTTCGGTTCCAACCAATCTCTGATGGCCCTGATCTTCTCCTCGTGGACTCTCACTCTGTCCACCCCAATGATATGTCCTAAATAGAGCATCTCCGTCAAGCCAAACTCACACTTGGACAGCTTAGGGTAGAAATGTTGCTCCTCCAATATATGCAACACCGTCTCTATATGTTGCAAGTGCTCCTCCCATGCGCAATTGTATATCAGGATATCGTCAAAGAATACCAGCACAAATTTCCTCAGTTGACCACAAAAGGTGTGGTTCATGCAAGATTGGAAGGTAGCCGGAGCATTGGCCAACCCAAAGGGCATCACCAAGAACTCGAAGTGGCCATAATGACAACAAAATGTAGTCTTGTGGTACCCCGACCTCACATCAATCTTGGAGAAGAACTTCGCTCCCCTCAGCTCATCCATCAACTCATCCATCCTGGAGATAGGGTAGCGGTTCTTCATGGTCTTCTTGTTCAGGGCCCTGTAGTCTATGCACATCTACAGTGTCCCATCCTTCTTCACTAGAACAACTAAAGAAGCGAATGGACTCGTGTTGGGCCTAATGTGCCCCAATGCTAAGAGCTCATGGATAACTCTCTCAATCTCATCCCTATAGGCCTTGGGATGTCTGTAGGGGGTAGTGATCACGACCTGAATGTCGGACTCCAGCTCAATAGTGTGCTCAAACCCCCGATCCAATGGTTGCCCCGGTGGAATGTCCCCAAAAACTGTAGAGTAACGGTATAGGAGAGTCTGTATATCTAGGTGCGTAGGCTGGCCCGATACACCTGCATCTGAAATCCTCAACTCCACGGCCCACTCTATATCTCCCTTCCGAAAATCTGCCTCCATCCTATGCGCAGAGACTATCTAAGGAGGGTATGTGTGCATGCCCCTGAGCATCAACTGCTTCCCATTCTTCTTATCCACAAACTTCATCTCCAGTGTCTGCCAATTAGTGGTGACTCTACCAAGGGTGATGAGCCACTGAACCCCTAACACCATATTAGTATCTGGAATATCGACCACAAAAAAAATGGTTTGTCAATGAATATGTGCCCATGGTCACTGTCAACGTTGGGACATAACGCATGCACTGCATGGTCCTGGCCCCCAGAACTAGCATAGAAAAACCATCAAAGCTCTCTGTCTGTATGCCCCTTCTCCGCGCCATCTGGGCACCAATGAAGTTGTGCGTAGCCCCATTGTCCACTAGTACCGAGACAACTTGTCCCTGGACTGTCCCTCGAACCCTCAGCGTTAGGTACTTGGGTACCCCACGCAAAGATGCAAGGACCCCTCCAGTAGGTGCAAACGCTAATCCTCCTGCTGCTAGAGGAGGTGGTGGTGGAAGATTCTCCCTTGGTGCTCCAGTGTTGGTATCTCCTCCTACCTCATCATATATCTCCTCTTCTTCCTCACTATCAGAGAAGACCGCAATGTAATATGCCTTCCCTCCGGCACATTTGTGACCCGGAGCCCATGGCTCTTGACAGGTGAAGTAGAGTTTCCTCCGCCTCAAATCCCTTCAGGTATCATCATCCAAAGGCCCTCGGCGCTAATTCCCTCTCAGGGGTGGGGCTCTCACGTCCCTCCCTTTCTACTGGAATGTTGGTCTGTTGCACATGGGAGCCCTCGTCCTCAGCAAAGCATCTTGCAAGTCTCTGGTCCTCCCCACTGCGTCTTGCAACGTAGTGGGACCAGTAGAACTCACTAGCCCACGCAAAGGTTCTGCTAGACCATCAATAAACATGTAGATCCTCCTCGATTCCGACAAGTCTGGAACCATCACTGAGAGTCTCAGGAACTCCGAGATGTAAGTCTCCGGGTTCCCTGTCTGCTTGAGCTTGGTTAGCTCCACAAAATTCTTCTTTGGATCCTTCCGATCAAATCTCTCTAACACTCTCCGGGTAAAATCATCATACGTTGTCACTCCCGAGTGACCCATCGTAGTCATCCCATGGAACCACCAAGCATGGGCTTCCCCCTCTATGTGCAACGCAACCACCTTGATGGCCTTTAACTCCATCATCTGGTTAAGCTGGAAATAAATGTCCAGCGTCTCCACCCAAGCTTTGGCTAAACATTTTGATGACCCATCAAAAGTAGGCAGGAAAAGTCTGCCCACGGTACGCTGCAAATCGATCCCCTGCATGTACCCTCTTCCTCTGGTCTAGCCTCTGGGTCTATTGTTGTTCTTTAGCTGAAAAAACTCATTGAAGGTGAGAGTGCCTCCAAACTCTGGCCCATAGGACTGATACTCCACAAAATATTCTCCATAGTGAGCCACCTCCTGCTCTTGTGGCCCTCCTGCTCCTGCTCCCGAAGCCAGGAACGTAGGAATGGTAGAATGTGGTGGAGTGCGTGGCACCACTTGCTGCACAGTGTTAGGCTCAGGTGGGTGAGGGGAAGTGTCGAATCCTTCTCCAATCTGGAATTCCCCTGGAATTCCCTTCTGCTTTTTATGTCCTCCAATCTTCTGCCCCATCTCCTCAATCCTCTTGGTGAGCTCTTGTACTAACTTAAGAAGGAGTTAAGCAAACTCCTTTCCCTCATCTCTTTCCTCTGCCATGGGTGCCTTTCCTCTCTCTTCTTCCACCATAACGATGTCTACCTAGTCTGGTGTAATCTCGAGCCTCCTTTCTCTGCTCCTATACTTTTGTCTCTGATAAGTGACGTTCTACATATCCTCCGATGTCATAGACCGCGTGCTCCATAGGCTGAGCCAAGTCTATGAGCTCTAATACCACTGTAATATCCCAAATTGGGAACAAATAGCAATACAAAGCACACAAGACTAAAAACTACAGCAAAACATAAAATAACATTAAGACATAGGAATTGTAGCCAAAATCATCTGAGCCATTTTATTAATCTCTGTGGCGAAAGAGTACAATGAGAGGTGCTCAGAAAGATGGCACCTGGGCCTGCACAAGACAGGCTGAAGTATAGCTAAAACCCGAACAGAAACGCTGTTGGGAAATTGCTCTGCGTAACTCCCTCTCTGCCCTGCCAATGCTGGACTACTGCTGCTGGCTGGAATTAGACTGTGAGTTGGGCCTGCTCCTCTGCTCGGAAAATTCTGGGATTAAAACCTCGATCTCTACTCACAAGACCCACAAAAACCCGTGAAGGATTTCCCGAAATTCTGTAATTTTCGTAGATGGTCTATGCTTGATGAAACTTTACTTTTATACCCGATATCAAATAGCAATCACATAAACAAGAAAGTAAAATGCTGATAGAATATACCAATAGATCAACGGAAGACAAGCAAAAATACACTTAACTTGATTAGCAAAATATATGTGTTGTGGTGCGTTACGACGGTCAACAAGATGCTTCAACTAGCAAAGTCTACTCATAGTCAGCCAACCAGATTGTGTCTCACAACCCTCTCGGACAGCTCTACAACAGTCAACCCAAAGTCAACAAAAGTCAACGTTGTCCAGTCAATGGTAAATGCAAAACAGAATCAGCAAAAATTCAACACAGCCAAGTCAAAGTCAAGTTGACCAAGCGTTGACCAAAGTCAATGTTGGTCAAAGTTGCGCTGAAACCCTAGATCAGAACAGAAAATCCTAGCTGTGTTTTCCCACTTGTGAGAGAAGAAGAGTCTCCAAGATGATAATCGAACCAATCAGATGCAGAGAGAGAATGTGTGATGAGTGATGGTGAAAATGACCTCCAACGTTGACCTATATATATCCATCAGTGAGGGTGTGTGACACATCTGTTGGGGCTTCAAGCGTATATTACAATTCTGGCCGACCTTGCACATAAGCGGAATTCATTCAAAATAAATGTTCTGCTCATCGGATCAAGATGATCTTTAGATCGATCTTGCACCTCTCCGAAAGAGGAATCCAATAAAAATATTGGCATCTTCATCTGAGCATCACAACATGGAGTTTGGACCTAGTTGTCCAAAATTAACACTCCCTCTCAACTAGGGAGAACTCCATCCACCTATGCCATCCAAACATCGTGTGTCATCCCGCCGTAACTTGCTTTGTTGGCTTCTTTATTTCAGAACAAAAAGGTGAGTCACAAAGACATCACTCCTTGCTGACAAAATCAGCTCAGAGGTCCGAACCCTCTATAGGACTCAAAGGAGTCTCATACCAACCCAAAGTTGGTTTAACTGACCCGAAGTCAGTTGGAGGTCTGAAACCTCACTAGACTTGATCCTAGATCAAGTGGTTGGACATGTGCCATCCAAGACATAGAGAGTACGGCAATCTCCGATGTGTCCATCGGTCTTTTCTACTGGTCTCTAGCTTTTCCCACCTCATTGGCCAAATAAGAGGTACTTCCCATGAGTTCGGGACTCCATGGGTAGGATGCATACAGGGCACAGATCAAAGAGAGGTGAACCAACTCAATATCATAACGGTGGGGCAGAAGCGCACCAACAAGGTTCAGTAAGCCTAGCCCTGTGGTTGCTTATAGCTCCAAGAAGCTATCCCCAAAGCCCCCTAGAGCTCCCAAAGCTCATCGTCCAACAGGACCCTTAGAATAGGGTCGTTCCACGATTCCAAGATTCTCACAAAAGGTTAGGAACTTGACCTTCCCCAAGGGCTTTGCGAGAATATCCACGACCTGCTCATCAGTTCCTATATGATCGAGCCTTACAGCATCTCGCTGTACCATATCCTGGATAAAGTGGTACCTCATATCAATATGCTTGGATCGATCGTGGAACACAGGATTCTCTGACAAATGAATCCCACTCTGGTTATCACAAAGAATAACGGTGGTATCTAGCACATGCCCGAACTGCTCACTGAAGAGCTTTCGCAACCAAACTGCTTCACAACAAGCCATACTCGTGGCAAGGTATTCGGCCTCAGCGGTGCTCAAAGCCACCGACTTTTGCTTCCTGCTCATCCAAGATATCGAAGCAGACCCAAGTGTGAAGCAGCATCCAGATGTGCTCTTGCGATCCACCACACTGCTAGCCCAATCGGCATCAGTATATCCATGGAGTCTCAAACTCCCAGCAATGTATCTCATCCCATGGTTTATCGTGCCCCGAAGATATCTCAACAGATTCTTGGCACCAACCCAATGAATGTGATGAGGATCAACCATGTGTTGACTCAAAGTGTTCACTGCAAAACATACGTCCAAACAGGTTTTCACTAAGAACATCAGGGCCCCTACGAGTTGACGATACTCGGTAGGATTTGCTAGCACGGGCCCAACAGCGCTGCCACTCAACTTCTTAAAGTTGAGCTCCATCGGTGTCGACACAGACTTATAATCCACCATTCCAAATCTCTCCAGCAGCTTCACAATGTATTTTCCTTGAGAAAGGAAAATTTTGCCAGGTCTCTGCCAGACCTCTAGGCCTAGGAAGTAATGCATCAGTCCTAGGCTAGGTTGCGGGGAAGCTTCAAACCCCCTGCGTTCCCGTTTCCGAAACGCGCTCCGTGCGGGAGCGTTTCCGAAACGCTCGGAAACGCGCTCCCGAAAACGCTTCCTGAGGGGAGCGTTTTCGAGAGCGCGTTTTCGAACTGTTAAAACGCTCCCTGTCTTTTCGGGAGCGTTTCAGGAAGCGCTCGGGAGCGAACGCTCCCTGAGCACTTCCGATGTTTAAAAAACGCTTCGGGAGCGTTTTTTAAACGCCGGAAGCGATCGGGGAGCGTTCGGCTCCCCAAAAAAAAAAAAAAAAAACAAAACAAACAAAAAAACAAAAAAACCAAAAAAAAAACAAAAAACAAAAAACAAAAACAAAAAACAAAAAAACAAAAAACAAAAAAAAACAAAAAACAAAAACAAAAACAAAAAACAAAAAACGTTTCTCGCCGCGCGGAAATTTTTTTATGTGAAAAATCGAATTGTTTAAAAGGGGGGGGGAGGGGTTTCATTTTAGTTTTTATTGTTTGTTCACTGTTGAGAGAGCGAGAGCAAGAGTTGAAGGAGAGCGAGAGCAAGAGTTGAAGGAGAGCAAGTGCCAAGGAAGGAGAGTAAGGAGCAAGGCAACAGGAGAATTGCAAGAAAGAGGTAGGCCTTCTAATCCAATTTAGTATTTTCTAGGATGAATTTGTAGATTGTTAAATTGTTTAAAAATGAAAACTTGAATTTTCTTGAATGTTGCATTTTATTGGATTTAAAACTTAAAAAATGAATTGTTTTTTTCCTATGTTGCATTTCCTATTCCCATTTGGCATTTTTCCATTTGTTTTGCAGGCTAGAAACTTGAAACTTGTTTCCATCATGGCTATATGGCTAGGGATTTTCCTCATGTTGGTTCTTTTCTTTGTGATAATGGTGTTGGAGAGTGCTAGAAGAAAGAGGCAAATCGGAGAAGAGGAGGATGAAGAGGAGGGTTATGGTGGATCTGAAGAAAATCCTGAAGAGGAGGAGGATTATGCTGAGGAGGAAGTGGGGAGTGGAGAACCTGAGAACATAGATTCCCCAACTAAACAAGACCAAACTCCTTTGTGAAAATATGTTCAGAGAATGGAAGGAGGGAAAGGTGGTGGAACCACTAAATTTATTTGCCCCCATTGCAATAAACAATACCATGGTTCATACACCCGTCTGAGAAGGCACCTTTGTGGGATAATGCCAGGGGATGGAACTAAAAATTTTGGAATCAAAGTTTGTACTTTTGTGCCAGCACCACGGAGAGAGATATATAGGAAGGAAGAGGTGGTTGCCCTACAGAGATCATCTAAAAGATCTAGGGGTTTCATTGATTCAGGCCCAACACATCATGGACAAACAAGTTCAACTTCCACCCATGCTAGTGGTTTCGGAAGCAGTGGCACTGGATTAAGGCGTAGAACCATATCCGATTTCCTAGACGAAGGGTGTAGGAATGATGTGGATTCAAAAGTTTACCGGTTTCTATATGCATGTGGGGTGCCATTCAATGTTCTTCGCTCACCTTATTGGCATGAAATGGTTTATGCCATTAATGATGCCCCCAAAGGATACAAAAGCCCTGGGTATGACAATGCCAGAACCGTGGGTCTTGATCATGAAAGAGCTAAAATAAACAATTCTTTGGCTAGAATGACAAGTTCGTGGAATGAGCATGGGCTGTCCATTGTCTCTGATGGATGGACCAATGTAAAAGGAAAACCATTGATAAATGTTTTGGCTGTGTCGGCTAGTGGTGCAGTCTTCCGGCAGCTTATGATTATTCAGAGAAATTCAAAACCGGCATTAACATTGCAGAACCATTACTTGATATAATTGAAAAGATTGGGCCATACAATGTCATACAGGTCATCACTGATAATGCTGCTAACTGTAAGGCAGCAGGGGCAATTATTGAGAATAAATACCCCAACATTTTTTGGTCTGGGTGTTTGGTTCACACAATGAACCTTTTGATGCATGATATTATCAAAAACAAACAACCTCAATTCAAATGGCTTGGTGATTTGTACAAGAGAGGTAAAAAAATGATAAAATTTATTACAAATCATAGCAATACCCATGGGCTTTTCCGTACTCACTCCAAATTGGAGTTGTTGAAAATAGCAAAAACTAGATTTGCTAGCTATTACCTCACCTTCAAGCGCCTTTTGAAGGTAAGAGAGTCATTGGCTGCAATGGTATCAAGCCCACACTGGCAGCTATTAAAGGACAGGGCGGCAACAGTGGTTGACAGGCAAAGTTTTGAACATGTGGAGGAGACCGCCCTTGACCCTCAGTTTTGGGCACGTATGAGGGAAATTGTGAGTTTTTCCAAGCCCATTTATAACATGATTCGCTTTGCAGATACTGATAAACCAGTGATTGGAGAGGTTTATGAGCAGATGGATAGCATGTTGGGGCAAATAAAAGATATTGTTAAGGATAATGATCCCATTTTGTATGCTATGATTCATGACTGTGTGTGTGCACAGTGGAATAAACTCAATGTTCCACTACATGCTTTGGCATATATCCTTATGCCAAAATATTACTCTCCATCTTGGTTGGGCCAACCTGCACCTGGAGGTGGGGTTAGGGTGAAACCTCACACAGATCCAGAGGTACAAGAAGGGTACATGAAGGCATTGGACAAATTGGTGCCTGACAGGGAAGAGTGTGCTAAATTGCGCCTTGAATTAGGCAAATACTTCAGTTGCACTGCTAACTTTGGTTCATTCCATGCAATGGAAGACAGGGACAGATTCGATGCTCTCACATGGTGGGAAGCATATGGCGGCATGGGACTTTTGCCAAAGTTAGCTAAAAAAGTTCTCTCACAAGTTGTGAACACTTCTTCTGCAGAGAGGTGTTGGAGCACCTACAGCTTTATACACAATGTGAGAAGAAACAGGCTGAATGAAAACCGAGCTGAAAGCTTGGTTTATGTGCATTATAACTTGAGGTTGTTGAGCCATTATTGTGATCGGGCAAATGAGGATCAATCATACAGAGTCTGGGACAACAACCCAGAGGATGATAATTTGGAGGACGACACGTTACATCTGGAAGAATTGGAAGCAGAACTTTATAGGGATGATGATGAAGCATCAGCAGCACCGCCACACACAGGGCCAGTCCCACCATCTACTGGTAGCAGTGCGGGTGCCAGTGCCAGTGCCAGTGCCAGTGCCACTCCTCGATATCACATTGTTGTTCCTTTGCAGATCCAGCCTCCACCTTCTAGTCGTGGTCGTGGTACTCCTGAGAGTACTAGAAGACCAACATTTCCTTGTGGCTCACAAAAATTAGACATTTCTCGTGGGCGTGGCAAGGGGCCAGCCAGATAAAATAGATTTTTTGTTTACTAGTCTTTTCTATTTGTTGTTGACAGTTGAACAGTTGAAACTTGACTCTTTCTGATTTCATATATTTAATGACAATTTAAGTTTGAAGTTTGAATTTGAAAGGTGAAACTTTAAAGTTGGCATTTATAAGTTTATTGTTTACAAGTCATTATGAATTATGAATATGATGCTTCATGAAAGTTATATGGTGATCAATGAATCAATGATGATAAATGTTATATAATATCAATGATGATAAATGTTATATATTGAATTTTGAAATCAATGAATCAATGATGATAAATGTTATATATTGAAATTTGAAATCATTGAATCAATGATGATAAAATGTTAGATATTGAAATTTGAAATCAATGATGATAAATGTATATTGAATTTTGAAATCAATGAATCAATGATGATAAATGTTAGATATTGAAATTTGAAATCAATGATGATAAATGTTATATATCAATGATGATAAATGTTATATCTTGAATTTTGAAAGCTTGAAACCTTCAAATTGATGATTTGCGAGACTCAAGAGTCAATATGTTGTATGCTTCCAACTCGTGGGCGTGGTTGATGAAGATTATAACTTCTAGATGATTGATGTTATATGATTCAATCTATGTTTTTATGTTTTTTATGTCTAATTCATCATTCTACATGTTTTTGTTGACATATATGCATCAAAATATAAAAAATATTAAAAATATTAAAATATATATATATATATAAAAACGCTCCCGAAAACGCTCCGGATTGGAAGCTTTTAAAAATGGCGCTCCACGCTTCGCTCCCGCTTCCAAGTAACCTTGGTCCTAGGTCCTTCATCTCGAACTCAGAAGCGAGCTCCCTCTTACATTGATGAATGAGAAGGTCAGCACCTGTCAGGAAGAGATCGTCCACATAGAGCACCAGAATGAGAGGCTTTTCTCTATCAACCTTGAAGTAAAGGTTCGGATCAGCATTACTACGAGTGAAGCCCAGCTTCATCAAGTAGCTATCTATCCTCTCGTACCAAGCCCTGGGGGCTTGCTTCAACCCATAGAGGGCTTTCTTCAACCTGCATACATGGGTGTCTCTATCCTGGACTTTGAACCCCAAAAGTTGCTCCACATACACCTCTTCCTTTATCGCACTGTGCAGAAAGGCGATCTTCACATCCATCTGATGAAGATTCTATCCTTGTGTAGCAACAAGGGCTATGATAGATCGGATGGTGGTATATCAGGCCACAGGTGCAAATATATCATCATAGTCTACGCCTTCCTTTTGAAAGAAGCCTCGAGCAACGAATCTTGCCTTAAACTTTTCAGCACTACCATTAGATCCATGCTTGATCTTATAGAGCCATTTCAAGGTGACAACAGCTTTGTTCTTCGTTCTCGGAACCACATCCCAGACATCATTCTTCATAATGGACTCGTACTCTTCATGCATAGCATCCTTCCAGACTTGATGCTTTACAGCTTCTTCAAAAGATCCAAGCTCAGATTGCACGATTGTACTCATGGCTACTAGATACCCTTGGTATCTATTCGGTTTCTTGCTTTCACGGAATGTCCCTCTTGGGGCCATATGTCTCACGGCATCTTCGAGAGTATCCTAGAGCCATGAGGGTCTTCTCTTCATTGAAGGAGGTGGATCAATGGGGTCCATCGGTCCTTCAACATCGGGCATCGTCTCATCCTTTTGTTCTTCCTTATTTCCAGACCTTACTTCATGATCTTCCTCGGAGCTCGGAAGATTTATCACTTTCCTGAGGGAAGCATCTTCATCAAATGTAACATCATGGCATATCTCCACTTCTCTTTGACTAGGCACATAGACTCTATAAGCTTTCGAAGTTTCACTGTAGCCCACAAACATTCCCTCCTTCCCAGAAGCATCCATCTTGCTCCTCTTCTCTTTCGGCACATGAAAATAATCGAGACAACCAAAAACTCTAAAATGAGAGACATCAGGTTTCTTACCAGAGAAAACCTCTTCAAGAGTTTTGGAGTCCATAGCGGTATGCGGGCATCGATTTTGTATGTACACAGCAGTGTTCACAGCTTCTCCCCATAGAAACTTCGGAAGACCTTGGTCACATAGCATGGTACGGGCAGCTTCCACAATGGTCTTGTTCTTTCTTTCAGCAACACCATTTTGCTTAGGAGTATATACGGTTGTGGTCTCCCTCTTGATGCCAGCTTCTCTGCAAAAGTTAATGAACTTGTTCGTCTCACATATACAATGCCATTATCGGTCCTCAATATCTTGATCTTCTTCCCTGTTTGATTTTCCACCAAGGCTTTGAAAAAACGAAACCACATGAAAGCCTCATCCTTCTTCTTCAAGAAGTATATCCAGGTTTTGCGAGAGAAGTCATCTATAAACGTCATATAATAAGAACATCCTCCCAAGGATGTCACGGGCAGCATACCAGACAAATCAGAATGTATCAATTGCAAGACATGAGATGTCTTTGTGACACTTGAGGGGAAAGGTCCCCTTGTATGCTTTCCTTCGGCACATCCCTGACATACACCTTCATGATCATTTTTGAATTCAGGCATCCCTGTCACCACCTTCCTTGCTTCGGGAAGGGCTTTGTAGTGAAGTTGTCCAGACTCCAAACCTCCAGTGCCATAGTTCGGTTTGACGAATAGTATCACATGTCATAGCTCCCTGTGGATTTCCTCCAACCTGGCAAAGTGTATCAACTCTAAACCCAATCGTGATAGCTTCCTTGAAGCTCTTCTTCCAGATGCGTACCTTCCCATCAACGAATGCCACATTGAAACCTTTGTCTTCCATGGCCGAAATAAACACAAGATTCTTCTTCAAATCAGGTACATATAGTACATCTTGCAAGTGGAGGACTTGACCTTGAGATAAGGTTGCCCATTTCCATTGCGACTAGAGGGAGCCTTCCTCTTTCCTTTGAACCTGTTGTTCCTTTGATTGCCATTTTTCTTCTTGTTGTCGTTGTCATCTCCCCCAGGAGAATCCTTCTTATTTGGGCATTCTCTAGCATAGTGGTCGGTCTTGTTACATGTGTAACATCTTCCTTTCTTTCCTTGGGCCCCTGCTCTTCCATGGTACCTCAAACCACCATTGTTCTTCTTCTTAGCACAAGCAGTGAAGGCAGCATTACCTTCATTTTCATATTCCATCATTTTTGTTTCCTCTTGAGTGCACCTCGACAATACTTCATCAAAATCAGGTATCACATTATTATTGAGAATGGTAGTAATGAATACATGCCATTCAGAGGAGAGACCTCCAAGTGCGGTGAGAACCATTTCTCGATCAACTATTGTCTCCCCAATTGCCACAAGATTATTCCTGATTTCGGTCAACTTCAAAAAATAAGATTGAACGGATTCATCCCTGCCTTTCTTAAGATTCTTCAATTGGTTCTTAAAGAAAAGGACTTGATTTACATTGTTGGCCCTGAACATATTGACCAACTTATCATACATCTCCTTGGATGTGCGCAGCTCAAAGATGTAGGCAACCAGACTCTTATGAATTGAATCTTGGATGATCAACTTTGCTTTGATTTCCCCCTTCTTATACTTTGACTTGGTGGCAGCAGGTGCAGATGATGGAGGCTCTTGGATTTTACCCTGCACATAGTCCATGACATCTTGGTCTTCCAACATTAAATCCAAAGACATCTTCCAGGCATGAAAGTCAGCCTTGCCAGTCAACTTGTCATCAGTTTTGAAGCCATTATAATTTGAGGTATCCATGGGTCCTTGACAAAATCTACGTCTTCGGTGATTGCTCTCAATACAAACTTGGGCTTTGTCTTCACCTTAGCTCTGATACCATGTAAATTTTCGTATATGTTCTATGCTTGATGCAACTTTACTTTTATAACCGATATCAAACAGCAATCACATAAACAATAAATTAAAATGTTGATAGAACATACCAATACATCGACGGAAGACAAGCCAAAAATACACTTAACTTGATCAGCAAAATATATGTGTTGTGGTGCATTACAGCGGTCAATAGGATGCTTTAACCAGCAAAGTCTCCTCATGGTCAACCAACCAGAATGTGTCACACAACCCTCTCGGACAATTGTACAACGGTCAACCCAAAGTCAACAAAAGTCAACGTTGTCCAGTCAACGGTCAACGCAAAACAGCAATAGCAAAAATTCAACATAGCCAAGTCAAAGTCAACAGCTACCTCAATTTTTGTGCCAAAAAATGCAGATTGCAGAAATCGAAATTTTGGGAGAGTTCGAGGTCAAGTTGACCAAGCATTGACCAAAGTCAACGTTGGTTAAAGCTGTGTTGAAACCCTAGATCAGAACAGAAAACCCTAGCTGCGTTTTCCCACGTGTGAGAGAAGAAGAGTCTCCAAGATGATAATCGAACCAATCAGATGCAGAGAGAGAATGTGTGATGAGTGATGGTGAAAATGACCTCCAACATTGACCTATATATATCCATTAGTGAGGGTGCGTGACACATCTGTTGGGGCTTCAAGCCTACATTACAATTCTGGCCAACCTTGCACATAAGTGGAATTAATTCAAAATAAATGTTCTGCTCATCGGATCAAGATGATCTTTAGATCGATCTTGCACCTCTCCGAAAGAGGAATCCAATTAAAATATTGACATCTTCATCTGAGCATCACAACATGGAGTTTTGATCTAGTTGTCCAAAATTAACAAATTCCGAGCCCGGAAAATAGCCCCCTTGGACTTGGTACGCTACTCTGCTAGGGAAATCAGTCTCCTGGCTGAACTGTTGGAAAAGTGTCCTCAAAATGTTGTTGGAATCCCTAGTAGGAGGTGGCTAGCCTCCCCTCCAAACCTTAGGCTGAAATCTTCTCTGCTTCCCTTCTTCCCAACACTCTCCCTCAGCTGGATTGTGTAGGAATTTACAAGGTAAGTTCCTTAGATCAAACACCAAAGGTCACCGCTCACAAACAAAGCACAAATCAGTACACCAGTATATCACGTGGTTAAAACCCTCAAAGAGGGAAATAGTCCACGGCTTGAGCCAACGCGGCCACTTCAGGCAATTTATTAATATAAACAAGAAAGTTCACATACGTTTCTCTCATAAACGGTTACCGGACAAATGACCCTCCATGCTCTTTAAATAGAGATCATGGACCAATCGGGTGTTAAGCAACAGATCAAGTGTCGTTAATACCGAGGAGAGAGTGAATCGTCAAATCACTACAAATCATGATCGTCGGATTATAGGTTACAAATGTACATAGTAAAGAAACACACTTTACCTAACTCTAGACTAGACCAAGTTATACTTAACTATTTCCTACGTGTCGGAATATCCTAACATCCCCCCCTTAAGAACAACTTGGGATAGGATTGAAGGATTTACAAAGGTGACACAAAAGGAGCCTATTTCCTAAGTGTCAAAATATCCTAACAGCCCCCCTTAAGAACAACTTGGGATAGGATTGAAGGATTTACAAAGGTGACACAATAGGAGAAGGAAGGAGGCATTAAAGCCTAACCCCCCCTTAACGATAGCTTTCCTGAACTCCAAGCATGGATCGAAATTTGGTAAACTTCGCTTCTGTGAGAGCCTTTGTAAAGATCTCGGCAACTTGATCATTGGTTGAACAATATTGTACTTCAAGAACACGATCATGAATGAGCTTTCTGATGAAGTGTATATGAAGCTCAATGTATTTCATACGCTGATGTTGAACTGGATCTTTGCATAGCTAAATGGCACTCTGATTATCACACGAAAGTGTAGTTGGATGCTGCTGATGAAGACCAAATTCAGAAAGGATCTGACGAAGCCACATGGCTTCCTTGCTCGCTTCAACGGCACCACGATACTCTGCTTCTGCCGAAGAAAGAGAGATGGCACTCTTTCTTACAAGACCAAGTAATAGGTCCTGAACCAAGAGTGAATACATATCCTGCAGTAGACTTTCGATCGTCAGGGTCACCAGTCCAATCAGAATCAGTGAAACCAATCAACAATGGAGATGCTCCTGCACTGTAATGAATCCCGAACTGAACTGTACCTTGAATATATCGAAGTATTATTTTAGCTAATTTCCAGTGACTTTCATGAGGTTGGTGCATAAACTGAGCAACAAGACCAATGGCAAAGGAAAAGTCAGGACAGGTATGGGTTAGATACAGAAGTTTACCAACAAGTTGACGGTATAAGGTAGCATCAACTTCAGGGGTAGTACAAGCGACTGAAAGCTTAACTCCAGACTGAAAGGGAGAAGGGGCTAGCTTACAGTTTTCCATGTGAAAGTGGTGTAGAAGGTCACAGGCATACTTGGACTGAGAGAGGGTAATACCTTCTTTGGATTGAAAGACTTGAAGACCAAGGAAATAATGCAAGTGTCCTAAGTCTGTCATTTCGAAATTCTTTTTGAGGCTAGACTTCACATGGTTTATATGGTTGGGATCACTACCGGTAAGGATAAGATCATCAACATAAAGAACAAGGATGGTGAAGGACTTACCTACTTTCTTGGTGTAGACAGTGTTGTCAAAATGACACCTAGAAAAGCCATTATCTAATAGAAATCTATCCATTTTGGCATACCAAGGTCGAGGAGCTTGTTTGAGACCATAGAGAGACTTCCTAAAGCGACAAACAAGGCTAGAGTCGTTTTGGATAAAGCCAGGGGGTTGTTCCATGTAGATTTCTTCATGCAAATCTCCATGTAAGAAGGCGGATTTAACATCCATCTAATGGACTTCCCATTTAAAGAAGGCAGCAAGGGAAACTTGAAAGAACAAGGCAGATAGAATTCATTTTGGCAACAGGGGAGAAGGTTTCAGTATAGTCAATGCCTTCAACTTGTGAGAATCATTTAGCAACAAGACGATACCATGTACCATGTAGGAATTTACAGAGTAAGTTCCTTAGATCAAACACCAAAGGTCACCGCTCACAAATCAGTACACCGGTATATCACATGGTTAAAACACTCGAAGAGGGAAATAGTCCACAGCCTGAGCCAACGCGGCCACTTCAAGCAATTTATTAATATAAAAAGAAAGTTTACATATGTTTCTCTCATAAACGGTTATCGGACAAATGATCCTCCATGCTCTTTAAATAGAGATCATGGACCAATCGGGTGTTAAGCCACAGATCAAGTGTCGCTAATACCGAGGAGAGAGTGAACCGTCAGATCACTACAAATCATAACCGTCGGATTATAAGTTACAAATGTACATAGTAAAGAAACACACTTTACCTAACTCTACACTAGACCAATTTATAGTTAACTATTTCCTATGTGTCGGAATATCCTAACATCCCCCCTTAAGAACAACTTGGGATAGTATTGAAGGATTTACAAAGGTGACACAAAAGGAGCCTATTTCCTATGTGTTGAAATATCCTAACAAACTACGTAATCATTGCGCAGTCAGGATGGCCTCTGCGCTGTCGTAAAGGGACTGCGTATGCTTGGAATGTCTCTCTCTACAAGCTCCTCCAAAATCAAATGGTACTCCTCTCCTGAGCGGGCACTCGAAATCCCCCGAGGTAGAGGTTGAGATCTCCGCTCGAAAATCTTTGTGCTAAACAGCTCAAGCGTGCTACAGTCAATCAGACAGAAAAAAGATGGATGAATGAATGAGGAATGAGCTTCTCTCACCCTCTTTTGTCCAAGCTGAGCCTCCAGCGTTCACTTGGGCCCACCTAGACTGCGCTACCCCTCCTCCGGCCTATCTCTGCGCTGCTCACTGCACTGCCTCTCCCACGCTACCACTAGGATGTTGCCTCATTGGAGTGGGTGGCCATGTGGACCCCACTTCCGCCTCAATATTTGCCTCTAGTGACTTTAGGAAGCACTTTAGCTGCATAGTTTATGTAGGAATTTCTGAATCTTATATCTTATGCAGAAATTATTACTGTTAATCCAGTTAAGCTCCTCCTACTTATATAAGTTATCAACTGAATAAATTCAAGTTAACATCGAAGCAAAACACATAACAGATCTCTACTAATCCAGATCTAGAATAAGCACATGCACACATTGACAAAGTGACACAGTTATTTCTGGATAAAAAGTCCCCAGAAAAACCCAATGTGGGAAAACCGGTCTCTCGCTACTGGAGGGTTCTATTATTAAGAATATTTCTGAATAAACAAATCTGGGTTCCAGATCTGGAGAACCCGATAGAGATAACACTAGATCTACAGCTCTCTAGCTGATCTAGGGCCAAAACAATGAATGATCCACACTCTCAAATGAGATTTACAAGACAGCCAAATCTAGGCCTAGAAACCCCAACACTGCCCCTGAAAGGCTCTACATCAGCCTCTAAAGCCCTTGAAAGCCTCTGCGTCAGCCTTGGATGGCCTCCAGAAGGGACTGCGTTACCCCAGAATGGGTGACACAGTCACTACGCTGCCCCTAAGGGTCTCTGCGTAACCCCTGAAGGGTCTCCAGAAAATTACGTTGTCCTTGTTGTTGTTGTCTTCCTCTATGTTGTCGTTGAGCTGATCTCTTCTCTGCCTCTTGTGTATTCTAGACCCTGGGATAAGATCATCCCCTCGGTCTAAATTCCCCTCTCTACAGCTGAAACACTTCAGAGTATTCTTAGTAAACCCTGCCCTAGAATCTCAGCTTAGCTTCAGTGCTCTGCCTCTATGTGTCTTTACAAATGACCCCAAGCCTTTCTTTTATACTTTTCTCGTTGACAAATCAACGGCCGTGATCAGATCTTGAATCAATGGCTGAGATTAAAAGAAAGCCTGATCCATGTGACTTAAGACAATTTCATCACATGTTTAATTAAATTCACTTTAATTATTTTATTTTCCTAAGTTTTAACTTAGGAAATACATTAAAATAATTAATTAATTTAATATCTCCTAAACCAGATGAAATTTCCCAAATCCATTTCTGGGTCTTGTAGATCACGTGAACTCTAGTCCTTCCTCAAAATTTGGGACCTAGAGCACAACTGATGCTACCCCAAATACACAAAATCTCAACACTCCCTCTTAGCATCAAGGTTGTGCTCTAGCAATACATCACACTTATGCATTACATGATTTTGGGCACTGGTTCTGTGTTGTTGAAGCTTGGCCTCCTGCCACTCAACTTTGCACTACTGGCACATTTTGCAATCGTTGCCAATGACTCGCCACCGCAACCACTATACTGCAGCCTCCCTCTCAATATGCCGTAATCGTGCTACCTATAGCATTGCCCCATTGCCACCGCCGATTTGCCGCACCGCAACTTCACCCTCAGTTGAGAGAAACAAATGACCTCCCCGCGTAATCTTTGACAGACAAGTTAGATGGGTCGCTCCCTCATCACAAACTTAAGCTCCATAGGCTACGTATCTGTGTTGGCATCTATCAATGACAACACTTGTCTTCTCATGAATGTGTCTCTACTGCTCTTCATATCACCCAAACACTTTCTCCATGGTCACCTCATGATGACATTAGCAATGCATCATGGTCTCCAAGGATCTCCACGAATCTTCAAAGTCGGCTCCAAGGCCAAGGATGTATACTCTAGGACTGCTCCAACAAATATCTCCAAGAGGGATTCAATTATCTATCACAAGGTTAACCAATGTCTCCAAGAATGCCTCCAAGATATGCTTTTACAAGTGTCTTCAAGGGGTCTTCAACAATCCTTCCCAACAAGATGTCTTCAATAAGTTGCTCTAAGATACTCTCAATACAATCTTCAAGATGACTTCCCAAGATATGCTTGTTGAACCCTTAGTTACACTGAGAGGGGAGGGGGGGGGGTGAATCAGTTTAACACATTCATGGTCTTTTATAACTTTTCCCTTAAAACTTATTATACTTTATTAACACCTTCATTTCATGATCAACATAATGTGTGAGCAATCTTTATTTGTGAGCAGCAATTAATAAGCATATTAGATAATGTACCAGCAGTCTTAATATGTTAGCAGCAAGTATTAGTAGAATAGATATACCATATCAACACATAGAAATCATGCACATATACACCAGATATAAGTGGAAACCCATAAAGGGAGAAAACCACATCTTATTATTGTTGTGATGCAAAGGCAAGCTCCAACTCCCTCTCACCACTGTTTTTCTGCAGGCACCGACCTACAGGAGGCACCAACCTCAATTCTGCAAGCTACAACTTGCAAGGAAGCTCCAACCTATGTCACAGGGTTCGCCGAACCTGAAGCTTGAGGTTCGAAATTCGGCGAACCTAAAAAAAAATTTCGAATTCGATCAAGTTCGCCGAACCTGAATGCCGAACCTGATGTCAAACCTGATGCCGAACTTGATGTCGAACCTAATGCCGAACCTAATCGAACCTAAAGGCGAACCTAATCGAACCTAAAGGAAAATTTTATGATTTTTTTTTTCCATGAAGTTCGATTTTAATAAATTTTATGACTTTTTTAACATAAATTATCATTTTTATATTTAACAAAGTCCATTTTACTAATAAAAAATTGTTATTCATAATTTTTACTAATCAAAATTCGTACTCATAGTTTTATAATTTATTAATTGATTTTGATTTATTTTATTTTATGCCATATATATATATATATATATATATATATATATATATATATATTGAAAAATATATATAGTCGAACCTCATTACGAACCTCATCAGAAAATTCGAATTCGAATCGAACTTAATCGTTGTCGAACTCGAATTCAAACCCGAACCGTGTGACATAGGCTCCAACTCCCATCAATTTTCTGCAGGCACCAACCTACAGGAGGCTCCTACCTCAGTCAGCTACAACTGACATCTATCAAGCTACAACTTGATAGGGAAGCTCCAACTTCCTTACTCTTTCAAAAGAAACACACTTGCTGATTTAACTTGGATATCAGCTCTGTTCTGTACCATCTTCTCTGTTGTTCATCAATTCTCATATCAGACCTGCATCATCTCTGCTCAACCCCTTCTTCTTCTCTTTTCTCCTCAATTTTCATACTCGGCATTCTCTATATTCACACTCTCTGACCTCTTGCAGCTTGCTTATTCTCTTCAAATCTCTTTAATTCTGCTACACACTCTCTTCTTCTCTCATTCTATTTTCGTCAACATTCCCCCCTTGGATATTATCCTATTTTATACAAACTAGCTTCATGGCTGTTTGTATTCTACTGGGAATTCGAAATGGACAGCCATGTCTCTTTGCCTTCTGCCTTCTCATCTCTTTTATCCGCTCATTCAGAAAATATAACAACATGCATTAATTTCAATATTACAGTGGGAGCTTTGTTTTCCTCCGGAGACTTGCTAATGCATCACAAACAATATAAACCAATAAAAATATTACATTTAATTACAATGAGAGCTCCAGCTCACTCATACAGCCTTTTGGATCGCTGCGCATTTGTCGTTTCTTTGACTGTGTTTGTCCCTTTCTATCCTCTGTATGCCTTTCTGTTTATGGCTGCTGCATAACTCCTGTATTTATGTAACTGCACTTTTTAAATCATGTGACTCTGTAACAGCGCCTTTTAAATATATAACAGTGCCTTTTATATATATATATAAGCAACTGCTGACTTTAAGTTTGGGCAAATTCCAACCCTTTACACGCAGCAAGTGTCTTGTTGATGTGGGAGTTCCGCAAGCGGAACATACATGCATCGCAATCGTTTTATATTAGAAATCACCCTCCACCTTAAGTCGAGGCCCGTGGGTTCACAGAGCACGCCGCATCTTTTAATACAATCGCAACAACGTGTTATATATATATATATATACCAGCGCCTTTTTATATATATATAACGTAATTTCAACTCTCGGCATAGTTATACAATGTTTTAACAAACAAACTGCCATGTCCACTTTGACACTGAAGAATCATGTTTAATACATAACTAATGCCCTTTCGGGCCCACTTGCCACGCTTTCCGATGCAATATGTTACTCCTCCAGCGATTTCCGATTATGATTGATCGCAATCGCAAGCTGCCTTGCTCCGATGCGATTGATCATTGTTCACTGTTCTTTGCCGATGCGATTGGAGCTCAAATACTTATTAATCATAGTTTATAAGCCCATCGGGTCCGGGCTTCAATCGCAATCGCAAGTCTTTTAATATATGTTCCGACGGTCTGTTTCTTTCCGATGTGATTGACCACTGTTCACTGCATTTTTCCGATGCGATTGGAACTCAAATACTTATTAATCATAGTTTATAAGCCCATCGGGTCTGGGCTTCAATCGCAATCGCAAGTCTTTTAATATATGTTCCGACGGTCTGTTTCTTTCCGATGCGATTGACCACTGTTCACTGCATTTTGCCGATGCGATTGGAACTCAAATACTTATTAATCATAGTTTATAAGCCCATCGGGTCCGGGCTTCAATCGCAATCGCAAGTCTTTTAATATATGTTCCGACGGTCTGTTTCTTTCCGATGCGATTGGAAGGGGTCCCACCTTATGGTTCTTTGGTTCTGCTAATAAAGCGCTCCATATATTTTAATATATATATATATATACTTGCCGCTTGGGTTAAGATTCTCGGAATTAGTTTGTATTTATATACTTGCCGCTTGGGTTACGATTCCCGGAATATTGTTTATGTATCCTTCCGCCTGGGGTAATGATTCTAGGAATAAGGTTTGTATATATATATATATATATATATATATATATATACTTGCCGCTTGGGTTAAGCGATTCCCGGAATATTCTGCTCTGCCTCTGATATAATGGCTCTGCCTCTGCCTCTGCCTCTGATATAACGGCTCTGCCTCTGCCTCTGCTGCATCTGTCGCTCGACCTCTGCCTCTACTGCTGTGATAACGGCTCTGCCTCTGTATTTGCTGCCTCTGCCTCTATTCTTCGCTGTGCCTTTGCTCATTATTAGTTTCTTCGACCACTTCATGGTTTCCTTACCATTTAGGCATTGCTCCAACTCATCCCCAAGCAATTCAATTACCTTCATTTGATACTAATATCCTCACTGCTCTGCAGCACCACCTCATCTATCTCCTGCTGCCTTTGTTCCTTCTATGCTGCCTTGCTACCTCTCTGCTTCTTTGCTATCTCAGCTGCTCTCTTTACTGCCTCTGCTACTTGTCTTATGCTCTCTCTGCTGCCTCTGCTACTTCTTTGATTGATGCTTCTCCTTACTTATCTTTTTGTTGTCTCTGCTACCTCTCTTTTTTTCTTCCTCTGCTCCTTGGCTGATGTTTCAGGTGCTCCTCCTTTGTCATCTACTTTGCCATCAATGACAACATTTCCAACAGTCTCCCCCTTTGGCATTGATGGCAACACATCCACCGATAATCCAATGCTTTCTCCAAGTCTTCCTTTGCCTAGCTTCTTTTAGAAGACCCTTTCTTCTATTACCTGCTTTTCCTCCCCCTTTGACATCAATGGCAAAGGATTGCACATTTCTCAGTGTAGATTCTGTGTTTGCATTTCTTCTCTCTGATTTGTGTTTAGATCTTCTTCTTCTGAATTTGTACCCTGCTGCTCCAAACTGGTGTAAAAGAGTTGTTGAGAGAACACTTTTGGGGATTATTTGAACTTGAATATAAATTGTTCAATTATGATAATGATGCCAATATATCTTTTATTGTTGTGGTACACCTTTCTTGCGTGTTGGTGATGATTTGAGCTAGGATGCTGATAATAATATTACACTAAATAGATGCAGGTCCTTGTTACAGATGTGATCAATGAATTAACCAAAATTTGATCTAAGAGATCAAATGCCTTTACTTGCTTGGACAATGTACATTCAAAAACAACCCTTGAGACTAGATACATTCAATTTATTGTTTAGTCTTACTTATCAACCAAGCACTTTTCTTTATGACATAAGGGGGTATGTATGTCAGTGATCAACCTTTTTTCAATGGTGAAATACCTGCAAATCCTTTGTGCTGAAGTAGGATTTAAAAAAAAACTTTTGAGCTTTAGATGGTAATCGCAGCTAGTCCTTTATTCTTCAGATACTTAGACTGTTCTATCAGGATGAATCCACAATAACATATTCAAGATGTTTAATTGAAAACTCAGCGAACAGACTTCACACAGTTTTGTAACTGATCTTTAAAAAGAGGCCTTGAAGATATACATGTACTAACTTCAGGAAGGCATGAAATTATATATAGAAAAAAATATTGCTTCGGTGCTCAATATACTACTTCAAGTGTAAATCAGACACTGATCTTTTAGCACTGCTACTGCCCTTTTTATGCTGAATGCAGATAACCCTGGAAATTTTACCTTGATGCATTCTTGCCATAGTCCTTTGATCCTGAGGACCTGTATCATACTATTGTTCTATGACAACACTTGATATTCTGTTGATAGGC
This sequence comes from Pinus albicaulis, assembly GCA_034641835.2. Classification (NCBI taxonomy): domain Eukaryota; kingdom Viridiplantae; phylum Streptophyta; class Pinopsida; order Pinales; family Pinaceae; genus Pinus; species Pinus albicaulis. Next base: position 227,162,106 of record CM076572.1, on the reverse strand, counting down.
ATGCTGCTTGTACCTAAACACCAATTGATATTACTTTGATAAACCATGCAGAGATTTCAATTCAGCTTGCACATTAACCCATAATTGATGCATCCTTCATAAATTCTATTATTGATCTTTCCACTGTTCATACCAACAATCATCAATATATTGAATCTGATCTTGGCATTATTTACCACTCTTCTTTTTCTGTTCTTCTGTTCCAAAGAAAGCCATTGCATGTTCCTTTCTAGGACTGCTCTAGAGTCATTGCTGCTTTATATTCAATTCAATTGTTCTAACATAAAGAATTTCAGGAAGACATCTTCAATTTCTTTTCTATGAATCTTCATGGGCTGATTACTCAAAGATTTATTACTCACTTAACTGCATTTCTCCAAGTGGACCTTTTGAAAGATGTGATGAATTGATGATAGGCACTTTTCTTACTCATCCTTCTTAATGTGATTCATTGTTAATTCTAGCAGTATGAGGCATAGTGTGATCATCACTTTAAGGTGTTGATGTCTTCTTTCTATTACCATGGCTTCTTGTTGTCTTCTCTTATTCCATCACTTTGTCAGCTTATAGAATGCTTCAGATCATCTTCTTTCTCTATAGTTCTCTTTTAGAGGAATTTCCTTTTTCTTCCTGATCTCATAGCTGTTCTCATTACATGGAGCTCTTCTTAGACTGCTTTCATGTGGTCTATTTATGAACTTCTCTCCCCCTGGGATGTTGCTTCATATTTGTCGCTGGATGGATTTTTGCTTTGCTTCCTAGAGCAGCTCCCCCTGAGACTATGGAGGATTCATTATGTTATTGAGATAATAGGCTCCCCCTTTCTCTTTTCCTTCCATACTTTATTGGGGTTCTTCATAATGTCTGCACTTCTTTTAAATTCATAGTTTTGTTTGATTTGCTTTGTTTCCATCATCTGTCTAGAGTTCTTTAGTATATATGGCAGTTTACAGTCCTTTGCTTTGTGGCCAAGCTTGAGGCATACATAACATCTTATTTTGTCAAAGTACATTTGAGCTGATGTATAATAATTTGTTCCCCTTCTTGAGTACATTTTACAATCAACAATTTTATGTCCAAAATTATTGCATGCATAACAGTGGCCATGGAAATGATTTGTGTACCTGGTGAAAGATTGTCCTTTCCATTTGCTTGCTTGAGGGGTTCTTCTCTTTTGCTGCATCCTTTGCTGGTTGGACTGTATTGGCTTTGTCTTACAATATGCTGCATTATGTCCTGGTTTACGACAAGAGAAACATGTGCTATTTTTCATAGGAGGGAGGAACCTCCTTTGACATCTTTCGAATTTGTTCAATTCATCCTTAGGAGCATATGAGCCTTTAGCAGTTGATTGTTTCATCCTCTCATTTTCTGTTCTTTCAAGTTGCTGCTTGATTCTATTTGTTTCTCTGCAACTCATGTTCTTGTTGGCTTCTGCTTCTGTAGGAATTTTCTGAGTTGTTTCACTGTTCTTTACAGCTTTTACAAAAATGTTTTTCCTATTATCTTCTATCTGGGACTTACTAGTTTCTCCTACATATCCTAAGCCTGCCTTTATGAGAGGAGATCTTTGAGCATTTAGCATTTTGTCCAATTGTTCAGTGCTTTTCATTAGAGGTGTATTCATTAATAGTTCTCTTTGGGCTTTTTCTAAATTGTTTCTTAGGCTCACTACTTCTTCTTCTAATCTTTCACATTCCTGACTTTTCTCTCTCATTTGTCGTAGCAGAATGTTTTCTACTTTCTTTGCTTCTTCAAGCTGTGTCTTCAGGCCAATAATTCCTTTCCTATCTTCATATTCTCTCTCATCACATATTTGTACCAATCTCTTAAGGTCTTTTTTTTTATTCTTCAATCTTTCTATTTCAGTCAGAGCTATCTCAAGTTTGGCTTTTTCTTCAGCTGCAATTTCTTCATGGTTCTTACTACCATTCACACTAGCAGGTACCTCATGTGTTTGAACATTTTCCTTTTGACATGAATTTTTCTTCTTCTTAATTTTCTTCTCCTTCTTGACAATGCAATCCTCAGTGTCTACTCCATGCATGAAATGCAGTCTGTCCTAGATTTCTTTTGCTGAAGTTAAATCCATTATTAACTCAAGATCCTTGTTATGAAGATTGTTATATATCACACATTTTGCCTTGGCATTCCTCTATTGTTCTTTCACCGTGGGTGAGTCTTTGCAGTAACCATCACATACAAGCTTCCATACCTCAAGTTCATAGGCCATTAAACCTGTTTTAACCTTATCTCTCCATTCAGGAAAGTTTGTTGTATTTAACACAGGTGCATTTTGATAGTCCATGACTCAACCAGATCTCCTTCAAGCTATTAAGCTTACACCAAAGGAACTAGATCTGATACCAATTGTTGAACCCTTAGTTAAACTGAGAGGGGGGGGTGAATCAGTTTAACACATTCATGGTCTTTTAAAACTTTTCCCTTAAAACTTATTATACTTTATTAACACCTTCATTTCATGATCAACATAACGTGTAAGCAATCTTTATTTGTGAGTAGAAATTAATAAGCAGATTAGATTATGTACCAGCAGTCTTAATATGTTAGCAGCAAGTATTAGTAGAATAGATATACCATATCAACACATAGACATCATGCACATAGACACCAGATATAAGTGGAAACCCATAAAGGGAAAAAACCACATCTTATTATTGTTGTGATGCAAAGGCAAGCTCCAACTCCCTCTCACCACTGTTTTTCTGCAGGCACCAACCTCAATTCTGCAAGCTACAACTTGCAAGGAAGCTCCAACTCCCATCAATTTTCTGCAAGCACCAACCTACAGGAGGCTCCTACCTCAGTCAGCTACAACTGACATCTATCAAGCTACAACTTGATAGGGAAGCTCCAACTTCCTTACTCTTTCAAAAGAAACACACTTGCTGATTTACCTTGGATATCAGCTCTATTCTATACCATCTTCTCTGATGTTCATCAATTCTCATATCATACCTGCATCATTTCTGCTCAGCCCCTTCTTCTTCTCTGCTCAGCTCCTCCTTCTTCTTGTATTTTCTCCTCAATTATTCGTACTCTGCATTCTCTATATTCACACTCTCTGACCTCTTGCAGCTTGCTTATTCTCTTCAACTCTCTTTAATTCTGTTGCACACTCTCTTCTTCTCTCATTCTTTTTTTATATCAACCATCTCCCCCTTGGATATTATCCTATTTTATACAAACTAGCTTCATGGTTGTTTGTATTCTACTGGGAATTCGAAATGGACAGCCATGTCTCTTTGCCTTCTGCCTTCTCATCTCTTTTATCCGCTCATTCAGAAAATATAACAACATGCATTAATTTCAATATTACAGTGGGAGCTTTGTTTTCCTCTGGAGACTTGCCAATGCATCACAAACAATATAAACCAATTAAAATATTACATTTAATTACAATGAGAGCTCCAGCTCACTCATACAGCCTTTTGGATCGCTATGCATTTGTCTTTTCTTTGACTGTGTCTGTCTTTTCTATCCTCTGTATGCCTTTATTTATAGGCTGTACATAACTCCTGTATTTATGTAACTGCACTTTTTAAATCATGCAACTCTGTAACAGCGCCTTTTAAATATATAACAGTGCCTTATATATATATATATATATATATATATATATATATATATATAAGCAACTGTTGACTTTAAGTGTGGGCAAATTCCAACCCTTTACACGCAGCAAGTGTCTTGTTGATGTGGGAGTTTCGCAAGCAGAACATACATGCATCGCAATCGTTTTATATTACAAATCACCCTCCACCTTAAGCTGAGGCCCGTGGGTTCACAGACCACGCCGCATCTTTTAATACAATCGCAACAACGTGTTATATATATATATATATATATATATATATACCAGCGCCTTTTTATATATATATATAACGTAATTTCAACTCTCGGCATAGTTATACAACGTTTTAACAAACAAACTGCCATGTCCACTTTGACACTGAAGAATCATATTTAATACATAACTAATGCCCTTTCGGGCCCACTTGCCACGCTTTCCGATGCAATATGCTACTCCTCCAGCGATTTCCGATTGCGATTGATCGCAATCGCAAGCTGCCTTGCTCCGATGCGATTGATCACTGTTCACTGTTCTTTGCCGATGCGATTGGAGCTCAAATACTTATTAATCATAGTTTATAAGCCCATCGGGTCCGGGCGTCAATCGCAATCGCAAGTCTTTTAATATATGTTCCGACGGTCTGTTTCTTTCCGATGTGATTGACCACTGTTCACTGCATTTTGCCGATGCGATTGGAACTCAAATACTTATTAATCATAGTTTATAAGCCCATCGGGTCCAGGCTTCAATTCCAATCGCAAGTCTTTTAATATATGTTTCCGACGGTCTGTTTCTTTCCGATGCCATTGACCACTGTTCACTGCATTTTGCCGATGCGATTGGAACTCAAATACTTATTAATCATAGTTTATAAGCCCATCGGGTCCGAGCTTCAATCGCAATCGCAAGTCTTTTAATATATGTTCCGACAGTCTGTTTCTTTCCGATGCGATTGGAAGGGGTCCCACCTTATGGTTCTTTGGTTCTGCTAATAAAGCACTCCATATATTTTAATATATATATATATATATATATATATATATACTTTCCGCTTGGGTTAAGATTCTCGGAATCTGTTTCTATTTATATACTTGCCGCTTGGGTTACGATTCCCGGAATATTGTTTATGTATCCTTCCGCCTGGGGTAATGATTCTCGGAATAAGGTTTGTATATATATATATACTTGCCGCTTGGGTTAAGCGATTCCCGGAATATTCTGCTCTGCCTCTACTTAGCTCTGCCTCTGATATAATGGCTCTGCCTCTGCCTCTACCTCTGATATAACGACTCTGCCTCTGCCTCTGCCTCTGCTGCATCTGTCGCTCGACCTCTGCCTCTACTGCTGTGATAACGGCTCTGCCTCTGTATTCGCTGCCTCTGCCTCTGTTCTTCGCTGTGCCTTTGCTCATTATTAGTTTCTTCGACCACTTCATGGTTTCCTTACCATTTAGGCATTGCTCCAACTCATCCCCAAGCAATTCAATTTCCTTCATTTGATACTAATATCCTCACTACTCTGCAGCACCACCTCATCTGTCTCCTGCTGCCTTTGTTCCTTCTATGCTGCCTTGCTACCTCTCTGCTTCTTTGCTATCTCAACTGCTCTCTTTACTGCCTCTGCTACTTGTCTTGTGCTCTCTCTGCTGCCTCTGCTACTTCTTTGATTGATGCTTCTCCTTACTTATCTTTTTGCTATCTCTGCTACCTCTCTTTTCTTCTTCCTCTGCTCCTTGGCTGATGTTTCAGGTGCTCCTCCTTTGTCATCTACTTTGCCATGAATGACAACATTTCCAACAATGCTAATGAAACAGATCCCCAAGATTTCTTCATATTCACTTCAAGATTTATTCCAAATTTTCACCAAAAATCTTCTTAAGGACTGCCCAAAACAATGCCCACTATATTGCTCTCAATGTAACAGATCCAAAACTGCTAGAAGACTTCAGTGGTGCTTTTCAACAATGTCTTAAAAATGCTCCAGTCATACTGCTCCAAGATCCATTAATGAAGTTGCTCTGCCCTAACACAAGATTTCGATGATATTGCTCCTTCAAAGTTTGCCCTCCAAAGTCTGCTTCAACTATGTTTTCAAGGAATACAAAGTGTCTTTGATATTCTTCAAAAAGTTTCGTAAGGGTTGTTTCAACAATGATGTCTTTTATGATGCTCCAACTTCATTTCAAAGTCTGCCACCTTTTTCTCTAACTCTAGTTTAGTGTACACTGTTGTTACTTTCGCTGCCTGGTAGGATTTCCACAGAATTCTGATATACTTCCCAAACAGCTCCTAAAAGTCCTTAACTAGCTACGACTTTCCTCCTTAGAACAGAGCTCGGTTTATTGTTAAAACTCCCGTACTTATCTGCAACCTCAAATAATGATATTATGCCACAAACACAATATCAAATAACGCAGAACAATCCTTATCTCTGTGGCACCCTTCCTCTCTAGCCTGGATCTGCAAAAACACAAAACAGCCTTTCAAAACTACCCAGATTTCCCTTCAAGGCCTGCGGTTATCTCTCTGTGGTATACTCAATCAAATAATTCAAAAACAGAATTAGCCCAACACTTATTTTCCTTGTTTCCTCAACTTCTTTCTTCTTCTATGTTTCTGAACCTTTTATCTGCAATCTTCACCAAAAATTCTTTTTCAAATGAATGGTTCAAATCTCCTTTTTATATGAGTTTGACGTTGAACTGAAAGGACACATCTTTCTAAAGGTAGGCCGACATGAAGGCAAGGATAGGTTGGCTCAATGCTAAGGTTAATTTTTCTAGACTTAAAAATTCCATATCTCCTCAACCGCTAGGAGTTTCGGGGCAAGTAAAGGCTCATTAGAACGGGAAAAATATACTCTAGAAGATGGTACAGGACCCATGTTGATAGGATGCCTCCAAGGTGGTAAAAACAATTTTTATTTGTGACTGTCCTTAATTTTTGTGTGCAGGAGGTGAATAGGACAGCATGCCTTTTCCACTGCTTGGATTCTCCTTTGTTTGTCTTATCAATCATAGGATTATAGTGTCATCATGTAGGACATCCTTGTCATCGTGATAGTATCCAACATCATTATGAAGGTATAGATCATATATTCAATAATAGTGCAATAATATGTCATAGTGCAGCATCAGTAGGAGAACTTCAAAATAGTCTTCCAACCATCAAATGAGATCTTCCACATCATCATCAGCTAGTCTTCCAACCTTCATCAAGTGTATGACTTCATCAAGTATCATCCAAGTGTATGACATCATCATATGTCATCATCAAGTATCATCCAAGTGTATGACATAATCATATGACATCATTGGTTAAGATCTAGATCATCAAGTGCATGCAACATTAGATCAAGTACTTAGGGCTTCCTTCATTAGTGGTTTGACTTCTTCGTGACTTGACATCTTCATTGATAGTATCCTAGTCAACCAAGAGTCATGGCATCATCATCTGGACCCAGGCATCTCAAGAATATTGACATCTCAGTCAATGCCACATTGACATCAATGACAACCTTGATTAACAGATCCTTCTTCTTCTTCGGCTGCTTCTTCGATGCCAAGGCTGCATCTTCCTCATCTTCCTTCTTTACTTTGCTCAACGCAGAGTTGTGCTGCCTCTTGGTGAATCTGTGTAGTTCTTCTTGCCGCAGGATTGACCACAAGCTGTTCCAATTTGGGAGGTCCGCTCTGCCCAAGATGCTTTGGACAAAGGTTTACCACTCATCCGTGACTGCATTGAGGGCAATCTTGACTATCACTACATCATCTACGGTTGCACCCGTTGCAGTCAGTTGATCCCTAATTTCCTGCAGTCTGAAGAGGAAGTGTTCCATGTCTTCTCCCTTGGTCATCATGAATGACCTCATTTGGGTCTCCAACAGCATTTTCCTTTGGACAGACTTTCCCTCATACAGGGAAGTCAAGGCCTTCCACATCTCGTTAGCTGTCTTCTTCTCAGCTATGTGCGGTACAATATGGTCCTTGATATCATCCATAATCAGCCGCTAGGCATGCCCCGCAGCTTCCCTATGCTTCTGTAGGAGATCCGCATCTGTCGGTGTGACCAGAGTCTACTCTGCATCGTCTCTTAGATTGTACGCCTCAAGGACAATCAAGATCCTTGCTTTCCACACCGAAAAGTTTGAGAGGCCCTCTAGCCTATCCTGATCACGCAATCCAAGAGGAGCCATCTGCTCAGAATGTGTTGGAACTTCCTTTTCTCTTTGCTAGAGAAATGGATCTAAGGCCCTTGGTGAAACAGGTACCTCCTGCTACCTCTGTCACTTGATTTCCCTCCTTGGAAATCTACCAAATCAACTATGATTCAGCTTCTTCTTTAACCCTCTGATCAAACTCTAAGTTTCCTTTGGTAAGAAACTTCCTGAGAAGCTAATCTCCTCTCAATCTTTGTCACTTGTGCTAAGGCTAAAAATCTGAAATCTTCAGAGTTTTAACCCCACCAGCTCTTCTGAATTTCTGCAACTTTTCTGTAGACTTTTCTGGATCTGACAGATTCAGATCTGAATCACACTGGTTGGCTTCAGACCCAACCAGCGCTGTTTCTGAGCTGCCTCTGCGCAGTAATTGTGTGGGCTTGCTAGGACACAGCGCTGGACAGCGTAACCTTTCCCTATGTGTGAATCTGCTCGTGAAAACTACATTGTCCCATCAGATCTGCTTCTCTGCTGCTTTTCCAACTGCTTTCTACAGCTAGATCTTTCAGATTCTTCAGCTGGTGACCCTCCTAGATCTGCAATTGCTCCAATACCATGTAGGAATTTCTAAATCTTATATCTTATGCAGAAATTATCACTGTTAATCCGGTTAAGCTCCTCCTACTTATATAAGTTATCAACTGAATAAATTCAAGTTAACATCGAAGCAAAACACATAACAGATCTCTACCAATCCAGATCTAGAATAAGCACATGCACACATTGACAAAGTGACACAGTATTTCTGACAAATAGTCCTCAGAAAACCCAATGTGGGAAAACCGGGTCTCCTGGGTCACTGGAGGGTTCTAGTTATTAAGAATATTTCAATATACAAATCAAGGTTCCGCATCCTGGAAACCCGGCGTATGTTTGATCCCGAGGACTTAAGACAATTTCATCACATGTTTAATAATTCACTTAATTATTTTATTTTCCTAAGTTTTAACTTAGAATACATTAAAATACTCAATTAATTTAATATCTCAAAACCAAGATGAAATTTCCCAAATCCATTTATGGGTCTTGTAGACTTGGGTAACTAGTCCTTCACAAATTCTGGGACCTAGAGCACAGGACCTAGAGCACAACTGATGCTACCCCAAATACACAAAATCTCAATAGTTTATTTGTGGGTCCCCTTACCCAATTTATTTCTGCTGAATATTAGGAAAAAGGCAAAATTAATCAAAATTAATATTCCAATTAGCTGACTGCTAATTTGGAATATTACAGTCTTGTGATAACAATTCACACGACGTATCCAATAACCACAAGATTCTACGAAAGATTAATTTAGGATGGTCAGATCCATTCTCAGTGCGACAATTTTGTTTGTCACTTAGGGGATCATATCAAATTGTATCGACAAAAATGATTGTCCCAAGACGAGAAGACATTCGTAATAGAAAAAGAGATAAATTCCTTTCATCAACAAGCTTTGAGGACAAAGCTTTTTTGAGGAGGAAGGCAATGCTATGGATAAAATAATATAAATAATGTAAACAATAAATAATGATTAATTAGCTAATAGTTATTAATGAAGAGGCATGTCTAATGGGACAAGACCCTCCATGAAGAGGGCCCTGCCTAGTATATAAGCAGGCCCCTCACTCTCAATTGTATCAATCATTCTTCATACATTTTATATAATAATATTTGTATACTCAATGGGTATTTTCATATTCCAAGTCGTCTGGAGTATTTAACTTGAGGTACGAACTTTGTTCGTTTCAGAGAGTCTCGAGAGGGCAAGAGGTTGTAGTTGAAAGATAAAGGAAATGTCACTTTTACTTTAAGAATTTAACATTACCATTGATTTCCAACATTGCTAGGGTTGAGATGTGTGAGGCAAATGAGAGAGGAGGCATGCTTTTAAAGGCTTGGAGGGGCTATTTTTGGAGGGAAACAACCCCTAGTTTCCCTCAAAACCGCTTCAAAAAGCACAAAACCGCCTTTTGTGGGGTCCACAACCGACCTAGCAATAAACCAGCTAGTTAGGCCCAGAAACCAAGGTTCAAAACCAGTTTTTCTACTGGTTGGGTGGCTCGGCCTAATGAACCAGCCGGTTTGACCAGTTTACAGTTCGAACTGGCCAGTTTTGAATACTATGATCTAACATAAACATATACCTTTCTGAGATGTCTCCAACTCACGAAGGAAGCAAGTGTCAATTCATTGACGTCCTAGGTGACTCCATGATGACTATTTTATAAACTATGCTTAGGAAGCTTTTTTTTTCGGTGGATACTTCGTTGACGTCCAAGGTGCCCCATGATGATTATTAAAGCTATGCTTAGGAGTTTTTTGTTACAGTGAATAGTGTGGTGACCCATGATGATTTTTTTTTTTTCACAAAATCGGGTGCTGATTAGTATTCAAAAAAGATATAGGAGTCGAAGCTCCAGTTTTACAAGATAGTGTTGGCAAGAGGTGGGCCAATTATAGATATGTTTGGTGCCAATTTCCTTTTTACATCTAGCTTTCTTCACTATGAGAAAGGAAGAATTGGTGTAAAGTCTTACAAACTGGAATAATAAATAACAGACTTTGCATTTCATATTTGATTTTTGAATGTGTGATGAAATTGCCGCCCATTGAGGTCTTCACCCGTTTCAATATTTTGCGCTTTTGCCAAACTTTGACTTGACATCATAACATGGAGCTGATAAACGTTGTCTGGGCAGACAGAGGCGCATATAAAACAAACCTGTGGAGCTGAAAATCGTTGTCTGGGCAGATAGAGGTGCATAAGATATTGAGGTGCACTATCTGGGTTGAACAGAGATCGATGGAATGATGGTTGAAAGCAGTCAATTGATGGATGAAAGCGGTCGATTGATCACGAGAAAGGAAATGCACAGGAAGGGGCGCAGAGATTAAGGGAGCGTCACAGAGGGAGTAAGAGTTTGATTCTGCAGAAATTACATCTGTGGGAATCGTAGCAAAAGAACTTATAGCTGTATTATGGGACTTTGCAATAGAGCTGGGCATGGGTTTTCGGAGTCCGAGAGCGGGGTTCCGCTGTGAGATGAATCTGCAAAGGAGTATAAATCTGTTCATGGCAAGAAACACTACTGATCAGAGCCGTTACATCGAAGGTTTCCAACAATATGAAGACATGCTCTGTTTGCCCGTTCATCTGCTTCTTTGTTAAGGGAGCGTAGAACATGGTAAAATAGGTTTCCTTTCATCTGCTGATCAAGAGTTTGGCATCGCCCTATGATTTGTTGTAGAATCAAGTTGGGGGCTTTTCTGTTGCAGACCATCAAGCTAATTACAATGGTCGAGTCTCCAATAATTACTGCTGTGCTTATGCCAAGTTTTTGTAGTTGAAGCAGACCTTGATAGAGAGCTAATGCTTCTGCTCTGTTATTGGATAAAGTACCCAGTGCCCATTCATATTCAATTAAAACATCACCATTACCATTACAAATGATTCCTCCAGCCCCAGCCATTCCTGGGTTGGACTTGGAGGCGCCATTGAAAAAAAGATAATGAGTATTGCAGTTCCTGAGCCATCGTGCAAATTCCTCTTCTTTCATCCTGAGTTTCCAGCTATACCTGGAATTGGTTCTGCTACTGGGATTACTTCTGTTTTGTGCTATGTTGTTTCTATCTAGAAGATACCCTATGTAATTTCTTTCTTCAACTTGGAGGTCCAGCGTGTTCAATTGCCCTTGACATTTCGTGGATAGAGCTTCCAAATTGAGACTCCAAGCTTTGTTGTAGAGCTTTCTGACGCTGGTTTCTTTACCTTTGAAGACCATGCAGTTTCTTGCCAACCAGATGTTCCATAGAAGAGTATAGGGCAAGGCATTCCAAACCCTTCGAGCAATGTTATTTGTTTTTTTTTTCCACGGGTAGCTTTTTTTCCATATGTGCAATGCTTCAAAGATGCTAGTGCTAGGCGCCCAAGGGAGATTGTGGCTCCGGAAAGCTTCCTTCCAGCAAGCTATGGCAAAGGGGCAATCTATGAAGAGATGTTCACTTGTCTCTTCATCAGATTGACAGTTTGGACAGCGAGATGGCCCGTTTATTCCTCGCTTTTTAAGGTTCTCAGAGGTGAGGACTTTCCCTCTTAGGAGGATCCATAGAAAGAATTTAATTTTTGGAAGAGACTCTGCCTTCCAAACTAGTCTCCACTACGCCCAAATAGACATGGGAAAATCGATGTTGCAAATCTGATGGTAGGCATCTTTAATAGTATAGATAGTACCTAAAGGATCCCATCGAAAATCATCAGCAACGAAGCGTTTTGAAGGTGCTATACCATGGAGATGGTCTTGCAGATTGATGAGGCTAATTTCTATATCTGCAGGAATGTGTGGGAAGGACTAGCCTTTCGAGGTATGAGAGTGGGCATCCCATTGAGAGATCTGATCCAAAGTTTGAATCCCTGTGCTGTTAAAAAAAGCTAGAATCTATTGTGTACCGGGCCATCGACTTATGGGTTGTTGCCCCATTATTTTATCATCCCCAATTCTAATGTGGCTGCCGCCTTTGGGCACTTTGGAAGTATTTTGTTCAAGAAATGGTATAGCTTTCTTACACATCCTCCAGATTTTTGAGCACGCTCTGTTAGGGAGCTCATGTTCCAAAAGCTGATGCCTTGGGAAGCCGAGATATTTTTTTTCTAGTACTATCTTCCACCAAGCATTCTTGCCAGTTATGAATCTCCAAACAAGTTTGCCAGCAAAGGCAAGGTTTAGAAGTTTAGAAGATCTGATTCCTAGCCCTCCTTTCTCGTGCGGTTGAATGACCTGCTTCCAGCTTACCAAATTATATTTTTTTGTTTCTGTTCTCCCTCCTTGCCAAAGAAAGTGACGAAGGAGAGCATCCATTTTATTATGAAAACTGGCAGGGGCTTGCGTGAGTGTAAAGCAATACAAGGGCAGGGAAGAGAGACCTGCTTTAAGAAGGATTAGGCGCCCTGCTGGGTTAAGCCAAGAGGTGCCCCATTGTTGTACCTTCCTTTTCATCTTATCAATAATAACTTCCCAGACTGCTGCTTTCAGGTTGTCGACACTCACTGGCATGCCCAAATAAGTAAAATGCTCCCAGTCGAGCTTACATGGAACTCCAAAAGTATTAGCAATCCTATGAAGAGTTTGTGCCGAAGCGTTCCACCCATATATACAGCTCTTGTGGTAATTTATCAGACCTCCTGAATAGCTCATGTATTTATCTGGGAGAGCTTTGAAACAGCTGGCTATGATATTTGAGGCTCCCCCCATTAGTAGAGTATCGTCAGCAAACTGAGAATGGTTGATGTTCTTGACTCCATTATCAAATTTAATTCCGGTGATGAGGCCCATACGATGGTTGAAATCCAGAGCTCTGCTGAAGGATTCAGCCATCAGTATAAAAAGATAAGGTGAAAGAGTACATCCTTGTCTTAGACCTCGAGTAGATTGGAAGGAGGGTCCAAGTCTACCATTAATAAGAGGGGAGATCCAAGGGCCTGTGATGCAGGCTTTAATAAGGTTGATGAAGGTTGTGGCAAATCCCATTTTTTCTAGAACAGCAAATAGGAAGGAGTGCCTGACTCGGTCAAAGGCATTGGCTAAGTCTAACTTTAAGATGAAGCCTTTCTCATTTCTTGCTTGACTGGAATGTATAACCTCTTGGACAAGAAGGATGGAGTCCGAGATTTGTCTATTGGCCAAAAAACCCCCTTGATTTTCAAAAATGAGAGAGGGGAGGAGAGGTTTAAGGCGTGTGGCCAAGATTTTAGTCAAGATTTTGTAAGATGAGTTACACAACGATATGTGTCGAAAACGAGAGAAAGACAAAGGTCGATTTTCTTTAGGAATAAGGGCAAGATGGGTGGCATTAGTAAGCCCTCCTATTTTGCAATTGTGTTGAGTCCATCTTAGCATCTTGACAAGGTCTTTTTTAATTGTTCCCTAGTATGTTCTATAGAAACAGATTGGGAAGCCATCTGGTCCTGGGGCTTTATCTGGCTGAAGCGCCCAAATGGCATTTTGTATTTCTTCTTCATTGATTTCTTTGGTCAAATTTGCGTTGATATCCTCACTGATTCCTTTGGGCATGTGCTGTAGGAAATCTGAATAATCCTCTGTTTCCTTTATCTCTGTTAAAAGAGAGCTATAATATTCTGAGGCTAATTGTTTGATAGCTTCTTGGGTTTTTTGAGAACGGCCTTCCTCATCATAGATCATGGTGACATTATTTCTGACTTTCCTGACAGTTGCTTGCTTATGGAAGAAAGCAGAATTTTTATCTCCTCCTTGAAGCCAAAGTTGTCTTGACTTTATTCTCCACTTTTGCTCTTCTTCTCTATTAACACGGTACAGCTGATAATATAAATCACTTTCTAGAGCTTTATCCTCTTGGGAGAGCCCATTCTCCTCTATTTTTCTGTGATTTTCTTTCAATTTATTTTTTAGTTCAACTTTGGCGTTTTCTGGTTCTTTGTAATGCTGCTTCACCCATTCCTTCAAGGCATGTTTTGTATTTTTCAGTTTACATTCCCAAATGAACCCCGGTGATCCTTCTATGTGATGCTGCCAGGCTGCTTTAACAATCTGATCCACAATTGGATTGTTGCGCCATAGAGAGCTGTATTTAAAAGGCAACGACCCCAAAGGACAGTGTGTCTCAAGGACAATGCTGGTGGGGTAGTGATCGGATGCTAAATAAGGAAGAATTGCAACATAAGCTGTGGAGAACTCAGAGAGGAGAGTGGTGTTTATCAGAATTCTATCAAATCGCTCCATTATGTTGTCTTTGCCCAGTCTGCGATTATTCCAGGTGTATCTCCGGTTTTTTGGAATGATATCAACTAAATCGTACTCTTGCATGATGTCTTCCAGCTTTGCTCTGTAAGGATCAAATGTAAAGATACCTCCTCTTTTCTCATTGGAATGTAATATAAGATTGAGATTTCCCCCAAGAATGATATTGTTGTTGTCTTCGGCATCGATGTCTTCTTGTAGAGTGGCCCAACATTGCTCTTTGTCTCTGAAATGGTTCGGTGAATAAATATTGTAGATGACTATTTGTTTGTGCTCTGCTTGCTTTTCTAATGTGACTTTGACCCAAAATTGACTGATAGTATTGGATGTGCATGTCCAAACATTTTTGTTCCAGATAGTGGTGATTCCACCGGAAGCTCCTCTTGATTCACATATATGTCCATCGTATTGTCTAAGCTGATCTATAATTCCTTTCATCTCTTGCAATCTTTGTTTAGTTTCTTGAATCATTAATATTCCTGGTTTCTCATGATCTACAAGATCTTTCAGGGCAGTAGTTTTAGAGGGGTGCCCCAGTCCCCTGCAATTCCATGATATTACTTTCATCATTGAGTATGTGGGATTCGGAGAGATGCTCGTCCCCCTTGCTCCTTGTGTGTTGTTTCTTTGTTGTTTTGACCCAATATATAAGTTTCTATGGGATTTTGAGTTCCCATGGCAATATCTTTTTGGGCGTTTTCATCCCTTTGTTGTTTGCTAGATTTCCTGCCAGGTCCTTTTTTTTAGATTCTTGATTAACACCATGCTCTTTCGAGGAGCTCCTGGTTGATCGAGATGGGAGAGGTTCAAGGGAGTGCGAGGGAGAGGATTGAGAAAAAAGGATGGGAGGATCATTTTCGAGGGAAATCAGGGGATCATTTTCAGGGAGGGAGAGGGCGCCAAAGGGGTTTATAGAGTTCAAAGGAGAATCAGAGATTGGGCTCGGGTTGGGAATGATGGGAGGGCCTAGGGAAGAGGAGGAGGGAGGGGCTGCTGAGGTAGAAGATTGGGGAGGAGCTGATGAGGGGGATGGTTTGGGAGGGGCAGCTTTAGGGGGAGCAGCTTCATAGTTTGCTTTCGGGCCAGTAGCAGTCTTCTTCTTTTTTACAGTTTCCCATTGTTCCTCAGATTGAGCAGGTTCAACATTAACTAGTTTAGAGTAGCGATTGGCAAAATGGCCGTACTCGTGACATACCTTGCATTTAAAGGGAATTTGTTCGTAGTCCAGTTGCTGAATGTGCGTCCAATCATTCACCTTTAATTTGATTGCCTCTGGAAGACCCTTGCCGAGATCAACTTCAACACATATACGCGCACATGCTTGCATATTGTCCTTGGGCTCGCTCCGATCAATGTATTTCCCAACAGCATTGCCAATAGCTCGAACCGAGTCATCTCCCCAATAGTGGAGCAGGAGATGCGAAAGACGGGCCCAGACCAGGACTGCATTAGGGACATCCAGCTCGGGATCGAAGTCTGGAGTCCATTTGTTCAGATACAGTCCACGAGAGTCCATAAAATATGGACCATTTCTAAAGATTAAATCCTTGTCTGCTCTAGATTCAAAATGGAATGTATAATATCCTTTCCCGCAGAAACGAATGGAGATTTTACCATTTACTTTGTCTGCCCAGTGTCTTTCAATCCATCGTTGAACTATTTTCGGAGATGGCCATAAGCCATTGAATTGACCGATGAGTCCCCGTTCAGCTAGTGAGAGCGCAGCCATTCGTGGAAGTGTAGGAGGCAGATCGACCTCTTGCAACCCATCTAACTTCTTAACAAACTTCATAAGCGCAGGGCGAGGTCGTTGGGGCTGTAAGGATTTAACCAAAGCAGAGAAAGCATCTGCTGCAGATTGTTCGTTGGTGCCCTCCGATGCAGCATCCGGAGGGGCCATGACAGGCTAGCGGCCTCGAGCGAAGGAGAAGACCAGCAATCGGCGGCCTAGGTTAAACGCGCGCAAGTAGTTTTTATTTGCTTCCATGACATATAGTTACAATCAGACCCATGATGATTATTAAAGCTATGCTTAGGAAGTTTTTTGTTACAGTGAATAGTGAGCTGGCTGTAGTCATTGCCCGAACAAAAAAGGAGGCAAGCACATCAGGTAGGATTTCCTTCTTCCATGTGAAGCAAAGGTCTCAATTGTGAAGCTGATCTTTGGGCCAAGAAGGCCCCTAAATTGAATGTGGGCTAAATGGGGTATGTTTCCGTATGCAATATTCTCTAAGCTTGGATCAATTAGACACGTCAATCAGCATTTACTGCTCACATGGCTCTGGATAGTTCATTGACGTCCTAGGTGACCCATGATGATTATTGAAGCTATGCTTAGGAAGTTTTTTGTTACAGTGAATAGCGAACTGGCTATAGTAATTGCCCGAACAAAGAAGGAGGCAAGCACATCAGGTAGGATTTCCTTCTTCCATGTGAAGCAAAGATCTCAATTGTGAAGCTGATCTTTGGGCCATGAAGGCCCCTGAATTGAATGTGAGCTAAATCGGGTGTGTTTCCTTGTGCAATATTCCCTAAAGTTGGATTAATTAGACACGTCAATCAGCATTTACTGCTCACATGGTTCAGTATTATTCGCATATCAACTCAATCATATTGGGATGAAAGTATCGAGGACAGCACCCAGCCTATCTCGCATGCAGGATTTAACCTTGGCTCTGAGAATTGAATGCATTGGCAAGAAAAAGCGCCTGAAAATGGAATACAGGAGTAAGGGAATTGGGAACATTTGTGGTTGGAATTTCCGGTGTCAGACCTCTAGGTAAGTGAATTCAGGCAGTTTATCTGGATCCTGGCTATTTCAAGTCAATTGTAAGAAATTATTTTGAGATTGCAGCAAATTTTGTTGGTTTGCTCCTGTGTTGGGTATGGTTCCCTGATTCTCTAATACTTTGGTTCTAGTGAAGGCATTTTGGAAGAACCTCTGGGGCAAGTGACTAGGGTATATGGTTTTTCCTCTCTGACTATCTCTCCTTGCTCTGCATCTTTTGTGTTACTCTCTTCTAGATAACCTTCTGCGGTGTAATTTGTGGGATAACTCTGGTGAAGCAACTCAGTTCTGGTTTCAGTCCTCTGAGGACGCGTGAGGTGTCAGAGCCTTTTCCTTGATTTTCTTCGGTTTAAGGATTTTGTGCTCAGAGTGTAGCTATGAAAATCTGAGATGTCGTGGAATTCAGGAAGGTAATAAGACATGAAGACAACAGATATGTCATGGAATTCAGGAAGGTATAAGAAGACATGAAGAGAACAGAGATGCTATGGAATTCAGGAAGGTAATAAGAAGACATGAAGAATATATACAGCCCAAGAGTAATTCTCTGTCCTTTGTCACAACCAAAGTGCACGATAATAAGCACCATTGTTTCTCAGCATGCATCAAAAAATAGAAGCGTGATATCTTAGAAGCAGAATGTTGTACATTGCAGAATTGCGCTCTCAATCTTTAAAAGGATTCTCTCTCACATCAAACAACAAGGCTTTAGTCAACTCTGCTCTGCTCAAACTGAATTGAAGAAAGAAGACACAATTCATCAGCTTAAGGAACCAATGGACATGGAACAGTAGCACTCTCCTTGCCATGAAGAAGCAAATAATCTCCATATTCCTCATTAACAGTAATGTTTTTATCAAAAGTCACTGGTATATAAGGTGTTTCTGTTAAGCACGCTACATGCAGGAAAATCGGAAATCGGAATGTCTATTTAACTTTGTCTATTCAGAACCCTGAAGCAGTCATTTTGTATATTGTTGTGAGCATTAGCAACAATCCGGTTTTAATATATATATATATAATTTAGGAAAAAATGGTGTAAGTTCTTATGTATCTTAATTTATTTATAATAATTATTTGTTGAACATTAATAGCATTGTTTCTTTTTAGCTATTAATGATTTATATTGATTTATTTTATTGTTGATTCTTTTATTATTATGATTGGTGTTTGAATTATTATCATCTTTTTTATGTACTTTTACAGTTATACATCTAATTATATGGGATTGTCAAATCCATAAAATATCTATTTACATGATAATCTCATTTTATAAAATTATTTTATTTTTAATGTATTTAAAATTAATAAATAATATACCAAATTTATATATTTGTTGGAAACATTGGAACACCTCCCTTTTCAGAAAGAAAAAAAAAGACAGTTTTATACATCTTTGTAAAGTACCTTTAACAAACTTCACAGACACCAAAACTGCTCTACACAGTGAAGTGATTAGTTACGAATTAGAACCGATCGTTTTATCTTTAAAAGACCTTCTCAAAGACACCAAAACTGCTTCCCACATTGAAGTGATAAGTTGCAGGAAAAACCTATGGCTTCATGTTTCAAAGACCACCTCACAGATACCAAAACTGCTCCATACATTAAAGTCATAAGTTGCAAATTAGAACTTGTCAATTCAACATTATAGTTTGGGGTGATGCATAAAAGACCTTCTTAAGGACACCAGAATTGTTCCACACATTGAAGTGATAAGTTCCAAAATAGAACTTGTCACCTTAATATTCTATGATTCTATTTTCAAATGATGCATAAAGCTAACCTATGACTATATCTACTTGACATTGTTAGATAAAATTACTGAACTATGGGTTTCAGACTAACCGCGCCACTTTATTAACGAGCTAGTAATTTTTATGGTTTCTAATGTCTTATGAAATCTTTTATGTACTAAAATCACGCAATAGCATTTATCTGTTGTAAGCGCGCAAAATTACAGTGCAAATGGAAGAAAGGGGGGAAAAGATGCTCACGGAGAATTGAGCTTGTTGCATTTCGCGTGACAACTGGTCGGACTTTTTCTGCAAGTCATTGTTGTTCTGGAGGCCGAGGTCGAGCAATGATAACCAATTCCCAATACTCTGCGCGGTCTCCTGCAAAATCTTGCACAGGTTTCTACAGTGTATGAGTAAATAAATCTTGCATTTGTTGTTATAGACGCCTATCGTGGCCAAAACTTTGCGCAAATCGGCCGCTATGCCTTTCAAAGCGGTCTGGACGGGCGGAGGCGGCGTCTCTGATAAAATTTTGTCCACCTGGTTTACTATTACTTCCAGTCTCTTCGCATATTCCGAAAAACGCCGCGCGCAATCCCGTGGGATTCCACCCGATCCCCTGACGACTTCATTCAACAGCCGCAGCACCGTCGAGACCTGACCCTGCGACCTGTCTCCTGACATACTCCCAGACATCACTTACTTCTCTCTATTAAAGTTCTGAATTCCATGAATCCAAATTTCCAGCCACAGTAAAATCTTCTCTGCTCATTCGAATTACCGCATTATTGTTTCTCAATAAAAATATCTGCTGCAACTGTTGTGGAAGTTACAGGCCACGAATGTCAAAGGCAAGGGTTTGCGGCGTGCAGAGGTTCCGCCATCGATTCCTGTAAAGTGCAAATGTAAACGCTGGCCGCCTTCAGCTCTCGAAATTAAAAAGTCCAGCATTCAGCTTGACTCTTGGCCTTTGTTTTCCGGTCATGTATGGGTCAATTATCAGCCACCACGTGTTTCATCATTGAGTTTTTCCACGACGGATTTGGTGACGGAAGACCTAGAAAATGTCCACCGAAAAATATATTTATTATTTATACAATAGTGCACGAGCTGATCGAAGAGCCCCCTGGTCGGAGATTCCAATGCATTAAATTTATCATTATTTATTATACAATTTATGAAGATTCCAGTTCATATTATGCGAGTTATGCAATAAAATAGGTAAAAATGCCAATTTTGTAATAAAACATTTGTTTTAATTATAAATATAAGAAGATCTAGATTGTTGGAGAACTGTGTCAGAAATTTATTTTTGTCAAATATTTAAATAGGAATTGTCTTTAGTGAGACTTTTTTGAAGACTTTTTGGTTGATTAAAGTCTATTTTACTTTTTAGAGATTTTGCTCAATTTTAATTCAATTATTATTATTTTAAAAATTCAATCAAAGCTTCAAATAAAGAATTTTTTTTTTATATATTTAAATTTTGAGGATAATTAGAAAATTCGTTGCAAGATTACACAATTTTGTATTTTATTAGAATCATTCAACCTTGTAACAAGTTATCTTCCTTTCCCAAATTTAACACTTAAAAAGTTTAAATTCTCACCAATCAAAATATCTATTAATTATTTAACAATATTGGTAAATTTATAATTGGATTCTCAAATCAATAAGAAGTTTAACTTTTTGTATCCACAAATTTTAAAAACAAGACAAAAACTTGCTACAAAATTACACAAGTCCTTAACTTTTTCTATATTCAAATTCCAAAAACAAGATAAAAACTTGCTACAAGATTACACAAGTCCATATTTCATTAGAGATTACACAATAACAAGATTATACAAGTCCACTTGCCTTAAGGTCTTGGCTCACTTTCTGGAGATAGGTCTTACAAAGAAGAAGATACCTAGAAGAAGTTGCAAGTTTAAGGAAATTTGGGATAGATATAGTGTAGGTTTTTTTGTATGGGGCCTCATCTTTCGAGGTATATGGCAGCGGGGCTTTTACCTTCTTGAAAATTTACTTTTGAAATTTCTTCTAAGTCTTGAGGCATCACTAAATGTGGCTTCAAGTTCACATCCTGTAGCGTTATTTTCTTCTTTTTGTAGGAGAATTTTAAAAACTTCTTCTTCGTATTTAGGATAAATGAACCTAGGGTTTCCATCCATGGTGAACCTTAACACAATGTCACTATTGTCAAAAAGTGAGGTTTTCACGGTAAATTGAGGAATAAAAGTATAATCCCCAATATTTAGTTGCAAACCTTTTATGTTGTATTTTTTTTTGTCAAAAAAGTCTAATTTTTCGATTATATTTGACTCCGAAATCATCAACTGGTTTGCAATTTTAGGATTTATACAATTCTTTTCTTCGGCGGGTGATATAGCAATAGTGACCTCTTTTCCAGCGAGAGTTCCTTTAATTTTAAATAGCACTTTAGTGTCAATGGGTACGATTTCTAAAAACCTCTTATGTTTCATTTCTGACTTAGACTCCATTTTGCTTCTTTGTTTAAGATAACTTGGGTTTTTAAAGGTAAAATAATAATTCTTTTATATAAACTTTTTTTTTAAGTCACCCTTTTTTAATGATAATTCCTTTTATATATTTCAAACATTTTCCTTTTCTATTTTTTTTAATAAAATATTCTTTTTTTTTTCTAAATAAAATATTTAGAATATAATGATTTATCTGCCTTTCCACTTTTCCAATACTTAAACTTTTAATAACATTTTTTTCCTTTTATATACCTTCAAGCTTTAATAATGATTCCTTAATATTTTAAGAAATCCTTAATAATGTTTTTCCTTTCGTTTTTTTTAAATTACTTCCCTCACTTGAATTGGTACTTCTTATAAACTTGGTGGTACCTTTTTATGGTTCTTTTATTTATATATATATATATATATATATATATATATATATATATATATATATTTCTTTTTTTTTAAATAATATATATGCTCTCAACTTTTTAATTTACAATTTATTTTTATTTCCCCTTATAACCCAGACACTTAATAGAATGGAATAAAAAGGGCTCGATTTTCTTTGGCATTTATTAATTGTTTTGTTTTATGACTTTTATGTGATATTCTTTACACCTAATCCGTTTGCCTATAATTCATTTACCTATAATCAAGATTGAAAATAAAAATTGTGTTTAACGCTAGTGACAATAATAAGTCGATTTTTATGGAACGACTATGGAATGAGGAAATGTTTGGAATGAAGTCGTTGAAAAATGGTAACAATGTTCGATAGTAATAGAACAATGGTGGCGGTGTATTGTAGGGGCGAAAGGAACGGATAGGCACGAAATAGGACAACACGGCAACCGTTCAGTGCAACAGATGTGTCCTCTCAATTTCCGCGAGATTTATTTCCATACGTAATGGATGCGGTGTGGACAATGACTATATGGCTGGCAACATATCTTGGCAGAGTTTACAGGTCCATCAGCGATGGTGAGGTAGTTGTTTCTTTTTTGAATGCAGAGCTGCCTAGCTGTGCGTTGTGGAGGGTCACAGTGGGATCGGGGAATGGGTAGTCGTGTCACAATTTTGCGCACAGATGAGTGGTACGGCATTTTCTGTGAAGCAATCTTGGTCGATGACGACTCGAAACGTTATGTGCAGCAGTAGGCAGTGTGCTTTGGCAGTGGCAGCGATGGTGGGCTAGTTTTCACTGGTTGACTATGCCTTCTTAGCGAGGATGGCCAACAGCTATTCCTTTGATTTTTTTATGACTTTTCTTTTTTATATTTCTTCAAATTTTTAATTATGGCCAAAGGCCTATTGGTGAAAATGGAGAAACTCCAAGATTGGTAGCGAAACACTTCGACGGCAACAAAGTTGACGTTTTTATGGTCAAGGACTTGGATAGGAGAGCGTGGCTCTGTGCAGCGTGAGCGGCCAGAAGATCGATCTGCTCTGATACCAAATAAAGTGAACAAAGTTCCTTCTCAAGTTAAATACTCCAGAAGACTTGGAATACAAAGATATCCATGAGGATACAAATAGTATATTAGATAGTATGAATGAATTGATTGATAATTACAAATGAGGCATGCTTATATACCTAGGCAGGTGCCTCTTCACGAAAGGTTGTGTCTCATCAGACATGGCCTTTCAACCTAATTACTAATTAACTAATTAATCATTATTTATATTATTTTATTCATTACACCTGGAGATTGCTTTCATTTTAGATGGTATACTGGCGTTGGAACAAACAACAGAGTAGAGCTACTAGCTCTGTGGGGAGTCTTATTTTGTGCCAAATGGCTCGCCATTGATGAGATTGACGTCTTTGGAGACTCCAAAATGATTATTGAGTAGGTTAAGATGAGAAATGTTTTCGAGTCTTTAGCACTTACTAACTGAATGATCAAGATCAGAATGTTGATTAAGACTTTTAAGAGGATATCCTTTTCACATATCTTCAAAGAACAAAATCACATGGCAGATGGTTTGTCAAAAGATGGGTGCAACACTGAACCATGCATGATCAAGTTTTATGTTTTTGAAAAAGGCTCATTTTAGCTTTCAGCAAACATCAAGATCTGAAGGACAATACTAGTTTTCTTTCATTTTGTTGCAATACAGATTTTGATTATGTAATTGTTGATCTAATATCTTTTATGTAGAACCATGAGACTCCTAGAAAGATCAGAAAATAAGATTTGTGTTTGAGAAAGCATGAATTGTAAATTTGCGATAGAAAGAGGAAGAAAAGAAGAGATAGATGATAGATCCTAGTGTAAAAAATGACAAAAGTAATGAGAGACAAATAGTGGTAATGGGGAAATCAAATGAGAAAATCCATGTAATTGTAACTCTTTTTTAATGAAAGTAAGTATATTTTTTCTTTTTGAAAAATAAATAAATAAATAAATAAAATCCATATTTCATTGAAGTCATTTAACCTTGTAATAATTTTTCTCCCTTTTCTTAAAACTTGAAGATATTGAAAAATAAATTTCCATAAATCCCAAACTTTTATCAATTTTTTGATAATACAAATAAATTTAAAATTATAAAAAATTAAAAGCATTGTTTCACTATTTATAAATCTTATAATAAATTATAAAAAGATTTTATTCATGTATAAAATTTCAAAATATATATAATAAATATTTATAAATATTAACATTAATTAATTGTATGACTACCATCTATATATAATATTAAAGTTATGACATCTAAATCTTTTAAATAATGTGACTTATTTACAAATAATATATAATTAAAATATACACAATAATTTTAACAAATAATATATAATTAAAATATACATGATAATTCTAATTACTTGTATAGTAAAAATCTACATAGAACAATAAAGCTAAGGAATGTGCACCTTTTAATTGATGTTTATTATTCTTGTATGATCTGTTAGGGAGCATATATACCAATTAGCATTTGCACCAAAAGGGTGCAAAGACATGTCGATAGAAGTGTAGATGATGTAGAGTGATGTAGTGGTAGCGCTGCACGAAATTCAATGAGTCTTGATACTTGATACCTGAGGATAACCAGAAAGTGATGATAGATTAGAACAAAATCATGGATCTATTGTTTAAAACTTGAATGCAACAAAATTGTGTGGAAACTTAAAGATCTTGAAAGTCCTATAATGAAAAATTCAAGGTATAAAACATTTTTTTAATCAACCATCTCAAAAGGAGAGCAGTTCTAAAGCCTTGAGTGCAACAAGTACATTTATACATACATGATGAACGCAAAACTTGGTCAGAAGATGAACACAACATCTCCCTAGGATTTAACGACAACAACCATTTGGTAAGGTGGACCAAAACTATAAATTAGGTCGCTGGTGTCAAGTCTAAATATCCCCAATATCAACCAACTCGTAAATAGTGTAATACAATTTGTCGGAAGTGTGTCATATTACAACAAACAAGAGTTATATTCCAACATAATAATGGCCATATGAACCCTATCTTGCTCCTCTATAGCAAGAGGAAGGTTTGGTGGGTGCACGATTATTACAGGAGTGCTTACTTTATCTTTTTCTTCAAGTTTTCTTTCTTTATCTTTCTCACTGGCATTATTTTCCTTATCTGCAGTCACCATTCTACAAGTTGTAACCTTTCTTCCCTGAGATCTAGGCTGGAAATTGTGAGATGAAGGCATAGTAGTTGTCACACCAACGACTCTCTTGTTTCAACCTGTTCTAGAATTTTGTGTAGCAGTTTTTGCTACAGCATAACCATCTACAACAACATCATGGTGTGCCTTCAATGAAAAAACATATGACTCCAATTTCATAAGCCTACTACGATATGCAGCAATTTCAGACTCCACTCGAGCCAATGCACACCAAGTAGAGAAATTTGAAATCTTATAGTAAGTGGAACATGTATATGTGTGATTTAAAACTATCATACCCTGAAGCAATGAATTAGAAGATAGGGCAGTTGGATGAATCAATTTTGAAAAAATCCAAGCTCTTGAACAACTTGCTGAAAGTTCGATTCCAAATGTGGCAAAGTGTAGAAACCTAGACCAGGGTTGTTATTCCCATCCTGTGCTTCAAACATGTAAGAGGAAAAGCACTCTGTCTAACAATCCAAGCTACTACTAATGTTGAGGCCCACAACTCTTCTCAATCCATCACATGTAACCCCACTCCATGAGCAAGGGTAGTTGTGCCCATCTTCTAAAACATAACTTGAAATACAAATCTATTTCTCACAGTGTATCGAATATTGGTTATGCCCTTAGTTTTCCCTCAATGTCTATATTCTTCGTTTATGCACCCTACTATAGTTTAGATTCAAATAATATAACATGCCTTATGATACCCAAATCTAAAATCTATCAACCTTGAAATTCATAAGGTTCATTCACCAATACTACTAGTCAAGTGTGTGGTTAAAATCACAACATGGATCATCAATTAACAGAACTCAAAATTCTACCAGCGTTGAAATTTATTAGGTTCACTTACATATATTGCTAGTCAGTTTCATGTTTAGACTTGAAACATATATCATCAATTAATAGAAATAAAAAGAGAAGACTCCAGTTCTGCGCAAAACATTATGAAACTTGTATGTTGAGAATTATCTTGAATCAAAGGTTAGCAAAAATAATGTGCGAAATGTAAACATAAATATATATTGTGCTGAGTTTCAACAACAATTCTAACTTCCGTAAGCTTAATCTCTTCAAAGATTCACCTTTTAAGACTCTATTCCAGAAGAAAAACTGTAATCCATGTCATGAAAATCTCTCACAAAGCCTAGAAAGAGAATATAGATGCATTAAAAGGAAATTTGAAAAAATGATAAATAGATGAGCTCCTATCAGCCTCATCAAGTATAAATAAACAAAACCTACATAAACAACATAATTAAAAATCCAGAAGAACAATGTAATTATAAGTTACTTACACTTAAAATATTTTCCCTTAAAGGAAACAGAGGAACAGTCATACCAGAATCCTCCACAAACACAATTGAATTCTTGAAATCCATGTGCCTAAACATTTGACCATTACAACTTCCACAGAAGTTTAGATTTACGAAGAATTTTTCTAGAGGATGCAGAGAACTTCTAGCATTCTCTTGAGATCCTTCAACTTTGCTCTTGAAATCACCTTAAAGTTGTAAAAAAGAAAGCTAAGATTCTTGTTGAAACCTCGAGAGGATGAAATTTGAATACTGACTGATGGATCTGGTACTTGCACGTCAACTACATTCATCGATCCTAAGAA
This sequence comes from Pinus albicaulis, assembly GCA_034641835.2. Lineage (NCBI taxonomy): Eukaryota > Viridiplantae > Streptophyta > Pinopsida > Pinales > Pinaceae > Pinus > Pinus albicaulis. The sequence goes on along the minus strand of CM076572.1, from coordinate 227,135,256 downwards.
CATACAAGAACATTTATTTTGTAATGGATTCAAAACTGGGATCATGATCTTGTTGAAATCATTGAAAACTTCCCACAAAGAACCCCCAAATGAAAACAAGCTTGAACCAGAGAAATTATCCACCGCCAAAATATCCAACCAAACGTTTAGCCACACAGGAAATACCATTACACATTGCTTTGGAATTAAATTATTATGACAAAAAACATGTTACAGTCCATATCGAGGATATGATAGAGGCAAGAAGTTCCATAGAGATAAGATTAGGTTTTTTATATGAAGTTCCTTAGAAGAAATAAACAACGAAGTCCATGTCCGGATATTATCAGGTACCTAAAAGCTTCATGTGACTGATGAACATGGAACCACCTAGAGGTTGATATTCTTTTAATGAATGCATTAACCTAAGGGAAAGGTTGGATCCTTGATAGCTTAGCAAATATTTTCCAAAGATGTTGAAATCTTGGAAAGCATCACCAAGTCATTATCAACCTTTGAATGCTCCAACTTGTTTTCATTGGTGATGATTTCTGATACCATATTATCTTCAGACCATCCAAGTTTAGAAGGTTCCCATCATGAGTGGACTGAAAAATATTGAAGTTCTCAGGGGATAAGTATTTGTAGGTGGGAAAGAAGAGCCTGGAGCTGGAACAATTGTTTGAGGTTGCAAAGACCGTTTCAGTTGCTTCAAATATTTTCAAAACCGATATACAATGCAGGAACATGTTGGACACATTGAAGAAGAAGTACAAGAAGGAGAGACAAAGGATCCCTAATAGTAAGTGGGTCTATTACAAATGCATGGATGCACTGCTCAATTATTCTCCTTGGAAGACTGGGTTTCCCTATGGCATGGACGTTGGGAAATTTGTGTCTCAAGTACCTTTGAGATGTAGGATTTTTTTGAATCACTTCGAGTTTGAGGAAGTCATGGATGTCCCAATGGATTTTCCCATCGAAGAAGAGGACGAGGACGAGGAAAATGAAGAGGAAAAGGAGGATGAGGGGAGGACGTTGAAGTGACAAAAGGAGGACAAGGACTTGTTCAGGATTTTCGCTGATTCCATTAATAGATTTAGGTATATTTATGACTATGCTTTGTTGGTATGATTTGCTGCCCTCATATTTCCATTTGTTGGTTCAATAGAGAAATCTAGTACAAAAAATCAGCCTTGCATGTACAAAAAATAAGTGACGTGCAATCCAACCCAACACAATATCTTTCTTGCTTTGTTCTTTGACATCTATTCTTTCTGGCTACCTAGGAATGAAAATTGCAACTTACGCAAATGCAAGAACAACACTATAATTGTTTCTATTATTAATGCAAGGAGCTTTCCTTTTGTGTTGCTATTGGTTTGTGGGTTGGCCTTGTTATTGGTTTTGTCATTGAGTACTACACAAGTAACGTTTACATGCAAGAATTAAGTTCAATTCATACTTTCATCTTTTCTTTGTATTTTTTTGATATAAATTGTTGATGGCATATATCGTATTTTCATTGCAACCTTGTCTAAGATGTTGTTGATTCATGCAGGACTAGAGAAACAAGTAATGTTGTATTTGGGTTGGAAAATGACGGTCCCCTTCTCCCCCATGCCTGAGGAGTTGTATGTCCCCAAACGAAGAAGGAAATTGACTACTACAAAGGATGATCAAGCTGCTATATGGTGACTTTTATTGAAACAAGATGACTGCCACAAGAAAAGGAAATGTTGCTACAAAGAACCAAATTGTTGAAAACTTGTGTTGAGATCTCAAAATACATGGTCTTCATCCGCTACAATCCATTGTGAAATATTGCATATGTGAATGAGTGGCATTGATGTCGAACATAAGCAAGAATCATTGGATTACATACCATTGAGGAGGGTTGTTAACCAATGCGAGATATCCCACCATTGATGTTAATGGGAATCAAGGCACTAGGTACATTCTACTAGCCATGAATGGATTTGTCAGAGTCGAATGGACTGCAAAATTCATCCACCAAGAAACATTGATGTATTTCCTTAGTAGATGACAAGGATACCTACCATTAGGGCACTCAGGCTCCCAGGTACCTTATCTAACTTTAACCTCAACCCTAGATAATTTGTTGATGTCAATGGGACAAGGCCTATCGACAGGTGGGCTTTAAGGAATCCCGCATCAATCGATGCGAGTGCATACATAATCATCTGAAGATTACATGATTGGAAAGAACCAATACAAGCTTACAAAACTTTATTGAGAACTTTTCCCGCCATTTACCTGGTTTTCAAGCAAAGCCTATATCCAGATGCGCCATAAAATATGATTTTCACAAAAGGAATTATTTTTCTCTTTACTATTTTTCCTTTATTTATTACAATACAAACTTTCCTATTATACTGAAGAAATGGATATGAGCTCCTTCAAGTGAAGGAGTACTTCCAATGAAGCCATGTGCGGATCAGGGACAAATATATATTCATGCTCAGATTTAACATATAAACTTGGAAGTGTGCATGAGCATGAAAATCCAACAAATGTAAATGATATGAAAACAAGAGTTTTAGAAGAGGAGGATGCAGCCTCGCTTGAGTCGTTGTTCGGAACCAATGTTCGATGTAATCATGGTAGTCTTGGTCCATTTCTTGATTTGGCCCATGCTGCACATCCTCTTCTTCCATGTCACGTTGATTGTACTCCTTAGGGTGAGTAGTCTCTTGATTACATTCTGGGTTTGGTTATAGACATATCAATAACTCCTTGAACTCAAGTTCCAATGGATGTTCTCCATTGATTATAGTGCATGATTCATTCGTCTCCTTAGATGAATGGTAAGGGAAATCAAAAGAGACTTCCAAATCCTCTTGTGGTGGTGGAGAAATGGACAAGTTCTTGACTATTGTCAATAAGTTCTCTTCCTGAGAGGTAGAGATCAACATCCCAGCAGTTGTTAGGGATTGAGAGAGGCCCTTCATACTTGTCATCATCTTCACTTCCATCTGGTTGATTGATAGTCCCTTTCTCCACACACAGATTAGTAACGGGGGTTCTTACAGCACCCAAAAAAATGATATATGTTAAATATTGGAATATGAAGATAAATTAATTTAATACGCTATTGGCTGAAATAAAGCTCACCACACTTGCATAAAAAAATAAATTTACATAAAAGGAAGGGAATGACGTGTTGGGGAAAATGTTGGATCAGAGTACTATTTAATCTATTGAAAGCAAAACAATTCGGAAATTAAATGTCTCACGGAATGTTTCGGACTATTCTAAGGCCTATGTGGCTTGTGAGGATTAGCTATGGTTCCTGTAGATGTGTCTTACTAAGTCTGTGAGATTTACACACTTTGCGAATTACATGAAATGTCGAAATGAAATCACTTACATGATGTTTTAGAATATTCTAAGGTCTTCTTCTACTTCTACGCATAAAGGAAAGGAAATAAAAGTCCAAAGATAAGAAAAAGCGACTAGACTTTGGAGAAACCCCACCATAGTGGATGCGTGGCTCTTCACTCACGTCTTATTGTAATCTCTCCACCCTTTGATTACCCTGTAATACCCTTGAAACTCTGTAATAAAAATATTACCTGAACCAAAATACAACTCCCCAGCAACGACGCCAAAATGTTGAGAGTTTTAATTAGCGAATTAAACCTCTTAATATTTAATATTCAATTCGTGAGTCGTAAACACGAGTTGTACTGCGTTTTTGGTTCAAGATTAAATTTAGAGTATGTAATTTTCCTTTGATCGTTAAGTACAGAATGATGGAAAAAGAACAATACTAATTAAGAAAACTAGCACTCATCTCATTCTTATAAAACATAAGTAATCTACTTAACTCAATCCTTATTCTAATTCTCTGCAATCGAAAGACAATCTTATTGAAACTAAAGGCTCAATGAAATTTACTCCAACTACAAATCTTAAGCAAGGATTTAAACTTCCAGCTATTAAAGAGACCAAGCATCTATTTACTTGTAACAAAATATGATAAGGAGGCTAAACTGTAATTCTAAGATCAAATCTTGATCTGTCGCCTTCAATCCATTCAACCAAACTATTTTTACTTGGTAATGAAACGCCTTTACAGGGATTAACTTTATGAAAATGAAACCTTTGACAAAGTTACCTAATTTTGTTGCTATCAAATCCTATGCTATTGCATTTAAAATGGAATCTAGTCTATCCTAGAATTAACCATCTTGGATATGCTTGAATTAAATCATTCAAAAAAATCACGGTAATTATGTTATGAATTAAATTATTTAACTTAATCACTGAAATGGAAATTATAACGCAATCTCTGTAATTGAAATTATACTACTTACTAGATCCTTTAACTAAATTGTCGTAAATAAAATTACTATAATTGAAATTAGAACAAAACCATTGCAATCATGCTACCATTGTAAAGGAAAAACTCACTGCAAATGCTTTTGTAATTTCCGACTTCTAATCACACTCAAAATATTTATAACTAAAACTCAAAGTTAAATGAAAACTAAACCAATTAATATTCAGACTATTACCCTGCTCTTCTAAAACAAAACTTCTGAGGTAAATGAAAATTAAATCAATCAATACTTCAACTAAGATTACATAATCGAACTCTTACTTGCTCCTCTTAAAGAGATAATCATGCTATGAAAGAAAACAAAAGACTTCAAATTGAAATGAATTATAATTTTTGAGCTAACCTTGAATGAAAATTGGTTCAAACAATTCAACGAACCTCACACTACTCACACTCATACAATGGCAGCGTTGGGAAAGGAATAAAAAATCTAAGTTATGTTCTTAATTACAAGGATAACAACCAAACCTTCAGGAAATATTTAACTTCATTTTGCTCTCAAATAAATTAACTTCGAAACCAATTAGATTTAAATGCATTCAGTTTGCATTTTAAAACATTTCCCATAACGTTATGGATCTCAGATCAAATGGACTGAGTATTGATTTATTTTTTTTCTGGCTTATGGTAGTTACTCTTGTATCGTTTCCAAAATAAAATTATTGTCCAATAATCTATATTCCATTCATATTCCAAGCATAACTTTCCATTAATCCTGAATGTTTGCAAAATGAGTTCTAGAATATTTAACTTCAAATTTACAAAACAAAGTTTGAATACATAATCGATTCTAGTCTTCACACAACAAATATTTAAATGAAATTCATACTCTGGATATAAATCCTATGATCTAAATAAACTAAAGGACTTGCTTCCAGGTGGTGGTGGGCCCTTGCCACTCCTAGAGAAAGTTTAAGTTAATTCAATGTTGGTTAAAGATTGAATAAAACCATAACACTTACAGGAAATTATTGCCGAACTGAAATTGTATTACAGTTCAAAATATAAATTCATAAGCATACACCCTTGCTGGTCCTTCTCATGCAAAGCAAAAATGTATTACAACGGTCCTTTCTCGTGTTCTCCTTGAGAGCTCTGGCTTTTTATACAGAGTTGTTGATAAATCCAAGCATAACTATTTGCTAAATTATCATAACAACAATCTAACAAATGTTATTCTTATTCTTCTGGAGAACCTTCAAATGGGTCACAGTTGGGCTCATCATGGCAAGAATGTAGGAATCGTTTGCCTTCTTAGCTCTTCCAAGGCGCGCACAACCAGATCTGAATTGGCCAAGTCATTCACGTTCAACATGATTACATTTACATTGGAATATTCCCCTGACCGTAACTCCTTCATGGTAACGAATTTTTCCAAACAGTTTTTGGTTACATGAATAAGGGTACTTTGTACAAAACCCGTGTGTTGAAATTTAACAATTCTACCATATTTGATCACAAAATTTAGATTTTCACCTACAAAAATTCCATACTCAACTTTGTAGTAGCTAGTTAAACTGCGTTGTGAAGAATTTTGGGGATGGAACTTTTCAGCAAATGAACTTAGCTAAACCGTCATTAGTAAATCATGACAAAATAATCTTTAATCATAGAAAATATAAGAAAACTAATGATAACTAACCATAGAGTGAAAAATATATATTTGGTGGAAAGTTATGGAATTAGGGTACATAATGAGTTAAAAACATAAAATTTGTAGGGTATGAATGATGATATTGAAAGATGAAAACATGGGCATTCTTAAGGCTCAACATACCCCCATGCCTAAGGATTTGCATGTCCTCATGCAAACAAGTACTTTGCTCATTTATGGATTTCATGGCATCGTGGCTTTGGGCAGGGTTGGTTCTTGTGGAGGAACATTGCATGAAGATTTGAGGGTGTTGGTTCTTGTGGATCATTCTTATTTGACTGCCTTGTGTAACTTTTCGGCAAATGAACTTAGCGAAACCGTCATTAGTAAATCATGACAAAATCATATTTAATCATAGAAAATATAAGAAAACTAATGATAACTAACCATAGAGTGTAAAATATATATTTGGCAGCAGGTTATGGAATTAGGGTACAAAACGAGTTAAAAACATAGCTTTTTAGGGGATGAATGGTGATATTGAAAGATGAAAACATGGGAATTTTTAAGGGCCAACATGGATCAAGTAATCCTCCAAAGTGTCATTTCCAAGTTGACCTACAAGAGCCAACAAACAAGGTTGACAAGTGTGCCAACAAGTCCTCCACTCTCCATCAAACCTATGAACAAGATGCAACACATCTGAACGTACCTGCAAAATACTATAGTAGCATCATCAAGCCATCACATCATTACAAGTCACATCCATGAAGCATAAGTATGAAGACCTAGATGAAGACCTAGTTGACAACCCAACTAGCGTCTCATGAACGATCTCCATCACATGTAGATATGCATGATCAACATGTAGCAACACCATCCAACTATCTTGCAGCATCAAAAAATCATCATGACATGTCTATCAATGCACATGCCAACTCCTCCAAGACCATCATGCTACCATCAATATCCATCAATGTCAACACATAAGTGCATGACCATCATGCCAACTCCTCCAAGACCATCATGCTACCATCAAGCTCCATCAATCTGCATCATCATGAAGTTGACAGAAGTGCATGACCTGTAGAGTTGATATCAATGCCAACATAATTAGCTCACTATCAATACATCGATCCCAACCAATAGGACCACCAATTCAACATCCATGACACATGCATATGAAAGCATGACCATGACCATGACCTTGTTGACATCAATGCCAACACAACAACGCCAAAAAACTACCCCTTTGGCGTTGATGTCAACCTCATCAACATGTGAGGTTGATCTCCATACACTCTCCAAAACTGAAGATGCACTCAATCCATCCAAATTCTCTCCACCTTTGACATCAATGGAAAATGGTCAACTCCATAATAATAAGCAGCAAGAACTGAACATAAGCACTGGAGTAATACATCTATGCATGGATGAAATACAATGCATCAAAAATCATCCATGTATCCATATAAGAAACAAGCAACATATAGAACTAATCATCATCCAAAGCAGAATACCATCCAACAACAACTAGCAGCAAGCAATATCATGCCATCATAGGAAACCATAATCAACATATGCAACAACATCATAGGAAACTATGGGCAACATCGAGTATAGCATCAATATGCATATGCATCATCCAACACTCCTCCTCATATCAACATCATATGAGACAACCACACACAAACTCCCCCATGAATACATCACAACAACTATCATAATATCTCATCACACGAGGCCAAGAACCCCATTATCATAGCATAGTATGAGGCATAGAATGAAAACCTCCAAGCGGATCATAATTCCAACACATATTGACACACACCATTGCCCATCAATCTGCATCATCATGAGGTTGACATAAGTGCATGACCTCTAGAGTTGACACCAATGCCAATGCAATCATCTCACTATCAATACATCAATGCCAACCAATAGGACCACCAAGTAACCATCCATCACACATGCAAATGACAAGCATGACCATGACCATGACCTTGTTGACATCAATGCCAACAAAATGGCTGAAGTAAATAGGAAAATATAATTCTCCCCCTGAACACATGCCATCTCCAAGCTGTAGAGATACTAATTGTTGAGCTGAAATGACTGCTTCTGCTGCAAAAAATGCTTCCTTTGACAAATAGAAGCACCGTATGGACCAAAAATAACCATGACCATGACTCAAGTGACATATACAATGATATATACATTGTTGTAACAATGATACAAGACCTCATACATAACTCATATGATCATAACATGGCCTCATGACTTGTGGCTAGATGACCCTAAAGATAGTACAATATAAGTAGATATCTCTGATCTGAACTTGTATGTTAGTTTTGTTGTGCTAATTACAAGTTCAGATTTATATTTTATTTGCTTCTTGTTTGCTTGAGGTGCTTTAGTTTCCTTAGTGCAGGTGAGTGTCAAAACATGAAATTGTCTTGTATTTTATATTGAAATTAATGACAAATAAACAACATAAGTAATAACTGAACAACAGCATAAATAGAGCCATCAACACAAGTTTTTGATGAAGGAGTTCACCCCTCTTGGGCTACATCTCCTTGGTCAATCTTCCATATCTTGGGCCTCTTGTATTAGCTCAAATTTGGAAAAAGTGTTGTTTACATTTTTCAATTGCTCCTGAAACCTATTCTATTGTCTTCGAAACATACAAATCATCTAAAAATGACTGTCCAATTACTGAAAACTGACTCTAGCTGGTCTAGACTTAACCTCCTTCCCTGGTGGCTTTGGGCTCCCTTGAACTTCCTTGTAGAAAAATTACATGTAGAAGTCCTTTTCAGCCTCTGAAACCTCTGCCATTGTCTCTTGAATGCCAAAATCCTCTAATATTGACTATTCATTTTCCAAAATTGGTCGAAATCTAATCCAGATAACCCTCATTTAATTTTTCCCTAGGAAACTGCCTCTAAAACTGGATATCTACCAGATAACCCCGCTAAAGTTGGAACCTTTTCCAGATTTGGGGGTGCCTCCAGAATCTCTGCCAGATTAAACTCAGCTTACTGAATTTTAATTAAATATAAAGCCGGATTACATCACTAATGACGCTCTTTAATTAAGATGGATTCTCATGGTCATATTGCAAAGGTCACATGGCGAGAGGGGTTGGCCCGCTCCACGCTCCGTCGGTCCCACCGTATTAGCTTTAAATATCAATTAGTGCCAACGTATTTCAAAACCTTCACTCGTGGCTTGGTGATGTATGTGCTAGTTTGTGGCACGGAGGTCTAGGGTTCAAGCCCGACCTCTGTTCCCTTTACACATATTTTTGAAATAATGCGGGTTTTGAATTTTTATAAGGTTCATGTTTTGAAATAAATGCAGATTTTGAAATTTGATAAGGTTTAATATAATTATTATATATATATATATATATATATATATATATATATATATATATATATATATATATATATATATATATATATATATATAAACGAAATTTCCACCTTAGAACCATTAGGATAATTTAACTCACATAGTCCAAAGAATATTCCCATAAGGTTCCTTTTTGCTGACTAGGCTGCCATGTCAGCAACCTGTCCAATTTGCAATTTTTTTAGCTGTTTGAGAAAACAGACAGCAAACCATAACTTACTCATACAAACTCGGATTTTGATGAAATGAGTTGCGTTGGAATCCCGGTGACGAGCTCTAAGCTGTCGTCCTTGTTTCGAGAAATTCTGGAAACTTTGATTTTTGAGCTAAATATTGAGCACCTGATCATTCCTCCCCACTAGAAGCCTTTTTTACCCCAAAATCTTTCTTGATTACTAATTATGTGGATGAGAGGATTGTTCCCTCACCCTTTTAGTGTCTATCCACTAAAATTTTCGCAATTTCAACATTTGGAGCTTTTCATAAAAAGTCAACTTTTTCCTCGATCCTTGCGACCTTCTCTTGTTGTCATCGACACCATCATGCTGCAATATTTTTGAATTTGTAGAAAAAAAATCTATTTTTGCATAAATCATTGTTCCTACCTTGGTCAACAATCAAAGGAAACTTAGAAACTTTCTCACCTTGCACACTATCACCATGACGATTTTTAGTTGATCTCGCTTTGTACTTACGTTGACTCTTGACCAAGTTTCTTCGCCATTTCCATATACCTTTTTGAAACCAACAATAAGAATTTGTGGAACCCATGCCTTCTTTGCCAAGCTGCTTTGTAATTTTCTCTTTGACCTTTGCACCCTCTTGCACCGACATATTATTTCCAACACCGCTCATCACTAATGTTGACTGTTGCAAATGTTTTTCACATTCTTTCAAAGGCAACCTGTTAACATCTTGAAACAACTCATTACAAGCATAAGCATCCTTATGAAAAGTGTGATTCAATACATCTCTTTGTTTGATCATCAATGATCTCAAGTTCTGATTTGAATTCACTATCCTCTTCATTTCACTTGCATACATGAGAGTCAAACCTATCTTCTTCTTATGTGCTCTAATTATGTACTCGATACCATCCTTAAACAAGTGATACTTGTTCTCATGGCGATGGAATACAAATTTCCCATCATACAGATAAGGACTTCCCAATACAATACCTGATATTTCAAGCAACACCAAATCAAGCTCAACTTCATCAAGAAAGTTTGAGTTAATGGCGAATCTTAGTAAGCACTTCCTTGTAACCTGCAAGTTTGCATTCTTGCAAATCCAACCCAAAGGATATGGTCTTGGATGTATAATAGTTTCAAGGCCTAGTTGGTTAACAAAATATTTGGAAATCAAGTTAGCTTGTGACCCACTATCAAAAAGTGTATCAATCTTGGTATGTTTAGAGACAAATCTAATGTGGAAAATTTCTATTCTTGTATCTTCATCATGAGTATCATTTGAATAATTTGAAGAACTAGTGCTTGTAACATGTTTACCTTTCAAACCCATGGCTGTAATTTTTGTCTCATCTCCTGAATCTAACCCTAAGTCATGTTCAACTATAGCAACATTTTTGCCTTTGTCTTTGGCTTTTAGTCTATTTGGTTTCAATTCTGGATGAAGTTGCCAACAATGGTCTTCAGCATGGCCAGTCTTTGAATATTTTTTGCATGTGAGTTTTTCCTTCTCTCTTTTTACAGAGTTATTTCTTTTTCCTCTTCCATAAAATTTTATTTTCCCTTTACCCTCACTTTCCTCTTTCTCCTCTATGCCTTGTTTTCCCCTTGCCTCTAAGTGTGTGGCTTGTACACAAACTTCGTCTAAATTTCTTGGGTTAAACATAAGAATAGTATGCTTCAAATATGAATGTAAACCCCCAATGTATTTCAAGAGTGTATCTTGGGAATTCAAGTTTACTCCTAACAACAAAGCTCTCTTTATAAACTCCTGGGTATACTCTTGAACTATTTGACCCTTGAGTTGCTTAAAATATTTCCAACTCATAATAGCTTTTTTCATATAGGCTAATGGATAAAAATGTCTTTTAATGGAAGAAATAAACTCAACCCAAGAAATGGATATCTTACCATGAATTTGCATTTCCTCTTGAGTCTTTGCTTCCCACCAAACTAGGGCAACTCCTTCTAGCCTTAATGAAACCAACTGGATCTTTGTTTCATCGTCTTGTAGGTTCTAAATTCTACAATACACCTCCAATTGACAAATCAAATTTTCCAACTTCTCTGAATTTACCTCGCCATTGTACATGGGTAATTCAAACTTTATGTACAATTTAAGTAATGGATTTTTTCCTCTTGGGTCCTTGGAATGAGTATGGGTATGGGTGGTTTTTGTGGTGGAAGTGGAAGATGAAGCTGATGGTGATTATGAGGATGATGAAGATGGTGGAGATGGAGGTGGCTTTCCTCCACTGCCCTTTGAACTCTTCTCTTCATTCTTCTTATCATTTGAAGTTCCTTCTCCATGTGGGAAATTATAACCTCCTCCTACCATTCCAGTAGTGAATGCATCAAACATAATCTTGACCATCCTCTTCATGTCATTGAAGTATTTCTTGACATCCTCCTCTTCTAAGTGTCCTTCATTGTCTCCAACACCTGACATGATGGCTTCAGATTCAACTTCAGTTTTTGGTGCAATTTGGACCTCCTCAATCTCAAACAGAGATAACACTTGAGGTGCTTCAGGTGCAACTGGGAATGAAACTTCAGGTGGAGATGGTGGCCTTGTTCCTCTCCCTCTTCTGATCCTAACCTCAGGACTAGCAATGAGTAGTTTCCCTTCTCCTCTCTGCAATCTTAACCTTGTAAGCATCACAAAATTGCAACTGTTAAAAATATTTTAAACAAACTTTAATAAAGCAAACAAATAAGTTTAAGAAACCTGATGCTCTGATACCATTTGATCTAAACTTGTATGCTAGTTTTTCTATGCTAATTACAAGTTCAGAATTATATTTTATTTGCTTCTTTTTTGCTTGCGGTGCTTTAGTTTCCTTGGTGCAGGTGAGTGTCAAAACATGAAATTATCTTGTATTTTATGTTGAAATTAATGAAAAATAAACAACATAAGTAAGAACTGAACAACAACATAAATATGTACAACAAACTATAAACAAAGCCATCGACACAAGTTTTTTATGAAGGAGTTCACCCCTACTGGGCTACATCTCCTTGGTCTAGCTTCCATATCTTGGGCCTCTTGTATTAGCTCAAATTTGGAAAAAAGTGTTGTGTACATTTTTTCAATTGCTCCTGAAACATGTTCTATTGACTTCAGAACATACAAATAATCTAAAAATAATTGTCTGATTACTGAAAACTAACTCTGGCTGGTCTAGACTTGACCTCCTTCCCTAGTGGCCCTAGGCTCCCTTGAACTTCCCTGTAGCAAAATCACATGTAGAAGTGGTTTTCAGCTTCTGAAACCTATGCCATTGTCTTTGGAATGCAAAAATCCTCTAATATTGACTATTCATTTTCCAAAATTGGTCGAAATCTGATCCAGATAAGCCTCATTTAATTTTTCCCTAGGAAATTGCCTCTAACTGGATATCTGCCAGATAACCTCGCTAAAGTTGGAACCTCCGTCGGATTTGGAGGCACCTCCAGAATCTCCGCCAGTTTAAACTTAGCTTAACTGAAGTTTAATTAAATATAAAACTGGATTATAGCGCTCTTTAATTAAGACGCATTATCGTGCTCATATTGCAAAGGTCACATGGCAGGAGGGGTTGGCCCACACCATGCTCCGCCGGTCCCACCGTATTAGCTTTAAATATCAATTAGTGCCAACATATTTCAAAACCTACACCCATGGCTTGGTGGTGCATGCGCTAGTATGTGGGGCAGAGGTCCAGGGTTCAAACTCGACCTCCGGTCCCTTTACACATGTTTTTGAAATAATGCGGGTTTTGAATTTTTATAAGGTTTAACATAATTAATAAAATATATAATATCTATAATATGAAATTTCATATATATATATATATATATATTAAAATAAACGAAATTTCCACCTTAGAACCATTAGGAGAATTTCACCCATATAGACCAAACTGGCGAATTCGAAAGTGCCACTTGTCACAGCCCCATTGGCAGAAACCTGAAGAATATTCCCAAAAGATTCTTTTTTGCTGACTAGGCTGCCATGTCAGCAACCTGTCCAATTTGTAATTTTTTCAATTGTTTTGAGAAAACGGACAGCAAACCATAACTTACTCATACGAACTGGGATTTTGATGAAACAAGTTGCGTTGGAATCTTGGTGACAAGCTCTATGCTGTCGTTCTGGTTTCGAGCAATTCTGAAAAATTTTCTGTTTGAGCTAAATACTGAGCACCTGATTAGTCTCCATGAGCATTATACATGAATATATCAATGAAATACATGGCTGCTATGATCATCCTCTATGGACCAATAACTCAGATACATGATACATCATGAAAATTACATCATCATTAGCCCATACATGTGGCTTCAAAATGACTCCATATGACTTCTCTCCAAAACATGACTATCACAAACATGACTCAACAACTATTGATTGGACTCAATACCATCATAAAATGGTGAAACAATAACAAGTACATGGTTGTAATAATCATCATACAACAACTCATACATGGTTGGTCCATGTGATAATTCATCTCAATACATCCTAGAGTCTTGATCATAATATATGCATGGATGGACATCTTTTCAACCAACTGTTAGTGGAAACCAAAAGCATAAAAATGGCTGAAAAATGTGCTCATTTTCACTCATGAATACATATTTAAATCTACCACAAATGAATGAGTGAAAATAATGAGAAAATGTCAAATAATCTAGGAAAAACATCATACCATGCATAGTTCCCCATGAGCTCAAGATATCTCCAATAAACAAGTTGAGCTCGTGGACCTAAAAGTGCACGAAGCTCAATGAACTCATCATATGTTGCTGCAAACTCAATCATAAGCTCCCTATGAGGTTGTGCACCTCTCATGATTTGTAGTCCTATATAATTATGCATGAATAATCATGGACTGGTGGAGGAAATGCTCTTCACTAGTTGAAGAGTTGAAGCTCCTTCTTTCTCCACATGGTTTTGGGTTGCTTCTTCTCTTCCTTCATCTGCTTCCTTTCTTTCTTCACTGGTTTTGCACTAGATCTTCTTTGTTTTTGCTGCCTTTGACATTTTTTTCTTGATTAGCGGGGCAACAAACAATCTCTTGCCATATGGCCAAATCTATGGCATACAAAGCACTTCACATGGCTAAGAGGATCAACTCTTCTTCTTCTCATGCTAGATCTAAACCTTGATTGAAATGTGTCTCTCCTTGAACTGTCAGATCTGCAATCTATAGCCTTATGGCCAATCAAGTGACATGAGTAGCAATAACCATAAAAATCACAAGTATACCTGTTGGCCATTCTTCTTAGCTGCTGGAATTGCTGGAATCTTTGCTGATATGGTCTATATGATATGCTCCAGCAATTTGTTGCAACATGCCAAAACTTGTGACAATTTTAACATTCTACATTATGCACATAAGGAACAAAAGGACTTTGATTCCTTTGAAATCTTACAGATCTCTCATGATCATCTCTAGAAGAAAAATATCTTCTAAATGTAGGTGCTCCTTGATATTTTCTTCTCTATTGCTAGTTATGTTGCTTGATCTGTTGTTGGTTCTGCTTACTTTTCTAATGTTGGTTCTTTTGTTTACTATTTGGTTGTTGAATCTACTTCTTATTACCTTGGATTTCATTTTTTATGCTATAATTGTTTGCTACCTATTTCTTGGGTTCTTCTTTGGTGTTCTTACTTTCATGCAAACTAGACTCACCCTTTTGAAATCCAAGACCATATTTTTCCAATGGCGATCTTTGGGTTTCGAGAAAATTATCCAAGGCTACTGACTCTTCTCCATCTTCCACTTCTTTCTCAAGGAAACCACTTCAACTTCTAATTTATCACATTCATCTTCCTTCTCTTTGTACTACTTCCTCAACTCTTTCAATTTCTTCCATCTTAACTTTTAAGCTCACAATCTCTTCTTTGAGCTTGGCCTCCTTATCATCATATATCTACAATAGTTTTTCTTGATCCTTGCATGCAGTTGTTATTCTAGAAATATTAGATATAAGACTCTTAATAACATTATCATATTAACTATGTGCATCATCATTATCTAAATATGAATCCTCAAAATTGTAACTCAAAAGAAAATCACTAACAATTATACCTTTGGATTAATTATTTTATGATCTCTTCTCATCATCCACTGAATCATGTGCACTGGAAGAATGAGACTCTTGTGGCTGAGATTCTTGTTTTTGGAGACTCTTGTTTTTGTTCTTCTTGTTGTTGCTCTTCTTTTCATTTGCCAAATTACTGTCGGTAACATCACCAAAAATGGATTCTAGCTTGTCCCACATATCTTTGGCACGTTTTAAACGCACTAGTCTCTTCATATCATCATCATGAATATTCTTGTAGATTATGCACTGTGCTTCTGCATCTTGATGCAAAAAAATTTCTACAACTGGATCTTTCTGACAACCTTCACATACAACTCTCCAAATGTTAGACCCACAAGATAATAATTGATATTTAACATTTTTGTGCCATACCTTTTAATTTGCAGTAGTGAGGACAGCCATTCCAAAAATAATAATTCAAAATTTTGCCAACAAATCCCAGATCTACTCTCCAGCGATCAAGGTGCAACCAAGAGCTCCACTCTGATATAATTTTTTGGAAACCTTTTAGCACTACTGAGGGGGGGGGGGGGGGTGAATCAATAGTGTGATCTATATACCATTTTTTCAATTATTACTTCAATTACTAAATCACATATATGTTATCAACAATTCATTAACCATCATAGCATGTGCATCATATAAACATACCTGCAAACCTATGTAGAACCATCATCAAGCCATCACATCAATACAAGTCATCTCCATGAAGCATAAATATGAAGACCTAGTTGAAAACTCAACTAGTGTGGCATGAACGATCTCCATCACATGTAGATCTACATGATTAGATTGTAGCAACATCATCTACCTGTAGCAACACCATCCAACTATCTTACAACATCAACAAATCATTATTACATGTCTATCAATGCACATTCCAACTCCTCTAATACCATCATGGTACCATCAATCTCCATCAATGCCACCACATACAAACACACACCATGGTCCATCAATCTACATCATCATGAGGTTGACATAAGTGCATGGCCTCTAGAGTTGAAACGAATGCCAACACAATCATTTCACTGTCAATACATCAATGCCAATGAATAGGAACACCAAGTCAACATCCATCACACATGCATATGAAAAACATGGCCATGACCATGACTTTGTTGACATCAATGCCAACACAACCATCATTCTCTTTCATGGAAGATGGTTAAAGCCTACTAACACAAGAATACAAATTACATCTAAAATCATAATGGTGTGAAAAAAATAAAACAAAACCTTTGCCAATTAAGATTAGAAGGCTAGAAGACAAATAAATTGAAATAGTTTTATACATGTGAGAAACTTACTGAATCAAAGTTCACTAGCCTAAGATTAAAGAATCTAAGATACCTCTTGTTTTTTGAATACTTATTATGTTTTGGATCAATATGTTTGCAATGGATAAATTTACAATAATATTCTTATAAAAATATTATATATGTGTTAATAAAAGAAAATTATTTCATACTTTTTTCCAGAGAAAAATTCGAACTTTTTATTGAGAAATAAAGAGTTACACTGCACATGCATTTAAGCATTCCTTTTGTCTGGGCCCCCAAAGATGCCCTCAAAAAAGAGAAATCAGCTGCTGATAGTCGGCCAAAGCAAGAACAGTCAAACCAAAAAGCACGGTTTTTTGCATTAAACATTCATCATCTAGTGGCAAGCAAAAACCCCGCTTCTGTTCCCGGGCCTCCTCTTATGAGGAAAAACCAGCCCAAACAAGAACAAAGAATCAGTCATAGATGAAACCATAGTTCCTTCGACCAAAAATAAAGTGTAATATATCTTATGTAAAAAAAACCCATATATGTCCATATGAAATGAAAGTAGCTACAACATACATAAAATAAGCTCATCACAAGATCAATACATGGAGTAAACATTAAGGAAAAGGAGGAAGATCCAGCTCCACTATTCCATTAGGGTCTATTTCTCGAGTTTTCCAGCAGCCTAGATCCTGTTGTACACCCTCGTTAGAAAGGAGGTTTGCAGCATCATTTCATTCCCCTATAAATGTGACACACACAAAATGTAAGAAAAATGTTCTTTAAAAATCCATAGTACCTCAAGAATGGGACTTAACAAATAGTTTTGACATGTGAATTCCTTATTGAACCATTTTATAATGTTTTGTGAATCTCTAAATATCTGGATAGAGAGAATCCCCATGTGTACAAGCCAGCCTAAAATATAGTGGAGGGCTTTAAGTTCTGGATAATTGTTGGTTCTGTGGCCAAGGCCTATTGAGGCTTACAATCATTTGCTTGAGCTTAAGTGGATCACTATGCCCGCCCCATAGATATTATGAGCACTGGAGGCTCCGTCGAAGTATGCCCAAGGGATACCACCCCTTATCAGCTCAGGAATGATCACCCTGGGCCTTGTTTTTTGTTGTTGGACAGGGATTAGCTCATAAATTTATGTACTTTCGGATGCTATAACTTGATACAGAGTCCCTTGATCTCTAAAAATAATCTTGTTCCTAGGCAACCAAATCCCTCAGGAGATCAGGAGGGGGAGTGCTTTGCAATTTTCCTCCTGGTTTCCATTCCACCAATCCTGCCATGCTTCCTCTGCATTCCCCCCACTCCAATTTTGTGACTTACCTATCAACCTAGAGATTCAAACCAAAATTGCTTGCTGAAGGTACAATGGATGAAAAGATGAGAGACTGATTCAACATCTGTTTTGCAAAGAGGACACCAGCCCAACCCTTCCTTCTTCCTTTTTTGGATATTGTCCTAGGTTGGGACTTTGTTTTTTAAAATGCACCAGAATAATTGCCTGTTTTTTTATGAGCATTTCAGTTTCTAGAGTGATTTTTCCCACTATTCTGGTGCCTCCCACCCCTTCTTGAACACAATAAATGAATTTTCGAACTTTGGTGAATATTTTCCCGAGGGGGCATGAACCCACCGCAGTTCATCAGACCAATCCCGAATGCGAACATTTGACCGCACCAACTCATTTGTGTAGAGATGCCAAGCCTCATTCCATTATGGATCTAGCTACAGTTCTTCGCCTAACATCCATGCCTGCTACCAATACGAGGAGGATCCCACTTTCTCAATTTGGATTAAGAAATGAAACCCTTTGGATGATATGTGGTTCCTTGGCTCTTCAGACAGGGAAAAAACTTCATTGCAACTGACCCAAGGGTCAAGCCCAATTCTGACCTATTCACCATTCCCAACTTTCCAGACCGATCCTTCCTCAATAATTTTTAGAGACCCCAGAATGGCTTTCCACACCACCGAAGTCCAAGATAAATTTTTTCCGAGGGTCTGCAGCTATTCAATTGAAGGCATTGGGTCGATGTATTTTATTTTCATGACCATATTTCATATAGAGTCTTTGAAGAGGATTCTAAAACCCATTTTTGCTGTCAGTGAATTCACAAAAGAGGGAAGCTCTTTTATATCCCAACCGCCCCATTCTTTTGGTATGGTTATTCTATCCCAAGCCACCCATGGTAGCAATGCTTCCTCCTTTGAGCTTGCCCACAAAAATTTACCATAGATTTTCCTGACCCTCTCCAATATTCCTTTTGGCATCCAAGAGAGCATCACCCAGTAAAATAGGATGGCCATTAGGATAGATTTGATTAACACCATCCCGCCTGCTCTCGATAAGAACTTGTAACTCCAATGTTGTACTCTTTTTTCTTTTTCCACCATCCACATCTAATATATTGATTTGTAGGAGTCTAACTTGAGGAAGAACCCAAGGTATTTAAAGTTTTCAACCATCATCTTGATCTCAAAGGGGAGCTCCTGCAACCCTTCTGGATTCCTCTCTTGAGATGCCTTCTATTAGAATAGCATATTTTTGTACGTTAATGCTCATACCCGTGGCCGTAAGGAAGAGATTAAGTGAGGATTTTATATTTTTGATATCCCTTCTACTACCATCGTTGAAGAGGAGGATATCATCCACAAACGACATGTGGGTTATGTGAAGGTTTATCACCACTTCGATACCTTTGATGTCCCCTTTCCTTTTAGCCTCCACCAACATTTGAATTAAACCTTTCGCTGCTAGGAGAAATAGCAGAGGTGAAAGAGGGCACCCTTGTCTCATCCCCCTTTGACTTTTTAAAAAAGGAGAGGCTGCCCCATTGATCAGAACAACAAATCTTATGTCCGAGATGCATCCCATCACCCAGTTGATAAAACCAATGTTGAAGCCCAAACGAGTCAGTAATAGTCTAATATATATCCATCTTATCTTATCATATTCTTTTGATAAGTCTATTTTAATGATCATCCCTCCCCCCCTGTTCCTTTTAATGTTGTGTAGAGCTTCTTGGGAAACCCCTATTGCTTCATGTATCTGCCTTCCCCCCAAGAACCCAAATTGTTCTTTAGATATGTTCCTGGATAGGATCAATTTTAACATGACAACTATGAATTTTGAAATAATTTTGTAGATGCAGTTAGAGAGTGAGATGGGTCTGAAATCGTCAAATGACCCAAGCTCATCTGACTTCGGAATAAGGGCTATGAAGTTTGAGTTCAGCGGTTTGAAAATAACACCCTTTATCCTTGATTCTTCCACAACAACTGTTAGTTCCTCCCACAAATATTCAAAATAATGTTGGTAGAATTCAACTATCAATCCATCCGACCCAGGGCTCTTGTCCTTTTGCATTGCCTTGAGCACTCCTACCACTTCCTCCTTTGTCACCAGACTTGACAGCATCTCATTTTCGTCCTCCTCAACGTATCTGGGGAAATATTAAGCCACCTTCACCACTTCATCTATAGTAACTTCCATAGGGGCTTTGAATAGGTTCCTAAAATGGTCCTTTCCCATAGATTCTCATTCCGCAAAGGATTCTGCAATCATATCATCCTCCGACCTCATTCCCTAGATGGTATTGGAGTTCTTCCTCCCTTTGGCATAATTGTGGAAGAACTTTGAGTTTTCATCGCCTACTGACAACAAAATTTATTTGCTCTTTAACCTCCACTGTTCCTCCCTTTACAATAAAATGTTCCTCCTTTCCACCTCCAACTTTTTAATATTTTCCCTTTTTTCCAATGTTTCATATCCATTTGCTTCTGGGCTTTCCCATCTAGCCAACTCCTCCCCTGACCATTTTAGCTTCTCCTCCTGTGCTTCTTTCCTATTTTTTTTCCCATTCAATAGTAGCTTTTTTCATTCGCTCAAGATTATCCCATAGATAGGCTACCTTTCTAGTACCCTCCTCTTCACCCAAGGGCATCCATGTATCCTTGAAGAGGGAATTGTAGGATTCCTCCTTAAGCCAACCAAGGTTAAATTTAAAAGGCGACCCAGATTTGTCATATAGACCTTTAAGTTCTAGGAGAATAGGATGATGGACCAAGTCCCCCCTTCACTAATCCATTGTCTTAGCATAAGGATTCTGTCCACCAACTCCTCTTTGATCAGGAATCTGTCTAAGCTTTTTGCCACTCTAGCTTCCCCAATTCTCCTATTCCTCCAAGTTGGCCTCAGATTAAGGAGGTTTATATCAATTAGTTTACCATCTTTGATTTTAAATGAGAAGTAGTCTAAAAAAGGGTTGGATCAGGCAATCGGTCCCCAGGTTTCCGCCTGTCCAATAGAGAAATTAAGGTCTCCTCCAATAATGATATTTGTGTTCCTCATGAAATATTTGGTCCATAGGTTATTCCAAAAGACCATCCTATCTTGGCATGGCCCATAGATGTTCAGTGATATGATATTTGAGCAAATATATGAGGAGTAGGCTTCCAGAGCCAGGGCTTGATCCATACCCCAAGAGCTTATCATTTTGAATTTCCCTTATTTGAATCCTAGAGTAAGACCTCCAGACCTTCCTTTGGCATCCAGACACTGAAAGAACCAACCCGGGAAAAGCTTCAAGAGAGATGTTTTGAATTATTCATTAGTACCTAGGGTTTCTTGGAGCATAATGATGTTCGACCCATATTTTTTGATTAGGGCCTTGAGAGCTAGTTTTTTGGGCTTACTAGCCAACCCTCTATAGTTTAGGGACAAAATAATCATTTGTGCACCATGCCTGGTGTGTGCACTGCTCTAAGTACCCCTGTTAAGGACCTCTGTTTCCCATCGGAAATATCTAGTTTGGCTCTGATATGGGCTTTTGACAAATTCAACTTCCTACCTCTCTTCTTAGGACCCGAGGAGGAGTCTAGAAGATTCCCAAAACCCCCTACCACCTCTAGAAGGTTTTCCTTTTTTTCTCTCGGTCTCAGGTTATAAGAGCTAGGCTCTCCTTCATGTTTTAATGGATCATTAATTACAGAAAGTGGTAAGGGATTCTTATCCAGATGTAGATCCAGGATTGAAGTAATAATGTTGTCCATAGATTCAATTACATGTTTTGTATGACCTTGAGATAATGCATGTAGGACAGGCCTAGAAGGACCAGGCCTTGAAAGTAGAGACAAAAAATCTGAAACAAGAACAGAAAGAGAGGAAGGGGGATCAAGAAAAATATCCTATTTTGGTGGTATTGTTGTGTCCATAGTTGTCCCTAAGGACACAACATGATTAATATATTCTTCCATTTCCTATGCTAGAGCCTTCACTTTTTCCATAATAATGTCCATATGCCCTTCCTCTGCCCTTTGCATAGGACCCTTTGGGGCTTGACCTATTCCTGTCTCTGAACTGGGTATTTCCCCTGATGTCCTTCCTTCCTGATCAATCCTATTTTTCCCCTTCTTGTGTTTCTTCCTCCTGTCGATGTTGAAAGGGCAGGCCTTTTCCAAGTGTCCATACTGGTGACATCTGTGGCATTGGAAAGGAAATTATTCATAGTCGAGGACTTGGATGAAATAGCAGTCTCTATAGTGCAGCTGAATTGCCTCCGCTAACCCTTCTCTAGGGTTTAATCACACTAGGATTCTTGTGATTCCTTGCTCTCCCATTTTCTTGAATGACATATCGGCTTCTAGAAAGTGCCCGAGTTCGTTCCATATTTCCCTGAATACATTTTCAGACCAAAGGGGGTGCAAGAGGCTAGGAAAGCGGAACCCAAATTGGAAGGTATACCACCTACTCCCTTTGTGCATCAAACAAGGGGCTCCATCATTTGAATAAAATTGGGGCTCAACCGAACCCCCAATTCCTCTCGAAGACCCACTGAACCAATTCCTTGCTCTGAAAATTCATCATAAACCATCCATTGGTTAGGTTAATTGTCTCAAAACGCTGGTCTAGAGCCTCCTTCCATGCCTTGGCTGCCCATTCCTTAATATAATTTGTAGAGAGATTCATTCCTTTGGCTCTTCCAACCAGGGTGAGTTCCGCTATTCCCATTGCCTCGTCGACCGAGATGTCAATGCCCAGGACCAGACTAAGGATCTTCTCCTTTCTCCTCACCACTTTCACTTTCTTCCTTGTGCCCCCTGAACTGTCAGAGGTTCCTTTTGCTTCTTGATCTGAAATACCTTGCTGATCGAGGACCTACACTACTGCGTCTGCATTTTCCCTCAAAACCCCTTGCCTACTTTTGGGATCTCCAATATCCCCTACCTGCTGGAGAAGCCGTTCCGACTCAAACCCCTCAGTTATTGCCCTTGAGAGATGTTGGTTCTCTTCGAGTAGATCCTGTGAGTGACTGGTCCCCAGAAGTCCCCCGACTGCTGAAAACCCTTCTTCTCGATTCTGTGTCTTAGCCCAACCCCTTCTGTCCTTTGCTATGGCGTCCACGATTTTCCCCAAATATTCCTCCCTCGAGAAGCCTTGGAGGCTCTTTTCCCCTTCACCCATATTCCTCAGGGGTCTTCGCGCCACCAGGGCCTCTACCACCCCACCCTTGGTCACAGACGAAGAAGTTAAACCTCCTCCCAAACACGATTTTAGACCCAGATTCTTTAGGAGTCTGCAACTTGCTACAATGTCCTCTAGACATCTTGTCAAGTGGAACGACCATTGTAAATCAAGAGCCTTACCTCTAACTGGTTGACCCCCCGCTTCAACACCGGAGAAAATGGATGTCTGTTGATTTCACGCAGAGTTTCCTGTTGGTAGCATGGTCCCTTTATCCATGCTGGTTAGGGTTCCTTCGAAGGAAAACAGAAAGCCTTCCTGCTTCTCCTCCTCTCCCAAGCCTCCAGAGATCCAAGCACACATTCTAGCTGACCCAATGAACTGCTTCATATTCTAGAATGTGACTTCCAACCCCCACATAGTTAGCATATATCCCCTGGCTCAGGATGCACCTCCACCTTTTCAGAACTGTTGACCATGGTTTCCTAGATCCTCTGTGTCAGCATCGACTATTCTATTTCCCCTATTCACCTTCGCGCTGGGTGCATGCACCTGCTGGCTGAAACTGCTAGCTACTACCCTTGCTGAGAAAATGGTAAAAAGGAAAAACAAGAAGGGTTAAGGATAGCGAAGCCATAAAACCTCTCGTTTTTTGAGGTGCGATACCCGATGCATCTTGATATTGTAGCCAACAGCCACCATCTGTCTGCCATTAGTGACCTCCACTGCCAGGTACCACCTCAGCCCGTAGGCTCCTCCACGCCGCCATCGAAGGTTTAGACCATGATGCAGTTAGTGTTTCACCATTAGAGCCCTCGTTTCTTCTTTCAACCCCCCAAAAATTATTTCATACTATTAGCACTTAATATCCAAATAAACAAACACAAGCACTATTTTATTGTAACCAAATAATATTTAAATTCTAATAAAAGATTTATTAGTTATATTAATAAAAAAAATTCAAGTAGGGTTATCTCAGGTGGTTGAGTGAAATTGTTGTTATCTTTCCCATCCAGGTTCAAATCCCTGCTAGTGACATGATGAGCTATAATTCCCTGATAAATATTGTTGTAATGACTTCATGTTTACGAATATTGTTTTATGGCTTTGAGCCTTATGAACTCTTAAGTGAGTATATTCGTGGGTTGGCATGGTACCAACAACCTCACTATAACCCTTGGGCTAAGAGAGAGGTTGATTTTTTTGCTTAGAATAATAATAATAATAATAATAATAAATTTTCCCCCGGGGGGTAGCTCAACTAGTGATGGCCATGTAAATTAGTTATTATGTACAATAGGTCTGTTGTTCAAATCCACTCAATTCACCTATGCATTTGGAAGGGGAATATGTACATGCCTCGAGGATACAGTGAGAGCAGCTGGAATCGACTCTATGTCACACGAGATTGAGACTAACCTAGTTTTCGATTCCTCTAAATACCAAATAATAATAATAATAATATTATTATTATTATTATTAATAAAAAACTATATAAATAATGAAATATTTATTTAGGATAATAATGAAGGTTTTATAATAATAAATATTTATTGTAGAAAAACATGTGAAAACCTTATAAAGAATTCCACACTTTATGGTATGATTAGATAATATGAGAGTATAAGAAGAATAGTGAAACATTTAAAAATAAATCCAACCACATAAAACATACCATATGCCATATAATGTGAAGCATTTTAGAGATACGTTAATGGAGGATATAGCACCGAATTAGGTATACACATAACCACCACAAGCAACATTATCCCAACATCATAGCAATCACATGAATACCATCATAGAATACACAACATACACCTTTGAATGGGGTTAATATGGTAGAAAAGGCTCCTATTTGGACACTAATCCCTCAACATGGGAAAATAGTCCAGATCAAGACCATAATACATATGGAGAGGACATAAAAATTTGAGAACATAAGAGTATAGATGTCCAGACCAACCATGAAATCATACATTAACCATAGTGTGTGATTGGCCCTAATGAAGCTGAACCACTCCCGCAAATAACTGTGCCTGCAAATAAAAAAACATACTAAAATGAAGTAAAATTAACCAAAAAAGCACTGAGCAGTAAACCATACAAGGAAACAAATTGGTCGTATCGATTATTTATAGGTTGCATACAGTGCACAAACATGTTCAAAATAACCAATGTTCAAATTGAAAAAAATGTTGTTACAATTTTTTTTTAATTGAAGGAAGTAGAAAATAATAACCTAGTCTGATACCATGCTTGAATATTGAAAATAGACAGAAACATATAATAATATAAAAAAAATATAACTTTAATAATCTAATCTCATATCCAACATAACAACAATTAATTAATAGAATAAAGGAGACAAAAATGAAAGGACACGTCGTATTTGTGTGGTAAAACCCCAACTGGTGAAGCATCCACAAGAAGGTAATAATGTCTTTACCATTTTAAAAAATCTCCAATATTACAAAGAGCACCATCTCAAATGCTTCAACACTTTACAATGACAATAATATCATATATTTTCTTGTGTAACTTATGATACTCCCTAAGCTCTATTATATATGAAGAAGTATTGAGAAATTGCATCCATATAACACTTTTGGGATAATGCAATTTAACCTATTTATATAATATATTATTACAATGGTATTTTCCTTCATGATGAATGTGGTATATCCCTCTTTTACATGAAATTAGAGTTTCTTCCGACATAACCTAGACATTATTACCTTCTAGGGTGACACATTCATCCACTCGTGGAAGATAATAGTGGTACTCATAACCCTCTTTGGCCTCTGCCCCCTTAAAAGAACCCATATTTCCTATTCTTTATATAAATCAATGATGTCTTTCCTTTAAAAGAAATTCACTCCATTATTTTTGGCCTATGGTCTAGTCATAAGTTGTTAGTGTTTTTGGGAGGATATCATGGTTCAAATCACAAGAAATCCTCCTACTCCCTTTTACATGGATATAATTTTATCTACAATACTTTTATGACACAAAATTAAAAAAATGTAATATGCATTTCATACCACTTATGGAAATTCTTGTTAGAGCTACTTTGACTTTGTGCATTGTTACACTTATGAGGGTATCTACCACAAAGTAGAATATTTAATAATATTTTGAATCTCATAGATTTTTGGAATTTGACATAATAAATATGATTTAAATAATATATTTTTAATATCAACAACCAATCTCCACTTGTCACTTAATTTTTTTTCTTATTTTTTTGTGCGATAATCGTTGATTGATCCACATGGGCCTTAGAATGGTCCACATGCCATTGATCCACATGTCAATTTTCCATTGGTCAACGTGTCAACACTACTCCTATTTGTATTCAACTTTTGCAAGCCATATATTTTATATAAAGTGCCTCTATGACACCATTGGAATTACGTTTGAAAGCACTTGAAGAGTTCTTCATTATGAAAACATTTTCATCATATTTGAAACTATCAAATGCTATAAGTTATGAGAATCCTTGTGGATCAATCCTCCCTAGTAGGAAGATTTTGGACCACCAAAAGTTTTTTTTTTTTGTTTTTTTGTTTTGTTTTGTTTTGTTTTGTTTTTTGTTTTGTTTTGTTTTTTTTTGTTTTTTTTTTTTGTTTTGTTTTGTTTTTTTTTTTTTGTTTTTTTTTGTTTTTTTTGTTTTTTTTGTTTTTTTTGTTTTTTTTTTCAGAAAGCGAGGGTACAACTCACTCACTTTTTCAATTACCATACATATTGATTTACTTTGACACATTCATTTTATACCGACATCAAGATATTCAACATAACCTCTTAATGAAGTTCTCACCTTCATGTCAAGAATAATATATTCCCACAACTCATGGAGATATTCATGAGAAAAATCATCATCAAAAGGAACTTTAACATTCTCACCTTGATTCATGATCATAGGAGGATCATATAGTTTCAATTTTTCAACATTAACCTCAAAATACATCTACAACATGCATGTAATTCTAATTGGAAAGCATTTGTTACCGATATTTTCCAAAATTTTAAATGGACTATACCTGATTGGCCTAAGATTTGCTCCCTCAATTTTAATGCATTTTTTGTATATCCAAACTTGATTATCAAATTTTAAGTGATGATCAACCCAATGCTTGTCATGCCTAGCCTTACACTTGGTTTTTCTCTTTTCCAATTATTCTTGTATAGCTTTATGAACCAAATGGATCTTTTGAATGAACTTCTTGGCTTTGTATACATCATTGTTTCCATTTGCCACTAAATATTACCCTAGAGTAAATTCCAAAGGAGACTTTGGAAAATACCCAAAACATGTCTCAAAAGGAGACCTCTATGTAGAATAATGTATGACAAATATATGGGCATGTTCTACATAATACAACTATTCATCCCAAATTTTACGATGTTTGCTACAATATCATCAAACTAAATTCATCACTATCATGTTGACCATTTTTGTTTGCCCATCGGTTTTGGACAAAAATCAATTCTCTTTTAAAGTTTAGTGTCCATTAATCGTTATGAAATTGACTAAAATTCCCCGTGGAAGTGCAAGTCTAGATAAGGTACAATGGATGTTGGCAAAAAAAAATGAACCTAAACATGTTGGAATACAAAATTTGTGATATTTTCTCCTATCACCTATTTCTTACATAGAATGAAGACACACATTTTTCTAAATCAGTCCACTATAACATAAAAATAATCATGATCTTTCCTCTAAATAGGAAAACCCTCTACAAAATCCATAGACACACTTTACGATGGATGAGAAGGTATAGGAAGTGGCATAATTAAACCCAATTTTTTGTTACTTAGTTTGCCAGTGGCACACATGACACATCCTTTTTTACATATTTGTACACATTTTCATACATCCAAGGCCAATAACAATAACATTGCAACCAACCTACTATTTTCCTACAACAAAACGAATGGAAATAAGAGAGGTATGTGCTTCCATGATTACATGGAATTTTTCATCTCAAAAAATACAAAACTTACCAGGATGATATAACAACTTGTCATCTACATGATACTCTAATTCTTCAACTTGGGTAACATGAGTTAGTGTTTCATATACATCCTTAAAATCTGCACCTATAACATATTGTTCAATGTGACTTTCATAAGCTACTGAACTATGTTGTAAAACAATGGATGAAATACGAGAAAGTATTAGTAACATATTAATAACTTTGTTTTTTGTACCTTTATTATACCTGATCACTAAATGGAATTGTTGCAAGAATCCCATTCACTGAAAATGAAGTGAGAGACGTTGTAGCTTCGTTTGTGATTGGAGATAATACAAAGGCTGATGATTCGTATGGATGATTGTTTCTTTTCCCATCAAATAGTGTTTCCAGTTCTCTACACTATAAACCAAAGCATACAAGTCATTTTCATAATTAGGATAGTTTCTTATTATGTTAGTGAAGGTATCATAATGGTAACATTTTGGTTTTTTCCTTTTTATTAACATTGCTCCCATGGCATTATCAATCACATAAGTTTTAATCTCAAATAGTTTCGGCAAATCTATAAATTCCACAATTGGGGTTGTATTTATCTTCAATTTTAAATTCTCAAAGGTTTTTTGTTATTTACCTCCACATTGAAAGACTTTCTTCGTACTTGTGGAAGCATGCAAAGGAGATGCAATAAATGAAAAGTTAGTGATGAATTTCCTCCAATATTGAATTCCCCTAGAAAGCTTCTTACTTCTATTACATTATTATGCTTATTCCATTTCATGATGGCTTCAACTTTAGAGGGATCAAATTTCAATTCATTATCCCCTGCAATATAGCCTAAATAAAGTAAATATGTTTTTCCAAATTCACATTTTGACATCTCTAGGCACAATCTCTCATTTTTTAGAACACTTCAGACTTTCTTAACACACTTTACATGATCTTCCCAGTTTTGGCTAAAAATAAATATATCATCTAAGTAAACTATTACAAAAGCATCTATGAATGGCCTAAATACATTATTCATAACTTTCATGAAAGTAGCAAGAGCGTTACAAAGCTAAAAGGGCATGACTACCTATTCAAATATAGCGTGTTTTTTTTTAAAAGCAACTTTCCAAATATTACCTTAAGAAATCCTCATCCTGTGATAACCACTTCTTAATTCTAACTTAGTGAAACATATTGTATTTTTCAATTGATCTAAAAAATCATCAATAGCAACAAGAGGATAGGGTGAATGCATGAAGATGGGATATACTTTTGGGCTAAATGTGACGGTGAAATTTCAAGTTTTTCCTCTTTTATTGAATTGAAGCCCTCAAAATTCATATAAGCATTGTGACTGTCGATTCAGAGTTAAAAAAAATGTGGATAATTATGTTGTTGTCGCAATGATAATTTTTGCAAAATTATTTAGTGTCGTATAATATGTCAATTTTCCATTAAATGAAATGCTTGTCCTTGCAAATTTTAACACATCTTAAGAGGTATGTGTGTGCTCACGTAGCATAAATTAGTATAAAATGTGTAATTTTAATACACACACACACACACACACACAAAGAGAGAAAGTTTTTCACATTATTATTATTTTTTTAAACTGAAACGGTTATGTTTTATTGATAAAGAGACAGGTTGGGCAAAGCCTAATCAACCATTACATTCTTGAGCACTGTTAACCACTTAGGGGATGGTTGCCTTGATCGGTACATCTGCATTTATACTGATCATTCCATTTTGTAAAGTGCAGCCTATATTTGCCAATCTGTCTGCTTCCTTATTTAGTCCTCTGAGGATGTGGAAAATTTGAACCGAGGGGAAATTCTTCAAGATTCTTTTCACTCTTGTTAACTGTTTGTTAAGCACCGGATCCTTGAGCCCTTTCTTGCTTACAATTGCTTTTATCAACACTTCTGAGTCTCCAAAAACTAAGATTTCGCTTGGGTTTTCTTTTCTGGTCATTTGGCAGGCTTTTAAAAGACTGAGAATTTCTGCTTGGTTGTTGGTTTTCATTCCAAGACCCCAACTGAAATCATCTTTGTTCCCATTCGGAAAGAAGATCGCCCCTCCTGATCCTGACCTCCCCGGGTTGCCTTTTGAGGCTCCATAAAAAAAAAAATGCACTTGCCCTGAGATTTCCACCACTGATGAAATATGTCCTCTAGTTCTCGAATCTGCCATATTTCCTTGTAGATTGATCGTATGTTTGCTGGGAGTCTAGCCTTGCAGATGTAAGCATCCAACCACCCCCTTTCTTCAAGTCGGAGAGTGTTGTCATCTTTGATTTGAGAGTGATTCAGAGTTTCTGATAAGAGGTTCTTAGCCTGTTCCGCCACTTTTGCTGTTGGCAATTCATTGTTGTTGAAAATGATTTCATTCCGGGCTAACCAAAGCTTCCAACAGACATACTTAGGGGCAGATGTCCACACCCTATGCCATATAGATTTACTGACAATGTTGTGAGGATAGCTAGATTTCCAAGAGGAGAACATGGTGTCAATCGAGCTTTGAGATGGAGGATGCACATTCAGTCCAGTTAGGAAAATGGACTAGACCTCCTTTGCAAACTCACATTCAATAAACATGTGGACTGAAGTTTCCAAAGCACTTTTGTAGAGGACACATCGGTGAGGGCCTGCTATGTTCCTTTTGCACAAATTTTCCCCTGTCAGAATTTTATTGTGGAACAAAGTCCAAAAGAAGAAGTTGATTTTGGGGATGCTGAAGCTGTCCCAAATTTGTTTCCACACGGACTCCGGATAAGGCGAATCCTTTTTACTTTGCATCTGAAGGTATCCTTGACTTGTTGTATAAACCCCCATCTTACCCCAGCCCCAGGAGTCTTCTTCTTCTGTGTGCACTGGAGCAAAGTCAGAAATTGCGTCTTTGAGAGCATCTAACTGGGGTTTTAAATGCGTTGGGATTCTAGGAAAATCCAGCGCTGCCAATTTCCATTGCCGTCCCAATCCGAAATGTCCTCAATTTTCCTGATTCCTTTCGCATATAACCAGTCTCTTATCTCAGAGATTTCGTTAGCTTCAGCAAGAGGGGGAAAGTTTTTCATATTATTATTATTATTACTATTATTATTATTTTAATGCAAAACTACATTTTTTATTATTTTTCAAAGTAGATGAAGTAATATTTCAATTACATTTTGTAGACACATGTTCATGTAAGTTTTTTTCCAACTATTTAAATCAATTGAAAAACCAAGGGTACCCTTTTAAAGAGGACTCGTAAATGAAGATAATGGTATTTTTTTGAATATTTTTTGTTGTGTATATTTTATGATATTGATTTTTTATTCAACCTCTTTAAAAGTGTTCAATAAAATATCAAGCATTATGTTTAAAAGAAATTAGATGAAAAATATCATATGAATTCAAAAATGTCAAAATCATATGCCATTGGATAGAGGATTCCTGCATAAATCGAACATGATTAACTCCGCCACCTCAGGACAAATGTTCCCCTAAGTCCACTAGGGTACAAAATGGTGTTGCAGGAAATTTTGCATAAAGGGTGCTGAAATTGTGGATTTTAGGACTTCAAAGGCTCGATCGAGTGCTTAAAATGCTCGATTGAGTGTTTCAATTTCAAATTAAAATAACTTGAACGAGGGTTTCGTAAACCCTAAATCGTTCCATATACATGGTTAATAGGGGCTCGATCGAGCCTTTCTATTTTTTTTTTTTAATCCCATAATTTAGATTTTAGAATTAATAAAGATCTAAAATTTAAGTTTGTTAACACTATTTAAAATTCCAAATTTTGTTATAATTTTTGTTATCATGTCATGTAGAAACCTTATTAAACTTAATATTAATATTAAAAAATCATTATTATTATTCTTATGAAATCTAATTTTAATACAAAAATTTAATATTAATATATTTTAATGTTAATATTAGATTTATTAACTTTGGATTAATATAATATTATTAAATTTAATATAATATAAAAATTTTTATATTATAATATATACTAGCATAACTACTTTAATAAATGTGGTTGATATAAAATGTAGGCATCAACGAAAGAGTTATTAACACAAAAAGAGTCATACAAGCTGATTCAATATGTTAATTTTATTTAACCCTTTTTTTTAATCTAACATAATAAAATATATATTATTTTTAAAATCCCGGAGTAGTCATAACCTAAAGCTACCCAAAGAAATAAAACCTAAACAATTTCAATTGGAAGACAAGAAGCGCTCTATGTATCTTTGATGGAGGTAGCTGTAACATTAATATTTTGGAAACATAATCATTTTCCCTCCAGGTGAATGTAAAACACACATTTTAAATCTTGCATTTTAAATATGTATTATATAAAAAAAATTTAAATTATCATACAACATCCAAAAAAAAATAAAAAAAATATTTAAACATGATATTTTAATTGTCAAAGTATTTTTATTTTATTTTATTTATTTATTTATTTTTATTTTATATATATATTTTTTAATATAGAGAATAAAGAGTGGGAGAGAAGGGTAAGAGAGAGATAGGGGGGCACAAATATGGAGAGAGGGAGAGGAGGAGAGAGTCTTCAAGAAATAGAGGGAGCTTGAGAGATGGAGTTGGAGGAAAAGATAGGGAAGGAAGAAGTTCAAGACCATATAAAGAGAGAAAGGTGGAGAGAGAGAGAGAGGGATTGACAAGGGGGAGATTTAGAGAGAGCGTGTATGTTTGGGGGTGAGATAGAAAGACAAAGAAAGAGAGATGGAGAGAAGGGGAAGAGAGAATGAGAGAGGGAGGGAGATAGTCAATAGATGTGCAGGACGAAGCTCAATATATATATATATATATATATATATATATATATATATAGAGAGAGAGAGAGAGAGAGAGAGAGAGAGAGAGAGAGAGAGAGAGAATGGGAAGAGGGAGAGGGAGAGGGAGAGGAAGGGAGATAGAGATATAGATGGAAGGGGGAGAGAGGGAAGAAGAGAGAGATAGAGGGAGGGAGGGAAAAATAGATAGATACGAAGAGAGAGAGCGTGTGTGTCTGGGGGGTGAGATAGAGAGACAAAGAAGGAGAGATGGAGGGAAATATCGATTTAGATGGAGGGTGGAGAGAAAGGGAAGAAAAATTCTTGCCCTAGATGCATTGATTTTAGTGTATAGATGATGATTTCTAATCCTATTTGATTTATTGCATTATATGCATTTATTTCTATTTCTATTTCATTGCTTGCATTAGATGCATTAATTTCATTAAAGATGTTAATTTCTAATCGTGTTTGATTGAGATTTCATTAGATGCATTGATTTCAGTGTAGACGCTGATTCCTAATCCTATTTGATTACTAGCACTAGATGCATTGATTTCAGTGTAGATGTTGATTTCTAATCCCATTTGATTTCTTTTAACATTAGATGCATTGATTTTAGTGTAGATGTTGATTTCTTATCCTATTTGATTGTTTGCATTAGATGCATTGATTTTAGTGTAGATGTTGATTTCTCATCTTATTTGATCGCTTGCATTAGATGCATTGATTTT
Organism: Pinus albicaulis; assembly: GCA_034641835.2. Taxonomy (NCBI): domain Eukaryota; kingdom Viridiplantae; phylum Streptophyta; class Pinopsida; order Pinales; family Pinaceae; genus Pinus; species Pinus albicaulis. The sequence continues at coordinate 227,101,368 of CM076572.1, read as the reverse complement.
AGTGAAGATGTTGATTACTATTTGATGTAACTAGATATATGGTGTACATTAATTTCAAGGTAATTAGTTTAACATTATGTATTGATTTCAGTGTAACCACAAAAAAATAATTGACTACGCGCATTATGACTAATCTTTTGTAGATAACCTCAAATAAAATAAAATCGAATAAAACTTGTATTTGTAACTTCTACATTTCAACATCTTTTAAAATTGATTATAACTTATTCCAATCATATTTGAGTTTTTAACAACTAAATAAAACTTATTTCAATCATAAGGAATTGATTGAATAGTTGGATAAGTACTTGTAAATTTAGGAAAGTTGATAACATTATATAAAATTCTAGAAATGTTGTCATATATTGTTTTTTGACCTATATATTAAATTTCAATACGATTGACTTATATCATGTTATCACTGAGCTCTTGCAGATAATCTCAAAATAAATAATGCTAAATAAAACCTATTTGTTGTTTACATGACATCTTTTAAAATTGAATAAAACTTATTTCAATCCTATTTTTGTTTCTTAATTGAATATTGAGATGAGAAATTGGTTGAAATAAATAAAAAACTATCCATGCAATGGTATATGGGTGGGTCACAAAAATTTTCATATATATATATATATATGGATGACTTTCTAATTCAAATAATTTATTTTTAAAATTGAATTGAAATAACATACATGATGTTGATTACATTAAAAGACACTTTCTATGAGCCAATATGAAGCATGATTGGAATTCTTTCCATGTTCAATATTAGATTGATACATGATATATTTTAGTTCATTTTAAGTATCAAAGTGACTTGCATCATAGTTTAAGATTGTACTTATTTTCTTAGTCTATGAAATTGGAAATCAAAATCGAAGATATATTGATCAGGAGCATCGAGCAAAATTTTCATTATTTATTTATGTGATTTAGGGGGTGATGTTTTTTGTAATTATTTTATAAGTTATGCACATTTTTATTTAAATTAAGAGAAAAAAATCTTAGTGTGAGATTTGTTGTAAATATTCTCTTAATTAATTGAGAATATGAGTGGAGTTGGGTTGGATAGATATTTTAGGGATTAGGAATTCTTTAAATGGAACTTAGTTGAGTTAAAAAAAGGATAAAGCTATTTTAGAATTTGATTGAGTTATTGGAGGAGGAAATCATGGATTGAAATTAATCCACAATTATGTATAAATATGAGGTTTGTGTGAGGATGAAACACAGAGAGATATAGAGAGAAATGGTGTGATAAGTTTATATAAAGGGGGCGAGAGCCGAGAGGCCAACAATTGTAATATTCGGCCAAAATGGTTTGAATCTGAAATTTCTTGTTGTTATTATATACCAGTATTTCGTTTATGTTCGGTTCTCTCTTCTTTATATATATTTTGAGTTGAATTGAATGTGGTTTTAATGAATATTTTGATGAGGATTTTCATGCCAAAGGAAATACACACCCTTCTATGCGCTTTACTCTGATTTATGCAGAATCTTTACATCATTTGGTATCAGAGCCCAAAGATCTAATTAATCCGTGCAGCCACGGACGAGAGATGAGTGTGTGAATTTGCAGGAACATGTGTGCAATTTGGTAGACTTTGATTAAAACACAAAAAACTTATTCCAGAAAATATCAGGTTTTTGAGATATAGAAAAGGGAATTCCTATGTATATATATGTTTATACATAGAATTCGATCTTTGAGTTATGGGTGTGTATGGTGTGACTGATTATAAAATATATGAGTTAAGATCAGTTCCATTGTGATTCCGCATTCAAATACGAAAGTTCGATGTACATTAATTTTCATCCCAGCAACGAGATAAGGTAAATTGTGTTGTCGATGACTTTCCGTGATTCTTCAATACAGTCATTTCACATTCAGATGTTACGCTACACTACAGGGAAGTAGCTATGAATGGTGTGTGTGAGACTTAGTTTTAATCCAATTTACATTCGACGGAAATAGAAAATGATAAAGGAACTCTGTATAAATGGTAATCCTTTGATTGTTGATAGATGGAGTGTGAAATTGTTTATCTATTCTGAGAAATCGATATCACTTTTTAAAGCTGCATTAACATTTTCGAAAGTGCATACAATGTTTGCATAACTTTGGAGCGTTTTTGGCATGAATTGAGGGCGATATATTTGTTAGTTTATTTTTGAAAATAATCACAATTAATTCTGCGGAAAAATGAGTCTACGCAAACCTAGAAAGAGAATTCAATGGAATGAATTTGGCTGGAAATGAAATTGAAGAAGTTCGCTTGTACTTTGAAGGGAAGAAGTGCAATCGATTGGCAATCCATCTTCAACATCTATCGACCTTGCCAAAACTATTGCAGTTGGTTGATGATGATGATAGTGAATCTGAAGAAGCTAGTCATAAATTTTATGAACCAGTGCAGTGGAAAAGTGTCTCTCATGTTTGTACCGCTCAGGTTGAGTGCAATGGAACACTTATAGGAGATCTAGCATCAATTGTGACAGAGGCACAACTTGAAGTGCGTGTTGATAAAATGAAAAAGATCATGTTTTTCAAAGCCTCGCTTTTCAAGGGTGATTGGAGCAACCATTCAGAGATCTGAGTGGGACCATTTCCCTAACCTTTGCCAAAAATCAGGTATTATCTCCACGCTGATTAGTACACATTTCACCTTGATAGAGAAGCAACCACCAAAGATTGCACCTGTTGTCATACATTCAGCCATATATCTTGGTGGTCCACCAGTGCCTATGCAAGTCCTCGAATTGTTGAAGTTTTTTTGTGGGTTAGTCTATTGTTAGATCAACTTGTTGGGTTGTCATACGAAATATATTTGTACTTGAGAAAACTATTGGTTCATGTTAAATGCAATGCTTAGAAGTTAAAACTTTTACAGTGAGCACTTACAACACTGTGTCAACTAATAAATTGAAGAAATACTTCATTGAAACTTAAAATTATGAAATGAACTGTTGAAGAAGTGTTTTGACCTTGCTGATTGAGATATGTTAGCGAAATTTCGAGAGCAAGTGGTGAACCTAATCGCAGCGGAAGAGTGGTGAGCTAGCGTGGTTGTGGAATATCGTTTTGAGGTTATGATAATTGAGATCTACATGAAGGAGTAGGCTGGTAAAGGAGCATCTATGATTTCTATGAGTTAAAGATCATGATTGATAGTTTCTTGTAGTGCATGTGAAAGTGTTCACATTGTTCTGTCATGAAGATAGTGTAGTTTGTGTTTGTTGCTTCCAGAGAAATATGTTGATGCCACCATGTTAAAAGAAAGTTTTGGAAAATTCCTATGAATGAAATGTTTTTGGTGCACTGAACAGAGACGGTGTTGCATGAGAACCGTCACTACAAAGAAGGAGCTGCATGGAAGTATAGGAAAACTGTCTACGCTAAGATGATGAGCGTGTTGAAGAGGTTATTAAGGGCATGCGAATATTCACAGTGATAAGAACGACACAGAAGAGTGAAATCCGGAGAGTTGAAATTGCAAAAAAAATATTTATTAAATAACCTTGAAGGGAGCATAAGGTATGATAATTCATTTCAAAAAGGTATCTTGAATGTTGAAAATTAAATGATTTATTTTATTTTCATCATAAAATAAATCTTGGTAAAAGTGGATTGCATTTCGATTTAAAGGGCTTAAGTATCATGTGAATAAAAGAAAGTGATAATGGGAGATGATATAATTAGTGACTTATGATATTATCATAAGAATGGAGTATGAGAAAGAGTGAAGATTTTACATCATGAGAATGTATTAAGGGTGGATGTTCATTAGTATATTGTATAACTTGAATTAGAGTCAAAATATCCACTATTGTAATTATTGGGTCAAGCTTTGAAGTCAAATAAGATGTTAAGGTCAAATGAAGAAATTTGGATAGCTTGAGTCAAATTAAACCATTGAGTTATTGTACAAGAGGGTGCATTTTTCATCCAAGATGAAAAGTTGATGTCAAGTCTGGAGTCAAAGAGTCTTAAATCAAGTCAAAGGTTTGAATGTAATTGGGTGCATGATTGGCGGAGCTCGACACCCAAAGAGTTGGTCATTGTAACACATGAAATACTGCAGTTATTGTTTGCAGCAAATAGGAGCAAGAGAATTTCCCAGAAGATGATTCCAAGATAGAGAATCGAAAGATACCAAGCACAGGAAGAGAGCTGCATTGTTGGAGGGCAAGTATGAAGGCTTGCTAAAAAGGGGATTGAATGAAATCCACAAGTGAACATATGAAGTCCACAAAGGAGGAGAAGATGACTGTTGATAGTCATTTCAGAGGATCTGAGGAAGACCACAGCAGAAGAAAAAAGAAGGAAGATGCCAAGGCAAATGGCATATGGAAGCAGTTGATTGATGAAGAGTATGAGAGGGAGAAATTTGAGATATTAGTTCATCTTGAGTTATTGATGGAATTGTTGCAGAGAAATAATAAAGACCAGAGACATGGTTGGACCATGAGGAAGAAAGTGAAATGGTAGAGGCTACACGCAAAGAGGGATCAGCAGGTAAACATACAGCTAACAAAAGAGCCGAGGAAGCTCGAGCAAATGATGAGTGCGCAATTGAGATGTGAATAACTCAGAGAAGCTGAGTTGAAAATGGAAGTTTCCATTTGTGGCCCAAAACAGGGTGAAATTCTGGGTGAAGAGATCAATGAGAAAGATCTCATGAACTATTGGAATAGTTCAGAACAATTTGAAGATATGCTGACAAGGGAAGCAGATGAGGCTATGAAGCCTTGTATTTTTAAATCTCACAGTTTGTGTATGTTTGCAAGACGTGTAGAAGAGGGTGGACAGTTTGGTGAAACTATCAAAAAGATGAATAAAGCTCTTAAGGTGAAGTATGAGGGAGAATTCCTTTCAGAGGAGGAAGGTACTGATTTGTTGCAACAGAAATATATCATAGATGAATTCTTGTTTGGTGTAAAACAACCAATTGAAGCTGTTATGGAGCATAAGCATAATGAAAATGCCGTAGTGAGATTCCAAGGAGGTAAACAAATGAATTTGTTTAATGGAATTGATGAAAGAATTTTTCAATGTGATGATACAGAAACCAGGATACCTAAGGAGGATTGCCAGAGGAAGAATGAAACTGAGAATGAAGGTTGTGATGAAATACTGGAAATATTTCACATGGAAATAGAGTTCTTGGAACAATGGCTTAAGGAACCTAAAGGAGAAATGAAGTTTGCAGAACCTGATACCGAAGAGATTGCGGTTGCCGTGCATGATAAGGATGAAATATTTCTAACATTTGTAGAGTTAAGTGAATGTTTTAACTCTTCAAATAATAATGTGGCTATAGGTACAGAAAGAAACATAAATAAATATGATGTTGAAACCAGAGAAATTGAGCAGAAAATCGTTGAAGATGAGATGAAAGATCAGGAGCAACAAGAAAGTTATGTCCTTAGAGACATAAAGGAAACATAAGTATTAATCTAGCAGGATAAAGATGAAAGAAGCTAGCAATTCAAAAGAGGATTTACTGAAATCTAGAAGGTCTATGATGGGAGATTGGTGCTTGAAGCATCAAAAGAGGTCAAAAGGTCTTATCTTTTTAAAACTAATAATTTGTTGATGAATGCAGGTACAACATCGGAAGAGAAATTTGTTACTATAGGGGCAATCAATGACTATAGTTGTGATCAAGGAGAAGTTCTTGATTATTCTTCACTTCAGAAAGTTGAGTATTCAGTGCAATTGGAGACGGAAGCATCAGACAAAGAGGAATTACTCCGAGGAATTGGCGAAAGAAATTGTTGGAGAGGCCGATGGAATCGATTGACAAAATGAGTGATGTTGGTGATGCTAATGTAAAGCCAGTTCAAGATTCTTTCAAAGTTTGGAGACCAGGAGAATGGGTATCAACGTTTCTACATGAGTCTGTAATTTTAGAAATAAAGATGATGTGGTATTGAAAAGCAAGAGTTACATTCAATAGTATTCTGAAAATACTATTCTATAAATTCTGTGCAAAATCACAAAATGGAGTTGATACTTTAAAAGACCAGTGGCAAAACAGAGTTTGGAATCTTGGAGGGAGAAAGTCATTTCGACTTATGGTTGTTGCATTATTACTGAAAAGTGACAGACCTCATAGACATGAGTCTATGGAAACTTCTCTACATGGGGAGTCTGATGCAGGAGCATCGAGCAAAATTTTCATTATTTATTTATGTGATTTAGGGGGTGATGTTTTTTGTAATTATTTTATAAACTATGCACATTTTTATTTAAATTAAGAGAAAAAAATCTGAGTGTGAGATTTATTGTAAATATTCTCTTAATTAATTGAGAATATGAGTGGAGTTGGGTTGGATAGATATTTTAGGGATTAGGAATTCCTTAAATGGAACTTAGTTGAGTCAAAAAATGGATAAAGCTATTTTAGAATTTGGTTGAGTTATTGGTGGAGGAAATCATGGATTGAAATTAATCCACAATTATGTATAAATATGAGGTTTGTGTGAGGATGAAACATAGAGAGATATAGAGAGAAATGGTGTGAGAAGTTTATGTAAAGGGGGCGAGAGCCGAGAGGCCAAAAATCTTAATATTCGGCCAAAATGGTTTGGATCTGAAATTTCTTGTTGTTATTATATACCAGTATTTCGTTTGTGTTCGGTTCTCTCTTCTTTATATATATTTTTAGTTGAATTGAATGTGGGTTTAATGAAGATTTTGATGAGGATTTTCATGCCAAAGGAAATACACACCCTTCTATGCGCTTTACTCTGATTTATGCAAAATCTCTGCATCATATATTTTACTAATAAAATTTATAGTACATAGATTATTATTATTATCTTTTAAATTAGCAAAATAATTTTAGCATGTCCATAAACTTAAAAATTAAAGAGCATCCATACACAAGATTAATACAAATCCATAAACTGAAATGGTTAATACATGTATCAATAAACTATCCATAGGAAAATATATACAAATTACAAATATACCATGAACATCCATAAACTAAAATAATGTCCTTGATGTACATCCATAAACTATCCATGTATGAAAACATACAAAGTCTGTATCACATCTAAATGTGCCCTATGAAATGAGCCTGAAAATATACAAACTATGACACTCTAAGTACCACTAGAATTCTTATGTGAGTTCTGCTACGTAAAGTAAGTGCCCATAAGCCATTAGAACAATATAACACATTCAAATTAAAACAAATTAGATCATTATTTGTACAAAATAAACAATATGGAAATAAATTATTTGAACCACATTTTTAATTACATACACATGAATCTACTAACCTTAGTTAAGTCCAAATGCAATTCATATAGAATGGGGGTTTGGTGAATATGGGTTTGGTTCTCCCTTGCATGTGGCTCAATGATTGGGGCGTACATTGGCGGACCTGCATAATCAGTGCCTCTAAACCCAACATCCCACCCATGTCTCCACATAACAAAGACATCAATGACACTTTGCATATCAGACTGTGTACACAATGACAAGGACAAATTATAGTTAGTCTACAAATTAATTAGCATATATATGTAATTTAAAAAGTAAAATGTTGAAATCTTAGGAATATAAAGGTTTGCCTCAACTGTTGGTCCATGTGGTTGTAAATAGTGACTCTCCTCCACATTAGTGAACATATGAGGTGCAGGTGGAGGTGGATGAGAATCCATGGAAACATTCTCTTGTCGAGGATGGGTTGGTTGATCAACTGCCCCCTCAGTTGACCTCATAAGCTCATCCATGTAGTTAGGATGTGTCTACATGTTATCATGAACTTATTAATATAAATGAAATCTAATACGAATTAGAAATTAATATAAATAATTTTGCATAATTTGACAATAAGAGTCAAAATTTTTGTATATATATGTACCTGGTCTGTGTCACGCAGGCCATGCACCCTTCAAGTCTCACGAATGACATCATGATACTTACATGTATATGTGAAAATCTGATCAAAGGGTAAAATCGCGAGAAATGCATCATCATATAACGACACTGATGGGTCACGAGGCAACGGTGGTGGTCTCCTAATCTCTCCATCTAATGCAACATGCACACTGACCAATGATGTTCGCATGTTGTATGAAATAGTCTCCTTGGTCTCACCACCAAGCTGCGATAACTCTTCTAGCTCTGTTGGTAATACCAAGCTCTGAGATGGTAGTGGCAAGAATCTCGGAGGTGGTGGTACATGGCTAGGGTCCCTACTAGCCCCATCGCGCTCATAGCTACATCCCAAGTCAGGTCGATAATAATGAGATCTAGTATCAGTGTAATCCAACTTCATATGTAACACAAACTGTACATATAAATGCTTGGAAAAATAAATGACGACCTTGTCATGGTGGGGGAACTGGCCCCAATTTTCTATCATACACAAAAGGGGTTGCAATAACATTCCTAAAATATTTCAGTGGAATCAGACCTTTATGTCTAGCAAGGCGATCCATAGAGATATCAAACAACTCCCCACGAACATCAATGTCCTTGGTGGTCTCTTCCACCACCTCCAAAGTATCTGGGCCTCTAACCTCATGCCTCCTAATCCTTTGTATGTACTGTAGGAGGTGACTATGTGGGCCCGACCTCTGGTATGTCTCAATCAACCTATTCATGCTATCCAACATCAAAGTAAAACTAAGACGAGTTGATGAATTGGAAGGGATGTTATGTATCTCTTATGTAATCCACTTATGACAGGTCGTAACATCCTCCACTATGATATAAGCTATAGCATCATCCCACAGAGGGATCGATGTTGTACTCTGATCCTCAGCTTTAGCCTACTGAGGGCCTGAAAATCATAAACATAATTTAACATATATAATTAACAAACTAGAAGCATAATAACATATACATTAAATTAAAAAACATCAGTTGAAGACAATTTAAAATTAAAGGCAATTTCAAGACATAAACACACAAAGTTTAAAGAGGATTTAAAAATGCAGGAGGTGTACCTGAAATAGGCGAAGAAGGTCCACTAGAGATATCATGATCATAAATAAAGACAAAAAAACTTCCTCTGACACTCTGACTAGCGTCAGAGGCAAGATCTATGAGTGGAACATGAACTATCGGTGGGCTATGCGATCTATCACGAGCCCAACCACGTATAACTGAAACCCTCGCACTGTGATGGGCTGTAGTTGGGGCACATATATGGGATGCCTCAACATATTACATATAAAATAATCCAAGATTTTTTTTGAATAAAGTATTACATATAATACATATAAACTAATCAAAGAGAAAATTTTGACTTAGAAAGAATGTTGACAAGAAAACCATTTCTAAACTCAAATAGAATAATCTAGCCCAAAGTCCTAAAATTTAGAGTCCATTTTTTGATAATTTATCAACCAAAGTATTGAGTTCCATGTAAGCACAATCGAAAGAAGTGATCAAATCTGGATTCACATTTTTTCTAGTTTCTAAATAATGCATTGTATTCATAACACACAAATATGTAAATATATATGTAAAAAATTGAAATAAACCTATTTACAAAACTAATAAAATTTCATGCCAACCAAACACTCCAATAGACTATAAGTTCTTAATGTTTGAATTTGACACATGACATGTACTAGGTGCAAGCACATGAAGACAATGTTTATTGTACAATACAATACATAATGAAACCATATGGTACAAATTAGAAAAGAGTCTAAATTCTTTTACTCACAAGACCAAATGCACTTTTCATGATGGATTTAATGTATCTATTGATGATGCATTGTTGAAACATGAAATTATATATATATATATATATATATATAGCATACCCTCAGAACAGGGGATAAGGAACGCTGAATAGTTACTTTATTTTTTTTTTAAGTACAGAGAGCTTGTTATGGCCGGTGCCCATGTTATCATGCCCCGTGGCAACGCAAAAATTGCTTCAGAGCTTGCGCATGAATAAAAACGGCTTCAAAATAAACCCAATAGTAATCCCCTCTACATAGAAGTATGGGCTCACTATAACTATAATCTTGATTTGGTCCAGTATATCACTTGGCTTCGTCTACTATAAGTCCATTCTTAGTAGGTCATGGAACTGGAGCTCATGTCATTGTCATCAATAAGATCCTTGGCTTCCAATCTAGTGTCTAGTAAAGTGCCCCTTCACATTCTCATCAACAATGCTGAAATTTACAGAATGGTAGGTATGTATGTATGTGAATCATTAGTTAAGGATGTATATTTTTTGTTAGTATCATGAAACATTGAGAGAAGTGGTTGATCACTAAACACTGAGAGAAGTGGTTGTGTTTAAAGACACCATTATTGGGATTCCACTTGTCACGGGACTAATTTACCTAAAATCTTTCTGTCTTTAAATATTCTATATTACACATGAATACAATGGGAAAAACCATGGATTCAAGTTTAGGTGAACCACCCTAACATTCTTGAGCATTCATGATATTGAAAAATAACAGTATGAATAATTTAAGGATTCATAAAAATCTTAGGACTGTGAATAAACCACTTTTATGTTTACGATTCTAACTTCTCGAAAAATTAACCAAATTATTTCACTTAACCTCTAAAATTTTCAATACAATAGAATGTTTTGATATTTTAAAATATCATGCTTGTAGAGCCACAACAGTTCTCTAAGGATGGAAACAAGAAACACATGCAAGTAAATCATATGGGACCTGCATTCCTAGCAATCCTCCTCCTACCTTTACTTCTCAAAGATGGATATGCTTAAAGAATTATTAATGTAAACTCTGTGGTATGATATTAAAATTTAATTAACCTTGGTGCCCTGTTTTGTAATTTTCATGAAGTCACGATCGATGTTCCCTAATGTTTAATGCCCATCATGTCTTTATTATTAATGTGTCCAGGCTCACCAATGCGGAGTAGTAAACCCTTAAGATCTCAATATCAAGTTGAAGAAAAACAATTTCAATTGCATTGCTAGTTATAGTTTTCTCACGTATGTAAAATTATGACTTTGTACTCCTACACTTATGTTATGCTAGTATTACATTCCAATGTAAGTATGCTACTCATGAAAATCTCAGGGTGAAAGTTTTGTGTTTTTTAAAGGTTTACAGTACTGGTAGACTTAACCTTCCACTATGAGTTGGTTATAACCCTTGGTCATAAACATGCACTTTCTTGATTGTAATGTTTACTTATTAATTTTCCTATTCATGTACCAATTGATGTTCCTTTAGTACTATTTAGCAAGCTTCCAGCCAAAGCTAAAATCGATGTGATAGTTGTTCATCCAAGAAATGTTAGTACAAATCTGGTAAGTTCCAAAAGACTACAATATGAAACTTATTTCTATTTCTTCTTTCAATATCAAGTTATGTTTTAGAAATTGTATAATTTTTTTGTGAATCTCACAATTGGGAGTTATAGAAAGTCATTATAACAACAAATCCTTCTGGAGATATGATGGTGCAGAAGGTACTTCTTCTTCCCATATATAAAACATCATTTCATTGCATAAGGTCAGCAAAAGTATGAGAGTGACTGAATAATATCTCTTTACCTTCTAAAGAGGATTTGAAAATATGTAAAGATGATTTCCAAAGTTGTAATTTTGATTCAAATTTATGATATTCCAAAATGTAATTTTCTTCCAAAAAATAGAGATGTAATTTTATGTCAAATTATATGTAATAAGTACAAAGTTTCCCAAAGTTGCCAACTTAGTTCCATATGCTAAACAAAGCAATGTCAAAGTGCAAGAGTTCTTAGTGCATCAATTGATTAAATGTCAAAGGAAAACTTCCAAGAGTGTAAGGGTATTGTGCAAGGTTTTTAAAAGTGAAATTTAACATTGCAAAAGTGGGTTTTAAAATCATCAAAATCAAATCCCAAAAAGTATTTAAACCCAAAGGACATTAATTAAAACTCCATTTTCTCTTACCATCATCGAGAAACCTCAACAAAAGCACGAAAATACAAGAAATAAGGCAAAAATTTGCAAAATACAGGGAGCGCTGCGCTCTTGGCAGAAGGAGGGTACTCCTACATATTAAGTTGCGTGCCTGCATGGTACACTGCGCTCCTGTAAAAAGGAGGGTGCACCTGCGTTGTGCACTGCCCGCTTGCCCGAAAATGCTGAGGGAGCTCCAAAACACAAGGCATCACTCTCAAACTTAAGCAATGGTGCTCTACAACCTCTAGCAAGAAAGTAAGCCACAATTGCACTATCCCTCTTCTTATCAAGTCGATTTTGTGGTGTTTGAAGTTATTTAAAATATTTGGTGTCTATTTTGAGCTTGAAACCCTAGTACCACTATAAAATTCCCAATTAAATTTCAATTTCACTCCCTAGCAATGTCATTCCCTTCCCACATCATAATTGACCCTATCCTCACCCCCTATATCATAATCCCCTTTCCCTAAGCTCTTTTCCCCTGAAACCCTAAGACCCAGGTGCTTCATTTCCCTAGGTTCCCAAATCCCTAACTTGTAATTAAATCCCCTATCCCAGATCCCTCATTATTACTGCTCCCTGTTACCTCCCTCATTTCATAAACCCCTTCCACATCTCCATAAATTTCCCTATCCCATTCCCACTTCCCAAAACTCAATTTTCATTATCATTCCATCTCCCTAGGTTTTTCATACTAAGCACCTATAGAAGAAGAACAAAATAGTAACTACAGTGAGGGAGAAGAAAGAAAGGGGAGGAGGCCAAACAAAGGAGGGAGAATCCTTAGACTTGAGCCAAAAAACACAAGGGAACTAATGGCATCTCCCATGACTGTGACATGTTTTAATCATGTAGGATGTTTTGAATTCTGTGAGAAAATACAAAGGGTCCAACATCATCCAATGTTGAGAAAACTATGAATCTCCAATCTCCATGACAACCAGGTAACCCTTGCTGGTGTCACTTTCACTGTGTCCACTACCATCATATTAGCTACCACCAGAATCCCAAATGTTGGGCAAAAATGGTTCAAGCAAAAAGACTTGGAGGAGAATTACTTTGAGCCATACATAAAACCTAGGTACAAGAATGAAAGAAAGGGGATTTTTCCTTTCTCTTACCTCCTAGACAGATATTCCCCTATGATGAAAATCATCATTAAATACTTTTCTTGTAAAGGAAGGTTCTCTAGACTTTACACCTATCATATCCAGCTACTCATGCACTTCACAAGGGTCAAGATGCTCAACATACCTTATTACCTCTTCCGGAGCATTGAAAAGATGCCATATATTGTCCATAAGAGAGAATATGAGCACCAAATGAAAAGTGTTTTTCACCACTCCCTCATCAATATTATAGTCCTCCATCACCTCAAACAACTGAACATTTCATGGAGTACTTTCATAGCTAGCATGCCCAAGATTTGCCTTCATCATCTCATCCTTCCACATCCATTCCTCCATCTCAACCCACATTTCATGAAACAATATCAGATCAGTCTTCTTCATCCATTTTACCACCATCACCTCCATTTCACATTGAGACTGGGTCACCTAGCAGAGCTGAGATCAATGTGACTAAGAAGGCTAATGTGGCTGAGATAGAGCCATTGGAAAAAACATACAAAATATGTCAAAGGCATGTGTTTGCTCCACACATAGTGGAAGGGGCCTTGCCTTCTACATTGAAAAAGCAAGTAGACAAAGGTAAACAAAAGATGACAGAGGTAGAGATTCAGGCAGATATCAGACATGAGGAGGAGCCTCCATGAGACAGAACATGATTTTGAACTTGTTGACCTAGGTGAGCATGATGATGATGAGATCACTAGCATAGTCATAAAGGAGAAATAAGCCAATATTAAGGAGCTAAAAAATAATCTCGACAGGTCTAAATTTGTCATCAACTTTCTTGAGCAAGAGAACCAGCAGCTGAAAACCAAACACTTTATTGATGAGGTGAAATTCATCATAGCTCAAAGAGAAGCATAAAAAGCCAAATTTTTGATTTAAGAGACACTAGAAAGATACGGTGTGATAGATGAAACAAAAGTACAAGTACCGATGAGAAGGCCTAGTACTAGAGGGCTGAAAATAGCTCTAGAACTAGAGAGGCAAAAAAAGGCTAACCTTGCTAATCAACTCACTTTGAATGAACAATTTGCAGTGGTAATAAATGAGAACTAGGATAAATGGCTTGACAGGGCTAACCAACATTTAGAGAATCTTCTGGAGAAGAAAAACAGGGATAATGATATATTGATAAAGAGGGCCAGACACTCTGCCAAGAAAACAAAATTTCAAGGTCCAAGCTTAAAAGATCCAATGCAAAAATTGAAGCTCTAACCATGAAAGAAGAGGAAAGGAGGCTTGATATACTAGTTGAAGCCTCACTCTATTCCTAAACCACATGATTAGCAGTCATTTCACCAATTTTGAAAAGTTTTGGGGTAAATTTTGAAGTTTTTGTGTTTTTTAGCAATCATAGACAGTTTTGTGACAACTGAACTGTCAAGCGTGAAACGCCCTATGCGTTGCACTCTTGTTTGAGGCACTTTTTGGCCAAATGAAGACCACTAGGATATGAAAAATGAAAAATACATTCCAGAAAACAGATTTTCTAGGCTTAGTTTGGACAACTGGCCTGTGAAAAGGTGAAAAAGCACACAAAAAATCAATGTTCTGCCTCCTTTTTTTCCTCTGCACCGCGCGCTTGACCAACTGTGGGAGAATCACTTTTTTCACAGGGAAAATAAACTCCATTATGCAAACTAAAGACATATCTGCAAAGTAGTCTGGATAGGATTTCCAGTAAGCCATCTCGAGCCCAATTTGGATACCGAGAAGGCCTCCAAAAGTGGCCTGCAAGATGAAGGGCACCATTGGCATTATGAGGGCGCGCCTGGCACAAAAATGGCGCGCTTGAAAGATGTCTGATATTTTTCAATTTTCACTGCATTTTTTACTTTTATCTTGGGAAATGATGATTTTACCTATGTAATTGATGAAGTTAAATGTAAATATCATGTGGATGAGTTACCTAGGGGTGAATTCATTATGTAAATGTTATCATCAAGTCAAATGAATCATTTTCATTGTAATTAGGGAGGAGTCACTTAGACCTCCCTACACTCCAGCTATCAGTTCAAACTTTTGTGGATCTCTTCCTCAACTCATGGATTCGACTCCTGAGGATGAGAGAAAGTGGTTTTGATGTCTATATAATTCTTTTCTTCACTTTTGGAAAAGTTTGGATGTTGTTGTATTGATCAAGGACTATAGTGTAATCAGTTTGGCCATAAATTAATGAAGAGTTGCAACTATTTCTTTAGGATACCTATGGTATGGATGTTTTGCATTGTTTCTTCTCTTGTTTCATATGTATGAATTTTTTGTAAGCTAATAAACCATTTCATGTCTATTATATGATGATTTTAAAGTTGATAGGCAAAATACATGTTCTTTCATGCTCTATTTTGGGAAAGTCTTCATAATTTGTCCATTTTCTTCAGTTTAGGAAGAATACATCTCTTATGCTCTTCCTAGCTCCTCATCAGTCTAAAACCATCTCAAAAAATCACCTTAAAGTGCTAATATTTGTACCTACCTTGCCCCATTGAATGGACTACAATTCCCATCTTATTTTCCCTGACCTAGCCTCTTTGACCTAATCCTCATCCAACAAACCCAATAAAAAAAAAAAACAAACCCTTCTGCATTTCATAGCTAGCCTAAAACCTTTTCACCCAGCCCTCTTGGCTGTGATTTTTGTGGAGAGAGCCCTCTCCGACTTGGTAGGGCTAGATACCAAGACAAAATATTGGTTAGTGGTTACCTCTAATAGGATGTCTTCTTCAGCCTTAGAGATTTGGCAAAGTGATAACATACTGGCGTTTTTGTTGGGGAACGAAAGATTTATTTTCCCTGGGGTGCATGACAAATAACATTGGAATTTGATACTTTGGATGATAAGGTTAAGTTTCAGAAAGACTGATTTGATAATTGCAGTGCTAAGATTGTAGAGCTGGCTTCGAGAAGGTATACCAGAGCAAATCCTGATCCTGATCCATTTGATCCAGTAGATGATCCAGAGAAGATTTTTTGAAGGCATAGATATCAAACTACAAACATTCACTCAGGACCAGTTCCATTGGTAAGATTAGTTTCTCTACCTGCTAAACTAATTTCTCTTGAAGATATACCGTATGATCTGAAATTTGAATTGTCATTGTTTAAATCCAAATATGGAACCTCTTTATCCGACATAGTATTCGATCCTCTAAGAATATCTGAGGTCAAGTAATTTTCTGAATTAGAACTTAGTCCTCTGAAATATTGGTTTTTCAAAGAGATTAAGCCCGAATCTGACCTTGACATCAAATATTGGATCCAATTCTACCATCAAGAGGAAATTTCTGTCTCAAATCAAACTCAAACTCAATCAATTGTATTTTTTTCATCTGCACCTTCAACCTTATCATTCATACCTACTACTTCAGTTTCTACAACTTCTGTTTCGTTACCTATTCAGCCAATCCCTCCTGTTGTCAATCCGACACTTCACTTAGCAAGAATCATGGCAAGATTTTCCCCACTTATCTTACCCACCCAATTGAATGACTTACCTTAGGGTTATGGCCAAAAGACTCCCCTTGTTTGATGAAAAATATACCATATTTGGAAGACAACATATTTTTAAGGTCACTGACTTCATAGATTTGGAGGAAGTTGATGCTGAAAATGAAAAATTGAGGATTATAGCCCAGAGCTTCTCTAGAGATGTAAAAGTTTGGTTTATGTCTCTGACTGATAATTCCATTTCCACTTCAGACCAACTCATTGATTTGTTTATAGCCCAGTGGGAGGTAAATAAAAATCACTTACAATTGCTTGATGAGTATGAGAACATTAAAAGAAATATTAATGAATCAGTCCAAGATTTCAATACTTGCTTTAATAGAATTTACAATGCAATTCCCATTGAGATCAAGCCTCCTCCAGGCTTAGCTCTCATACGTTATCCATATGCATTTGATCCTGACATAGCTTACCAATTAAGGGAAAGAAATCCAGCTACACTGGAGGATATGCAAAATAATGTGGTCAGCGTTGAAGAAAATTTGTTGATGAAGAGAGCTAGAGCTAGGAATGAGAGGAGAGTTACTATTAAAGATGAACCATCCACCTCATATTTAGATTCTAAGATGGATATACTGATAAGAACTATTGAAAGGATGGTTGAAAGGATGTCCATCACAGAGAGACAACCTGAAGTTAGAATCCTAACTATAGAGGTCAAGAAAAGCCTCAGTTAAGGATCAAGCAAAGAGAACATCGGGCTCCTGAACCACCACAACAGCAGTAGCAAATTAGGACACCCTTGCAGTAGAACTATGCTCAAGGAGAAGAAGAATATGAAGACACAATTGTTGAGGAAAACCTACTTTTCAAAGCCGATGATCTGCCTATGTTTTTTTTACTGAAGATGAGGAGTATTTTGAAAAGAAAGATCAGCCTAAAGATGAAGATTTTATCCTTGCTAATGATCATAAATTAGAGACTGAATCGGATGATTACCGATGGGGGTAATTGAATGCACTTAGTTCACAAAATAGTCAGATGCTATTGAGGAGCAGAGATGTGTCGATTAATCCCATTTAGAAGAGAGCATCTCAGTAGAAAGATACTCAAAGAAGGTAGAATCCTTCGAGCAATCAGAGTAGGGGAAAAGGTCATGTGGTCAAAAATTAGAACAAGGTTAATCAACCATCCTCAAGTTCTAAAAACAAGGAAAAGGACAATCAGAAGAAATAAATTCCATCAAAGGACCATGCTGGACAATGAGACATCGTCATTAAAGAGGTAGACACAATTATTCCCTTCAATCTAGAAACAAAAATTTCAAAGTTAAAGGTGTTTATTCCTTTAACAGAGCTTGTTAATAATAAACAGTATAAGTCCCATGTTTCCAAGATGCTCAAAGTAGATCCTTTGTCTGACATGGTAAATGTCGAAGATGATCATCCAGAACTCATTTTTGGTCCTTCTATTGACGGTCAATTAGAATATAGTGAGGTTCAATCCACAAGTGTATTTTACATAATTCCATGTTAGACTCCGAAGCCTTCCACAATCTAATGCCAAAATCCATAATGGAGAAGTTGGGCCTTGACATCACTCGTCCCTACCATGACTTAAACTCCTTCGATTTAGGTAGAGTGTTGTATTGGCCTTATTAAATATTTGGTAGTCTCCCTAGAGTAGATTTCAACAAATAATGTTCTAATGGATGTGTTGGTAGATGGCATACCACCACACTTTGGCATGCTGCTGTCAAGATCCTGGGGGGGGAAATTACGAGGCACATTGCAATTAGAATTTTCTTATGCAACTATCCCTGTTTTCGGGCAATTAAGAAAATTGTACCGTGAAACTAAGATGACGTATATGATCACAAGCAAAGAAAAGCCTAACAATCATTTGATAAACGCTGCACATACATATTTAGAGTCATTCATTTTATTTAATGATAGTGGCTTAAATGATGTAGATAGACAACTAGTAGATGTAGAAGATGTCCCAAAGATCCATAATTGTATTAGAGAAGTTATAGCAAAAGAAAAAGTGAATTTTCCTAGATCATTAGAACAACAATCAGAGGAAGCATTGAAAAATTTAGAACAACAATCAGAGGAAGTAGTGAAAGATTCAGAACAACCACTAGATAAAGTGTAAGAAAGTCCGGAAAAGCATGAAGAGGCAGTTCATAAAATTGAGCCAAAGTAGAAATCAAAGTTTCAACATTTGGAGGATGAGAATGGTCTATGGTCCATGGAATTTTATGGTGCCCTAAGGAAAGATGGGGCAGGCATTGGAATCTGGGTTCGCAACCCTTTTCATCAGCAGAATAAGGTCCCTACAAATGTTAGAATTTGCTCTTATAAGTTACCTTTTGATTGCACTAACAATGAAGCCGAGTATGAAGCACTGATTGCTGGCCTAAATATCTTGAAGAAACTGGGTGCAAGAAGGATTGATGTGTATGGTGAATCAGAACTTGTGATCCAGCAAGTTAAAGGTGAATATCAAGCTAACCATCCTCGAATGAGACAATATAGGAATGATGTACTAGATATTTTGAAATTTTTTCAAGAGTGTATACTTACAGTGGTGCCAAGGAATCAAAATCTCATGGTAGACTCATTGGCTAAAGCTACAAGAAATTTTAAGATCCCCATATTTTCAAACATGAAGTTTGAGATTCATGTGAAACACCGACCCACTATTCCCGATAACTTGTGGTATTGGCAATTTTTATAGGATGATAAGCAGATAAATAACTTTCTCCAAGGTGAAGAAGGATTTGAGAATTGTTCTATAGATCAAATTTCTGATAAATATGACCAAGATATAGAAGCAACTCAAATGGATATACTACGGCTGAAAGACAACAATATTCCAAAAGGTCTCATATCTTTGGAAGAATTGTTTTACCAAGATCACATAGCATGGAAGCCTACATTGATGCCTACGGAAAAGGGTGTTGAAGATGTAAACATTGGGACAACTGACAAACCAAATATGGTTAAACTATCCAAGTCCTTATCACCCAAGGTAAAGGTTTAATATGTTAAATTACTTTTTGAATTTCTAATCTTTTTGCATGGGAATATGCAGATTTAAAGGTGTATGACAAGAACATCATTCAGCACACTATTCCGATCAAGTTCGATCAAAAACCCTTTCGACAAAAGTTGAGAAGGATAAATCCCAGATTGCTGCCATCAATTGAAAAAGAGGTGAATAGAATTTTCAAGTCTGGTATTATTGTCCTGATAAGATTCTCTGATTGGATTTCAAATTTGGTCCCAGTGAGAAAGAAGACTAGAGAAATCCGGCTCTGCATAGATTTCAGAAACTTGAACAAATTGTCCCTCAAGGACAACTATCCACTTCCAAAGATGGACCATATACTTCAAAGAGTTGTTGGTTCTTCCTGGATGCCACTGTTGGATGGATGTTCAGGGTACAACCAAATTTTGGTGCACAAGGATGATCAGGACAAGACAACATTTACTACACCTTGGGGCACCTTCAAATTTTCAAAAATGCCATTTGGTTTGAAAATTTCAGGGGCCACATTCCAGCGGGCCATGGACATAGCATTCACCAATGAAAAAGATGTTTTCCTGGTTGTTTATTTAGATGACTTGACAATGTTTTCACATTATGATGATGAACATTTGCACCATTTAAAAATTGTTTTCGAGAGATGCAGGAAGTTTGGAATATCTCTCAACCCAAAGAAAATCATTTTTTCCATGGAGGAGGGAAAATCTTACCCTTGAATATTACCCCGGTTTTGATAAGTCTTGATTATACTAGTGATTTCATAATATTCTTATTTGCTTCTAAGCACACTGTGGCGGCAGTCTTGACGTAGAAAAGGGATAAAACATAACTACCAATTGCATTTTTCAGTCGTAATATCAGAGATGCAACCCTTCACTACAAAATCATAGAGAAATAGGCTCTGACTTTGGTTAAAGCGCTGAAATATTTCAGAGTTTACATATTACATTCACACACTCTTTCCTATGTACCTATTGCAGCTGTGAAAGAAGTTCTTCTGAATACATACCCAGAAGGTAGGAGAGGAAGATGGATAACAACTTTACTGGAATATGACCTTGAGATCAAGCCCACCAAACTGATCAAAGGCTGGGGCTTAGCCAAGCTCATGGCTGAGTCAAATATTCATGCTCTTGACATCAACTTGATTTCAACCTTGTCCGAAAATGAAGAAGAAGTGAATCTCATTCAGGTAACCGATATATTTTTGTCGTCTCCATGATATTCTGATATTGTTTATGTTTTGCAACGCCTAAACCCTCCTGTAGGCATGACTAAGAGTCAAGGAATATATTTGAAACTCAAAGCTTCAGAGTATTTCATACTGGAAAATGCACTTTACTGGAAGGATCCCGGAGGTGTGTTGCTGAATTGTTTGGTCGAAGAAGAATCTAGGGAAGTGATGAATGACTTCCACAAAGGAGATTGTGGGGGCCACCTATATTGGAAGACCACAAACAATAAAATATTGAGAGCGGGATATTATTGGCCGAAACTTTTTGCAGATTTTTACAAAGCAGTAATGAGCTGCCATGAATGTCAAGTTTTTTAGGGTAAGAGAAAGCTTCTCTCATTACTTCTTCAACCTATTTCAGTACATGCACCGTTTCAGCAGTGGGGCCTAAATTTCATAGGCAAGATTCACCCAACATCATCCGCATAACACAAGTGGATATTGACAACCACAGATTACTTTACAAAGTGGATCGAAGCGACCCCTACCAGGCAAGCAATAGATTATGTCATCATTCAGTTTTTAGAAACTAATATTTTGTCCCGTTTTGGTTGTCCTACTAAAATTATCACAGATAATGTGGCAGCATTCAAGTTTAAGAATATGACCGAGTTTTGTTACAGATATAGCATTAAGTTGGGACAATCTACAACCTAATACCTGGAAGGTAATTGATTGGCAGTGTCGTCTAATAAATCCTTGATCAGTATCATTAAGAAAATGTTGGAGGGGAATAAAAATAATTGGCATAAGAAGCTGATCAATTCATTGTGGGCAGATTGGGTGAGTAATAATAATTCTATTGGTATGTCTCCTTTTCAAGTTGTGTATGGTGTTGATTTTGTGTTTCCTTCATCATTAGCAACCCTGGTAATGAAATTTCTGCAAGAAGCAGGGATTGAGGAAAATGACATACAACCCCGTATTAATCAAATGATACACCTTCAGCAGATAAGAGATGAAATATTTCAGAATGCTTCAAAACTTCATGACAGGATAAAGAAGATCTATGATCGGAAAACTAAGGAAGACAACTTCAAGGTTGGAGATGTGGTACTCCGTTGGGATGCTAGAAATGAGGACAAGGGCAAGCATGGAAAATTTGAGAATTTATGGAAAGGGCCATATCAGATTCAACTTGGCAGGGACATAATGCTTATTTTATTGAGGAGATGAATGGACAAGAGTTTTTAGAAGGACCAGTTAATGGTAGGCTCCTGAAACACTATCTTTTTTGAAACAAATTTCTTGATCAGTTTTCCATTTCATTGTAAATATCAGTTACATTTTCTACAAGTGTGAAGTAGAGAATCACTGGAGTTTGGAGCCCGAAGTGAAGACCATGGAGTTTCACTGATTTTCTGCCATTTTCAAAAACTTCAGTTTTCAGTCAAGTAAGTCAGTATTGAGTCAATTTTCAGTCATTTGAGTTTGTCTTGAGTTAGTTTATTTTTCTGAGTTATTAGTTTTCAGTCATGTAATTGTTTGAGTTTTTGACCGTATTGGCCGAATGGATAAGGCACTGATCTGCAAAATCCAGAGTTCTGTGGTTCTTGACACCTCTTTTAGAGCTATCATCCCCAATAAGGTCAATTTTAGTGTCAGTATTTGAATCCTGCCATCAGTGATCAAAATCCACTTTTCATATCATTTTAGGAGTCCCACTCAAATTTGTTTTATTATTCCATTAGGTCATGCAAAAAATTTACTCACTTATGGTAGCCCTAATTAAAAAAAAATCACTCTTCCTCAAAAATTCATACTTGCTGGCCCACTTCATGTCTTGGTGAGCATACTTCAGTCATGAAATTCTATTTCATCATGTCATTATGTCAGTTAGGTCACCATGAAGTCTGGTCACTCAAGGTCTTCATTAGGTTTCTAGGTTTTCATTTTCCAAGGTCCAAATAAAACATCATTTCGTTGCATAAGGTCAACAAAAGTATGAGAGTGATTGAATAATATCTATTTACCATATAAAGAGGTTTTTCAAATATGTAAAGATGATTTCCAAAGTTGTAATTTTGATTCAAAGTTATGATACTCTTTCCAAAATGTAATTTTATTCCAAAAAACAGAGATGTAACTTTATGTCAAATGATATGTAATAAGTACTCAGTTTCCCAAAGCTTCCAACTCAATTCCATATGATAAACAAATCAATGTCAAAGTGCAAGAGTTCTTAGTCCATCAATTGATCAACTGTCAAAGGAAAAAGTCCAAGAGTGTAAGGATATTGTGCAAGGTTTTTAAAAGTGAAATTGAACATTGCAAAAGTGGGTTTTAAAATCATCAAAATAAAATCCCACAAAGTATTTAAACCCAAAGGACATCAATTCAAACTTCATTTTCTCTTTCCATCATTGAGAAACCTCATCAAAAGCACGGAAATCCAATAAAGAAGGCAAAAATTTGCAAAAGACAGGCAGTGTTGTGCTCCTGGCAGAAGGAGGGTGCTCCTGTGTATTATGTTGTGCGCTTGCATTGTATGCTACCCACCTGTGTTGTACGCTGAACTCCTAGAAAAAGGAGGGTACAATTGCGTTGTGCACTGCACACTTGCCTGAAAATGCTGAGGGAGATCCAAAACACATGGAATCGCTCTCAAAATTCAGCAACGATGCTCTACAACCTCCAGCAATCAAGTAAGCCACAATTGCACCATCCCTCTTCTTATCAAGTCGATTTTGTGTTGTTTGAAGTTGTTTAAAATAGTTTGTGTCTATTTTGAGATTGAAACCCTAGTACCACTGTCAAATCCCCAATTACATTTCAATTTCATTCCCTAGCACTTTCATTCCCTTCCCAAATCATAATTGACCCTATCCTCACCCCCTATTTCATAATCCCCTTTCCCTAAGCCCTTTTCCCCTGAAACCCTAAGGACTAGGTGCTTCATTTGCCTAGGCTCCCAAATCCCTTACCTGTAATTAAATCCCCTATCCCAGATCCCTCATCATTACTGCTCCCCATTGGCTCCCTCATTTCATAAACCCCTTCCCCGTCTCCCTAAATTTCCCTATCCCCTTCCCACTTCCCAAAACTAATTTTTCATTATCATTCCATCTCCCTAGGGTTTTCATACTAAGACACCTATGGAAGAAGAACATAACAGAAACTACAGTGAGGGAGAAGAAAGAAAGGAGAGGAGGCCAAACAAAGGAGGGATAATCCTTAGACTTGAGCCAAAAAATACAAGGGAACTAATGGCCTCTCCCATGACTGTGACATGTTTTAAGCATGTAGGATGTTTTGAATTCTGTGAGAAAATCCAAAGGGTCCAACATCATCCTATTTTGAGCAGATTATTCATCTCCAATCTCCATGACAACTAGGCAACCCTTGCTGGTGTCACTTTCATTGTGTCCACTTCCATCATATCAGCTGCCACCAGAATCCCAAATGTTGGGGAAAAATGGTTCAAGCAAAAAGGATTGGAGGAGAATAACTTTGAGCCATACATCAAACCTAGGTACAAGAATGAAAGAAAGGGGATTTTTCCTTTCTCTTACCTCCTGGACAGATATGCCCCCATGATGAAAATCATCATGAAATACTTTTCTTGTGAAGGAAGGTTCTCTAGAATTTACACCTATCATATTCAGCTACTTATGCACTTCACAAGGGTCAAGATGCTCAACATACCTTATTACCTATTCCAGAGCATTGACAAGATGGCACCTATTGTCCAAAAGAGAGAATATGAGCACCGAATGAAAAGTCTTTTTCACCACTCCCTCATTAAGATTATAGTCCTCCATGACCTCAAACAAATGAACATTTCATGGAGTACTTTCATAGCTAGTGACATATTCACTACTCCACCTATTCAACATGCCCAAGATGTGCCTTCATCATCTCATCCTTCCACATCCATTCCTCCATCTTAGCCCACAGTTCATGCATCATCTTCAGATCAATCTTCTTCATCCATTTCACCACCATCATCTCCATTTCACATTGAGACTGGGTCACCTACTAGAGCTGAGATCAGTGAGCCTAAGAAGGCTAATGTGTCTGAGATAGAGCCATTGGAAAAAACATACCAGAGAGGTCACATGCATGTGTTTTCTCCACCCATAATAGAAGAGGCCTTGCCTTCTACATCGACAAAACAGCTACACAAAGGGAAACAAAGGATGACAGAGGCAGAGATTCAGGAAGAGATCAGACATGAGGAGGAGGACCTCCATGAGACAGAATACGATTTTGACCTTGTTGACCTAGGTGAGCATGATGATGATGAGATCACTAGCACAATCATCAAGGAGAAAAAGCAAAGATTAAGGAGCTACAAAATAATCTTGACAGGTCTAAATTTGTCAATAACTTTCTTGAGCAGGAGAACCAACAGCTGAAAACCAAACACTTCATTGATGAGTTGAAATTCATCACAACTCAAAGAGAAGCAGAAAAAGCCAATTTTTTCTTGAAGATGAAACAAAAGAACAAGTACCAAGGAGAAGGCCTAGGACTAGAGGGCTGAAAAGGGCTCTAGAACTAGAGAGGCAAAAGGAGGCCGATCTTGCTAATAATCTCACTTTGAATGAACAATTTGTAGTGGTAATCAATGAGAACCGGGAGCAATGGATTGACAGGGCTAACCAACATCTAGAGAATCTTCCAGAGAAGGCAAACAACGATAATGTTATACTGAGAAAGAGGGCCAAGCACTATGCCAAGAAAAACAAATTTGCAAGGTCCAAGCATAAAAGAGCCAATGCAAAAATTGAAGCTCTAACCATGCAAGAAGAGGAAAGGAGGCTTGAAATACTAGCTGAAGCCTCAATCCATGCCTAAACTACATGATCAACAGTCATTTCACCAATTTTTAAAAGTTTTGGGGTAATTTTTGAAGTTTTTGTGTTTTTCTGCAATCCTAGATAGTTTTGTGACAGCTGAACTGTCAAGCGCGCAGCGCCCTAGGCGCCTGCAAGATGGAGGGCGCCCCTGGCACTGCGAGGGTGCGCCAGGCACAAAAATGGCGCGCTTGATAGATGTCTAATATTTTTCAATTTTCACTCCATTTTTGACTTTTATCTTGGGAAATGATGATTTTACCTATGTAATTGATGAAGGTAAATTTAAATATCATGTGGATGAGTTACCTAGGGGTAAATTCATTATGTAAATGTTATCATCAAGTCAAATGAATTAGTTTCATTGTAATTAGGGAGGAGTCACTTGGACCTCCCTACACTCTAGCTATCAGTTCAGATTTTTGTGGATCGCTTCCTCAACTCAGGGATTCGACCCCTGAGGATGAGAGAAAGTGGTTTTGATGTCTATATCATTCCCTTCTTCACTTTTGGAAAAGGTTGGATGTTGTTGTATTGATCAAGGACTATAGTGTAATCAGTTTGGCCATAATTTAATGAAGAGTTGTAGCTATTTCTTTGGGACACCTGTGGTATGGATGTTTAGCATTGTTTATTCTCTTGTTTCATTTGTATGAATGTTTTGTAAGCTCATAAACCATTTCATGTCTATTATCTGATGATTTTAAATTTGATAGGCAGGATACATGTTCTTTCATGCTCTGTTTTGGGAAAGTCTTCATAATTTTTCCATTTTCTTCAGTTTAGGAAGAATACATCTCTTATGCTCTTCCTAGGTCCTTATCAATCTGAAACCATGTCCCAAAATCACCTTAATGTGCTAATATTTCTACCTACCTTGCCCCATTTAATGGACTGCAATTACCATCTTATTTTCCCTGACCTAGCCTCTTTGACCTAATCCTCATCCAATAAACCCAATCAAAACAAAACAAACCCTTATGCATTTCATAGCTAGCCTAAAACCTTTTCATCCAGCCCTCTTGGTTGTGATTTTAGTGGAGAGAGCCCTCTTTGACTTGGTAGGGCTAGATACCAAGCCAAAATATTGGTGTGTGATTACCTCTGTTGGGATTTCTTCTTCAACCTTAGAGATCTGGCGGAGTGCTAACAAATTCCTAGATGTGGGTGAAGGGTTCTCCACTGCAATTCCTTGTTGATAGTAGAAGCCAAAAAAACCTAATTTTAGCAGAGGTCATGAAGCGGTTCGGCCAACCGACCACAACACAGCCACAACCATATACCATCGGGAGGCTTCACTAAGGAAGATATCTTCGCGTCAGCCAACAGTGCCACCTTCCGTACAACATCAAGCCCTTCACGGATGAGGTACCATGTGATGTTTCTCCTCTTGACGTGTCTGATGTATTATTAGGCCAACCATACTTGTGGAAATGACATGTTTTGTATGATTCTAGGCCTTGTTCTGTTATTATTACTTTGGGAAATAAGTTGTAGAGGATACCGAAGGTAGTACCACCTTTCGACATCTCTTTCAAATTACTGCAAAGCAATGTAGTAAGATTATTTCCCAAACCAGGAAATTTGTTTTCATTATGATTCACCCATAGGGGGAGAAGAATATTGTGGCTGCAACCTCCAAATAGGGCTCCCCTACGCGACAACAATAGATGAACAAAGTCGTGAGGAACACAAGGACATTTTCTCCTCACCCATAGGGGTTCTTCTACACTGTCAGGTCAAGCACTCCATTGATCTGAACCTAGGCGCACCATTGCCTAGTGGGTCGATATATCGACGTCTTGTTATGGAGAATGATGAAATCAAGAGGCAGATCCAAGAGTTGTTGCGAAAAGGGCACATCATGCCAAGCTCCTCACATGTACTGTCTAAGGTTGATAAAGCAACCTGATTTATTGAATGCATCCAACGCGTCTACCAGCAGGTTGACGAAATCTTGGAGAAATCCAATGCAAAGTACAAGCAACAACATGATCAACATCAGGTGCCACACAAGTTCCAGGTGGGCGACAAAGTGTGGTTGCATTTCCAGAAAGAACGCCTAACCAGAGATCATCGGAAGCTCATACCAATCTGATATGGGCCTTACACCATTATCAAGGCTGTGGGAGACAATTAATTTGAGCTCAACATTCCCCCATTCCTTGGCCAACAACTAGTGTTCAATGTGGATCGCCTTCGGCCATACTTTCCACCATTACTGGACACATCCGACATTGCAGATCTCATGGAGGAACTCAACATAATGGGGAACATTGCTTCCTAAGGGGGGACGAATGATCTATGTGGATATTGGTGGCAAACCACCTATTCCCATTAGACCCCCACCATTTTTTTTTCATTTTTTCAATTTCCTTAATTGTAGCACAAGTTACTATTTTTGGCAGTTTTTGGGGTCCTGAACTTCTGGAGTTGTTTTGAGGCCCTAAATGACGTTTTTTTGGAAAATAACCAACGTCAAATGTGTGTATTCAACATGAAATTATTTCATGGCATTTTTCGTCCTTGGATATATATTTCTAACAAGGTATCATGCACGTTAAATATAGATCATATGCCAAAGTTAAGACCCCGAGAAATTGATGTACCAAGTTACCCCAACGGGCCCCATAGTTTGGCATTTAATCTCCTAGGGTTAGTTTTTGGATCTTTAGGGTTTTCCATTTCTTCTCAATAATAAATAGGCCTTCGAGCCTCATTGTAACACAATTCAGAGGCATGTAACTGCCATATCTCTTCTCAGAGATAAGCTACCATTGCCCTAGCTAGTTTATGTCCATTCTGTCTGTAATCAAATTTCAGTTAGTTTATATTAATGAAATGAAGTTTTATTTCTACTAAATCTCTGCATTTATGTTTATTCCTATATTTTATTGCGTTCTGTTGAGGCCTCGGAATTCCGTTGCCACAACATGGGGGAAAACCACCCAGTCCGGACCTTAGAGCAAGTCCTTTTCCGTTTGGTGTGGTGGCTCCGATTGGGGATGAAGGGACCAGTTTCCCAATAAGGATGACTTTGGGTTGTGTTTTGTTTATATAACATGCAATGGGAGATGATTTTAATCTATCATATGCATTTATCTAACACTTATCTATTCTATTATATACCTGGGGTGTTTCTTCCTTTATACAATATTAAAAGATATCCTTCAACTATTAGTAATGAAGATTATTTAATAGTTGAAAGAGATGAAAATTATGTAAAGATGATTATTTTGACAAAATAGTTTGATTAAAAGAATTGTGAAAAGTATATCACATTTATATGTGTGATTATATATCCAATAAGGAATCATAGACAAATATTAGTACATAAGTGCATTTAACGTTAATTTATGATAACAGTTCAAATATATAATGCAAGAAAAAGATAACTGTCAATATAGAAAGAAAAACTTAATATAAATGAATAGAAGTACCATATATACGAAGTCCTACTCATGTAAACTGACAATAGATTTTCTTCTCCTCTTCACTTTCAAGCAATTTAAAGAGTACAATAGTGCAACATCAGTTAAACAACTTCAAATGTCAAAAGATAACAGACCGTGTTCCATTAATCCATCAAATAATTTACAAACTTACAAAAGTGCATTCTTTGCAAATGTTTTTGAAAAATTTCTGGACCCTTATCTAAATGCATGAGAAGGGTTTAAATACTAAACTAAATATGTTTAAAAATGTATTATTACATAAAAATAGAGGAGGTTTCAAACAACCATCCTCGCAAGACAAACTTCAACTACAATCTAGGAAATAAAGTAACAATGTAACTATGAAT
Organism: Pinus albicaulis; assembly: GCA_034641835.2. NCBI lineage: Eukaryota > Viridiplantae > Streptophyta > Pinopsida > Pinales > Pinaceae > Pinus > Pinus albicaulis. Next base: position 227,071,972 of record CM076572.1, on the reverse strand, counting down.
GTTGATGTTCCTTTTGGATTTGATCCCGAAGTTAACAAATATCTAGCATGGGTTTGAGTTGAGCTGGCTACGAAATTCTCAATTTGACCTGGCCCTTAAATATTGAATTTTGAAAGTGCTGGCTGTGACCTTTTTGTTGAATCAGTTAATGATTATAGGGTTTGGTAATGATGATAAGGTTTGACCAGAAAATTCCAAAAATTTTCTTGATCAAACTCATTTACTTTTTTTATCATTTCTTCCTGAATTTATGTCCTTTGTTTCCACTATGCTTCTAACGACTTGATTTCTGAGAGTACTTTAGATGTGGAATCTTTGATAATATTAGCCTTCAAAAGCCGTTCACATACAGATTCAGTAATTTCCTTTGTTAAATTTGATGGTTTTGCTGCTGCTTTGTCTGCTTGCCTTAGCTATGCTTCCCAATATTTAAATAAGATTTCCTTGTGAAATTTATCTACATGAGGTAGATCAGCTTCCTTTCCCGAGTCTAATTCTTGCCATTGAATGTATTCATTGATTTTCTTCTCGATTTTCTCACACTCAAGTTTCTCGATAGCCGCTTGCTGGATCAGGATTTCACTTGAATCATAATAAGAGCTAGTAATAGAAGCTTGTTAGCAAAATAATTCTTGTTGCTTCTTTAGCTTAGCATTCAATTCCAATGCTTCTCTTTTGAATTTCTCTACCTGTGGCTGGCTTTTTATTTTGTTCATTGCTGCTGAAATTCACATTGAGACATTTTTTATTCCATTTTCCCGCTGGAATTAGACTTTTCTTGCTCTAACAATATTTCTAAATCTTGTATTTTATCTTCTCTGTGTTTCAGTAAAAATTGAACTTCAGTGGCCTTATCAATAGTGCCAGTAGCATATGCCCCTGCAAACTGTGATAGCCTAGTTAAATGTTGAGTAGAATCAGCTAGAGGATCCTCCCATAAAATGTCAACAGATTCATTTGTAACATTTGAGATTGTATCATCAGTTCTTCTCATTTTTCTTCTCTTGATTACAGCCTTATGATTAGGACTGTAGAAGACATCTAGTGAAGGAATTTCCTCAATTTTTAAAACTATCTACTCTATAGGGTAGGCTGGAATGATCTCTCGATCATAAGTTTCAGGAACTTGTTGTAGTGGAGTAGCAGTTTCTACTAATTTCCGAGAATGTTTTGGCATCTGAAAATTGGTAGTTTGATCAGTATTAGAATTTGGTTGAGATTTTTGCAGTGCCTTAGAAAACTTATCCCATTCAATCTTCAAATCCTTTGGCTGATATTTTTCTGCCTGATCAGATGTATTTTGGTTGTGCTGAATTTCTTGGGAAGAGGATTCAGTTCCATTAATTCCTCCTTTCTCTTGAATTTCAATCTCTTTGATTACTTTATCAATTACCTTTTCTGGGCTCTCATTTCAATTTTCAGATTCATTATGAGAATTATCCGAATTATGATAATTGTGTTATGATTTCCCTGACTCATTTTCAGACATGTCTTTAGCTTCATTATCTGAGATAATACTTGGAGTTGGTATGTCAACATCTTCAATAATCAATAAGTCTAAAGGAATCCTTTCCAGTCTCTTATTTCTGTATGCTTTGAATGCTTCCAAGTAATCTTGATTGAGTTGAATGGATGCAATTTTAAGTACATATGTAAACTTCTCAATGCGTTGGAAGAAATCATCAAATCTATCAATCTCTTTCAGAAAATGCTTCAACTTGAGCTCTATGGTGAAATTCTTAATCACATCATTGGGGTCATATGGTCGCTTTGGAATTATAGCCAAATTCAATAAATTAACATTTGAAACTTCCTTGAAGGTATGAACAATATCAAAAAGTGCAAAAGTACTGCACTGCAGAGGGAAATGAGGCCAAATGGCCTTCTTAGCATCTTTAAGTTGCTTTGAAATACCATTTACCACAAGTTCGTAAGCAATCTCTCTAGCAAGTAGCTTGTCAGGACTATAATAGGGTAGGACGTGGGGAGAAGAATAACTTCCAAAAACTCTGACATAGGTGAAACTTTCTTCGGTAAACCATCTGGCAACAGAAAAAATGTCTGCACTAGCTTCTCTGGAAATCCTAGGGGCTTTCTTGTTAAATACAATATGGTGCATAGGCATAATACTCTATGGAAAATTTTGTAAAAATGAAGATGAAAATCTGACTCCCAAAGGGCTCTGTGGTAAATGTGGATTGGATTGGGGTCTTGGGCCGTCCACTTCCATCCCATGGTTGGAAAAATCGAACAAAAGCAAATAACATCCATGAATAGGCACTCATGTAAAAGGGGGGTATTGCCCTAGAGGAAACACTTCTTTTACTTCTATAATCCATGATAATTCTAGCCAAATTACCAGACATGATATTTTCCCAATTCAGAATTAAATAAATTGACGATTGCGTTACCTAATGGGACCCAATCTACAGAAAACCTAGTAGTATCAACCTTTCCAAACAATCTACACAACATATCGGTAGCATAACAATAAGGAGAAGGAATTTGTGCTATCGGGTACATACCGAGTTTGTCCCGTTTCAACTTGCCTTGGTCGTCCTTCCATTCTTTTATAGCTTTCATCAGGTCTGGATGTTTATTTGTAAAGATTTGAACAAAAGCTTTATCATAGTTCTGCTGCAGGACGGGTAACTGGTACATTGTCTTGAAATATTCTGCCCTGAATGAACCGATATTCTCGCCCTTTGAATCCTTAAATGTCCTATCTTCTATGTTCACGTGGTCAATTACCCACTTAACTATATTTTTATAAGGGAGGATCTTCAGCCTTGTTGCTACTTTTTGAATGAATGAGCATGCAACATCGAAATAAGTGGGGTCGGAAGAAATTGACGCGCCTGCTGTAGCAACTTTGGTTATTACCCTTGGATTTTCATTTTCGAAGAATTGATACATTTCCTCCCACGAGGAATTTCCACAATCCTTGTTGCAGGTGGTATCCGAGAATAAGGCATACATATCTGAGTCTTCAGTAAATGATGCTTGTGCAATTTCCTTGCCTTTCTTGTTCATCCCAGTTATCCTTGCTCCATTAAATGGTTTCTTGAATTCAAGTGAACATAGGGAACTTTAGATTTGAGGCAAAATGGAGAGAAGGATAGAATAAAACTGATATAATTAAAACATCCAATGTTTAATCATTCAATACAAGCTCGAGGTAGATATCAACATTTCAAATCTTACTCCCATTAAATGCCGTTAATCACCCATAATTCTTCTAATCAAATCTCTTACACACCTTACTTGAAATGTCTATCGATAAATTTAAGACATTAGATTTTATATCCGGTTGATTAGATATGAATTATTTTGCACACTTGAGAATTAAGTATCAATATCGCATATTGTAACTCAAGGCTATTTTTATTAGTTATGTTTTCTGTTACAAATGAATTTTGTGATATGCGATTTGTGCAAATCGCAGATCACAATTTCCACACAGTAATAAAACTTGCATTTGGTTATTTTCTGCGAAATGCGAAGTGCGCTATGGAATCACGCCGATGTGCTTTATGAGACTTTTGAAGTTTTATGATTGTTGTTTTATTAATTCATTGGGTCCGACTCATCGCGACTCTTACCGAATTGTCATAAGTTGATCGTTATACAAGGTGTGATGAGACTTCTTTTTAAAGCAGTGTTTAAAGATTTTGTAAGGGAGTTTATATGACTCGAAAAAGGTTTAGCGCATATCGCAGCTCTCAACACTTAATATGTTTTAAGTTGTTAGGCTTGTAAGCTATGCGATTTGCGATGAGCGCTTGAGAAATCAAAGTGAAAAGGGAAAAAAATTATTTCCTAAAGTTTTAACGCTTAGGCTAAGATAAAATCAAACTAATAAATTTCCTATTTATTTTTAAAGGGTCCTCATTTAGTAAAAATAAATGGAGGTTGTTGTATAGTACAACAATTGGCAATTCACTTGGAAGAACCACCTATTTTTGGTTAGTTTCTGAAATTTCTAAAAACTTTTTCAAAATAAAAATAGTTGTTGGAATGAATTTCAATAAATAATATCTCACTAATCAATAAATCTCTCTTAATTATAATTAATAATAATTCCTCTTTAAAAATAAAAGTATGTGTATCTATATCAGTCTTTACTGAGCTCAAAAAGATGAAGTAGGTGGCTCTTTCAGATTAGCTTATAAATATGCTCTTTTAGCACAGGTAGAGCCTCTGATCCAATAGGAAATTTAAGCTTTTGGCAGGGATACCTTTTACCCAACAATGATTCATCGTCCCATCCAATATTTTTTACAATTTTCAAAAATAAATTCCAACTTTATATACTTGATCTCTTTTGGAACTTGTTTTTTTTTTTTTTGTTGTAGATATTTTCTATTATACTTTTATTTACTTAAAAGCCATTGTCTTGGCTTGGTAACCAAATATTGACAATTCCATTCATTGGATGTAATTAAACTGATCAAGGTGGCTCTTGATGAGACCCCTTGTCCTCTTGATATAATCTCAAGTCATTACCACTTTTGGTAGGCAATATTGGTAATGTCAGTTCAACTATTTCCCTATGAACATGGTAAACAAGCTCTTGAGGAGACTTATTATCTTCTAAGTTTTTTGACATAATTTTTTCGAATTTATTTCTAAAAATTTAAAATTATTCCCGGATGGGGTGAATCATTGGTCCTTTTGAGGATTGTGGATGATAATTTTTTGAGTTTTAAGATTGATTTTCTGTAAAAGAGCGTTTACTATGTTTAAGATTCTTTTCTTGACTGATAACAGAATATCATGCTTTATAAAGATGAGAGTTCATCAGAGAATAAATAACTTCAGTGAAATTGCATCTTTCAGTAAAAATAGAATCTATTTGATATTCGAATCTTTCGATTATTTCCTTAACATTTCTTATTTCTATAAGCAATAAATCAAAAATATTTTCTGAGATGTTTAATTGAAAAGCCAAAATTAATACTAAACAATTTTCATTTTCCTAAGGAAAAGGAAAAGACTAATATACAAGGAATAGAAGGGGTTGCCTCCTATGAAAGGTATTTTTTTAAAATCTGCCCATTAACAGGCAAAGAATCTCTTTTGCCTGATAGATCTTGCAATAAAAATGTTGACGGGCCTATTTCCTCAACGATTTGAAATGGACCTAACCATAGTCTTTGAAATTTGGTGTATTTACCTTTTTCCTCATGTGCTTTGTCCCATTTCAATACTAGATCACCAATTTGAAAGTTTTTTGGACTGATAGAAGTTGAATCAAATGAAGCTTTTACTATCTGTTGATGATGCACGTGAGTAATTTTAGCTTTTTCTCTTTCTTCTTCAGGCTTAAGGATTTGAAATTGTCTTACTTGCGAGGAAGAAGAAGGAGATTCATCAATAAATTGAACTAAGGCAAGAGAAGGAATAAATACATTGGTAGGAAGAATAACTTCTTTTCCATAAACAATATTGAATGGGGAAGTGCCAATGGAGGCCTTCTGAGTTATTTGGTCTGCCCAATGAGAAAATGTTAATGAATTGTGCCAAATTCATTGGTTTTGATCAACAATTTGTTTGATGATTCTAATAAGGTTTTTATTTGTGGATTCTGCTAAACCATTTCCTTGCGGATAATAATTTGCAGAATACTTAAGTTTAAAACCTCTTTTTATTGCAAATTATATCATAGCAACTCCTGAGAAATAAGATGCATTATCGAACATTAAAGCAGTTGGTAATCCAAACCTAGTTATGATAAATTGATCAATGAATTCAATAATATTCTCAGAGTTTGCTACCTTTAGTAGAATTTCTTCCACCCATTTAGTAAAATAATCTGTATCAGTGAGAATATATTTGTGTTGTTTGGAAGTGTTAGGAACGATGTCACCAATTATATCTAATCCCTATTGTTCAAATGGTTGTTTGATATTAACCGACTGTAATGGGAAGGTTGGTTTCCTTTGTCTTCCAGATACACTTTGAAATTTTTTTCATTTTCTTGCATATTCATGAGCATCTTTGAAAAGTGCAGGCAAATAGTAACCTGTATGCAGGATTTTATGTGCTGTTGTATTTCCTCCAAAATGTCCTCCAGCTGGTCCATCATGGAATTCTTGCAAAAAAATTTCTGCTTCAGTTTTCTCTAAGCATCTTAATAACATAGAATCCAAGTTTCTTCTAAATAATACATCATTGATTATTTCATATTGCTTGGCCTTTAATCTCAAAGCACATTTTTTTTATAGCTGATTTGGGTTGGGGCATATCCATTTTTCAAATAAAATTTGAGATTAGCATATTGAGATTGCACATTGTAGAGGCTTAACTCTGATATTTCCACATTATTACCTGAATCTTCTTCTGATGATAAATGGGATGCTCCTGTTAGCATTCTGCAAAAACCTTGACCTCTAACAATTTTTGAAGGTCTTATTTCTACATCATATTCTTGTAAAGCAGTAACCTAGTTAGCCCTTTTCTCTCCTAATTCTCTTTGCATCAATAGTTGTCTCACTGCAGAGAATGGAACTATTATTTTGGTGTGAGTTTTAAGGAGAAATGGTCTAAATTTTTTTATAGCTTTAAAGACAGAAAATGCTTGTTTCTCAACAGATGAATAATTTAGTTTTGCACCTTGCAAATTGGAACTGAAAAAATGATATTGGTGCTTCAATTTGTTGGTCATTAAGCTGCGTTAAAACAACAATGTAAGATGTATCTGATGAGAAGGTGTATAAAGTAAAAAGATTAAGAAAGTTGGGGGTAGTCAGGAATGGAGCATTGATAATGGATTGTTTGATTAAATCAAATGCTTCTCTTTCATTATGTCCCCATTTAAAGACTTAATTTTTCTTAATAATGGTTTGCAATGGTGAAACTATTTGCGAAAAGGTAGGGACAAATATTTTTGCAAAATTTATCTATCCAAGAAACAACTGCATAGTTTTCTTGTTATGAGGGAAGCGAATTCTTTTAATTTCTTCAATTCTTTCAGGATCAATATAGATAGCTCTCTTTGACACAATGAATCCTAAAAGTTTTCCTTCATCTAAAACAAAATATGACTTCTTTGGGTTTAATGAAATTCCATAATTTTTACATCGCTCAAAGACTTGCTTTAGGTCATTCACATGATTGGATGCTTGTCTAGAAAAGATTGTAATTTCATCTAGATAAATAACCACTGATTTATTGATGAGTCTTATAAAATCTGTGTCCATGGCTCTTTGAAAAGTGGCACCTGCGTTAATTAACCCAAATGGCATCTTTTGATAGGCGTAAGTTCCCCACTTAGTTCTGAATGTAGTCTTTAATATGTCATCTAGATGTATGCGGATTTGGTTATATCCCAAAAATCCATCTAGGAAAGACATAAGTTTAGAACCAACTTCTATTTGCAACAGTTGTTCCATGGTTGGTAATGGAAAGTTTTCCTTTTGACATGCTTTATTTAAATTCCTAAAATCAATACAAATCCTAATATCACCATTTTTTTTCCTGACAGGGACCAAATTTAAGACCCATTTAGAATGTCTAACTAGAAATATGATATTTTCTTTGAGGAGTTTATTCAACTCTGTTTTGATTTGATTTTCAAGATTCAAGTGAATTTTCCTCAACTTTTGCTGTATAGGTTTCTCATCTGAAATCATATGAATAGTGTGTTGAATAACATAAGTGTTATATGTTTTGAGATCAGTGTAATCCAAAGCAAAAACGCTTTTGTACATCCTTAATAAATTGATAAATGATAACCTTTAATCAGAAGGTAGACCAAGACCTAAATTGACATTTTTAGGTTTCTCATCAGTTCCAAGATTTACTAACTCAAATATTAAGGTAGAACTTTGAGTATTAGAGTTAGTAACTCTTTTAAACCTATCTTTTAGATCATAAAGGTCTTCTAATTTCAAAACTGACTTAGGAATTGGATTTTCATCTTGCTCATCCTTTATCTGAGTGTCATGTTCCTTTTCATCTAAAATTTGACTATCATAAGATCCTTCAAATGTAAGGAAATCTATAATTTCTGAATCATTATCCAGTTGGTAATATTGTCAGGAACAGATGGTATAAAAATCAATTCAATGGAAAATCTATCGGGACTAAATTCTTGAGATGGGATTAATTTCGATGCTACATTAGCCAATAAATCTGCACTATCATTTTGTATTCTAGGCACGGAATAAATATTGAAAGCTAAGAAATGAATGGTCAATTATTGGACTAATGATTGATAATGCTTTAAATGTCCAGAATGACAATGAATGGTATTTCTTACCTGTTTAACAATGATTTGTAGAAATTTATTAATACTGATAGTATTACCACATTCTCCTGATCTAACAAATTAATCTTATGTTAAATACAAAATCATTCCACTTAATTCTTTGCGGAAATTAAATCGCCAATTGCAAAACACATATGAAGCAAAATCAATCGCACATAAACACAATTGTTTAATGGGAAAGCTTAAAGCTAAAAACCCCAACTCTCATATATTATGTATATCAATGGATCATGTAATAATCTCATACAAATCTTAGTACATCAAGCTATCAGTACAATCAACAATCATTACACACTGTCATGCAAAAATTTGCATATCTATGCACCAATTTCTTGCCTCTTGACAACCTGCCTCCACTGCACAATCCTTGCTGAATAATACCCATGAATGAATTTGAATTGGCCTTGCCTTGACTGCACAATCCTCATTGGCATCTCCAATGTGTGTCAGATGCATTGAATGCATCACTATAGTCACAATAGATAGTCGATGACCCTTTCACCTATCTCTCCATTGACTCTCCACTGGAACTGACATGGAAGTAGTTAACTGTTGTATTTGTTCAGTTGCAAGTGAGTCTCTAGTTATGAATTAATTAAATAATTAATTCACTAAACTCTCACTAGTGTATCTTCAGTTAGAACTAGATACAACTAGCACAACTGAGTTTAACTCACTTAACTGAGTTTAACTGAATAGCAACTCCCATAACTACTCTTCCAACTTTGTCACAACTCTTCCACTTCATTTCTAACTGAGTCCTCCATGCATGAGTCACCAACCACCCTAGGAATTGCATAATTCCTTCAGCCCACTGATTTGCCAAATCTGTTCACTGAAATAAAGCGCTCCAAGAGAATAAATTGATATTTATTGTCGGATTATTATTAAGGGCTAATAATAATCGACATGCATCCATTTTTAGATTGACGATCTATAAATAGAATTTGCCCAATATTCTAAAACTAGAATATCATCTATTTTTCACATTTGACCAACCATCTACAAATATCATCCTGCAACTTATAGAATATATTCGCCATGTCTAAAAATAGACATACACTTAAAAATAACCTGCGAGCCCCACTTAGTGAAGGTGATTAATTTTCACTAAGCTCATCATCTTGTTGAATCTCAACACTCCCTCTCAACAAGATAGGGATTATCCTTCACCCCGATCCTGCCTCTATGGTATTCGAATTTTCTCCTGTTGATCACCTTCGTCAGAATTTCTGCATCCTGATCTTCCGTAGGAATGTACTGAAGCAACATGATCTTCTGCTGCACACAATCTCTGATATGATGTTACTAGATATATATATGTTTAGATCTATCATGAAACACATGATTAATCTAGATTTTAAAGCAACTCTTATTATCACAATGTATCACTGTAGGATCTAAATGATAACCGAACAAACCGACCAGGATCTTCCTCATCCAGATAGCCTCACATGCAGCTTGACTTGCTGCCATGTATTCTGCTTCCGTTGACCTGAGTGCCACAGATATTTGTTTCCTGCTGTACCAAGAAACTGTTGTAGATCCGATACTGAAAACCCCTCCTGATGTGCTCTTTCTGTTCATTGGGCTGCCTACCCAATCTGCATCCGTGAAGCCATGCAACTTCACCTCATCTGTCTGTCTGTACCATAAGCCATACTCAGATTTGACCCTGAGATATCTAAGGACATGCTTTATTGCCTTCCAAAAGTGCTTGGTAGGCTTAACCATCACTTGACTAAGTTGGTTCACCGCATAGCATATGTCAGGTCTTGTATTAACTAAATACATGAGCGAATCGACCAACTGTCGATAGACAGTAGCGTCCACTACCTTTGCTAATGTAGCATCCTCTTTCCTCCAATTTACTATAAGAGGAAGAGGAGTATCCATGGGCTTGCAGTCCTCCATGTGAAACTTACCAAGTATCTCCCGAGCATACTTGCCTTGAGACACAAACAGTTAACCTTCTCATTGCCATATTTCCAATACAAGGAAATAATGAAGGAGGCTCAAATCCTTCATCTCAAACTCCTTTGCAAGATTTGCCTTGCATGAGTGTATCAACTGCTCATCACTCGTTAGTATTAAATCATCAACATAAAGAACAATGATTAAAAGCTTACCCTCCACCACAATTTGGTATAGGTTTGCATCCGCCTCACTCTTGGTGAAGCCAAGTCTAGTGAAATAACTGTCGATCCGTGTGTACCAAGCACGAGGTGCTTGATTTAGCCCATACAACACTCTTTTGATTCTGCACACATGCGACTCACTGCTGAAGATCTCAAATCCTTCAGGCTACTCAATGTACACTTCTTCCTCAATGATCCCATTAAGAAATGCAATCTTCACATCCATCTGATGAATGTGCCAACCGATCTGCGCTGAGAGAGCAAGGATGGTCCTTATGGAATAATATTGTGTGACAGGTGCAACGGTTTCTTCATAATAAATCCCCTCGATCTGTGAGAAGCCCCCGACAAAAAATATTTCCTTATACTTCTCGATGCTCCCATCACCAACTTTCTTTAACTTGTAGATCCATATTGAACCTACCATTGATTTACCAACCAGCCTTGGAACAATCTCCCAAGCATTGTTTCTGACAATGGTGTCATAATCCTCCGCCATGACATCTACCCATGTGGGCTCCTACACTGCTTCTTCAAAAGAATATGGCTCTGTCACGATACACTTGCTCATGAGAGCCATGTATCCAGTGAATCGGTCAAGTGACTGTCTCTATCTGCGCTGTGATGTAGTGACTCCTACATTCTGTGCTGCATCAAGCTTCAGTCTCTCAGCTTCTGTGGTACGATTTTTGCCTGTTCTGATGTTTGGTTCTGCATGAGTGGACTCCTCCACTCCATGAATCTCCTCTTGTGGCTGATCCACATCTAGAGGTTCATCTTTGGGAACAAGAAGTTCCTCCTCTGCATGTAAGTGTAGCTCCCTCTCAAGCGACAAATTCATGGCTTTCACCTCATTGAATTTTATATCTCGTCGCACCACAGTCATCCGAATATTTGGAAAATACACACGATAAATATGGGGTGTTTCTGTGTACCCCACAAATATCCCAACTTCTGCAGTCGACTCCAGCTTCTTCCTGGCGTCCTTTGTGACATGAATGTAAACAAATGAGCCAAAAACCTTCAAATGAGAAATATTAGGCTTCTTACCAGTAAAAGATTCTTCAGTTGTACTCATGCCAAGTATTCTATGAGGACAACAATTTTTCACATAAACCATAGGTTTTCATGCTTCCGCCCACAAGTGCATTGGTAGGCCCTGGTCATGCAACATAGCTCGTGCATCACCCATGATTGTTATGTTCTTCCTCTCTGCGACCCCATTATGCTGTGGGTTATGAGGCGCTATGAGTTCTCTTCGAATTCCTTCTTTGCTACAGAAGTCTTTGAATTCGTCCAAGATATATTCACCACCATTATTGCTTCGTAGAGCCTTCACTTTCTTCCCTGACTCCTTATCCACCAATGCTTTAAACTCACAGAACTTTGAGAATGTTTCGCTCTTCTTCTGCACGAAGAAGATCCAACATCTATGAGAATAGTCATCAAAAAATATAACATAATACTTGTGTTTTGTTGTTGAAGCAACTGAGAAAGGTCCACACATGTCTGTGTGAATTCTCTCCAAGATCACGGAAGCACGGTTTTCCTTCTCATGAAAGGTGGTCTTCACAAACTTACCCATAGTACATCCCTTGCACTGATCTGACTACGCAAGAGTACCCTTGGGAAGTCCAGTAGAAATATGCTGCAAAATCTTCAAGGCGCCATGGTGAAGATGGCCCAATCTCCTGTGCCATAATTCACCCTCATCCCGGCTCACCACTTCTTCTGATTTTCCCATCATTGCAATGCAACCATCTACCTCCAAATTGTAGAGATTCTTAACTCGAATCCCTATCCTCTTGGTTTGACCCATTGTTTTATGTCACAGGAAAGATTTTCCCTCGCTAAAAACAACGTCATAACCTTTGTCCTCCAACATAGTGACCAAGACCAAGTCCTTCTTCAGACCTGGAACATGCATAAAATATTTCAACATAAATGGTTTACCTGAATCCCTCTCAAAGGTAATGATTCCAATGCCAGTCACACTGTATCTACCATCGTCGCCCATCTCTATATGCATTTGGAGATCCTTCTTTTCCAAGTCACTAAAAAACTCCTTGTCTCTCGTCATATGGAAGGAATCACCACTATCAAGATACCACACATAACCCATTGCGCTTGAAACCAAGCATGCGATCAAAGAGAAATCAAGTTCAAATTGCGAGGCTAAGGCCTCACCTGCTAAAACTCCAACAACCTTGTTGTTCTTCTTTTTCTGTGGGCAGTTAGTGGCGAGATGCCCATGTTCGTGATAGTGAAAACACTTCACCTTGGACAAATCTAGCTTCTTACCTTTAGCCTCGGATTTTGGATGGGATTTATTCCCCTTCCCTTTCCTTGATTTGGCAGCAAAAGTGTAATTCTCTTCATCATCATTCTTCGATGAAGAGCCATCCCTGTTATTCCGCCTTATCTCCTCCTGCACAAGTTCCAACCAAAGTCGCTCCCAATCCAGCAGTTTCTCCCATCCATTGATAGAGTCTTCGTAGTTGTGCCAACTCTTCGGAAGCCCAAGGAGAGAAAAGCTCACCAAGTCATCATCCATAACTGTAATTTCCACACTCCTTAGCTCATCTCTACATTGGAAAAACTTTGTGAGATATTTTGGAATACTGTCGCCCTTCTCCATTTTGATTTTTAAGAGCTTATTTTTCAGTGCCAACTTCCTATGGTCGCTGCTGCTTTGGAAAAGATCTGTCAAAGCCTTCCACATTGCAAATGGAGTGTATTTACCATGAAGGCTTGACACAATATGGTCTTTCACACCTTCCAACATAATTCTTCTTGTCTTCTCTACCTTCTTTTTCCATGTGTCAAGTAATGCAGCATCGCTAGAAATAGGCCTAGGGACATCGCTATCGATGAACTCCTTCAGTCCATTATCTTCACGCATCACCTCCATCCTGTACTTCCAGGCTATTTAGTTCGAGCTACCCTCAAGGGAATACTCCAACCACAACCCATTGAAAGACATTTTAATGAATAATCAACTGTCGCACCATGAATTTTTTGCAGCAAATTCGAATTGTCCACCAACACAAAACTCAGCACCGCTTCAAGTTTGCAATCTCCAATGATTAAAACTCCTTTGATACCATGTAGAAATTTATTAATACTGATAGTATTACTAGATTATCCCGATCTAAAAAATTAATTTTAAGTTAGATACATAATCCTTCCACTTAATTCTTTGTGGAAATTAAATCACCAATTGCAAAACACATATGAAGCAAAATCAATCGCACATAAACACAGTTGTTTAACGGGAAATATTAAAGCTAAAAACCCCAACTATCATATATTATGTATATCAATGGATCATGTAATAATATCATACAAATCTTAGTACATAAAGCTCTCAGTACAATCAACAATCATTACACACTGTCATGCAGAAATTTGCATATCTATGCACCAATTTCTTGCCTCCTAACAGCCTGCCTCCACTGCGCAATCCCCACTGAAGAAGACCCCTGAATGAATTAGAATTGGCCTTGCCTTGATTGTGCAATCCTCATTGGCATCTCCAATGTGTGTTAGATGCATTGAATGCATCAGTATAGTCACAACAGATAGTCCATCTCACCCTTTCACCTATCTCTCCACTGGGTCTCCACTGGAAGTGACATGCAAGTAGTTAACTGTTGTATTTGTTCAGTTGCAAGTGAGTCTCTATTTATGAATTAATTAAATAATTAATTCAATAAACTCTCACTAGTGTATCTTCAGTTAGAACTAGATACAACTAGCACAACTGAGTTTAATTCACTTAACTGAGTTAAACTGAATAACAACTCCCATAACTCCTCTTCCAACTCTGTCACAACTCTGCCACTTCAGTTCTAGCTGAGTCCTCCATGCATGTGTCACTAACCACCCTAGGAATTGCGTAATTCCTTCATCCCACTGATTTTCCAAATCTGTTCACTGAAGTAAAGTGCTCCAAGAGAATAAGTTGATATTTATTATCGGATTATTATTAAGGGCTAATAATAATCGACATGCATCTATTTTTAGATTGACGATCTATAAATAGACTTCGCCTAATATTCTAAAAATATAATCTCATCTATTTTTTACATTTGACCAACCATATACAAATAACATCCTGCAACTTATAGAATATGCTCACCATGTCTAAAAATAGACATACACCTAAAAATAGCCTGCGGGCCCCACTTAGTGAAGGTGATTAATTTTCACTAAGCTCATCATCTTGTTGAATCTCAACATGATTTCCGAATCTCCTAGGACTTTCAGATATTTGATGTCGAGATCAATTGCTTTGTACAAACCTTGGATTAATGCTTCATATTCTACTATATTATCTGTGCAATAGAATTCAAGTCTGCAGGCTAACATGGTTTTTTCTCCTTCCGGGCTTATTAAAATACAATTAGCTCCTGCACCATCTTCTGATTTAGAGCCGTCAAAATAAAGAATCCAAAATAAATAATTAACTATTGGTTTATCTACAAAAATTTTAAATTTCGAAGTGTCTGTCTGGGAAAAATTCTCGATCTGAGAGATAACTGCATTATCAAAAAAGGGTGATGTTTGAGCATTAAAATTTCCAAGAAATGATTTTTCTAAGTAGTTTCCAATAATATTATTATTGAATGCCATTGGTTCATTTATCTCTTCAATATCAGTGACTGTGTGTTTCATGAATTTTTTTCGGTCTACTCGTATTTGATTTGGCTTTCTATTGTGTGGTAGCGACATATGTGACCAGTCTGTTGCAAAATATCCATGAATTTTTTCAGACCAGTCTCTACTTAACACTAAACCATAAAACTCAGGAATATCAGCGACCGATATATCAATTATCTGAGCAACCTTGGGATTTGATGACAATATGATAGAGACAAAATTTATTTCTCCTATAACCTCTACTTTAGTTCTATCAAGTTGTACTATATGAACAGGGGAAATCTGAGGAGTTATGTTCAACTTAGAACAAACTGATTTTGGCATGATATTAGAGGAAGCCCCTGAGTCTATTAAACAATTATGGACATTTATTATAGATCTCATAGGTTAAAAGAAATGGAGGAGTACGAGAGATGGATCGGTCACCTATCATAATCAAGTCTGTAGCATCTATTTTAGTTGAAGGAGAAGGAGGTTTACCCATTTGATTAGCAGTTTGGATTGCTGCTGAAGGAGGTATGGTTGAATCATGAACTGGATTTAAATATCTGAGTAAGATTTAAAATTGCCTAAAGAACATAGAGCAGCCTCCAAGTCATATGAATGCAAAAAGCTAGTGTTAGGCTACTGCTTTAATTTATTAAGTTCGTGAATTGAAATATTAGCTGTGGTATTTTTTTTATATCTTCAACTACATTATACTCAATAGTGTCGGATACTACCATTGTCTTTGATGTAGGTGGAACATCTGAAGTAGGAGGGTTTGTTTGTGTAGTCTTAGATGTAGAATTTTTACTTACTGTTTTATCTTTAGTAGGCATTGAATTCTTCTATTTTTTATTTGGCTGCGTTGCTTCAGTAGTATTTTTGCTCCTTGTACTCACATGTAAAGCTTTTTTTTGTTATTCATTTGATAGGATAAAATCCCATATTCCATTTAGTTCAACTTATTCTTCTTGTTCATTTTCTTCTTTCTATGTTTGCTCTTCATCTGTATCTTGATCAGACTCAACATTAGATATGATATTTGGAGGTTGAGAATTAGAAGACTGATTTTTCTTGAAGGGTCTGGAATTTTTTTTTGAGCTAGAACTTTCAACAACTTGTTTCTTGATATCTGCCATCTCATTTGTCATTGTTTTTAAAACTTTATGAAGACATTCTACATCAAAAGGGTCTTTGGATGGCTTATTTTTTGAATCATCTTTGAAGGATACTTTCTTTGATTTCCTATATTCTTGAGAATTCTTCTTTTCAAGAGAGATTATGCATTACTCTACAGATAAAGGTTCCTTCATATTTTCTGCTAGTGTAGGCAGTTTTTCTCTATCAACAAAAATGGCTATATTAGATGGGAGAGATGAAATATACGACTCAATTTGAACTTCTGCACCAGGAACTGCTATAGCAGGAATTTTATTGAGAAATTTATTAAATCTTGAATTAAAATCTTTTATTTTATCAATTGTTTTAGCCTTTAGATTTGAAAAATCATTGATGGGCGATGCAGTGGTTTTGTCATCTCCAAACTTAGCTAAAAATTGTTCTTCGAACATATTCCAACTAGTTATAGAGCGGGCAGGTAATGAAAAATACCAGGATCCTACAGATCCTATGAGAGTATATGGAAATAATCTTACAACACAATCTTCTTCAAATACCTCTTTTAAATTGATGGCTAACATATATTTATGAATGTGTTCTTCAGCTGGAAGACTATCATCAGGATTAAAGTTAGGTAACTGTCTTTCAGGGTATTTTGGGAGAGGATGAAGAGGAGCAGGCATTTGTACAACCCCTGGATTGTTCCATGGTTGTAAATTTGGTGGAGGTATCCGACCTTCCATTGGTCCTTGGGTGGATGTGATGGATTGAGTTTTAGTTGAAGAAGTAGCAAGCTGAGTGCTAGAACTAGTTGAAGGAATAGTAGTCTGAGTACCGGAACTAGTTAAAGTAACACTGATTGTTGGAATAGAAGTTGTGGAAGTGAGTGGAGGTAATGAAGGTGAATGGGGTGGATTATTAGATAAGATATTGCTGGTGATTGACTTTGATTCCGTCTTCTTTATTCTCCTCCGAGAGGTATCGATGAGAAATTCAAAAGGAAGTATTCTCGTCTTTTGAGTTTCTGATCGAGTTAATATTCTTCTAGGTTGTAAAGAAGATGAAATACTAATCTCAGATGATTGAGAAGATTCAAGCTTTTCAACAGAAATGGATACTCTCTCTAAATTTTCTATCAAAGACTGAACTTCAGGGGAATTTTGATGAAAATCAGGAGATGGTATGGGTTGAATATCACTAGGAGACTTAGGAGAAGGATGTTCAACTTCAAATCTTAAAAATTTAGATCTAGCTAATGTTCTGGAAGTTGAAGGGGATCTGGAGGGAGAGAGACTCTTAGATTGACTTTTAGATTGACCAGATCTTCCTTCCATTCACAATTCTGTTTCCACAACATGGGGGAAAACCACCCAATCCGAACCTTAGAGCAAGTCCTTTTCCATCTGGTGTGGTGGCTTCGACTGGGGATGAAGGGACCAGTTTCCCAATAAGGATGATTTTAGGTTGTGTTTGTTTATATAACATGCAATGGGAGATGATTTTAATCTATCATATGCATTTATATAACACTTATCTATTCTATTATATACCTGGGGTGTTTCTTCCTTTATGTGATCTTAAAAGATATCCTTCAACTATTACTAATGAAGATTATTTAACAGTTTAAAGATATGAAAATTATGTAAAGATGATTATTTAAACAAAATAGTTTGATTAAAAGAATTGTGAAAAGTATATCTCATTTATAGGTGTGATTATATATCCAATAAGAAATCATAGACAAATATTAGTACAGAAGTGCATCTAACATTAATTTATGATAGCGGTTCAAATATATAATGCAAGAAAAAGATATATGTCAATCTAGAAAGAAAAACTTAATATAAATGAATAGAAGTACCATATATATGAAGTCCTACTCATGCTCATGTAAACTAACAGTAGATTTTATGCTCCTCTTCACTTTCAAGCAATTTAAAGAGTACAATAGTGCAACATTAGTTAAACAACTTCAAATGTCAAAAGATAACAATCTGTGTTCCATTAATCCATCAAAGAATTTACAAACTTACAAAAGTGCATTCTTTGCAAATGTTTTTGACAAATTTCTGGACCCTTCTCTAAATACATGAGAAGGGTTTAAATACTAAACTAAATATGTTTAAAAATAGATTAAACATAAAAATAGAGGAGGTTTCAAACAACCATCCTCGTAAGATAGACTTCAACTACAATCTAGGAAATAAAGTAACAATGTAACTATGAATGCTAATCTTCCTTTTGCATTTGATCCTGAAGTTGACAAATATCTAGCATGGATTTGAGTTGAGCTGGCTACGAAATTCTTGATCTGATCTAGCCCTTGAATACTGCATTTTGAAAGTGATGGTTGCGACCTTTTTGTTGAATTAGTTAATGATTGCAGGGTTTGGTATTGATGATAAGGTTTGATCAGAAAATTCCAATAATTTTCTTGATCAAACTCATTTAATTTTTTAATTATTTCTTCATGCATTTCTGTCCTTTGTTTCCACTGTGATTCTAACAGCTTTATTTCGAGAGTAATTCAGATGTGGATTCTTTGATAAGCTCAACTTTCAAAAGCTGTTCACATACATATTCAATAATTTCCTTTGTTAACTTTGATGCTTTTGCTGCTGCTTTGTCTACTTTCCTTAACTGTGATTCCCAATATTTAGATAAGATTTCCTTGTGAAATTTATCTACCCGAGGTAGATCATCTTCCTTTCCTGATTGTGATGCTTTCCATTGAATGTATTCATTGATTTTCTTCTCAATTTTCTCACTCTCAAGTTTCTGGTTAGCCACTTGCTGGATCAGGATTTCACTTGAATCATAATAAGAGCTAGTAATAGAAGCTTGTTGGAAAAATACTTCTTGTTGCTGCTTTAGCTTAGAATTCACTTTTAATGCTTCTTTTTTGAATTTCTCTACCTGTGGCTGGCTTTTTATTTTGTTCATTGTCTCTTCGAGTTGCGATTGCTTTTCTGTAAGCTGCAATTGATGCTGTAAAGTTAACCTTTCAAAATCCATTTAAAATTGAGACATTTTTAATTCCATTTGCCTGTTGTATCGACTTTGGTTATTACCCTTGGCTTTTCATTTTCGAAGAATTGATACATTGCCTCCCACAAGGAACTGCTGCAATCCTTGTTGCAGGTGGTATCCGAGAATAAGGCAGACATATCTAAGTCTTCAGTAGATGATGCTTGTGCAATTTCCTTGCCTTTCTTGTTCATCCCTGTTATCCTTGCTCCGTTAAGAGGTTTCCTGAATTCAATTGAATAGAGGGAACTTTAGATCTAAGGTAAAATGGAGAGAAGGATATAATTAAAAATGATATAATTAAAACATCCAACGTTTAATCATTTAATACACGCTCGAGGTAGATATCAATCTTTCAAATCTTACTCCCATTAAATGTCGTTAATCACCCATAATTCTTCCAATCAAATCTATTACACACCTTACGTGAAATGTCTATCGATCAATTTAAGAAGTTATATTTTATATCCGGTTGATTAGATATGAATTATTTCGCACACTTGAGAAATAATTATCAATATCACATATCTCAACTCAAGACTATTTTTATTAGTTATGTTTTCTGTTACAGATGAATTTTGTGAAATGTGATCTGCGCAAATCGCAGATCGCAGTTTCCACACGGTAATAAAACTTGCATTTGGTTATTTTCTGCGAAATGCGAAGTGCGCTATGGAATCATGCCGATGCACTTTATCAGACTTTTGAAGTTTTATGATTGTTGTTTTATTAATTTGTTGGGTTTGACTCAGTGCGACTCTTACCGAATTGTCATAAGTTGATCATTTACAAGGTGCGATGCGATTTCTTTTTAAAGCGGTGTTTAAAGCTTTTGTAAGGGAATTTTATATGACTCGAAAAAGGTTTAGTGCATATCGCAGCTCACAACACTTAATATTATTTAAGTTGTTAGGCTTGTGAGCTATGCGATTTGCGACGAGCGCTTAAGAAATCAAAGCGAAAAGGGAAAACAAATATTTCCAAAAGTTTTAAGGCTTAGGCTAAGATAAAATAAAACTAATAAATTTCCTATTTATTTTTAAAGGGTCCCCATTTAGTAAAAATAAATGGGGGGTGTTGTATAGTATAACACGTTCCTGCATAAATCCAGATCAACAATAGCTGAACATAGTTCCTTTGTGTTGTCACTTGTACTACTTACAATTCAATGTTATGCAACATGTATAATCATCAACTATGTTTTTGTATTACATTAGAAGATGATATTTATCACATACTTCTCTTGCATGGTTCAAGAATACATGTTCATGTTACAAATTTCAGGGTCAATTTATATGAAATTGCGAGGCTTTTGCATGTTCTATTTGGTAATGTATCGACCCCAAACAAAATTTTATAGGAGATATTATTAAATTTCTAAGACTAAATACATTCAAGGACAATCAAAGAGGAATCCCTGATACCATACAGAACGAGAGCCTCTTTGGCCCAAAACTATTTAGATTTTTCCTTTTTAATGCGAGATGGAGAATTTAATCATTCAATCCCGTGGCAATTTTTTGTTTTGAACTATGTATGAATGACATTGATGGCATATTTTAAACTTTAATTTTCATCAATTTTTGAAGTTCACCATTGCCTTGATGCTAATGGAACAAGGTCCCTCAAATATCAAGTTTTTAGCTTGTAAAATAATCGTTTAGGTACTGAATATGAAGTTTTCCTACATCAAATTTAGAAAACAAATGATTTTTTTTAATGCATTTGCATCCGATCTACCATGAACAATATATGATTTCTGCTAATTTATCATGTATTTTCTCCTTCAATTGCAATTAAACAATGGAATTTCAAAGAAAAATGATGAGACAGGTACCTCCCAAATTTGATCAAGATACTAAAATCTTCCATTGGGCATCTGTTTAAAGTGAAATTGTCGAAATTAGAGACAACTTGGGCCTTTGTCTGGTGTTTTCGACTATTAAAAGTAATTTTCCAGTGAACAAGAAGGAAGCATATAATAATTCAAGTAATTTGAAGAAGTGAAAGCTTTAAACTCATACTGAATCTACAAATTTTTCCCCTGCCTCCTTTGTCTGTTGGTGAAATTTAGATTTAGAAAAAGCATGCATAATATAAGTGTTGTAACTATAGAAATTATATAGAATCTCTATACCAATGGATTAAATCCGATCTTGTGATGTACTAAAACAAGATACTGAATCTTTCTACAATATTTGCGGAATACAAAACACGACCACTCAATCACATGCAAGTAAGAGAAATAAATTATCAATCACACAACACAAGATGTATCAGGGGAAAAAACATGCTCAAAACCCCTCTATAGTATATTGTACATAGTCAAAGAATCATGAAACAATACAATGATTTCTCACACCGAGAAAATCCTGCACTCTACTTATCGTCTCACCCTGATCCTGCTCAAAACTGAGTAGCAATTCTCAAGCAAAATTGACCAACACTTAGCCAATTCTCAACCCCTGTTTAGCTTAGCCTTTCTCACACAATCCCTAGGAAATTAATGCTTATTAAATAGGATAATAAACCTTCCTTGGATGCGCAATCCATCTTGAGCCTTCCTCTAACTTTATAATTGCGCCCGAACAATTTGCTAATAATACCACTGATAGGTATGTTCCCTTTAACCTCTGTCTCAACTGGGTCTTCATCATAACTGAAATGTATGCAACTATTAGTAGTGAACCATCAGTTATCTGATAGATCACTACTTGTGAATTAAATCTAATTTAATTCACTGGACCTCCCACTAGCTCATCACTCAACTAGAACTAGTTAAACTGATTTTAACTCAATTAATTTGAGTTCACTGATTAGACTCACACCACACTAGTGCTATAGCTGCAATTGGACCCCCAAAATATTCGGATCACTCTACATGCCTCACTTTTGACCCTCAACTCGAAATTCTTGAGCTAACTCAGTCTTTCTGACTTAGTTCACTGATACAAGTTGTTATGAGATGAAATTACAATTTATTTTCCAATTTATTTAATGGATAAATAAATCAGATGCCCACATTTAGAACTAATGTGAAACTAAATTCCTCACTCATGTGTGACTGGAATCCCACACAATTTATGTGGTCAAATTTTGTCCTTTCTGGTTGTCAATTTCACTATTTCTTGTTGCAAATTTCAACACTCCCTCTCAACAAGAAAGGAATTCAATCTATCCTGATCTGGTACCTTTGGAATGTTCTGCATGCAACACTTCTATAGTGTTGTTTTCACATGAAACTCCTGCAACTAAATAGCCTCCGAACATCTGAATCAGTATAATGCATCTGTCATCAAAGTCTTCTAACTGCTAGATCCTATTGCACCTATCTACTAGACTCTCTGCACTGTTGCTGACATCTGCATCCGTGCCCTCTGCACTGCTGCCAACTTTGATCTGCGCTCGAGTATCCGACATCTGTCACTCTAATTTATGTCTTCTTAACATATGACTGAATCAATCTAATCGATCCTTACTGCTACTATTGTACTGTGTGCTCCTCGTAGCCAGGTTCGATCCATGAGACACACCATCTCAATGGACCCTACCCAAATTTTTCCTGGGATTATATTCACACATCACCCCACCTCACACCTATAGGCATAGATGCATGTACTCCCTTTGCTCATATGGCTCGAAATTTCCCCCTCCTAGAGGTCTCTGCTTGAGTGGCTGCTTCCACTCGGTCTCCTCTCTGCTTCTCCAATTGTGGTTGCTCCACAACCTTCTGAGACTGCTTCTGAGGCTGCATGTTGAGAGATAATTTGTTCGCCCTCTCAACCACCAAGCTCTAATCTCTAATTTTCTCCTCAAATATTTGTATGCATCTTGTACCTCATGTGCGGTGTTCTTGACTTCCAGTATCAGACTGACTCGACGTCAATCACACAACACGATGTATCTGGGGAAATCACCTACTCAAAACCACTCTATCATATATTGTACATAGTCAAAGAATCATGAAACAATACAATGCTTTCTCACACCGATAAAATCCTACACTCTACCGATCATCTCGCCCTGATCTTGCTCAAAACTGACTAGCAATTCTTATGCAAAATTGACCAACACTTAGCTAATTCTCAGCCCCTGCTTAGCCCAACCTTTCTCATGCATTCCCTAGGCAATTAATCCCTATTAAATATGATAATAAACCTTCCTTGACTGCGCAATCCATCATGAGCCTTCCTCTAAATTTATAATTGCGCCCAGGTAATTTGCTAATAATTCAAATGATAGTTATCTTCCCTTTAACCTCTGTCTCAACTAGGTCTTCATTAGAACTGACATGCATGCATCTATTACGAGCGAATCATCAATTATATGATAGACCACTACTTGTGAATTAAGTCTAATTTAATTCACTGGACCTCTCACTAGTTCATCACTCAGTTAGAACCAATTAAACTGATTTTAACTCAATTAATTTGAGTTAACTAATTTCACTCACACCACACTAGTGATACAACTGCAACTGGACCCCCAAAATATTAGGATCACTCTACATGCCTCACATTTGACCCTCAACTCGAAATTATTGAGGTAACTCAATCTTTCTAACTTAGTTAACTAATACAAGTTGTTATGAGATGAAATTACAATTTATTTCACAGATAAATAAATTATATGCCCACATTTAGCACTAATGTGTAACTGAATTCCTCACTCATGTGTGACTGGAATCCCACACCAGTTATGTGGTCAATTTTTGTCCTTTATGATTTCCAATTTAACTTTTTCTTGTTGCAAATTTCAACAGTAACATTTATATTAGTTTTATATTTCTAGTGCCAAGAAAATAAAGAAAAAATTTAAAATTATCGTCTCCATTACAACAGTACCGAAATGTAATAATAACTGTGCTTATCACTTCGGAAGACAAGGAAAAGGGTTTGTTAGAGAGCACATATGGGTATTGCTATCTTTGACGAGCACTAATTCAAGCTTGTGGAGCCATTGTATTTTGATGACGCCTTCAAAACTAATTGCAACAATCACCATAGTTTTATGAACAATAGGAATCCATGGGAGCAATAACGAACATAATAATAACTGGAGCTTATCACTTCAGAAGAGAAGGGAAAGGGTTCGCCGGAGAGTGTGGATGGGTTTTGTGATGTTGTGTTGAATGTTGTATGTTATGAGAATGGATTGGGATTACTAGAGCTGCAAAATTATAAGTGGTAGAAGTCATCCAAAGGGATCGACTTTGATCAGCTGGCTGCTATTAGTTAGACAATGATTGCTAGCAATGATAATAACCTAATTAAGGCTTTGGTGGGATTTTCGGAAGCTTATAGCTGAATCGTTGGTAACATGGAGCTCTTCACTAAGATGAATCTAGAAGTTGCCAAACTTTGGAAGAGGAGAAGAGAGAATGACAACATCATGTTTCTGGCTTTAGTTCCATTTATGTTTCATCAAGCTCGGCATCTGCATATTTAGATAATGCAGGGTCCATTACATTAAATGTTAGAGTGATTGATCGAGGGGTTTGTTGAAAGGGCTCGAACTTGAGACCGATTGAAATGCTGGTGGAGCCATTATTATATCCACTGACGATTAACACTCTCCATTGCAACATTAACGAACATAATAATAAATGTGCTTATCACTTCAGAAGAATAGGGAAAGGGTTTGCTGGAGAGCGCATATGGGAATTACTATTTTGTACGACCACTAATTCAAGCTCATGGCGCCATTGGATTTTGCGATTGCCTTCGAAACTGACGGCAACAATCACCATAGTTTTATGAATAACAAAAATCCATGGCAGAAATAATGAACATAATAATAACCATCTGGAGCTTATCTCTTCAGAAGACAGGGGAAAGAGCTTGCCAGAGAGCGTGGACAGGCTTTTCCATGTTGTGTTAAATGTTGTATGTTATGAGAACGGATTTGGATTACTGGAGCCACATAATTATAAGTGGAGAAATTCATCTAAAGGGCTTGAATTTGATCATTCGAGTGCTATTAGTCAGAGACCAACCGCCAGTAGTGATAATAACCTTGTTAAGGCTTTGGTGGGATTTTCATAGGTTTATAACACCATATATACATATATGGTGTTATAATTTTAAATAATAGTTATTAAACATATTTGGTTATATATAATTATATAGTTATGAACTATAGTTATAGTTATTTTACATGCTATGTTTTATATGTGTGTTATGTTAAATAACTTTATGTTATACATCTTAAATAGTTATAGAGTTTTGTGTTATGTTATGTTAAATAACTTTATGTTATAAACTAAATAGTCATAAAACTATTTTATGTTATAAACAATATATATAGAACTATAATATATAGCTATTGGATGTTATAACTAAGTTATAATTTAGTTAAATATATATAATTATATAGTTATGTTATGAACTATAGTTATGGTTATGTTGTAACATGCTATGTTATAATATTTATAGGTTAAATAATTTTATGTTATGTAAAGATTTACTTTCGGTGATAATCACATATGATAATGTTTTGTTCACGCATTTCGAACCAACCAGTGTGTTCATCTTCAAGACATGATGATAAATTAGATCAAGGAAACATGTTTAAAAGGATGGAGAGAGGATCCAACCAGCCGTTAAGGTATCACAAATAGTTTGACTTAGAGAGGGAAAATATATAAATGGAATAATTTATTAAATCATTTTATTATTATATTATATTTAATTTAGTTGATTGGTTAATAATTATAATATATTTTATTATTATATTCTAATTTCTCAAGTAAAGGATATTGTTAAAGTAGAGTAGTGTTAGAAATTGTGAAAAGACCAATTAACCTTAATAGAAATGATGGATGGAGTGGTAGTAGATGTTACCTTAATAGAAATGATGGATGGAGTGTTAGTAGATGTTGGATCCAAACCCTTCATCCTTAGTTGTTGTTTAGCTTTAGCACCCCTCCCATCTTTTCTCCTTTTTAATCCTTCTATTTATTATTCCCTATATATTTTTACCCTTTTATGATCCCTTAAATTATTTTTATTATATTATTATTTTTTGTAAACTCCTTCAACCATTAACTTTTTATTGATAAATTAAATTAATAAAATTACATTTACATTAAATTAATAAAAATATATGTATATTATATAATATTAAGAATAACTACATTAATCCTAATTTCCCATTATTAATGTTTTAACAAATATATTTTAAATAAAAATAAAAATATAATAATAAAATATATTATATTTATTAACTAATAAACCTAATTTAATTTGATATAATAATAAAATAATTTAATATTATTTTTATAAAACCAATAATAAATTCATTATTAGATAATTTATTTTTAATATATATTTTCCCTCTAATTGGATTTTATTATTATTCTTAATCACTTTTGACCAATAAATTTTTTAATAAATTAAATTAAGATATATTTTAATAATAAAATTATATTTATATAATACTAAAAAATAACTCCTTCAATCCTATTTTCCCATTATTATTTATACTCTACTTTAACTAATATCTTCTAATTAAGAAATTAAAATATAATAATAAAATATATTATAATTATTAACTAATAAACTAAATTAAATATAATATAATAATAAAATGATTTAATAAATTATTTCATTTATATATTTTCCCTTTCTGAGTCAAACTAGCTCTTATACCTTAAATTAAGTTAAATGTTTTGCTTTATGATGATGATGATGATGGTTAATGTCCACTGAGACCAATCTTTGGTCTATCGGACCTAAAGAAACAAATTATTTAGTTTGATTTAAGATTTTATTCCTATGCTCAAAAAGCTTGGAGAGAAGCCTCCGGAGCTCACTATACTTTTGACATTTTAAAAGGCTAGGAAGGTTAGTATTGCAACAAAGATTATGAAATTGATATCTAATGTGGTTGTATGCGGGACACTCTAAGAGAAAGTTATTTTCATCCTTGATGTTCATATTCTCACAGAGATGGCAGATCCTTTCCATCCATGGTGTTTTAGGAACTGTCCAACGACCTGTTTCACTATGGAGCTCATGAGAGTTCGTTCTAATCTTGGCTATATTAATTTTCTTCTTTGATCTAGTTAAAACAGAGAGATACTTTTGATCTTCTAGGGTGGGGTTGATGACCTCCTTATAATATCTTAAGAACATGATGTTATATAATAATAATCATAATCATAATAATAATAATAATAATAAATAACATAATTTTCTCTTTTATATTTTTAACTTTAAAGAATAATATTTTATTATTTTAAGTAGAATTGTACTATATTTATTATTAAAAAAATATTTGAAATACTAAAATAAAAAACAATTTCTTATTTTATTTTATAAATAGAGGTTCACCATGAGTAACCATATTCATCAAATCAATCTCAAGCTCCTAATTTACTTATTTATTGGTTATAGTTTTGTTGTTTTTGTTTTGAAGTTTTTTGGGGTATATATTTAGTCAAATTTGTTAGAAATTTAAAATGCATTTTAAATAAATAAATAAATAATAAAAAAAAAAATTGAAAATTTATTTCACAAAATTCTTAAAGAAAAACTTTAAAACCTAAAATAATTATATTTTTTTTTACCATTCAAAATAGAAAATATGCATTTAATAAATAAAACATGGCAAGTAAAAAAAACTTTAAAACCTAAATTATAGTTTTTTGGTGGTTTCGAAGTGTTTTCTAGGTTGTTTTGAAGGGTTTGTTTGATGCTTTTATAGTTTTTTTTTGTGATTTTCTAAGTTCTTTTGAAGCATTTTTTTCGGTGGTTTTCATGGTTTTTTTTTGTTAAATTAATTTGTTTAATTTTGCGAAAAAAAAGAAAGACGAAGAAGATAGAATACCTACCTTTGTTTGAGCCTCTGGGATGTTGGCGGGGTCATTGGCGAGATCGATTTGAATGCTCCATGCTTCAATTTCTTGATTGAGCTCCAATACTCTTGATCGAGCTACTGTCATACTCTCACTTGAGCTCTGAAATTACCCACGGTCTATGCAAATCGCACACGCAAACCACAAGAGAGGTATTTAATAAAAAAAATGGTTCGATCAAGGGTTTGTTTTTAACCTGCAATCAAGCTCCTTTTTTAGCGCCCAAGGAGCTCAATCGAGTACTTAAATGACTCGATCAAGCCATCATTTTTTCCACCCAAACACACCCTCTCTCAACAAAAATTGTAACTCAACTCCATGCTTTCACTCAATAACTATTTTTCACCATGATTGTGTTAAAATCCACAAAATACATGCACATTCTTCATGTACCATCGATCTTGGGTACCAACACAATGTGTAATCCACATGGGGTACTTAGTCAAATGATGCCTTTCTCGAGCAACTCTTGAACTTGCTTCTTTACTTCTTAATTCTCAAGCACATATAACCTATACATGCCAATTTTAGGAATGTGGATCTTGTTAAAGTTGGTCTCATGTTGTATCTCTCTCTTAGGAGGTAATCATTTTGGTTCCTAAAATGATTTATCATAGTTAGAAACATTCTTCACTAATTCATATTTATGTTTGAATTACATCCTTTGAAAGCATTGGATTTATCATTATCCTTAGCTTTTACAATCACAAGTACAAAAATTTTGCTTACATTAACAATCACAAGTACACAAATTTTGCTTGCATTAATAAGAATTTTCATTTTTCATGTAGAAACAAGAGAAAAAGTTATCTTTCACATGATGGGATATCACGATATACTCAATCCCATCCTTTGTGAAATGATATTTGTTCTCCTCATTGTAGAAGATAACTTTCCAATCATACAAATGTGGCATTCCAAAAAAAATCCTACAAATATCAAGTGGTGTGACGTCTAACTCTCTCTCATTAGTGAAATTAGACATAATTGCAATATGAGTTTGCATCTTTTAGACACTTATAAATTAGTATTTTAACATACCCATTCTAAAGGATAGGGTTTTGGATGTGACTTAATTTCAAGTCCCATTATCTTAATATTTTTCTCAAGAAGTAAGATTAGCTTGTGAACCACGCTGAAAGAATGTATCAATTTTTGTATGTTTTGAGACGAATCTAATATGAAATACTTCACTTTGTTTCTTTTCATCATGCATAGTTTTTGGTTTTAAAAAATGAGCGTTAGAGGTTAAATAACTTGAAGAATGTATACCTTGTATTCCCATAGCTGTGATCTTCGTTTTAACACCTAAATTTGATCCAATATCGTATTGGATTGTAGCAGTGGCCTTCTTATTACCCTTTTTTATTTTTAACCTCTTTGGTTTTAGTAGTAGATGAAGTTTCCAAAACTTGCCATCATCATGTTCTTCCTTTTTGCAATGTGAAAATGTAGGATTTCCATCTTCTTTTTTCACTATAGTTGTTCATTTTTCCTTACCCTTTCCTTTTTTCTTTACTACAATTGACTAAATTAGTTTCTTTGAGAAGTTCTCATGGAAATTCTTTTTCCTTGACTCAATGTGAATAACTTGGACATAAAATTCATCAATAATAGTTGGGTTAAACATAATAACAATACATCTCAAATTAATATGGAACCCACCAATATACTTCAAAAGATTCTCTTGTGTGTAAACATGATTGACCAAAATTTAAGTCCTCTTCCTGAACTCTTGAGTACAATCTTGCACATTTTGTCCTCTACCTTGTCACAGATTCTACCCATCCATTAATGTTTTTTTCATATATCATAGATGATATAATTGTTTCTTTAATGCAATTGCACAATCATAGTAAGAAGAGTCATTTTACATGTCATACAAATATCTTCTTGAAACTTACTCTCCCACTGCATTGTGATGCCTCCTAGGTTGAGAGTAGCTACTTGAACCTTGGCTCCTTCGTCCACAATTCTTTGAAACCTATAATAAATTTCAATCTACTTGATCCAATTATTATTATTATTATTTTTTCATTAATTTTACCATTATACAAACACAAATCAAATTTTACATCTAATTTTAAGTTTCACTTTTTCAGATGGAGATGGAGGTGGAGAAGAAGGAGAAGGAGGATCACTACCATCTCCTGCACCTTTAACTTGGCTTTTACCTTCTCCAATTTTTATTTTTTCTTTGTACATATCTTCCACCATGGATTTCATATGGAGAAATGTTGAAAAATATGGTAGTCATGGTCGCATTTTCACCTCGAAAAAGAAATAAAAATTCCCTCCAAAATTTATTAGGTCTGTTGGGCCCCTAAGAGGCACCCATTCAACCCCACTTGAAGGATATAAAAAGGTGATAATTCATCCTCATTTGGAAATACAATTTTTGTCCAACATATCTATGATCCAACAAAATTACTGGAGGGCCGAAATTTTAGGAGGTTGAAATTTTAGGGAGGGCCGAAATTTCAGGAAGATGGTTTTTGACAAGACACTTCATCATGATTTTGATTACTAGTTTGGTTATTAATTTTCTATGTTTATTTATGATGTATATATGAATTTGGAAACTATATCTCTCTCTCTCAGAAGGAAGAACTTTCTGGGTTCTCCCATTATGGGTTTTGCCCTGGTTGTGTGCCTAATTTATGTGTCTCTTGTCTCATTGTTTTATGGTTACTTTAATACTCTATTATATTTATTGGTTGATGTTTTTCTTCTATATAACTACCTAAATGATATTGAATTTTAATGTTATGTGAAACTAATTTTTAATTGATGATTGAAGTATTTATCAGATGAAGAAAAACCCTATTCTAGCAGGTGACCTAGAAAATCAACACGGTATAAGAGCCATGGAAGATTGAAGAGAAATTGGAAGGTAAAACTATGGTTTGGACAAATCAGATTTCTTGCTGATGTAAGACTGAATTCCATGTGATACATTCCTATTCCTAAATAAGTTCCTGAACGACTGAAGTTTAGTAAGATCTGTAGCACCTTTGGGCATACAAATCAAATTTAGAATCAGATCGAAGGCAAAGAAATCTCATTTGATCTGAGTTCTGTAAGCTTGTGATTGAGATCTAAGGTCTGGTTATTCTTTGTAATTGTGAAAGCCTCCAACGTCAAATTATTTATAGTGTGTGACAAACTAATGACCTTGAAAGACATTCTTTAACTTAGGCTGATTTTCATGCAAGGTAACTATATTTGTTATTCAAGCTACCTATGAAATTAACTATATATAGAAATCATGCGGTCCTAAGGAATCCTACAAATGACGCATAAAATGATCAAATATGAATGAAGGTCTCAAGTTTTATTATGTCTATAATATGAACTATGAATATGTGGTTCTGTGTATATATATATATATGCGAGGACTGTTGCATCTTTCTGACATCTCTTTTCTGTGATTTATGTGAGCTTATATATGGCTCCATTCTTGGTTAATGAGAACCTATCATTGGATGTGTAAACGATTTGGTATGTGAGCTACCTATGGCAATTGCAATATCTACTATGTATAATTTTTTGTGGATTTGTGGCATACTATAACATTATGGTAGGAATCTGAATTTTGTGTTAAGGAAATCCTAGCCTCATCTTTGTAATAGTTAAAGATACAAGAGTAAGCCTTCCTCTTTGAGCATAATCCAAAATAGTGAGGCTCTCCCTCTATAGTTTATGTGAGCTCCTAAGGCAACATATTTTGTGATATATACGAAGGTACAAAGATCATGATATATTATGGAAGAGGTTTACCCAGTTACGAAACTCCTTGAAGGAAAAATTTATTTGCATGATCAAGTTCATTAATTCAAGTGAATTTTATACCCTTTTTTATGGAATTCAATACATTCTAATTAATCAAAAGGATTGTTATGATGAGTCTGAAGGAAAACTTATTTGTGAACTTTGAGGGAAGAAGAACGCGGGAGCAGGAGGAATTTATGGTTGTAACAGTTTATTGACGGGGCCAGGGGGTGCTAGGTGTTGGTATTTAACTGGGAGCGAGTCAAATATTGTGAGAGTGAATCGAATAGAAGGGAAATGTGCGGAAGTGGGGTATGGAGGGTGATTTGGTAGATGGTGAGTGGAAGAAGTTTGCTGAGTGGGAGGAGCATTGGTGGGGTAGGGAAATTTCATGGCGTGTGGGTGTTTGTTGGATGGGTTGGCGGTCAACCGAGAAGAATTTTCGGAGTGGCGGGGGGGGGGGTTGCGAAATGTTGTGAGAGTGCCACTTTAGGTTGTGGGCCCACCCATTTTGGACTCCCCTGCGAGCGGAGCACGATGGAGCTCGGGGGGGCCCAAAATCGCTCCCCCACCATTGATCCGAGCGGGGGAAATATCTACTGTTCTTTTTTATCCAAACTTTGAACTTTGCATTATATTTCATGATCCTTGCCTTTATTACATGTGCTCGAAAGTGAGATTAAGCATAACTTAATGCTAATTAACAATAATATTACTTTAAACCCTAATTTAAATTTAAAAGACACCTATTTACCTATTCATGCTGCATTTGGAATGGTAGAGCATTTTTGTCTATTTTTTCTATCTGTTAATCACGATTAGATGATGTGATTTAACTTATTCAATAATCCTAATCTATTTTACTTTTATTCTAATCACGATTAAACAATGTGATTAGGCTATCTAATCTACCTATCTTGTTTCGAATGTGGCATTTTAGCTAGCAACACATTTATTCAAACTTTTTAACTATAAACTAATGCATTTTATTTCTTGAGTGTCATTTAGGCTTGCTCACTCCTACACATTTACACATTCTTTTTTGGGTTTTTTTTTCTTTATTTTCTTCTTCTTCTTATTTCTTTTTATTATATTTTTCTCTTTTTTCTCATATACATTTTTTATACCCTCTTTTCATTTCTTTATATATATATATATATATATATATATATATATATATATATATATATATGTATATTTTGTTGTTGTTGTTGTTGTTTTTGTTTTGTAAATCATTTGAAAAATACAATATTATTTACAATTTGATCAATTGAAAGAGAATAGCTAAACATCAATGGAACCTATGAATCATAGGACCCTAACAATGGCTCCAACTAGGGATGACATCCTCCTGGTGAGGTGTCAAGAACACCGTAGATCAGTAGCCTTGATCTATTGGGCCAGTTTGTGAAATTTTCCAATTGAACTGTCACATCTATGAATTATTCATATCTAGGGTAATACATCACCAGAAGCTTAGGGCCTTCTTTGCAGGCTTCAACCTCTAGTGAAAATCACCTACAATTTTTCCATATAAAAAAAATGATACTGTACAATATGATTGAATTGATCTAATTGGGGAGGAGATAGTGGTTTAACCATATTCCATTTATAGGTCCACCTGGGAGCTCATATCCATTCAGATTTTTTAACAGAAATGCATTGTGCCCCCTGAAGGCTTCAATCTTGAAAGTCCCTTTCCATAAGCTGTCAAATTTAGCATGCTTGCCCTTATCCTCATTTCGTGAATCCCATTTCAAAACAAGATCATTGATTTGAAAGTCATCTGCTTAGTCCTTCTATCGTAAATCCTTTTGATGTTTTCTTGAACGACTTCATTTTTATGATAGACTTGCTCCCTTGACTGTTGTAACTAAATAGTCTGGTTTATTCTTCTCTGCATGTCATTGGTCTCTGCTTGTGTTTCCTACAAAATTTTGAGCACTGGAATTCCCAAAGAAGTTGGGAAAACTGAATCTGTTCCATACACTATCTGAAATGGTGACATTCCAATGGACTTCTCGGTAGTAACTCGACCAAGCCATAATGAATTGATTATTTTTTTGTGCCATGACTTATTATTCTCCAGTAGTAACTTTTTGATAATATTCACCAAAATATTGTTAGAGGACTCAACTAACCCATTACCTGAGGGTAATAAGCAGTAGAGTGACCCAATTTTATCTGATATTTGTTACAAAAATCTCTCATTTTCTTGGACTTGAAAGCAACAACATTGTCAGTTATAATTTTACGGGGGCAGCCATACCTAGACAATATATTTCCTTCCAGAAATTGAATGATAACATAATCAATAGCTTGTCTAGTGGATATGGCTTCTATCCATTTGGTAAAATAGTTTGTTGCTGTCAAAATCCATTTGTGCTATCTTGAGGAACTAGGATGTATTTCACCGATGAAGTCTAAACCCCATTGTTGAAAAGAGAATTATACTGAAATTGGTTTTAAGGGTAGAGGAAACAACTTTATTTTACCTTCAAATGTTTGGTATGGATGACAAGAGGTGACCTTTTTATGCACATAAGAGAACAAAGTTGGCTAGTAAAAACCATCTCCAAGGATTTTGTTTGCTCTTGATTTCCAGTATAGATGGCCACCACAGTCTCCTTGATGGAATTCCTCTAGGACCCTATCTGCTTCATCTTTCAACAAACGATTTAGTAATATCCCTCGTATATCTTTCCAATATAAATTGTTATCAAGAATACAAAATCTCATGGATTTCATTTTAAGGAACCTTGCCTTGGTTTTTGTAAAACTAGGAGGAGCATATAAGTTCTGTAAGACAAAAATTATGTCTACATACCATGGTGATGTGATGAAGGCTTCTGAGATCGGTGGAGTCGCCTGCTCTTTATGTTCATCCAATTCTACAATAAAATAAATATCTAACACATTATAATTAGATTCTGCCATGATTTTTTCTAACCCTTACCCTTTGATAAACTTTGTTGGTCTAATTTCAATTTCATATTCCATAATGACAACAATCCACTTTCCCCTTTTACCATTTGGATATGTTTGAGTTAGAATATCTTTAAACACTGCACTTGGGACAAAATAAATGATGTGTGAATGTAAAATGTAAACCCAGAAATCCTTTAATGCTTTAACCAGTGTAAATGCCTATTTTTACATGATATTGTACTTTAGTGATGCATCTCTCAATGCTCTGT
The DNA here is from genome assembly GCA_034641835.2 of Pinus albicaulis. Classification (NCBI taxonomy): domain Eukaryota; kingdom Viridiplantae; phylum Streptophyta; class Pinopsida; order Pinales; family Pinaceae; genus Pinus; species Pinus albicaulis. Next base: position 227,036,944 of record CM076572.1, on the reverse strand, counting down.
TGTAAAAGGAAATTGGTTTCTCATGACCTTCAACATTCTTCTACAATAAAACAACTGCTATTGTATGATCAAATGCAAAAGAAAACATCATGAAATATTTTGTAAAATCATGACTTATTAAAATTGGTGCAGTTTTTAATGCCTTCTTAACTTTAGTGAAATAATCCTTTGCATCATTATGCCATTTGATTTCAGTATCTTTGTTTAACATATGAATGATTGCTTTTAAGATTTCAACCAAATTTGGTATAAATTTCCAAAGGAAGTTTATTTTTCCAATAAAGGATTGGACTTATTTTTTATTCCTAGGGGGATATATTTTCAATATTAATTCTACTTTGCTAGGGTCGATTCTTATGACATCTTTTGAGATAATGTGTCCTAGCAATTTACCTTCTTCTAAACCAAACAATGTTTTCTTAGGGTTGAGAGAGATACCGTATTTTTTTATTTTTTCAAAACCTCTCCTTTAGTGAGGCAATTGTTCCTCGTCTTTCTTCGAAAAGACAGTGATATCATCTAGAGAAATGACTATAAACCTACCTATTTCATATGCAAAGGCAATATACATTGCTCTTTGGAAATTAGCTCCAACATTAATTAGACCGAAAGGCATTTTGATATACATGAAAGTGCCCCAAGATGTAGTGAAAGCTGTTTTCTCTTGGACCTATGGATGTACTAGAACCTGATTGTAACTAGAAAACCCATCTAACAAGGAAATTATCCTAGATCAACCTACTTTTTGCAGGATATGGTCCATCTTAGGCAAAGGATAGTTGTCTTTTAGGGAAGCTTTGTTAATATTTCTAAAATCAACACACAATCTAATTTCCCCTGTCTTTTTCCTGGTAGGGACTAAGTTTGATACCCAGTTAGAATACCTCAATGGTACAATAATTTTGGCATCATACAATTTTTTAACTTCTTTTTCAACTAGGGGTAAGAGCATGGGATTGATTCTTCTAAGCTTCTATTTGAAAGGTTTGTGGTCTTATTTGATAGGAATTTTATGTTGTATAATTCTATTGTCATAAGACTTTAGATCCTCATAACTCCAGGAAAATACATCTATAAATTATTTGAAAATCTCTATGTACTTATGTTTTTCTGTAAAAGGTAAAGATTTGGACAATTCAACTATCTTGGGTTCTTCCTTAGTTCCTATATTAGAATCTTCCACTTTGGCTCCAATAGGTTCAATTTTAGGTTTCTTAGCCACATCATTAAAAATGAATAATTCTTATAAGGGGACTAACCCTCTAGGCAAAACATTATCTTTTAACTGCACAATTTCTAACTCCTCTTGATATTTATCCAATTCATTCAATTGTTCATTATTTACAAATTTTTCTACCTTCTTATCTACATCGCAATATACATATATATTGGCACACTCGAATTCATCCTTTGATTGCAAAAATTTTTCGTTTTGTTCATCATTTCCAAAGACTTGCCAGTACTTGATATTATCTGGGATAGTTGATCTGTTTTTCACTTCAATTATGTACTTGTGACTTGGATGGTATGGAATTTTTCAAGTACTGGTTGAAGTAGCCAGAACATCAACTAAGATATTTTGACCTCTTGGAATTACAGATAACTCATACTCAAAAAAACATTGAAGGAAATCAAGAACAACATTCTTGTAAGCCCTTAATCTTGGATGTTTGACTAAGTATTCCCCTTTGATTTGCTTGATTATGAGTTCAAAATATCCACGAACTGAAATTATTTTGGCACCTAACTTTTTCAAAAGCTTCAATCCTAAGATTAAGGCTTCACACTCAGCTATGTTATTGGTACATTGAAAATTCAGTTTATATGAAATCCCTTCTTATCTATTAGTTTGTGAATTTGAAATACACACATCTTCTCGTAATCCTTCCTTGCTTACAACCCCATCAAAATATAGGTTCCATAAAGGCTCATTTTCTTCATCATGTTTCACAATGTTTGTTTTGATCTCTTCAATCTCACAGAAATCCGCTTCTAGATTTGGGATTTGTTCTTCCATACTCTCACTATTGTATAAGATAAAAGAGTCAAGATCTAAATGGACTGAGTACAAGGGATAGTTGTTTGGTCTTTCTTGACTGCTAACCATGTATTTCATCAATGTTTCTTTGTAAAGTATTCTTGGTTTTCCAAATACATGAATAGTAGCATAACTCATATCCAACTGTAAGGTACCCTGTAATCCCCCCCCCCCCCCCCCCTTAGGATCTAGATAATAACATTCCATACTTTGGATGTATGTCTGCTACCACAACATCCATGACTAAGATTTTGGCTGGGATTTGGCCTAAAGTTACACACAATTCCCTGATAAGACCAAGACATCTTACTTTACTCGAATCAAATGAATATAAATCTTTGTAAGGCCTTTTAATGTCCAGTTATAATTTTTCCATTATGGCCCTAGGCATTAAATTATGTGAAGCACCAGAATCAAGCATAACATTGTGAATAATTTTATCATGAACATTCAAACTAACATAGAATGGAGGAACCCCTCCATCCTAGGATTTACCTTCAACTTCAGGTCCAAATAGCAATTCAGGCTGATCATCATTTAAGTTCACAGTATCTGTTCCTTCTTCCAATTTCAAAGCCTTTATAACTTGGGTTTTGTATGCATTCTTATTTATCAATTCAGTAAGGGGAATGGAAATTTTAAGTTTAGCCAATTCATTTTCAATGCTAATGGATTTTGAGGCTTCTAAACTTCCTTGATATTCAAATATTGTATTTTGGTATGAGGCTTTTTAGCTTCCTTGGTACTCATATGTGGTTTTTTGGGATTTTATGTGTAAGAATTTTCTTTGGGCTGACTGTTGGAAGGACCATCGATTTGAGTTTTCTTAGAAACAACATCATATACTTTTTTGGATGTTATACATGCAATATTTTTTGGAGGAGTCTCAATATTTTTCTTTGATGAATTATCAGTAGTTTTCCTACTCCTCAAATTATATTTATGTACCTCAATAATAGAATTTTGATATCCCTATTTATAGTCTTCTGATTTAGATGGATTGTCTTCAGATTGAGAAAGTATGACAATGTCTTGTTATTATTGAGTTAAGAAAATAGGGTCACCATCATTTATTCCCATCAGTTTTTATTTTTATTTTTATTTATTATTTATATTATTATTTTTTATTTATTATTTTTTTATTTTTATTTTTATTTTTTTAAATTTTATTATTATTATTATTATTTTGTTTTCAGTGTCTTCAGCTAATTCCTCTTCTTCTTCTGCATAATTTTGTTGGAAGGGAGGTCTAATTGCTTCTTGTTAGTAATTTGGGCCTCTTTTCTCTCTTTGTTTAATTTGAGGTGGGTTTCTCCTAAAGTTAGGATTCCCCATCTGAGGACCAGGTTGGTTTTCCCTAGGAGGAGCTCTATCAACTATGTTTATTCTTTTGATCATCCTTTCCATAGTTTTCACTAAGGTATCTAATTTTTCATCAGAAGAAGAAGTGGATGGTTCCTCTTTAATGGTAACTCTTTTCTCAGATCTAAGTCTATCTGTTTTAGCTAACATATTGGCTTCTACACTTACAACATCTTTCTGCATCTCTTCCAAGGTAGTAGGGTTCCTTTCTCCTAGCTGATAGGACATGTCAGCATCAAAACCATCTGGAAACTTAATCAAGGCTAATCCTTGAGGAGGCTTAATCATTGCTGGAATTGCATTATATATGTGATTGAAAATAGTGAAATAATCTTGCACACTTTACCTAGGGGATCTTCTAATGCTTTCATATTCTGCTAAAATTTGAAGAGGATTTTTCTTGATTTCCCATCTATTGAGAAAAGATTGATGAAAGGCAGTAAGGTCAGCTGGTAAAGATTTGAACCACTTCCTTACCTCTCCATTAATAATTTGGGAAAAAAGCCTCATTTTCACATCTTTTTCATCTATCTCTTGAAGGTCAAAAAAATCATTAATTCTATCTACATGTTGTTGTGCGTGACTGATCGAGTGCCATCAAATTAAGGAATTCTAGTTTGGTAGTCTTAAGGGAGGTAAAACTAGGGGGGCATACCTAACTACCATAACTGGTATATGGGGGTGAACAATAGATAAACTTGTAGGAGGTGTGGCTGTGGAAAAGATTAAAACAATTTGAATAATGGTTTGTGATGTTGATGGGGAGGTAATAGAAATTGGTGAGGAAATGGACCTAGTGGAAATAGGATGTATGAATTGTGTGATGGGGGATGAAACATAAAATGATAGGGATGAAATTTCAACATATTGTTGAATTATTCTCTATGGACAAATTGGTCTAGGTTAGTCACAATGTCTTTCAATTTTTCCAACTGTTTGAGAGTTTGTTGATCAAAATCCTGATCTACATATTGATGTTCAGATTTGCATGATTCTAGTACAGACTCATCAAAGACCTTTTCAGCCACAAAAGTTTCAGACTTTGTTATAAATAAACTGTGTTCAAAAGGCAGATCAAATTGAATGTTTTCTACGGTAACAAATCTCTCTGGAGGAGAATTTTCTCTTGGTGGAGGACTACTACTGCCTTGACTCTCAGTCAAGATTTTATTCCTTATCAATTTCTTAGGGTTATCCATAATCTCAGGAGGCTTTGGATCTAGATGAGCTCTAGTATGAATTATTTTAGGAGCCATATATTATATAATATTTAACACACAAATTCACTATGTACAAAGATTACAACCTCAAACATTTATTTTTTGAAACATACATCTTTAATGTATTGAAATTAATTTTTTTTAACCAGGGAAATAATTTTCAAGCCAAGGTATGTTCTTCCCCAGTATGGTCGCTAGGATGTTATCACTATGTAATTTTTGAGTTTGCAAAGTAAATCATAGAGGTGACCTTAGATCACTTTTGAAACTGGGAATCTAGCCCTTCTAGTTTCAGAGAGGGATCTTTCTTTATGATTTAGCTTTGTTTGAATTAAGATATTAGGCTAGCTATCTAGTTCAGGTTTGGGTTTTTTTGTGTTCTTGGGTTGAAACTGGGAAGATAGGCCATTGGGAAAATGGAGTCACAGGTATGGATTGATCAAATAAAGTTTTTACAGGCTAAAATTACAGGGAAAGGTAGGAAACTCTACTAGATCCTTTAAAATATGTGGTATGGTGGTGAGGAATAGATTTAGAAAATCCAATTAAAACAGAGAAATTAAGAATTCTGAGTTTAATTTTCAGTGGAAAACATAAAAATTATTCATAAGCCAGATCCAAAGTGTACATTTAAACAAATTCTATTCTTTACCTTCTTAGAATAATTCAGATTTAGAAACACATAATGAAAACAAGAAATAAACACATTCATAAAGATATATTCACTTCACCATTAAAATTGACACAAGATTCCTGTAATGCTTGCACTATATTACTGAAAATATGACCAATGAAAGCTCAGTGAGCTGCTTTATAAAATATTTCCTTTCTCCAAACAAGTCCCAACTTTAAGACTTTGATTTTTGAAGTATTTATACAAAATTATTACAAAATATCTTGATTATTGAGATCAAGATATAATCCTAAAATATCTAAAAACTGTTTACAAAAATAGAACTAGAATTTAGGAAGTGGTGAATTGCTGGAGGTGTTGGCCCTATTTGTGAGGATGACTCTTGATGACTAGGCCTCCAAATTCGTTGCATTGTTTTACCTTGCTGTCTGAGAAGGAAACATTTATCCGAGTAACTTACACAATTTTCTGCATCTATCTTCGGTTGGGATAGAAAATTTGATTAATTTTCTATAGGCCTCATCAACCTCTATGTATTTCTAAAAATTGGGCTTGATGATGAAAATATGTCTTAGCTCATGACTTATGAACAAGTCATAATCAATGGATTCTATAAATGCGTTCCCTGTAATGTACCCCTTTATACCTGCAAATATGGATGTATCTTGGGAAATATTGCTTAAATTTTATTGGTAGTCATTCAAACTTATCAATCTATCTTCTATATTCATAAGCCTTGGCAACGCTTTCCTATTCAGCACTTGCATCTTCTTGTGAAATCTCTGAATGATGGGATTGATATTTTGGCACTTGTTCTCTAGCTGCAGCATGAGGTTTCTTTTGGTGTGCACCCTCTTTACTTCTAGGATAGTCTATGTCCTATATTCAATCCCCAACTACTCTAATTCCTCTATGTTTTTTGAATTTAAGAGCTTAATGATGGTTGTAGCTTCCCCAGGCTTCTATCTCAAATCTGTCTTGATTTTTTTAAGTGCCTCTATTGATCTTTTTATCAACTCCGGCTACTCAAACACAATTTGAATGGAAGGCCATATCTGTGTGATGGCTTCATTAACCGTTGTCCATATATTTTCTCTGGCTTGGTCTAGACTCATGGCTCATTACTGATTCACTCTGCAACGTCTCAACTTATAATTTCAGCTGATGGATTTTTTGTAATTGAGACACATAATAAGTATCAATTTTGAGATTTGTTTTGACAATACCTTTAGTTGAGCTCTTAATCTGGAAATCTCCTGCTAAATAAGGTTCATATTATCCCTAGGTTTTATTAATTCATTTGCAGGATCAACTGTCTGTGTTGGTTTTGAAGTCGAAGTAGATGCATCTGGAGTGGTCACCACTGCAATTGGAACAATTGTAAGAGGGACTATGACTAATTTTTCTGCCTGCTCTTTTTCTTTAAGAAGTTTATCTAACTCCACCTCCATATCTCTAATCTGACTATTCAGTTCAATGATTATTCTAAATATGTCTTCTTTCTGTTTCTCTATCTTTCCAACCTCCTTAGCCTGTGGGTCTTCTGTGGCAGGATGTTTCAGATGCTTCCTTAATGCCACTATATTAATTATTTTTTCTTTTCTATCTCTTCCACTGCCTTCACATCATTTGGAATGTATTCCAATTTGATTACTATGTCCTCTAGTGAATTAATTTTGGTATCTTTAGCCAAGGATGAAATCCTGTCCAATTTGAGCTGTGTTTGTGTGTTATTTACTAATGCCTACAATCTGGAAGCTGACATAGCAATGATTAGTCAGTGAAGAATACATAATTTCACTAGACTGTTTATGCATTTCCATTTGGTCAATGGGATGGATTTCTTGTGCATCAAATGAAAATACATGCTCTTCATAATTTGCTAGTGTCCTTGGGGCTGGTACTTTGGATTTCAGGAATGTTATTTTCATTTTTTCACTCTCACTATCAAAGACTGAAAATAGCCTATGTTGAGATGTTGTTATATGTTTCCATAATTATGTATGTGTGGAGGTTCAACAACTCATTCCTTTGCTTGATTTTCTTGTACTTTGCAAATATGTTGGGCTCAACAGTATCTTGAGTCAAATTAGTTGACTGTGAAGTTTTTGGAGGATATTTTGTGGTTGAAGTAGAAGGGGAGCCTGTGATGATATCATCCTCCCTGGTAGAAACATGGGGGACTGTTATCACAATGGTCTCTTGTTCTTTGTCTCCCGGATAAAACATTGGTGAAAAATTTGTCTTTTGTTTCTTCTTATAGATTAAGAATTTGTTAGCTCCAATTTAATTGATCAGGGATTATTCTCTTATCCTTTTCTCCTGCATCTCTGGAGGTGTAGGAGTTTGAGAGGTTGTTGTGGAGATGACCTGTTCTTTGACCTCTTGCAGGGTGTTCTCCTCCTATTGAGCTTGGTTCATATATTTCTCTATTTCTGGCCAAGGAGTATGTGTGTAGGGAGTTTTTTTTCTCTCCACCCTCACATTTGAAATCAAACCAAAAGGGTCATAGGACAAAGTGAATCTCAGTTTGAGGTTCATTTGTTTCAGTAGCAAATAAGCTTCTAACCCGTGCTTTAATCTTAAACTGTGCCTTCTTCTTGGCAGCCACAAAATGCATGTCATCCATGTGGATCATATATCTAATGTACTCCAATGAGAAAAGTCTCATAGGTACAAAATTTGGCAGATTATAGGGTGGAAATTCACACCCATAGACCCTAATATTTGTATAATTCTGGTATAAATACCAGTCACCTATCTTTATTTGATCACTTAGACGCAAATTATTTTGAACATCTGCCCCTATCCTAGGCTCCAACTCACTGTTTAGGAGGCAAACCATTGTATACAAGAACTTGTCAACATATTCCATGAAGGAAAATTCTGTGGAGTTCCTTCTCACTAACGATGTCCAATGTATTACTGATTGAGCTTCACCTTGCTCATCCATCATCTGTACAATGAAAGGAAACATGTCTGCTTGATAGTAGATGAAAAAATACACTATCACTGCAAAATACTTGAAATATCCCTTTCTAGAAAAATTACTAAACTGATCATGCATGGCATCTGTAATAAATTGACTATAATTAAAAATGATAGGCATCTCTTTAGTGGAAAAAATTGAGAGGAAGCCAACAATGGTTTCATCAACCCATGGTTCTGAGTGGTAACTGAGGATATATGAAATTACGGTAATAATTTGTTTGGTTAATTCTGGAAACATGGAAGAGGCATATAGAGGGTTTGTTTTAGGTAGTTGGGCATCTTCAGGGAGAAAGATATCAAAGATCTTAGCTCTTTGTGGGAAGGTCAAGTTTTTATACAGCTCTATGAGAAATTCTACAAATAATGACTTGGAGGACTCTAGATTTTTTGCTTAAAATATTTATGAAATAGCTTCAGCTGTAATGGTGAGGAGAACTTCACCATTACAACTTACTTATTCTCTCTGGTATGGCTCATAATTTCTTTGACACCATGAGACGAGTTCAGGAAATTGATAAGTTTGGGGAAACATGAACTGTGGCAGGGAAGAATCCCATATGCCCAATTCATCTTGCTGGTCTAAATTTTTTTTTTTAACCAACTGTGAAGTTCGAGAAAGTCGAATTGATAGTTGGTATCTGCAATTTTGTACTGAATGTCAACAAGGGGAAAGTGGTACAGGTCGATGGGAGGGGGAAACATTGGGTTTTATTTGGCCTTCTTACCTTTATTATTAGGGGATTTTCCTTTAGGGGCCATAATAAAATAGTAGACCAGAAGGAGGGATGAAAAGAAGATCAAATTACCTATATCTAGGGGTATATGGTAGGTATAGAGGTGGGGATGATGATTGATTTATGGAGCAAATTTGGGGTCAATGCTCAAATTACAGCAACAGAGCAGATTATTGGTTCCTGTAATAGCTTGAAAACTTGTGAAAATAAACTAGTAATGGAAAAAACAATAAGGAAAATGGATTCTACAATTTTTTCTGTATTAAATAGATAAATTTGATTAATTTTCTGTTGCAATTTTACTGTTAGAAGGGGAGCGGGTCCATTTCCCGGGAGCGGACGACATTTATGGTTGTAATGGTTTGTTGACGGGGCTGGGGAGTGCTAGGTGGTGGTATTTAATTGGGAGCGAGCCGGATATGGTGACGAAAAATCAAACATAAGGGGAATGTGTGGGAGTGGGGTATGGAGGGTGTTTTGGTAGATGGTGAGTGGATGAATTTTTCTGAGTGGGCGAAGCGATGGCGGGGTTGTGAAATGTCATGGCATGCAGGTATTTGTTGGATGGGTTGGAGGTCAACCGTGAAGACTTTCTTGGGGGGGGGGGGGGGGGGGTTCGAAATGTTGTGCGAGCGCTACGTTAGGCTGTGGGTCCACCCATTTTGGACCCCCCCCCACCGCAAGCGAACTATGATGGAGCTTGGGAGGGCCCCAAATCGCTCCCCCATCGTTGATCTGGGCGGGGGAAATCTCTACAGTTCATTTTTATCCAAACTTTTATCTTTGTATTATATTTCATGATCCTTGCCTTTATTGCATTTTCTTAAAAGCATGAAGCATAAATTAATGCTAATTAACACTAAAATGACTTTAAACCTAATTTAACTTTAAAAGACACCTATTTACCTATTCATGCTGCATTTGGAGTGGTAGAGTATTTTTGTCTATTTTTTCTATCTATTAATCACGATTAGATGATGTGATTTAACTTATTCACTAATCCTAATCTATTTTACTTTTAGTCCAATCATGATTCAACAACGTGATTATGCTATCTAATCTACCTATCCTGTTTGGAATGTGGCATTTTAGGTAGCAACACATTTATTCAAAATTTCTAACTATAAACTAATGCATTTTATTTCTTGAGTGACATTTAGGCTTACCCAGTCCTACACATTTACACATTATTTTTGGGGTTTCTTGATCATTTTTTTTTCTTCTTCTTTCTTTTTATTTTATTTTTCTCTTTTTCTCATATATATTTTTTATACTCTCTTTTCTATATATATATATATATATATATATATATATATATATATATATATATATATATATATATATATATATATATATATATATATATATATATATATATATATATATATATATATATATATATATATATATATATATATATATATATATATATATATATATATATATATATATATATTTGATTTGTAAATCATTTGCAGAATACAATATTATTTACAGTTTGATCAACTGAAAGAGAATAGCTAAACATTAATGGAACCTATGAATCATAGGACCCTAACACACCCCTCTTGGGCTACGTCTCCAAGTTTGCTTCAAACAAGGAACTGATCCAATTAAAATGATGAAAATTACATGAAAAATGTTTTATTTACATCAATATGGCCTCCAATTTTCAAAGGCATCTTAAAAGATCTCCATGGAAGAAAATGGAAATAGTATCAAAACCCTTTCTGGCCTCTTCTTGCTTAAAATAAATTACCTTGCTTATTCTTCATAGAAAGCATTGTTGTATTTTATTGAAAAAAATAACTCCATTATAGAGAAATGTAGTGGCCCATGGTCTAATTGTAAGTTGTTAGAGTTTGGGGAGAATATTATGGTTCAAATCACATGAAATCCTTCTATTTCCTTTTGCATGGATATATATTATCCAAAATACTTTTATGGCATAAAATTAAAGCAATGTAATAATATGTATTCCATACCAAGTATGGTAATGCTTGTTGGAGTTATGTTGGCTTCATGGTTTGTTGCACATATGAGGGTACATATCACAAGGTATAATATTTGATCATATTTTGAATCATTTACATTTTTTGATTTCACATGATCATATCTTTTTCAGACTTGACATGATAAATATAATTTCAAAAATCTCATTTTAATATAAAAAACCAACCTCCACTTGTCACTTAAGAATATTATTATTTTTACATATGCTAATTGTTGATTGGTCCACCTCTGAGCCTAAGAATGGTCTACATGTCATCTTTCCATTGATCTACATGTTAGTTTTCCATTGGTCCATGTAACAACGCTGCCCTTATTTGTCTTCAACTTTTGCAGGCCATAAATATTGCATATGGTGTCTATTTGATCCCATTTGAATTATGTTGGAAAGCTCTTTGTTATGAGAACATTTTCATCATAATTTGAGACCATTAAATTAGATTGGTTGTAGGAATCCTCCTAGATCATAAATATAGGTAGAATATTCAAAGGTTTAATGGAAAACCTAGTAAAAATGCAGTTCCTTAATTGATTAATATATGAGTAACCAAATTTTATAAAACATCAACAACAAAAACAACAAAAACAAAAACAACATTTAATTTATCAAACTAGTTTGAAGATATATGTTCAAAATATCTGTGCAATGACTATGTGTGGATTAGGGAGGATGAAATACTGTTTTGGGGTTGGATCTATGGCTCTACCCATGAAGCCTGTGGTTTTTTCTCACTATGTTAAGGGATAGGGTTTTTGGATCTAGCTCAGGTTTGAGTTAGATTTATTTCTTTTATCCTTGTCTTTCCAGTATACTTAATTTTGGTTTTTTTATTCAATCATCCCGTTATTTTCATACGAAAACTATGTATGTTTCCCTTTTGGAACTTCACCTTATGAATCACTGTTGAGATGGAATATTGAGGGGAGGATGATGTGGATTACACATAAAATCCCATTTCACTCCTTGATTTTTTCTCATAACATGAATTCAACACACGTCATTCCCATGCTTTGGACACTCTTTTGGAGTTTTTTGTGTATGTCCCTTCCTCATCCCTATCTAAGCCAGTTGTCCCACATTGGAATTTTCCTCCTTCCTCTCCCAAATTAGGCTTCCAATCTTCCTCTCATTCACCTCTCCATTTTTTTCGAAGCACTCACCCCCCTCTCAATTTTGTCCCTCAGGAACCTTGTAATCCTTCTTTTTTCACTACCTCCTCTACTGTCCCTTTGTCACACTCTAATTCAAGGAAAAACTAGTGGCTTGGGAAGGTGGATAAGGAAGTAAATTTGTCATCATATGGGTTGGTTAGCTTCATGGTCAAAAAAGACAAGAATTTTCATATGTTATGGAATATTTAGGAAAAAACCTAATGTGTCAATTCAATGGAATCTTTATCAAATTTTCTAGAATTTGGGGTTGGCTCGCAGAAAAATAGAATTCCACACTTGATTACTCTCCAATTTTTCATCTGCTTCCTTGTGGGTGTCTGGTCTTCATTTTTAGTTTTAAGGAGGATAACCATAGAATTATAAGGCATAGTTGTTCTTAGGGAAAAGATAGCCCTTATCTTCAACATTGGTTTATCAATTTTGGCCCATCAAGGGGACCTATGGACTCCTTCAATGTTTCAGACATCCTATCAAGTATTCCCATTCCCTTTTGGAAAGTTAATATTCTCATGGCTAGAGGAAATAATATTGGATCCTTTGTTATCTTAGAACTTGGTTAGGAATCAAAACATGATCACAATTGGGCTTGTATATAATTATAATTTAATTTGAATGAATTAATTATTGTGGATATCGAGTTTGAGGTCGAAGGTCACAGATGGAAATATAAAATATACTATTGGAAGCTCCCTTTTATATGCTTCCATTATCATGGGGAAATACACCTTTTAGAGGATTGTTAGAAAATGGGTCCATTATTTGATGTTCCATTTTGGAAAAATCAAGCAAAAAAGAAGGAAATTTCTTCTTTTACATGCTCTTCTCACTTGAATCCACAATTTCAAGAAGATACTATCGAAACTCCTCTATCCAAATTCTCTCCAGTCCTAGTAGCCTCTTTAGGTAGGATATCTCTCCCTCTCCCTATTTTCCCTTCACACTCTTGTGATTTCTCCCCCAAACCCTATCTCTAATTTTACATCATATCCCACCTCCTCTTTGGAGTCCTCCCCTCCCTCCTCCCTCTTATAACCCCCCTACAGTTCCTGACCGTCTTGTCCCACCCATCTCACACTTTCCCCATTCCCCAAAATATTACATGGAAGATAAAAAATGATATCCCCTCTACTCTCGCCCTAAATTATAGGAGGTTTCTCCCTTGAGTGGGGGACTAACACTTGAAATTCATGTCCCTAACATGGTTGACCTTAAATATAATCTACACAAATCCCAAGAAAGGGATATAATCAAAATCAAGAAGGGGAAACAATTTCCTATATTTAGGTCTCTTAGAGCAAGGAAATCCCTCTCCGACCAATCCAAATGATATTTATCTCATTCAATACCAGAGGGTTAGGCCCCCCTGGAAAAATATTAGCCCTAAAAATTATGGTAGCTAGCCTCAAGCCAGGTGTTATTCTTATTCAAGACACTATGTGCCTTGGGGACAAAGCAAGGAATTCTTATAAGGTTTTTTCAAGGAATGATCCTACTATCATTTGGACACAGATGGACACTCTAACAACCTCATTATTGGTTGGATACCTAATTTCTCGAAAAAAATTTCTTCTCTTATGCCTTCTGCTATCCTTCTTAAACTAAAAATTAAATATTTTGACTATGATATCATTATACTTAACATTTATGGGCCTTAATCTAATCGAAACACATTTTGGGAGGAATTGATATCAGCAGGTGCACTTGCAAATCCAAATAAAATTTTGGGAGTGTTGAAGAATGTAACTAGTGTCGATCTTCATAATGAAATATATTTATTAAAGAATTTAATTTTATTGTTTTATCAACCATGTTCTTCATGCTTTAGAAGTAAAAAAGAGTCAAAGTAATATGTATTTGAGTCATGTCATTTGTAAATTTGAAAATAAAGAAAAATGTTTTTATTTTGGTCTATCAAAGTCAATCAAAAGGTTTAGGTTGGCCCTCTCTTTGTCAAGTTGGCATGTGTGGCTATTGGATACCTCTTGGACAACTATTTAAAGACACCTAGTTGAGCTCATTTGAAGGAAAAGAAAGTGAGTAACAAGAAGTTTGATCTCTATAGCAAACAAAAGATAAACAAGCCTAAATTCCAAGAACAAAAGGAATTCAAGAAATAGAGAAAAGGAAGATTGAATTCTGTTATATTCCTCTCACACATTAAAATAATTTGAAGTATTGTGATAGGGACAAAGATCCACTACAAGATCGATAAGTTTTTCTAAATTTTGTGACTGAACTAAGGATTTATAGTACCTTGAAATTTGTGACAAGGCCAAAATTATAAAGCTCCTTGAATTTTACAAACGGGACCGAAACTTGAAGCTATTTGGAGTCTATAACAAAGACAATATTTTTGATTTTTAAGACCATGCCGAAATTCTGATAATCCACAGTTGGAGAGGAGGGATAGATTAGAACCTTTTAAAGTAGACTTTGGTCTTAGGTTGGATATCTCATTTTGACTTGGTTCAATAATAAGAGGATTTTTGGGTATTCCGCTTTGTGGGGTTTTTTCCATGGCTTTAAAGCCTAAAATGTTGTGTCTCTTGCTTCTTTTTGATCTTGGAAGACTAGTATTTTGTAACTGCTTGATGAAGAAGGAATAACAAATAAAAAAATATAGAAGATTAACTCTCACAAGTAATTACCAAGTAAGAAAATCAATCATCATCTACATTTCCTTTGATTTTCTAACATGGTATGAGAGCTCAGGTGAAGAGGAGACACTCTTACAAGGAAAAGACAAGAAGCTCATCATTGTAGAAACCATAACTGAAGATATATTTTGGTAGCATCTCACTTACAATTAAATATGTCTAATCCAATGTCCTTTATGTGTAAGGAAAGCAATAAACTTGAAGGAACATCCAACTTTAAATCTTGGAAAAAGAGAATCAACCTAGTTCTTAGAGAAAATGATGTCATGAAATTAGTTCAAGGGAAATTTCCAGTACCAAATGAGAACGATGATCAAGAGATGGAAAAGTATGAAAAAGATGAAATTAGGGCTCAACGAATTCCGTTTGAGTCCATCAAATACCACTTTATTACTTTTGTATAAGAATTATCTACATCTAAAGAAGTTTATGATACCTTGGTGAAATTATACTCCTTCAGTACAATAGGTCACATGATAGCCCTAACAAATCAACTATATCGATAAAAAATGACAAAAGCTTGAAGAGTTGCTCCATAGTAACTATGTTTTGAAATAAAAAAGCCATAGTGTAAGGGTTTCCTAGTGTGCCCTAGTTGATATGATTTCGTGTGATAAATCAAAGTCAAGTGGGTTGTCCTAGCAAGCCCTAGATAATTCATCTTGAAAATTGTGTGAGGGTTAGTAAAATGAAGCTTAAAAACAATGAAGCTTGAGGAACAAAGGAATATTAGTAACTATGTTTTGTTATCTTTGGTGAAGAAAATAAATTATTTGAAGACCAGTTAAATTTCACTATATCAGTGGAATGTGTGAGGGCTGGTTTAATGCCCTATTTTAGTGAAGTATATGATAACAAGGCTATGTCTTAGAAGTTTTAAGTGCAATGATACAAGAGTGTTTTGTCACTATTGAAAGGAAATTTGACTGGTGCTCTAAAACTAACAATTTGGAGCCGCATAAGGACAATTGAAGGACTATGTGATGTACTATCTTCAGTGTAGGAAGTAGCATTGGAAATAGTGCATGATGAAGTATATTAAAGACCTCAAGTACATGAACATGGATTGTTAGGAGGCATATTTGGAGCCCTAGTTTAGAAGTTGCATTTAAGAAAACTCAATGATAAGAGGATTGGTTGAGGAAGCTACAACAAATATCTCCACAAAATAATCAATAATTGATGTAAGGGAAGTATGTGTACTTCCGCCACAAGCTTAGGCTTGTTGATGCACTCTCTATGCATGAATTTATTCTCTCAGGTTGAGAGGGAGTTAGGACACTAGGTTATCCTTATGTAATCTGTTGTGACAAATTAGGATTGACATCCTATGTCAAGTACATAGACATGGATAAGGAAAATGATGGATTGGATAAGCATCTTGGAAAACCATTCTTGAGTCATGTTATGTGATGGATTAGGATGGAAATCCTAAGTAAAGTACATGGACTTGGATAAAGAATGGTCCAATGGATAGAGTATTTCTTGAGGGAAGTGGTACGATGGAGGACATATTGTAGGTATCCTAGGTGGAGTATGTGACTTGAAGAGGCGGTATGGTGTCTCATGGAATGCCTCCCAACATTGTACTATGATGTTATGGAGAGATAGAGTGTACCTGTCAAGGCCTTGGTAATGTGACAATGATTACTATGATGATACTATCATCATTGTTGCTTATCAACGTAGATCCCTTCTTATGTGAATATTTCAACTTGAGATAGACCTGTTGAGTCGTTATGAATACCTCTCTAGTTATGAGGGAGTGTTGAAGAATATAACTAGTGTCGGTATTCATAATGAAAGATATTTATTAATGAATTTATTTTTATTTTTTTACCAAGCATCTTATTCATGATTTAGAAGTAAAAAATAGTCCTAATAATATGTATTTGATTAATTTCATTTGACATTTTGAAAAGATAGAAAATATTTTTATTTTGGTGTATCAAAGTTAGTCAAAAGGTTCGAGTCAACCCTCTATCTGTCAAGTCAGTGTGTGTGGCTATTGGACACCTCTTACACAACTATTTAAAGGAACCTAGTTGAGTTCATTTGAAGGACAAGCAAGTGGGTAACAAAAAGTTTGATTTATGTAGCAGAAAGAAGATAAACATGCGACTATTCCAAGAACATAATGAAGTAAAGAAATAAATAAAATGAAGACCAAATTCTATGATATTCCTCCCACACATGCAAATAATTTGAAGTACTGTGACAGGTCCGAAGATCCACTACAATATTGAGAAGTTTTTTTGAATTTTTGTGACAAGATTTGAAATTTGTGACAAGGATGAAAGTCCTAAGCTCCTTAAATTTTACAAACAAGACAAAAATGGAAGCTGTTTGGAGTCTATAATAGAGACAACATTTTTTAGTTTTACAACCAGGTCGAAATTCTAAATAATCTACATTTGGAGAGGAGGGTTGACATGGAACCTTTTAAAGTAGTCTTTGTTCTTGTGCTGGATGTCTCATTTTGAATTGAATGAATAAGAAGAGGATTGTTGGGTTTTCCCCTTTGTGGGGTTTTTTCACTGGCTTGAAAGCCTAAATTTTTGTGCCTCTTTCTTCTTTATAATCTTATAAGACTATTATTGTGTAATTGCTTAACGAAGAAGGAATAATAAATAATAGAAGATTAACTCTCACAAGTAATTACCAAGTAATAAAATAAATTATCATCTACATTGCCTTTGATTTTATAATGGGGAGGAAACCTAAATTTCACTGCATCCTTGAGAGAATTATAGGGATCCTCAAAGCACTTTTTATAAATATTTTCTATAAAAACATTGATTTATTGATATCGATCTAGTGAAGCTCTTGCTAACTTGGAAAAGTGGCTTCTTAGACAATAGTGAATTTGAAAATAGGCTTCATAGCTTACTTATCACTAAAGGCCTACATGGTTCTTGATGCACAATCAAATATTATGTTTATATGGGTGGTCTATAATATCATAAGCCCATCCTCCTCCATCTAAATCCTATGGGTAATTTCCCATCAATTTTATAATTAAATAAATCAAATGAAAACCATATGGGAAATAAGAATAGAATATGGAGCTTCTATGCATTCCTTTGAAGAGAAAGCAAAGGCAGGAGCATGCATTTTCACTCTCTCTTTCAGGCGCCTTCAATATTCCCTCTCCAAGAAATACTTCAAGTGGTGTACCTCTTCCCCACATCATTCAATGATGAAAGGAATGCTTTATTGAGTGAGGAAGTCTCTGAATATGAGATTCTAGCATATCTAAGATCTAGGAAGAAATCAAAAATCATATGCCCAGATGAATTTCTAATTGAATTTTATTTGGGCTTTATGAACTTCTAAAGGACGATATCCTCAAGGTGGTTCAAGAATCAAAGGAACAAGGAAAATTCATGGGCTCTATCAAATCCCACCTTCCTTTGTCTAATTCCAAAGACAAATGAATGTACATCCTTTGTTGATTATCATCCTACTGCATGTTGCAATGTTATATACAAGATCACCTCAAAGAATATTCCCAGAAGGATTAGGCCCATATCGAGCTTGTATATATCACACAAATAATTTTGGTTTCTACAAAATCACAATATATCAGATGTAGTTGTAGTTGTATAAGAGGTAATGCATCATACATAAATCTCTAAATCTAGCATGATATTCCTCAAACTAGATCTATTAAAATATTTTGATAGGGTGGATTATACCTTTATTAGGTTTGTTCTTATTTATATGGATATGTATCTTCTAGTTGCAAATTGGAATATGGGATGTATACAATCAATCTTCTTTGCAACTCTCATTAATGGTGCCACCTCTAGATCCTTCAATGCTTCCACAGGGCTTCATCAAGGCTACCCACTCTCTCCATTGCTCTTTATCTTAGTAGTTGAATCTCTCAACAAGCTCATGTATCTTCACAAGTCTATAAAAGATATTAAGGGTATCTTTTTCTCAAAAAATATACACATCTCTCATCTTCTATTTGTGGATGACGTTCTTTTTTGGCTTCAAGTTTTGAGAAGGAACATTATCTATTTGAAATATATGTTAGACACATTTTTCAAGTCCACTGCTATGCTTATCAATTACCAAAAATCTTGTTTAATTTATTATGAAAATACAGACTTTGTTCTCCTATTGGCTAGTGAAACTTTTCTTTTTCCCTCCAGTCCATTGGAGGATGGCCTAAATTATCTTGAATTTTATTTAAAGCCTAACAAATACAACAATGTAGGCTATTTATGTCTTATCAAGAAGGTTAAAGCAAGGATATTGGTGTGGACACACAATTTTTTATCTAGAGGAAACCATCCTATACTTCTGAAATATGTCGTAGAGAGTATTATTATATGTTGGCTCTCTATCCATAGACTAAGTTTTAGTTTTGTATGGATGGAAGCTATATCTAATCCACTAATTTTTCTTGTAAAATAGTACAAGCTTGCGACCCCTAAGGAACATGGTTATTGGGGTCTCAAAAATCTCTTCCTCTTTGCAAATGCCTTGGATGATATGAATGTATGGAGATTAATATCAAGTGACTCCATTTGGACCAAAGTTACAACTCTAAAATATTTTTATGGCATATCCATTATAGACTGGATTTGTCTACAAAATAAATATTCCAAATGATCAAATATTTGGAAGGAAATGGTTTCATCCTTCCCATTTATTTGGAAGTGGATCGCTTGGAAATTCAATGATGGATCACAAATATGTATATATAGGGATCCATGGTTTTGTACTAGAAATGACTACGATATATATCCTCCCTATTACAAAAGTTTTAAGAGGCCAATACATTTTACTTATTATATGCAAAGGCATAATCCCCACAAGTCAGGGGATCTACAAGATGGAAATTGACCCAAATTTTGGGCTTGGAAGGTGTTTTTTTTTAGAAATGGGCTCACTATATATATTTACTCACAAAAAAATTCATCACCCTCAGGGTTGACGTCCCTGACATGTTCCACTTGCCCAAAACTTGTGGAACTAGTGATTTCATAATCAAATTAGGATATAAGTTATGGTTCAGGGAAAATTTTGAAGGACATAAGCTCTGGTGGAAGTATATTTTAAATTTTAATGCTCCTCTCAAATCAAATATAACTACCTAGATAACACTCAACACCAAAATTCTCACCTGGGAGGTTCTCTCTACTTATGGATGGTTTGGCCCCAAAAAATTCCCCTATGCAATTTACAGGTGGAGACACCATTACACCTCTTTGTTAGATGCCCATATATGACTCAGGTTTACACATATATTTAAACAAAGCTCAATCCAAAAGCTATATGGACTTCATCATCACTTTTAGGCAACATTAGATAGTGGATATTAGAAAAATATACTCATTCCTTTTCCAAAATCCCTTACATTCTAGTCAACAATATATGGAGATTTTGCAACAATATATTGTTTCAAAACAAGAAGGTGCATCCAAAGAATCATGATACAAAAATAATATCGAATTTAAAATAAAACAAGATAGAACAAAAATTTGCTCCGCAACGTGTGCAACATATGCCTAAGCTTGATTATGATATTCCTAGGGGATTTTTCAATGGAGCAAGTTAAGGGCACCTACCCCGATGTGGTGTTGGAGTGATCCTTTATTTCTGTCAAATTTTCTTTATTTTCATTATTCACCTAGAAGAGGATCTAATAACAAAGTATAATTGATCATGATATAAATTTTCTCCTTGAAACTTCCAGGAAGAAAAATATATCTAGGCTCCAAGTACTTTGTGATTTTAAATTGGTCATTGATTGGGACAACATAAGGGATTTAGTACATGACATTAGTTTTGATCAACATTTACAAGGCATCATGTATGTGGTTATCTCCTTTGAATGGATTTCTTATAACCATATTCTATGAGAACTAAATGAAGAATCAGGTGCTCTATCCAAAGAAGCATTTGATCTTCCCATGGGTTCAGTTGGTTTATATGATTTCAATGGAGAAGAAATTGAATCCACATAGAATTTCTTGTTACTCACTCACTTGTCCATCTATTTATCTTCTCCTTATTTTTTTATTGTTATAATATTTTGTAAATGTTTTCCAAAGTTTTCCAAAGATATCATAGTTAGAAAGAAGAGAAAGTAGTATTGAAAAAATGATCATCGGATGTGAAGAAGTAATGATATCCACTAGGACCCTTTTTTGGAATTCATATGTAAATAAAAACATGTATATATTCTCCTCTATGATTATATAAGTTTTTTTTCTTTGAAAACAAACAACATTTAATATAAAATTATATTGTAATTTACAATATAAATTTTTGTAACTATCAAAAGATTTTTTACTTGCCCAAATTGGTTTCGTAGTTGTTGTTTCCCCCATTTTACCATTGTGGGATCTGCTTTTGGTTCTTCTTTTGTTCAATATCTCAGGACATGCCACATTACCCCTTCTAGATGGTTGTTAGGTGTCCCTCAATGAAACTATTAAATCATATATGTAGTCAACTAAGGTGCTTTTTCTCATTCGTGCTTGATGCAAGAAGATCCATATTTATCTATTCGAATGGAGAAAGATGTTATGAATCAAGTATCTCATCTCAATTTCAATGCTTTAATATGTCCTTTTAATGTTTTATGGCCTCACGTAATTGATATTTATTACTAAATCCCAAAGTTTTGAGAGCCATAAATGCAAGCTAAAGCTTTTATTCGTTTGTGTGCAAAAGGGGTTTTCATTGTTGAGTTTGACCTTGTACAAGATAGAGATAAGATATCTGCTTTAGGATCCTAGCTTTGGGGAAATTATGGTTTATGAATGAAGCCATGGAATCCATCCTTTGATCCATTGAATGATTTTTTAACCATTAGAAGGTTATACTTTAGATGTCCTGAAATAAATAGTTTCAATATTTGTACATACACTTGATCATGTGTGGAAATGGACGTCAATAGAGGGTTTGTTGCATAAATAATTTTTTCACGAGAAAATTATTGGATTATGAAATAATTTCCTCGTGTTTCTCAACCTATTCTAAAACAAAGCACCTTGCAACATAATTCCATAAAGGTTCAAGGAAGGCCAAAACACCCCTTTGTAAATCAAGTTTTTGGAAGGACCCAAATGAGGATCATTGACTTAATGACAATGAAATATTACTTGATTTAGATCCTCCTGAATAAGGGTCCAAAAAGGTTTCCTTAAACATCACTAAAATATTAGCAACAAAATATTATTTAACACATCACTTGATAGCAAGGAAGGTCCATCTATTTTGGATCCTCCTTTCAATGAGCCAAAACTAGGAATTAAGAAACTTATTAAAACACAAATGGATCTAAAACAATCCAAATACACTCCTTTGAAATAATATCCTCCATATCAATAAGGATTGGTAAAAAATAGTTCATATTTACAAGCAATTTGGGAAGATCACGCCGAAGAAGATGAGATACAAGGGAAATTAGCTTCCTTGGCTCAAGACAAGTCAAAATTGGAAGAAATGGTGAGGACCTCATCAAAGATGAAGGAAACATGGAAAATATTAGTAAAGAATAAAAAATATCCTCAAGTGGTTGTTGATGGCAAAAATTAACTATGATCAACATTGGGGAGATCACCCGGCCAAAGCCCCAATTAGGCCCTTATTCATTTGGGATGGTGATTTTAACTGGTTGAATGGGTTCTAGTTACCCCTCACTCTCCTTGCTAAATTATGATATTTCTAATTACCATCAACATGAAGAGGCATCAAACTTACTCTCTTGTAGCGCACTTTCAAGAAAACAATCCTTAAGCTAACATAACGAATCAACCAAACCACTAATGGGATTTCTCATACGAAAGGAGACTTATAATAATGTTTCCTAAATGCAAATGTAAAATCAATATATTCTAAGATCCAAATAGCAAAAGTAAAATCTATCTTGACGAGGAAAATATATAGATCTCATGCCAATCAAGAGAAAGGTACTAAAATCAGTACCAACTCGAATTCAGAATAAAATGAAGTTAAAAAATCATAGAAATAGTTCTAGGATTTGGTACTTGCAGTTCAAACAAATATGCACAAACAATTATCTGATAAATAATTATAAGGTCTCTATTGTACATATATCTAAATTCAAATGGAAATTATTTCAAGCTAATAATTCATGTCAATATATTGGAATAGTCCAAATAGAATGACAAGAATAACACAAAACTAATATGGCATTAAGATGATATATAGCTAGCATCTTAATGCATAAAATATTGTCCAAATGTAACAATTAACACTAAATTCATCTTTTGCAAACCCTACAAGATAGCTTTACATTGATTTGATATAAGCATGATTAACTCTAATCAAACAATAGTGATGGAAAATGAAATCATACCAATAAAAACAAATAATTAACAAGAATTGAATGATCTCTTTATTAAGTCTCCAAAATGGTAGTAATGCTCCAAATGGTTACAAGAATACAGAGTTATCTCTTTTTTGGCCCAATAGATAAGCCAATTTCCTACAAAATTATTCTATTACAAGAATGCAAAAAAAATTATTTTTGCAGAGAATTGGAACCCCAAACTCTTATTCAGAGCTTCTATTTATAATTTTACAAATCAAATCCCAAAAAATATGTTTCAATGAAGATTTTCATCTAATTTTGGAGCTGGAAAAATCATTTTTTCTATGTTGCTCCAATATTATTTCTTTGAAGCTCCAATATTTATTCTCCTCAAAAAATTCTACAAAAATCACCATAAAAATATAATTAAAACTTATGAAATTTGCACACAAAACCAAAATTTCAAATATGTCAAAAATAATCTAACAAACTAAAAAATCATTCAATAGATTAATAAAAATAAAATCCATGTTTTCCATTACTTCTTGTTGAAATTCCACTGGAAAATTAACAATCTGGGAATGAATTACTGACAACAAATCTTCTTGTAAAATTTTATTCATCCCAAAACAAACTCAAAAATACTTTGTTGGTTGCAAATTCACAACCTTGATTTCTTCTATTTTTCTAGGGCAGTAAATGATTAGATTTGGTCAAATAATCAATGTTAGATTATTCTCCCCTGAAATAGCTTTCTAATCAAACCTCATATGGGTGGTTTGATGCTGTATACCTTGAGTTACACTACTCTGAATTTGAAGTTCTAAAACTAGTGTCTGGTAAATAAAATTTTGGGCACCCTCTATTTTTGTTTTTATACATCAAAAAAATGAATTTTGAAATATATATATATATATATATATATATGGTCAACATTGGCTTAATGGAAGATTGATAAAGGAGGGCGTATGTGAGAAATGGAAGAGGGGGTAGTGGATGAGGGGGCCCACGTAGGTAGACTGTGGGACCCCCTCTCTCCACTACAATTAAAATTATTATTTTTTTGTAAATTTCGTATGACCTATCTATTTTCTATTTTGTAAAGAGCAAGTTGCTATACAATAGATGCAATGTTTGGTAGCCTCAACCTGCTCGAAGGAAACCAGGTCTGTTGGCCACCTCATAGAGTTAAAAGCCAACCAAAATTGGTATTGTTTCTTCCTTCTAATTACTACCAGTAATCCTTTACTATGTCCAAAAAAACTACATATAAAACATATAGTAAGCCTAATAGCGTCAAAACACATACAAAATTTATCTTAAAATGAAAGTTAACCATTTGATGAATCAACCGGTGCAGGGTCTTTCGCAGTTGACCCTGGCATGGCATCTCAACTTGCTGCAAGTTTTGCAGTTGTTGCTCCATCCGTTCTAATCTCGCATTGGTTTGGATATGCACCTTTGTCATTTCCCTCATATCTTGTTTCATTTGCTGAAGCTCAAACAGTAGGGAATAATTGAGTTGTTTTTCCTATGTACTCATCAGTGCTTTTGAAAGCACACATTTGATCTTCCAGTAGGTTTTAACAGATTGTTGAAAGAGAGAGATTCTCCCTTGCGTATTGCCTGGGTCTGAGAGGAAGTCTATTCCTCCCTAAGTTTCATTCGCTTCATCATTAGTATCTCTCTCCCATCCTTGGATTGTATTCCAGATATCTACTAGAATTCCAATTTCATAGCTTTTTGCTAAACTTTCAAGGGTCTGTTGACATGCGTGACTCCATTCAATATTTGCTTTGCCTTATACTCCACTTATGATATGCTCATGTGTCTTGTGCTCCACATCACCCCCGATGTAAATACCTCGGGCCTATTTTATCGAGCCGCAAATGAAATCCATGAGACATTTCCTTCAGGGTGATGCCATATAAGAGATTGAACTCAATGGTTTTTATTAATCTTTTTTCAATTATTTTATTTATATTATGTTTTTTTTAGGAAATATCTAGACAAATCTATCTGAAAGGATCACATCCTAGCTTATTAGCAGAGCCTAACCCGAAGGGAATTTAGGAGAGTTGCCTCGTGAGAGGTGATTTAGCAACGAGAGCTTGACCAATTAAACTAACCCTCAGGGATATATTATTATTTTAATTTTCGTATTGTTTTATTATATTTTAATATATCTATAAAATACAATATAAAATTGCATTTTAATATATATAGTTTTAAAATTTAATTAAATAATAAAATGAAGTTTATTAACAAAATAAATAAATTAAAGTTATTTATATATTAATTAGATTGATAATTAAATTAACAATAAATTAACTTAATTAACTAAATTGATTAAATATTATTAACATATTTTAGATTAATTTAACTTATAAAATCTATAAAACATTATGAAATACATATTTACATATTGTAATGCACAGGTGGTAAAAAAACGACCAATCACAAATTTCAAAGTGTAAGTCGGAATTGAGCAAAATTATTATCGTTAGAAAGATGACAACAAATTGAAAGCAGTGAAGCCACCAAAATAAAAGTCAAAGAAAGTTAAGAATCACTCGAAATAAAGTAAAGCGAAGAAATTTAAGAAAGATATTAAAAAACTTTATATGTAGGGCCCCATAATTTTGAAGAAATTAAGAGGAGTTGTTGAGGCCTCAACAATTGGCGACACACACAAATGAAGCAGTTATCTCTAGTTTGAATAATATGGCTAAATTTATTAAAGATCAAAATAAAAACTTCCAAAATATTCTCGCATATTACACCATTTCTAAAGGACCCACATGAGATGAATCACAGTAAGATAAACTAAATTTTAGAAATGAAAGTACTCAAATGCTCAATTATAAAACAATGACTCTAAATACAGGGAATAATTATGATTTGTTTCCTTTCTCTACTATTGGATAACAAAGATATCCAAAAGTTTTTTTTTTTTAACTATTAGTATACATATATTGAATGTAAAATTATCTCTTTTTCTCGACATTTATTTGCTACCCGCAAGCATCCATAGCCTCGACGAAGGTGTCTCGGTACGATACAATCATGGCCTCACTACCACCGAGCGTCCATAGATCCAACAAGTTTACTTGTACTTCCCACACATATGTGCTCTCAACTCTCTTATGTGCCACCCTTTTGATTAACGTATTTGAATAATTTATTTTAGAAATTGGGTGAAGAGAGTGGGGTGGTACAAAAGGTTTTCTACTTAAAGAAATAGATGTGATATTGGTTAAGTTTGACCCCACTAGTCTTCTCTTTATCCACCAAAGTAGAAGATTTAATTGTGGATGGATTCAAAGCAAATATTGGAGACAATTCTTTCCTTTATGAAGTGAACTTATAATAGTTGAATCATATATTAATGTTACCCGTAGTTAATGTTTTATATACAAGAAAGTGAAAACTTTGTAAGGATTACCTTTAGATAAATGAAATCCTATTGAAAAGATAGAGTAAGGATTACCCATGTAATCCAACTAGTGTTGCATAGGGAAGATTCCCTCATATAGATTTTTTGAAAATATCAAAAAATTCAATCAAAAGAAAAACAAGCGAGATCAAATGATTGTAAAGAGTGCAAATGTAAAACTACACAAATTTTGCAAAAGACAAATCTAAAGAAAAATATAAGTAAAAATCAAACCACTAATAATACTTTGCAAATTAATAAAGAAAATGCAAATCCAAAAGAAAAATTAAAATGAGCCATTAAAACATGAAAATTAAAACAAAACAAAATAATATATCTCAACATAAAGAAAGAATAATATCCAATTAATATGTAGATTCTCATTTAAGTTGAGTAATTAGTCATGTCTCGTAGGGTTTGAAATAGATCGGGCTTTTATTCAAATGGAAATCCTAAATCTAGGGAGAAATTATGAGTAAAGGATGAAGTCGTATCAAGATGTTCCTTTCCTTTCAAATATCTTGCTTCAAGGTTAAACTTTAATTGAAAAGAATGATACTTACAATAAATTTTGAAAACAAAATGTATAAGATATTGAATGAAAATAAGATAAAGGTGCAAAGACTTCCTAATGTAACTCGTTTTCAATCATCACAACTACTTTGCTTAACTTGAAAGCATGCAAAGTAAACTGAAGGATTTCTAATCTAAGTTGACAGTAGAATAAAACATTCAACGAAGGCAACAAAAATATGGAAAACCAAAGCTTAGATCCGAAGATACTTAAATAGAGTTGAAACTAAAATCAAAATGAAAAATAGTAGAAGATCAAAATAAACATATCAAATTGACCTTGAAGAATCTCGTTAAAGTTTACCTTAGAGATATTGATTTTCTTCAAAGTTCATGTTTAAAAAAAGTAACCTCTTCTCATGATAAAGATTTAAGAGCATGAAGAAGTTGCATCTTTTTCGAGGTTCACATATGCCTATGATCATCAAGTTTATTAGACTTAAACTAAGGTAGGCATCAAGTAGAAAAAAAACACTTACCATAAAAGAAATGGTTTAAAGTTCAAGATATCAAAAATTAATAAGAATCATCAGAAATTTCTTATTTCTGAATTAAATAAAGATGTTACGAATGAAAACAATAAAAGTATGCTAGAGTGAGCATTGCTTTGCATTTCATCTCTTTATATCCTCAACAAATTCTGATTTGAGTTATGTTGCTCATATGCCACATGCGAGATGATAGTTATTTGATTATATATCTTCCTTCCCCAAAATTTTCTTTAAATCCCACTTAAACAATGTTGAAGTTCCAACCTATGTGGAAACATTTTATATATGGTGATGACTCAAGCTTTTGTGTAGTGGGCCTTTTCAAAATTGGAATTGAGCAACATGTATAACCAAAAATGTGGAATAATCCCAAATCAACATAAATTAACATCAAATCAAATTACCTTAGCACCAACACTGACTAAGGGATGAAACTAGCTTCAAATCTCATGAATTTGCAAAGAAAAACAAATGTAGAGTACAAATGCATTGTTCAATATTAACCAAAACACAACTTGTTATGATAAATATTTTTATGGAAAGAAAACATACTCTCTAGAACATGTTTGATTAATGAGTAGATTTTGCTGACATGTTTTAAACCATTCTCTGCCAAGAAAATTTAAAGGATCATTGCTTGCTTATTTCATACCTGCATTATTATGCAAGGAACATAAAAGTAAGCCATTAAACTAAACTAATCCTACTCCTACTCCTACTCTATAGGGCATATTAAACTAGGTGAAATCATATTTCCAGTGGATCCAATCAAATTATTTGATTCTTGCATATATATACAAATCAAATATTAGTAAAAAAATGAAATTATTACTAAACTATTAAAAGAAAACTTCAACCTATTTTGTACATCTATTTCTAATATGTACAGGAAAATAAATTTATTTACAAGAATCCTTGCTTGAAACATTTTATCCAACCATGTTCCAATTGGATCATAAAAATTAGGATAAAATTCAGTTAAATATTAGAGAAGATTAAAAGAAAAGGATGACATGCCTGGTTCGAATGATGTACTTTTAAATGTTGTATCTTGTAGAAAAATGTTAGTATTATGTACAAAAGGAACAAAATTATCATAAATCTTCATCGAAATTGAACTTTCCAAACAATTTTCAAATGCATCATGAAAGTGAGCATGGAAATCTAATGAATCTTCTAAAGGATTTTCAGATAGATTAGATAGCTGATCATATTGTAATGATACACTTTCAAGTGCTGAAGCTCATTGAATTTTTATTTTAGAAGGAAGAATAAACTGCCATGTTATGAACATCAATTAAAATTAAAAGACTTGAAGTTCTAGATGCTTATGATCCATTCATTGAAATACATGCTCATGTTCTTCTGCTAATGCACTTGATGAGTGTTCAACATTTGAATTCTCAAAATGCCATCATAAACTATCAAAAATTTGAAATATAAAAGTTGAATAAAACTCTGCAACAAACCATAATAAATTACAAATGTAAAATAAAATAGCATTGTCATTTACACTTTCGTTACAAGACAAATATTTAGGGAAACTCTTGGAACAATGATTATTTATGAAGGAATAATAACCACTAGAAGGAATTTCCAAAAATATTTTACCGAAACAAGTTTCCAAATGAGAACTGGAATGAGTTTCATTATAAAGTTGAAAATTAAGCTCATCAGAATGTTCAAAAATAGAGTTGTGTTTAGCGAGTGGTAATAAATTCAAAGCATGAGAATCTGCTATATTGAAATAAGCTTTTGGTCATAATTAACTTTGCAATGTATGGAGTTCCATGCCATCACAAAATACTCATCAAATATGACTTCTCTTTCTTGAAAATCACATCGCATGTTTGAATCAACAACATCATTAAAAGGATAAGAAAGATATTCAGAATTAACATTGATAGACAAAGGATACTTATCCAAAATATTCTAATTCTCAAACAATTATGAACTAGTTGAAGGAAAGGTTTCAATGGAAATATTGGTAGAATCACTACTAAGTGCATTCAGATTTGAAAAGAGATCCAAATACAAAAAGTAATGGTTTCTATAGTACAATAAATTAGGTGCTTGTTGAATATTTTCATCATGGTTTAAAACATTATTAATAGGATTAGAAATATGATTTAATGAAAAACTTTCTATTGAGGAAATATGAATTAGTACTAAATCTATCTATGAATAAGGAAGATCATTTGGTTCACTAATTAAATATTGAATTTGACAAATTTCTATTGAACCTTATATGTGATGGCAACAAATATTAAGAAATTTTTCCGTTGCATTTTCAGGTTCGAGATTCAGATTTGTACAATCAATTTATGAAGTCTAAAAGTGTGTGAAACAAACTCCTAAAGTTTGTGGCTGTAACACATTTTCAAATTCATCCATGGGTTCAATTAAATTAGACGTGGAATCAAGTTTCACTAGCAAATTTGACACATCTTGTTCATCCACATTTGATTTACTATGTTCATTGTTGGGAGGAACAAGAGAAGTAAAGTATTCAATTAGATATTATGTTGCATGTAAGTCTTTGAGATGAAATTTAAAGCAACACGACATGAATATAACATAAAATTCATCAAGAGATTTACCTACATGCATAGAAAGGTTTTTAATTTCTAAACACAAATGTTCAGAATTGCAGTTCTGATGTGCTAACAAAAAACCTTTCATAAAATGGTTCCATGAATATATAGACTTAGCTGGTAGTGTTTTGAACCATTTTCGAATCTGTCCTTGGAATGTGAGAGTAAACAAATTGAAAATTTCATTATTATTAGTGACATTAAAATATTTACATTTATCCACAAATTAACAAAGATGATCTAAAGTGGAAATTATACTCTCACCATCAAATTTCAATTTACATAAGGACTCGAGCTACCTTTTGGGTATGTTTCAAGTAATCCTGCATGAGCTAAAAGCATGACCCAAAGTAGAAATGTACACAATATCCATGTTTAGTTTAAAAAAACTTCTAAAACAAGAAATTACACAGATAATCTATTTATCACCCATTTTATAGCACCAAAAATGTTGATGGAAAAAATTAACCATGATCAACATTGGGGAAAGCACTTGGTCAAGGCCCCAATTAGGCCTTATCTATTTTAGATGGTGATTCCAAATTTTTGAATGGGTTACAGTTACCCCTCCCTCTCCTTGTTGACCCGTGACATTTATAATCAATATCAACAAGAAGAGGCATTCAACTTACCCTCCTGCAACGCACTTGCAAGAAAGCAATTCTTAAGTTGACATAAGAGCTGAGCTAAGCCACCAATGAGATTATTCCAATTAATAGAGACTTCTACTAATTTTTCCTAGATGAAATTGTAAATGAAATCTATTCTAATATGCAAATAGAAAAAGTAAAATCTATATCGATCGAGAAGAGATATAGATCTCCTCCCAATCAAGAAATCAAGATCAAGATACTAAAATATGGACCAACTTGAATTCAGAAAAAATGAAGTTAAAAAATCATAGAAATAGTTCTAGGATCTGCTACTTGTTCAAACAAATTTGCACGAATAATTGCCTAATAAATAGCTATCAGATATATGTTATACATGTATCTAAATTCAAATGTAAATGCATTCAAGCTAATAGATCATGTCAAAATACAAGAATAATCCAAATAGAATGACAAGAATAACACAAAAGTAATATGGCATTAAGCTAATAGACAACTAATAGCTTAATGCATAAAAAACCCAAATGCAATAATCAACCCTAAATTCATCTTTTCCCAAGCCTGCTAGATAGCTTGACATTGATTTGAATTAAACATGATTTAGTCTAATCAAACAGTAGTGCTGAAAAAGGAAATCATATCCATAAAAACAAAGAATGAACAAGAATTGAATTATCTCTTTATTAAGTCTCCAAAAATGTAGTAGTACTTCAAATGGTTACAAGAATAAAGAATTCCCTCTTTGTTGGCCCAATAGATAGGTAATTTCCTACAAAATAGTCTATTACAATAGTACAAAAACTAAAATAAAAATTGTAGAGAATTGGAACCCCAATCTCTTTTTCAGAGCTTTTATTTATAATTTTACAAATGTCATCCCAAAAAAGAAATATGTTTTAATGAAGATTTTAATCTAATCTACAGTTGGAAAAATCATTTTTGCTTCTCTACTACTCCAATCCTATTTCTTTTAAGCTCCATATCATCATTCTCATCAACAAACTCTGCATAAATCACCATAAAAATACCATTAAAGCATATGAAATTTGCGGACAAAACCCAAACTTAAAATATATCGAAGGCAAACTAACGAATTAAAATATCATTGAATAAATTAATAAAAATAAAATCCATGTTTTTCATTGCTTCATGTTGACTTTCACTGGAAAATGAACCATATGAGAATGAACTGTTAACAATAAATATTCTTGGAAAATGAAATTCCTCTGAAAACAAACTCAATTTATTTTTGTTGGTTACAATTCGCAACCTTGTTTTTTGTTAATTTTTTAGTGTAGTAAATGGCTATATTTGGTAAAATAACAACTACCACGACTTAAATAGATTTGTAATGAGCCCTCATATGCCTGATTTTGGTGTAGTAGATCTTGAGTTATGACGCTATGAAGTTGAAGTTCTAAAACTGGTGGAAGTTTGGTAAGTAAAATTCTCGGCACACTTTCTTCTTGCTTTTAATACATAAACAAATGAATTTTTAAATAAATACAAAATCAAAATAAAATGTAAAATAGTTTTATAAAATAGGGGGTCAATGTTGTTTTAATGGAGAATTAATAAAGGAGGGTGTAAGTGAGAAATGAAAGAGTGGGCCCATGTGGGTGGAGAGCTAGACCCTCTCTCCAGTATGATTAAACTTAAAACATTCTCGCCTCCATTTAATAAATGCTTTGCCTTATACTCCACTTAGGATCTGGTCATGTTTCTTGTGCTCCATGTCACATTAGATGAAATACCTCGAGGCTTTTTGATGAAGCTCCAAATGAAATCCCTGGGGTATTTCGTCCGGGATAATGTCATATAAGAGCTTGAACTCGATGGTTTTATTAACTTTTTTTAATTGTTTTATTTACATTTTTTTTTTAATATTGTTTTATTATAATTATATATATATATATATTAAATAAGAAAATAAATTAATAGAATAATTAAATTAAAGTTATATTTATATATTAATTAAATTTATAATTAATTTAACGATAAATTAACTTAATTGATTAAAATTTATTTACATATTTTAAATTAATACAATTTATAAATTATTATAAAATACATATTTACATATTGTAATGCCTATGCGAAAAAAAACTGAATATTGACTAATCACAAATTTCAAACCATAAGTTAGAATCGAGCAAAATTACTACATTGGAAAGTTGCTAGAATCATCAAAATGAAAATCAAACAAAAGTAAAAAAATCACTTGAAATAATGCAAAGCGAAGCAATTTAAGAAAGATATTAGCAAATTTTTATTTAAAGCCCCAAAATTTCAAAGAAATAAAGGGGAATTGTCGAGACAGCACAACCAATTTTGTCGAAAAGTCTAGCAAATAATCAAGTTTATTTATGTATCGTTTTCGTGTTCTATTATGAAGTTGTACTGGATGTGGATTGTATATGCCTTTTGAAGAACATAACTAGTGGGTCTTTTAAATTACATTATTGTGATGGGAAGCCGACTTTGCATAAATCTACTAAGAGCTTTTGCCACAACTTAATTTATTAATATGAATTTTTTAATCTTAAAGAAAAAGAAATATTAAAATCTTTTACTTAACCAAAGATTTTTAAAAATATAGATATTTTCATATTTTAAAGAGATTTATACTCCTAAATTTTCCATACTCAAAGCTTTTGATTCAAATGCTTTTGTAATATATAATAAAATTTAAATTTAACATTTTGATCATTTTTAAGCACAAATTTTATTTTAAATATGAATTTATTATTTTGCATTACATATTAATTCTTTAGCCCCAAAATATTAAGTGTGATTAAAACTATTTGCCATATAATTTTTATAGTATTTTGGTTAAGCTTAATTTTTATAGTATTACGACAAATGGTCTTCTTGCTTTGGAAATATATAATTGTCGATATCAATCTTTGTTCTACTAAATTATGAGTAAGTTATTAATACGACATAATGCTAAACATCATAATTATATATATCTTGTAAAATAATCCTAAAATATATCATACTTTATAAATCATTCAAAAAATCAAAAGGATAGAAGCTAAGTCACTCATTCAATAATTTCTCCTTGGTTGAGCGAGTAGCCAACTCTTCCTTAGAAATTTGATATGGCGATTGGGAACACTCATTGTTTTTATCACAGTTTTGTACATGTGATGGTTCTACATTCACCTTGAGAAGGTTGTGTAGAATCCACCCTAGAGTAGGTGAGCCAGAAGTCTAGGAGGAGGGACGAACCATCTAAATCTGGATTGCATTATCATCTTTCTCAAGGGTCAAAATCCTCTAAGACTGGTAAACCAAGGAACTCATGAGAAATTTCATTTCCATGTTCCAGATTCTTAGAGAAATTTTGATTGTCTTGAGTGTGGAGTTCGTCATCTCAATTCTTCAATTGATTCTCCAAATCATTAATTATAGCCTCACGGCTTTCCAATATATGTCTTGTTCTTTGTATCTCTATATAATCTATACTTAGATGCTAATACATTTCCTTGGCACATTTGAGGATTATTGTAGGTTTCTAAATTGGGATGGAGCTTAAACACAAATTGAATTGCATGATGGGGGAGAAAGGATGATACATCTTATGGTTTTATGACTCCCAAAGAGCCAGGGGAAAACGAAAACTTAGGCCACCAGAGGAGAACCTATCTCAATTTGGCTTAGGAACACATATAATTGGAAAAAAAATTCACAAGGAATTATGAATGTTGAAAATGGCACCAAAAAGATCCTAATTTAATTTTCCATTGAATTAAATTAAGAGAAAATTGCAATTCCACATCACAAGGAAACTTGTAGGAGTTAACTAATTTAGTTTGAATTAGATGGTTCTGTTAATTCGAGTTGAGGGCCCAACTTGAGTCATGTAGAGTGTCTCCTACTTTATAGGAGCCTACGTTGAGTTTATTTTGAGTTGTAATTA
The DNA here is from genome assembly GCA_034641835.2 of Pinus albicaulis. Classification (NCBI taxonomy): domain Eukaryota; kingdom Viridiplantae; phylum Streptophyta; class Pinopsida; order Pinales; family Pinaceae; genus Pinus; species Pinus albicaulis. The sequence goes on along the minus strand of CM076572.1, from coordinate 227,002,193 downwards.
ATTAATTAATTAAAACTGAGTTAAAGTCAGTTAAACTAGTTCCAACTGTTGGAGGAACTAGTGGGAGCTCAAGTAGTGGGGTGTGTACTTAGTTATCAACCAGTTAACTGATAAAATCATCTATAAATAACTCAGGCATGTGTGATATATGAGTTACCCAGTTGAGATTAGAGTTCAATGGGAGTGTACTATTAGTTGTGTAATCATTTGAATTGTACAGGTGGTGCATGCAGTCAGAGGAATGGCTATGATGGATTGTGAAGTTATGGATGAGGAATTTCCCTAATTAAGAGGGGTTGATTCCCAAGGAAACAATGCAAGGAAATAGGGACTTGGGAATGCATGTATTTGGTTAAGTATTGACTAGGACTAGTTTGTAGAGCAGTGAGATAGATTGTGATAGTGCAGAGGTTGCTCGAGCTTGAGCAAAGCATTGTAATCTTCTCTATTTTTCTGAATAATGCAATATATAGATAGGAGGGGTTTTTAGCTAAGGATTTCCCCAATAAATCATTGTGTAATGTGTGATTGAATTATTTCTCTTGTATTCTTCGTGATTTCAAGATAGTTAAATTGTTTCTGCAGTTGGTAGAGTAGATTCAAGTATATTGTTTTAGTAAATTACAATTAGTAGTTTGAATCTACAAGGAATTTCTACATGGTATCAGAGTTGAAATCACCATAGAAGAGAATAATTCAAAGCTGTCTTTGTAGGATCGAATTTTCAAAATTAAATCTTCAAAGCTAGCAAGATGGCCTTCTACGGATTGAGACTCGAATATTCCATTGAGGGTAGTTCGAATTATATTTCTTGGAAGGACATGATGGAGGCAGTTTTGGAAGATAACAGGTTGAAGGAATTCATAGTTACTAACATTCCTAAACCTCCAACGTCTAATGCTCAGGATCTAGGAGAGTGGAAGAAGTGTGTTGCAAAATAGAGGATAATCACATTGGAAGGAGTTTTAGATCATATTGTCTCGAACCTCCACAGGAAGGAGAATCTATATTGAATGTGGCAAGCCTTGATGGAATTGTTTAGAACAACAGTGACCACAGGAAGTTGGCTTTGAAGGACAAGCTTCGAAAAATCAAGATGGAAAATGGCAACACGATACCACAGTACTTGAGAAAGCTCACCTAATGTTGGGATTAACTTGGGAGTGTTTCTATTACAATTATTGAAGATGATCTGGTTAGAATAGCACTTCTAGGCCTTCCTAAGATCTAGGAGAACTACCAGGATTTGGTAAATGGGAGGGAGAAGCTACCAAAATGGGAGTGTTTTTGGTTTGACTTAGTGAAAGAAGAGATAAGGCAGAACACCAAAGATGGAACCTTATCCAAGCACGATGATGTGGAAAACTGTGCCTTGGATGGAAACACAAAGAAAGGGAAAGGGAAGAAATCCAATCCAAAGGAGATTCTGGTCAGGCAGACAAGAAGAAAGACTTGTCGAAGATTAAATGTTTTCACTGCCATGAGTTGGGACACTATGCCACGAAGTGTCCACACACATTAGAGGAATTTTGAGGTCTAAAATGGGCTTCCTAAGAAAATTATAAAATAATAGTGGAAATAATAAAATAAGATTTGATTACTTCATCAAATTTTAGAGGGAAAAAAGAAAAAAATACTTTTCCAACTCGTATTTTCAACTTATCTCCCAAAGTTTTTACTCACATTTCAAGAGGGAGTACTCGCTGGATGCAAATTAATTCCTCATCCAAGGAGTACCCAAGTTGCATACTTTCGATGGATCCCGCTACACGAAAAATGAGATATACATGAAAAAACGTGATTGCATCACGTTTTTTCATGTATTTCTCATTTTTCATATAGCACGATCCATCGAAAGTATGCAACATGGGTACTCCTTGGATGAGGAATTAAATTTTTCATCCAACGAGTACTCTTGCTCGAAATTTGAGTTAAAAATTTGGGAGATAAGTTGAAAATACGAGTTGAAAATTTAGTTTTATTATTTTATTATTTTTTTATCTTTCTACCCTTTTACTTAAAAAATGGTGAATCATCCCCCATGGTTGACATCATCATCTTGAATCCTATTGGTTCTTATAAACGATATTTTGGTTGTACATTTTTCTTAGGAGGCCCATTTTAGACCTCAAAGTTCCCTTAATGATAAGGCTGACAAGACGCCCTCATGAGGAGCAGCAGGTGAAGCTATAACTTCACAATTCTAGTTGGATTTTACCCTCATTGCATGCATGGTGACATCCGTGATGGGTAGTGTGTGGTATCTGGATAGTGGAGCCTCATTCCATATGATGGGAAAAAAATAAATTTTTAATGAATTGGAGGAGAAGGACCTGCAAATGCACATCAAGATGGGATATGATGGAAGGTATAGCATGACCGGTATCAGTATTGTTACTTTTTAGAGGGAGTCTGGTTCTCCTCTCACATTGAAAGATGTCAGGTATGTTTCAGGTCTGAAGAAGAATTTAGTTTCAGTTTCTATGTTGGAAGACCGTGGTTACAGTGTGATATTTAGAAAAGGAAAGTCTTTCCTTCGTCACATAAACATGGGACAGGTGAAGCATATCGAGGTTCGGGTGAAGAAACTCTACAAATGTAGAATACCGTGATTCTTTGAGCACGAAGGAAGAGAAGGTGCAGAGACGAGACGTCAGTGAATTATGGCATATGCAACTTTGCCATTTGCACCATGGATTTTTGAAAATCATGCAGTAGGACTTCCCAATGGCACACTAGAGCAGAGTGACACGTGCAAAGGGTGTACATTTGGGAAGTACACCAAATCAACCTTTCATGATAAGGACAATCGAGTGCAAGCAGTCCTTGAAAGAGTTTACTTGGATGCGTGTGGAACATTCTCGATAGCCTCCATGGACAAGCACAAGTGTTATGTTATATTTGTAGATGATTTCTCACGTAATCGTTGGATATTATTCATGCAGAAGAAATACCAGACATTCTAAAAAAATTGTGAATTTAAAGAACTTGTTGAGAAATACACTGATAGGAAAGTGAAGGCTCTCAAGAGCGATAACAGTGAAGAATATGTGCCAAATTAGTTCAAGAAATTCTGTGCATAAGAAGGAATTCAATGGGATTTGACAACACCCCATAACCCACAACAGAATGGGGTTATTGAGAGGAAGAAAAATCGTATTGTGGGAGATGCACGTGGGGTTTTTCATGATCAGGACCTACTGTTGCACTTGTGGGGTGAAGCACGAAACACAACAGTATATGTACAGAACATGAGTCCTCATCATATTCTCGGGATGTGATATGAATCTGAATGTTAGTTTTGCTGTGCTAATTTCATCTTCGGATTTACGAATAATTTTTTGATCACTTGCTTTATGTGCATAGGTGTCCTTGTTGTTTGTGAGTGTTAAACAGGTAAATAAGCCGAGTTTTTTGTTAAATTATTGAACATAAAAACATAATTATTAACAACAACAAAAAAATATACAAAAAACCATCACAATTAATCCATTAACACAATGTTTTGATGAAGGAGTTAACCCCTCTTGGGCTACATCTCCTTGGTCCAGCTTCCATGGCTTGGGCCTCTGTATTAGTTCAAATGTGAATTTTTTTTTTTTAAAATTCACCTACTACTCCTGAAACCTACTTCAATGTGTCCAAAATGTCCCAATAATTCAGAAATGACTCTTCTTTCTCTCAATTTGGTTGAATTTTGCAAAATATATGGCCAAAATAGTTTGGCCTAGGAATTCTCCACTAAAACTAGAGATGACTCTAGTTAAGGTCGGCAAATTTGGGGCAACGCCTAAATTGTGGGGACCGCCGAAATATCTGCCAACTTAAACTCGAGTTTAATTAATGCTAAGAGGGTGTTTAGTGGAGGCTTAGCACTAAACACACTCTTTAATTATTCCACATTAGCCATATGGATTAACGGGACTAACAATGCATTAAATGTTAATCCACACATTTAAAATTAAAGTGTTCCGCCACAGTCATGCATAAGGTTCTATGGGGAGGGGGATGGTCCGCGTGGTTGGCCCCCTCCATTCCCCCGTCGGTCGAAACATGCGAATTCAAATATATGGTGCAACCAATGATGTTAAGGCCGAAGTCATGGTGTATTGGTTATGAGGGCGTGTTGTATGGGAGAGGTCGTAGGGTCGAGCCCTGACCTCCGCCCACGCTTGTGGTAATATATTTGCCACCATATAATAAATCCAACCTTAGGACAATAAAATGTGCCACCCAACCTTTGACTTTGATATAATTTACATTTTCACCAACCTTCAGACTTTAATAAAATCGAACTTTGTGATATAAAATCAATCCGACCTTTGACATATGATAAAATTCGACTTTGGAGTTATAATTTCAATTCGGACTTTGGAGTTGCAATTCGACCATATAGCATAAAATTAAATTCATCCAACCTTTTTCCCCAGAGGGGGCACGTGGCGGCCCCCGACTGCACCACGTGTCAACCTCTGGTTGGACTGTCCCCACCATAATGAAAAAAATTCCAATTCGACCTTAGGAGCACATATAAAAAATATTTCTCCTTCAAACCTCTCCGACAAATCCTACTGTGACACTTGTCACAGTGTGATTAGGAAAACTAAATAATATTCCCAGAATATATTTAAATTTGCTGACTGGGCTGCCATGTCACTTCTGCAATTTTTTTAGTTGTTTAGGAAAACGAATAACAGGCTCTATCTTCTTCATTCAAACTCCATTTTCAACAAAACGAATTGTGTCAGATTCCTAGCAACGAGCTCTTCATTTTTGTTCAATTTCCAATCAATTCCGAGCACTTTCCTTTTTGAGCTTTTACACTAAGCACATGATCATGATGAGTACATTAGAAGAGTGTTTTTCATGTAAGAAACTAGATGTAGCACACTTCAAGATCTTTAGTTCATTATTTTACTATCATGTTTCCAAGGATGCAAGGAAAAATCTAGAACCGACAAAAAATTTGGTAATATTTGTGGGGTACACTATTAAACCTGACAACCATCGAGTGTACCTTCCATCTCACAGGATGAAAATTATTCGTAGAGATGTGATATTTTTTCTTGAGAGGGAGATTCTGTTGCATGAATATTAGGATATTTTAACTCCAAATGAAGAACCTTAGGATGTTGTGGAGCATCCACAAGCATATGTGCAGAGAGTGGAAGCACCCACTCATGTAGAGACATCTAGAGATGGAAGGAAGCGCACCAGAGAAGTTGGAAGATTCATGCATGATGCTAGAGAGAATGTGGAAGCACGCACATCACAGCACAGGTAGAGGATGTCACCAGATCAGTACACTAGCTAGATGGCTCTGATGAGTGAGAGTGTAGAGATTGAACCATCCTCATTTGAGGAAGTAGTGTAACAACCAGTATGGGTTGATGCCATGGTAGAGGAATATGATTCCATAATCAAGAACAATGCTTGGGAAGTGGTCCTAAGGCCAGAGGAAAAGTCAATGGTAGGTTCGAGGTGGATCTACAAGGTGAAGCAAGCAAGAGATGGGAGTGTTGAGAAAAAAAGGCCATATTTGTGGCCAAGGGGTTCTCTCAGGTGGAGGGAATTGATTACAAGGAGACCTTTTATCCAGTAGCAAGGTACTCTTTAATAAAATTAATTCTAGCACTTTCAGTGTAAATGGGATGGAAGATACATCAGATGGATGTGAAGAAAACCTTCCTCAATGGAGTGATTCAGGAAGAGGTGTACATAGACCAGTCGAAAGGATTTGAGACCTTCAACAGAGAGTTTCATGTGTGTAGACTCAAGCGAGCACTGTATGGATTGAAACAAGCACCTCGTGCTTGGTGCACCAGGATTGGCAACTATTTCACTAGGTTGGCGCTTGTGCATTCACTTATGTACTTGGTGAACACACAACCGGACATGTGTTATGCAATTAACCAACTTAGTCAAGTGATGGTTAATCCAACCAAACTCTATTGGAAGGAAGCTAAACATATGTTCAGATACCTTAGAGGCACCACCCAGTTTGGTATTTGGTACAAAAAGACAAAGGGAGTGAAGCTGCAAGGCTTCACAAATGCAGATTGGGAAGGGAGTCCATCAGACAAGAAGATCACATCAGGAGGAATCCTTAGTATTAGGTCAACAATAGTTTCTTGGTACAACAGGAAGTAGAGATCAATTGCACTAAGTTCAGCAGAAGCAGAGTACGTGGCTGCTAGTCAAGCATCTTGTGAGGCTATATGTATGAGGAAGATAATTGTTGGGTTATTTGTGTAGAAAATACACCAATGGATTCAATCCGATCATGCAATGTACTAAAACAAGATGCTGAATCCTTCTACAATATTTTCGGTTTATAAATCAAAATCGCTCAATCACATGCAAGTAAGAGAAAGAAGTAAATCAATCGCACAACACAAGATTTTCCTGGGGAAAGCAACTGCTCAAAACCCCTCCATATTTATTGTATAATCAACCAAGGACTCATTAAACAATATAATGCATGTGTGCTCACCACAACCTCATACACTCTACCATTTGTCTCACACTGATCTAGGCAAAAAAGGACCAATACATAGCTAATTTCCTGCCCACCTTCAACTTTCCTTTCTCACGCAATCCCTAGGAAAAATAATTCTTATTAAATAAGAATTCCAACCTTCCTTGACTGCACAATCCATCATGGGCTTCCTGTGGCTTTATAATTGCAATCGAGAAATTTACTAATAATACAACTGACAGTTTACTTACCTTTAACCTTTGTCTCAATTGGATCGTCATCAGAATTGACATGCATGCAACTATTAATAGTGAATCATCAGTTACTTGGTAGATCACTACTTGTGAATTAAATCTATTTTAATTCAGTTGATCTTCCACTAGCTCATCAATTAGTTAGAACTAGTTAAACTGATTTTAACTCAATTAATTTGAGTTAACTAATTGCACTCACAGCACACTAGTGCTACAACTGCAACTGGACCCTGTAAATAATATAATCACTCTACATGCCTATCCTTTGACCCTCAACTCGAAATTATTGAGCTAACTGAGTCTATCACACTTAGTTAACTATTGCAAGTTGTTATGAGATAAGATTACAATTTGTTTAAAAATTGGATGACCACATTAGCACTAATGTGTCATTGAATTCCTCACTCACGCGTGACATGGAATCCCACACTAGTATGTGTTGCATTTTCTTTTTTAATTTCAACAATTTGGTCAAGAGATGAATCATATAGTGATTTACTGTGACAATTAGAGTTGTATCAAACTACCTGTGAATCCAGTTTTTCATGATCGGTTTGAGAATATCGACATCCAGTATCACCATCTCAAAGATTGTGTGGAGAGGAAGATCATGCTTCTAGAGTACATCCCTATAGAGGAACAATATGCATATAACTTGAATAAGGCATTGTCAAGAGGAAAATTTGAGTTCCATAGAGGTAGGATTGGGGTATTTGATAATCCCTTTATTGTTACAAGGGAGTATTGAAAATGACACTAAGAAAGGTCCTAATTTAATTCTCCCTTGAATTAAATTAGAAGAAAATTGTAATTACACATCACAAGAAAACTTGCACGAGTTAACTAAGTTAGTTTGACGTAGTTAGTTCAGTTAATTTAGGTTGAGCGCCTAACTTGAGTCATGTAGATTGTCTCCTACTTTATAGGATCCTAGGTTGAGTTTATTTTGAGTTGTAATTAATTAATTCAGTAAAAATGAGTTAAAGTCAATTAAACTAGTTCCAACCATTGGAGGAACTAGTGGGAGGTCAAGTAGTGGGGTGTGTACTCAGGAATCAGCCAGTTAATTGATAAAATCAACGATAAAAAACTCATGCATGTGTGATCTATGAGTTACCCAGTTGAGATTGGAGTTCAAGGGCAGTGTACTATTAGTTGTATAGTCATCCAAATTGTATAGGTGGTGCATGCAATCAGAGGAATACCTATGATGGATTTCACAGTTATGGATGAGGAATTCCCCTAATTAATTGGGGATATTTCCCAACGAAACAAATCAAGGAAATAGGGACTTGGGCATGCTTGTATTTGGTTAAGTATCGACCATGACTAGCTTGTAGAGCAGTGAGATAGATTGTGATAGTGCATAGGTTGCTTGGTCTTGACAAAGACCTTTTATTCTTCTCTATTTTTATGACTAATGCAATATACAGATAGGAGGTATTTTTAGTTGAGGATTTCTCTAGAAATAATTGTGTAATGTGTGATTGAATTATTTCTTTGTATGCTTTGTGATTTCACAATCGTTTAATTATTTCTGTAGTTGGTAGAGTAGATTCAAGTCTATTGTTTTAGTAAATTACAATCAGTAGTTTGAATCTACAAGGAATTTCTACAACGAAAAGAGAAGAGAAGAAATTAAGAGCCAAAGAAACTTGTGTAGAAGGCTTGCTTGGAATTATTTCCAAATTTGACCTTAATGTGTAAAGGATGCAAGACTATCAACATTGGTAGAGTGATATTCCTAGTTGAAGAGAGGAGCACATTGAGGTGGGTGTTTTTAGGTTCAAATGAGACCACATTGAAACCAATTTCCATTAGGACAAGAAAATAGACTGAACAACAATCCCATCTGCACGCCATGAGGATAATCCATAATACATCATGACCAAGTATAGAAAAGGATCATTACCTTGGGTGGACATAATGTTGAATGTCTGAGTATGGTGGGATAGTCTCAAAATCCACTCCCCATTAAGAGCGTGTTGTGATCCCATTTCGTTTTCCTTCATTTTCCTCATGTTGTCATTGTAAATGTAATTCATGGTTGATTTATATGATAGGTCGGTCATAAACTTTGAAGTTGATAAATAAAACCCCCATTTTCTCCTTTGTCACCAAATTTGCAGTCGGTCTGCATCTTAATGCTAATTTTGAAGGATCCAGAAGAAAGAGAGAGTGGCTAATTTTTATTTATTTTTTAATATGATTTGAGGCATGATGGATAACAACTAGTATTATTGTGAGAACTTATTTTGGAGGAGAAATTTGATGATGAAAAATGAGTCTTTGAGCATTATCAATCTAGATGCTTTGATGTTATTTATGAGTTTAAGGCCTTGAAACAATGCATATTATTTTGTTGAATTATTTGCAGTCTCTATCCACATGTGTACAATTTTTCTTCCCTGAGATTAGTGAGAACCCATCCCACACCTGCAACCCATATATTCAAATTTAATCATTAATGTTAATTAAATTACAATAAAATCCAATAACAAAATCTCTCAAAAATTTAACTTCTAAAGCATTTAAACTTGCTCTTAAAAGCTATGACAATGTTCATTAACAAGGATATCCATCTCATTTATCCATGCATTGTCCTTTTCTTCTCGCCCATATGTCAAGTTTTTCACTCTAGGCCTCTTTTAAAACAAAAAAATTTCAATTTTACATGTCCAATTTGAATATAATCTAAGTAATTTATTAGTTATGGAAGAAGTGATCAATTCCCCCTTAAAAAAGAATGTTAAAAAAATATGTTTATTATTAATAATAATTTTATAAAAATTATGAAGACTAAATCTATATTAATAAAGAATAATTTCCACTTCTTAAATATAAGGTTAAATTGCAATTGAGATTTGTATTTGGTTACCATATAGGATGAAGGTTAGATGTTACTAATGTAATCACAATGATAACCATAAGGGATATTAGCTTACTTGTATTTTGATCAAGGTTCTTGGATCAATGTGCATATCTATCAGTAAATATTTGTTTGAGTCATACCCCTTAGTTTTTTTTTTTGAATGTGAAGTGATGAATATAGTCTAAGTTTAATACTTGGTTTTTGCATCAAATCTGCCTCCCCTTGTAATTTCCACTCCCTAATCCTACATGGTATACATATTTATTAGCTTACATGTTGAGAGATTGATTATGAGTGTAGTGGAAGCATGGTGGGCCCATAACCCATAGGTTTAAAGATCATAAAACAAATTTTGACTATAGGAGATCTTGTGAGTGGAAGCATAAAAAAAATTTGAATACAAAAAATTTACATAGATCTAGAGACAATTTTTCATTGGAAAAAAAAAAAAATCTAGGGGAAGACTACATATATTTTAATTACACAAGAGTTTGAAGCTAAAAAGGATTCACATTCTTAGATGCTTTCTTGCCAAGCACGTAATTGTACTAAAAAACAACAAGGGATTAAATCAACTGGATTTGAACTCCTCTCACAAAAATATTCCACACACACAAACACACACACACACACATACACACACAACAAAGATATCATTACGACTCTATCACTTGTATAAGTAAATAGTAGATTGGTGCAAATTTTATTTACCCGAACATAGAAACCAATGGGATCAACCTCCATAATTTTTTATTCAACACCGTGTTTTGGCCCGAAGTATGATGCTATTGTTAATGTATTCCTATTGTATTGAGTCACAAATTTTTTCTTATAAATTGGAATTAAATTGTTATATGTAGGGCCATCCTTGGTGGTTTTCATACTCTTAAGATAAACACCTACACATATTGTGCTTCTAGAAGTTGGCCTAGAAAATTTAGCATGTGGTCTGTATTTAATTTCCTAGTCATCTTCTTGATCTTTATCTTTTCTCTCTATGTTCATAGGAGAATACCAAATAAATACCTCTAACAAGCTAGTAATTTTTTTGAACTTATTCCCAAGTATAAATAATCCCCTCCAACCTCTTTGCCCCATGCATCATTCATCCATCCTATAAAATTATCTTTGAAGGCTTCCACATAAATTTCTATTTGTGTAGACCTCAATTTTCAAAAATTATGTATGAAGTTACTTTACACAAAACTTCAATACAAATTTACCTCTATGGTTGTTTTAAACACCAAAAAAGACATGAAATTATCAAGATCTAGGATTGTTGCATGTGTATTTTCCATTGTTGCACACCACCCTTGCCTATAAGAGACACAAAATCAGATTCAATTCATTTCAACAAGATATTTCAAAACATCATTATTTGGGCCTCCTTTGACTTAATACATGCATATCCCACTATACAAAGAGATATGATTTAGGCAAAATGTTGCCTATGTATTGTATGGGTTCATAAAATTTAGTAAGTGTACATCCCCACTTGGTATCCTCCTTGAAAAATAACTCCAAAACCAAGAAAAAATAAGATGAATAAGAACTCCCTCACCCCTCTCTATCCCCTTCACTTATCCCTCACTAATCTCCAAAATATCCTCTCCCCCCCCCCCCAAATAATGGCTCACCTACCTAGTCATTAAGCCTCCCCAACTGAAATTTTTGTCCCCTTAAAGCTCCACATAACCTTATTAATGTTAGGGTCTCAAGTCCCCCCCCCACCTTACATGATATGACAAGACATTGGTTCCAATAGTAATAAATACACGACCAAATAACTTAATCAATCTCAATGGTATTTTCAAAGTCAATGAGTCATGCAAAAATCTCATTTAATTCAATATTTATTTAACACAATGTTATTATTTGAAATCTACAACATTAATTACTAAGGATTAAGGACTAAGCATAAGGTTACATTATTTAATCATTAATAAATCTTAAGTACTAGTCATAAATTCAAATTAATTAAAATCATTAATCAATATAAAGGACAAAATATTAATTTAATATAAGCTTGATTCAATTAGCATATTATACCATACTAATGTATTTGTGCAAGGCATGAGTATTTAGCTAGCATATGCATACCTCGTATGTATACCAATAACAACAACAATCAATATTTCAATGGGTAGGATAATAAATACGCATAACATATAAAATCAAGGAGTGGGAATTACACCTATGAAAAACATACCTAGTCGTTTTTACATTTTCGAGGTGTGGGATGTAAGATACCTATCATCTGCATCCTCCCTCCCATATTATTAACCACCTCGTAATAATCAAACACTTATTCGATTTTGATGCTTGCAAGATGTGGGGTGTGGACTTCAATTTTCATCACCAAGCTACTCTTACCTCACACTTTTGAAGCCTTCATTTTTCCTTTTGAAACATCTAGAACATACCTTTATCTGCTTCCATACTTAGTCACTTCTACTCAATGTGGGTTGTAGGACACCTCCATTGCAACTTCATTGTACCACCCATCCTGCAAACCCCCATCCTGCATTTTTGTTGATCCAAGGGATTAAAAATATGCTAAAAAATGAATATTTTCAAAATCTCCCATAACCAACTCCAAATCATAGAGCTCTCCGTTCTGATTCCAATTATGCTTGAATCGCCTCAATTCGAAACCATGTGAGGAAGTTATCAAGTTCTGAAGTTTTTGGAAAACAACAAAAAATTTAGAGTACGACGTTGACTATGTAGTTTGTACGCTGACATGAAACTCTATACACTAACATGTTGTTGGAATCATCATATGACTGGGTAGTATGGATATCAGAAGGGGGCCAATTAGGAGCTTACATTTGGGTCAATTGTTTTAGACACATGGCACACTGATATTGGTTTGAAGGTTTTGAGAGATGGACTAATCATAGAGTGACATGTGGCCCAATCCCAAGGTGTCATGTTTGGCACCAAAATTTTGTTATGTCGACCGACATGCTCTATGGGTTTCAACCCCGTGACCTCCATTATACAAACCACCTTCCCAATCAATCAGGCTACGATTCTTCTTGATGAGCCATAGTTGGTAGTTTTTATTTAATGTGTATTGGTTTGAAGGTTGGGGTAGAGGGTCAGGCTGGTGGGCATGCTTGACTAGACTAGCCCTGGTTATATGGCTCACCATGTGACTATCACCCAATGGAGGTGAGAGTGTTAGGATGCCTTAGCCCACGATTTCGCTTAAATACACATACCACATCAGAGTCAGAGGTGGGTGCGAAGGTATCGACCCATGATTATGTTAACTGAATGCGACCACCGCTGGGGAGTTAGGATATGGGGTGCGTGGAACATCACCCACACCCATGGCCCTCGGGCATGTGGCGACAGGAAACTAGGGGCAGAGGAATCGGGCAGGAGTGTAGGCTCGTTTTATTAATTTTTAATATATTTTATAACAAAACAACTCTTAATTTTTTATTAACATGTTCTTTGAATAAGAAAATTACTTCAATGTTAATTATTAGCCCATTTATTAATCCAACTTATTTCCATTAGCAATCGCATGAATTATCATCTTACTGATAGTAACTAGATAAAGAACATAAATGCTAAATGAAAAATACAAGCCAAGACAAAATAACACAAGGATATGGCACAAGCTAGGGAAAAACACCAATGCATGGAAAACCCTTGGTCAATTATTCTTATTATCAATATCAAATGTTCAACGGAGAGAGAGTACAATAATATAATTCAAAATAGAATTTCTAAATTACTGTTCAAAATAATCTTGAAGCTTACTACCTTGTTAGGGTTCCTAACAGTCACTGAGTAACCTCCATCCAATGAGTTGTACCCTTTACTATCATTTACAAGGCACCCAACAATGATCTATGACTTGCAGTTCCTTTTCAAGACATTCAACAGTAGTCCTATGCTAACAATAATAAGAATATGCTCACAAATGAGGGTTAAAATCCCTGTTTAGATTTCGGCCTTCTCTCCTTGAATGCGGCTAGGGTAAACGACTCATATTAGGTCACCTGTCCCTTCCACACATGATTTCATACTTGTTGTAGCAACCTTTCCTGCAACCTAAACTAAAATACATGACATGCATAAATAAACTTGAAAACCCACATTTAAACCAACATCCTGATCTGTGGCTCTACACAAGGAATGCAACTTGATCTTGAAGATATTCTTACCCAAAAACTATGCCAAAACATCACCCATAATTTCCCTCAAGCCTGCATCTAGCTGCCTGGTACTACTCGGACCTGTGGGAGATCAATTGACCAAAGAATGGACCCAAATAACACATCCTCCTTTCTTCTCCAAGCCACGACTGCCTCAGAAGAATTACCCAAGAGATGAATGCACTCTTTTGGATGATCAAATAAGTTGGATGACTCTTCCTTTATAGGAGAAGGAGAGGGGATTCTCTTGATTATATTACCCCAAGCCAACCTTGTTAATTTGCATATATGAGTGCTTTAATTTAAAAAACACATTTATTCTTATCCAAATTTGATGATCTTTAAATCAATTTTTGTCCTCTTGAAAAGAAGAATTAAATGCAATCATCATCTCCATCAAATGAGTTGTCCAAAGTGGAATTTGTCCCCAGTTTCCAATTTTAACACTCCCTCTCAACTAGGAATAATTCCACATGCCAATCCATCCACCATCATCCACCATCATGCCATCCTGTCATCATGTAACATCTCTGTATCTCATCTCATCTTTGATTTCTAAACAATGATATGAATAATGAATAAGAATCGATTAAGAGTGAGTCACCTTACCACTCTCCACTAAAAAAAGTCAGTCCAGAGGTAGAACCTCAATCGGTCTTGATCTCATATCAAGTTTTTGAACACCAAGCATCCTAGAAATACGTAGTAAAACAGTACATGATGCATCCATCGACAGTGCTATGGTATCTATCCACTTTTCCCAAATCATTGGCCAGATGAGAGGTACTTCCCATGTGTCCCAGACTACATGGGTAAGATGATGTAGAAACACCTGTTTGAAAATAATACATCACATCCTGCTCAAAACCACATGTAGGGAAAGGAGAAACCACATCCTACAAACACATGTCACAACCACATGTAGGGAAAGGGGAAACCACATCCTAAAAACACATGTCACAACCACACGTAGGGAAAGGATAAATCACATCCTACAAAGACATGTCACAACCACACATAGGGAAAGGATAAACCACATCCTACAAACACACGTCACAACCACACGTAGGGAAAGGATAAAATACATCATACAAAAACATGTCACAACCACACATAGGGAAAGGATAAAATACATCATACAAAAACATGTCACAACCACACGTAAGGAAATGATAAACCACATCCTACACACATGCAAACCACCAAAAGTAGGGAAAGGATGAACGACGTCTTGCTGGCATGTCAACCATCAATCGTAGGGAATGAGCATCCAACATGTTTGGAAAGGATGAACCACGTCCCACTGAAATGTCCACATGTGATAACCAACAAATGCGTATATGCATATCTCACTGGCGTATCCGAAAGAGAAGGTGAACCACTCATCCTTCTCATATGCCATAGGAGAATGTGAACCACTCATCCTATGCATATCTCATAAATCGTAGGGGAAGGTGAACCACTTACCCTACACACATGTTTCATCAATCGTAGGGGAAGGTGAACCACTCACCCTACACACATGTCGATCATCATGGGATAACACACGGGAAGATGAACCACTCA
Organism: Pinus albicaulis; assembly: GCA_034641835.2. Taxonomy (NCBI): domain Eukaryota; kingdom Viridiplantae; phylum Streptophyta; class Pinopsida; order Pinales; family Pinaceae; genus Pinus; species Pinus albicaulis. Next base: position 226,986,848 of record CM076572.1, on the reverse strand, counting down.
CCCTGTACACAATGCACCTATAGGAGAAGGTGAACCACTCACCCTATGGTTGCTCATAGCATCAAGAAGTACCCCAGTCCCTTAGGAGCTCTTAGAGGTCAATGTTCAACTAGGACCCTCTTAATGGGGTCTATCCATGACTTCCAGTGTCTTATTGAAAGAAGATATTCTTGACCTTACTAAGAGGCGATGTCAAGATGACAATAAGCTGCTCATCCAATCAACAACGATGAAGCTTGGTAGCTCTTCCAATATACCATATCAAAATAAGGTAGTTTCCATTTCTTGGAGCTTTCGTGGAACAAAAGTGGATATCAACATGTGCTCAAAGTGGATTCAGTTGGTTGGATCTACCTCAACCAACTGAATTCATAATAATCCATATTTACTGCTATAGTGCTTGTGGAGCGACTTAATAGCACTATATGAGCTCTTTCATCCAAATTACACCCAACCGAGCCAACATATGAATATCCAAGGAATCTTACATTCTAGTGGTGTATCTTAAATTATAGACAATAAAGTCGCAAAGATATCTCATTAAGCAACTAATATATGAGGCTTATCCTTAGATCAACTCAAAGCCTTCATTGCATGGTATATGACTGATAGAGTGATTACTAGTGATCCCACAAGATATACATATTTAGACTAGTAGTTCGTTAGAGCTTTAAAAGTAGAGAATAGAGTATCAAGGCTAGATATTCCATCTGGACTTTAAAATTCAAATCCTTCTTACATTGATAAACGAGAGGGTCATCCATCAGGCATCATCAATAACTACATCTTTTATAGTCCAATCATGTCTCGATCATAACTCCCTCTGAATATAGGTAACATAATCATCGAACCAATAATAACTTGTCCCCTTTTTCGCTATAGATCCTAAGGTCCATGTGCCAAAGTCATTAATCATGATTATGCGACTTCCATGTAGTTTCTTGAAACATCATCACAGACATTATAATCATAATCAATGTTCATGTCTTTCCTTAATCAGAAAATAAGAGTTATCAAAATAATTTTGACAGGGATTCTATAGCTCCCTTTGAAGTATTACTTCAGTTGGTCATTAAGCCTTTATCAATCTACAATTCATCTTTAAGACTTTATCATGCTACAAGGAGGTGATGAAACTGTAAAAACACCCTTACTGGAAACTGTTGTATAGATACATACTATACTCTGTCAAAATAATGACAATGGGATACTGTAGTTAATTATGAACTAATGCCTTTGATGCCATTCAATACAATTACTACAATATTATTCCCTGTTGAAAGGAGCGTCACTATGTTACTATACTTTTAACTTACAGGTAATGATAATAAAGCAGGTGCCAATGAAATTGATACATAAAAAAAAACTGCAAGGTAAATACTCGTATTGTTATCCATACTTCCCACCATTGTCAAACCTTGATGTAATTGTTACTACTAGAACCTCCTCTTGCAAATCAAGACTGTATAATAAAATATTTGCTTAAGATGACAACTCCAAGTTTTAAACACTTCACAAAAATTATAGCTTATTGATTAGTTGTTTCTTGCATGCGAAGATACATTATAACTGCTTCGTCAAAATTTAGTTGGCTTGGTCCTCCTTTTGATAGGCTCATGAACAACAAGGATTTCAAAAAAGGCTACTATTTATCTAGGCCGTAATACTCAAGCCCACACTCACAAAGATTAAGCTTGATTGCACCACCAATAATTCTTTGTTGGAAAATGTAACCGAATCCAGTTTCATACTTAATATGAGATGCAATTCCAGATTACTTCAAATCAAACTTCACACCTCAATGCTTCTGCTTGTTGTTTTAGGAAGCCTCTTAGCCAAAATCTTGAATTTTTCTCTATATGTGATGATTCCCTATAGATAGCCAAGAATATACATCTGCAACTTCTTCCTTAGATAATATTTCATGCCCAGAATTTTAGGTTCTAGGAAGGCCAAGGAATAATTTTGCATATCTTTAAGGAGATTGACACTTTCAAAAATCTGATCAAAAAGGAAGATTATATATATATATATATATATATATATATATATATATATATATATATATATATAATACATATATATATATAGGGGGCCTCAAATGAAACTTCCGCAATCCAAAGACATCCTTTACAAAATAATCTTGATTATATATCTCTTGGTCTACTTTAGAAGGAAGGCCGAATGGCCTTGTGGTAGACCTATGTTATTTTCTATTAAGAGGTTTATACTAATGACTGTTTTGAAGAGAATTTCACATAGTATTACTTTAAAGTCTCCTTCATACTCAACATAACTTCTTTAGGTAACATGACATATATGTAAGTTGTATCAAACTTAAGGGATGCTTATCTGGAACTTAAAGTATGCATAAAAGCTGATCCAATTCCAGGTATCTGAATTTACTCAAGTTCTGTTTATATTAAATAAGGAAACATATTTTTGAAGTTTGCACTATAATTTCTGGAGAACAATACCTATGAATAAATGTTGAAATTCTAGATAGAAATCGGTCCTTCGAGATAGCACTACTTGAGGTTTTGTTCTTGAACTTCGATCAAGGACACATAAACAAACCATAATTTTGAGACGAGATGCAGATAATCATGTAGCAGGACCATATTGCAATCAATCATATACCATATGCTATTGCAATGAGACAAAGTTATTATTATACCAAGAGAAAAATCATTACCAGATAGTGAACGTCCAATGATGGAGTGTCAATATTGTTGAGATACGTATTCAAAACATTACTAAGATGTGAGTTGAGGTATATATTGTGATGGAAGAGCATACCATTGTTTGATAGTAGAATAGAAACATATGGCATGAACCTTATACTTTTAAGAGCGAGAGGTATGATAAATATGTGTTGAGAAACATTAACGTTGTTCTAGAATTCTTCTAACTTGCATATTTTTCAAATGAAGTGACCCTAAAATAATCTTGGAATATCGACCTTGAAATATCATTACAATTGAATAACTTAACAACTGCCAGAGATCCATCCTTCCTTCTTTTGTAGACCAATTAGGCCGTCTGCACTCATAGTCCACTTCATTTTTTTCAAACTTCAGAGAGGGAGGAGATCATGGATACATTGACAACAAAATTCTTTTAGTGATTGCTTTCACATTCACTCTAGTCTTGGACTTGTCCTCACCTAGTTCTGAAACCATTTTAATTTTTTATTAACATGTTCTTTTCATAAGACAATTATTTCAATTTTCCTTATTATCCCATTTATTAATATAGCTTATTTCCATTATCAATCACATAAATTATCATCTTACTGACAATAACTGAAGAAAGAAAATAAATTCTAAATGTAGAATACAAGCCAAGACAAAACAACACAAAGATATGGCACAAGCCAGAGAAAAACCCCAAGATGGGAAAACCCTTCATTAATTCTTCTTATTATAAATATCAAATTTCAACAGAGAGAGATTACAATAATATAAGTCAAAATAGACTTGCTACATTATTGTTCAAAATAGTCCTGAAGCTTACTGTCTAGTTAGGGTTCCTAACAATCACTCAGTAACCTTCTTCCAATGAGTTGTACCATTTACTGTCCTCTACAAGACATCCAACAATGATCCAGGACTTGCGATTCCTTTATAAGGCATCCAACAATAGTCATATGCTAACAGTAATAATAATATTCTCACAAATGAGAGGGTTAAAATATTTGTTTATATTTCTGCCTTATATCCTTGAATGCGACTGCGTTAAAGGCCTTGAATTATTGCATGCATTTCTTCCACACGTGCTTTCATATTTGCTGTTGTAGCATCCTTTCCTGCGGCCTGAACTAGAATATAAAGCACACACAAATAAACCCCAAAACTCACCTTTAAACCAACGTCCTGATCTGTGGCTCCACACAAAGAATGTAACCTGCTCTTGAAGAGATTCTTACCCAAAAAATATACCAAACATCACCCAAAACTGCCCTCAAGCCTGCAGCTAACTGCCTTCTCCTACTCAGACCTGTGGGAGATCAATTGACCAAAGAATATACCCAAACAACGCGTCCTGCTTGCTTCTCGAAGCTGTGGATTCCTCAGAATAATTACCCAAGAAATGAATGCACTCTTTTTGGATGATCGAATAAGGCGGAGGACTCTTCCCTTTATAGGAGAAGGAGAGGGAATTCTCTTGATTATATTACCCCAAGTCGACCTTGTAAATTTTCATATATGAATTTTTTAATTTAAAAACATATTTCTGTTTGTCTAAATTTGATGATATTTAGATTAATTTTGGTCTTCTTCAAAAGAGGAATTCAATGCAATCATCATCTCTATTAAATGATTTGTCCAAAGTCTAATTTGGACCTAGTTTCCAATTTTAACAACACATTCAAACAGGGGGGTGTGGGTCAAATCCGTGACCTCTGCCTTACCACTCCAATGCCCTACCAATTGGGTTGTCAAAATTTTGTTAAAAATTTAGTGAGCATTCAGGTTTTTTTTCAAAGTTTACAAGCGGTTTTGAATAAAGAGTCATAACTTGCACATTTTTCAGCTTTTTTGAGCTCAAGAAGAGCCTAGATAGGGTTTTTTTAGCATTCTAGACATAATGGAAGTGTTACTTTTGAATATTGAACCTTGTATGTTAATGTATTTAGCATTTGATCATACAATAAAGCAGTTAACACTAGAATTTGGAACTATAGACGTAACCCAAGATGGGTGAACTCCGTTGTCAATTTTCTTGTGTTTGATGTTGCATGTTTGTCCACTTTTAACTGTTAAAATTCTGAAAATTTACTTTAGTTTGTGTATTTTTCCAACTATGGTCCATTGCCTAAAAAAAATGAACTAGGTGGCAAATTATTTAATGACACCTTCACTTTTCATTTTTGGATCAATTTGGTATAAGAGCATGGTTTTTGTGAAGGTTTGACAAAATTTGTAAGGTTTTTAAATGCTTACAAGGTCTATATTAAGAAGAGGATAAGGACCATTTGAAGAACCTAACCCTCAAATTGGCTCAAGGAGATCACAAACTCCACAAGTCATGGCACATGAAGAAGGAAAAGGACCAAAATTGATGCCTGAGGAAGAAAGAGATTTCAGAAAAACTTTCTTTGATATGACTGAGATGGTGAAAGTGTTGTATAATGAAAGAAAAACACAGTTGCAAGGAGAAAGTTCTAATCAACCAAAAGGTGATGATGGTAATGGGAGAAAGCATCCACCTCCTCCTCCTTCTTCACCTATATCCTCACCTCCTTCTTCACATAGACCTACTACTCCTACATCTCTAAGAGGACATGTTAAGTCTCCTTTGCTTAAGCTTGATGTCAAATTTGAATTTCCATTGTATAATGAAGAAGTAAATGTTGAAAAGTTGGATAATTGGGTTCATAAAATTGAATTTTATTGCAGGATTCAAAATATTTATGATGATGTAACCAAGATCTAGCTTGCTTCTCTTTGCTTGGAAGGTGCAAATATCATCTGGTGGGATGCCAAAACTCAATAATATTTGAAGAAAAGTGATAAAATTATCTCTTCTCTGAATGATTTTATAGCTGCATTAAGGAGGCAATTTTATGCATTAGATTATGTGCAAAAAGAAATAATGATTGGAAAAATTTTAGACAAGCTAAAGGTCAGAGTGCCCGAAGTTACACACAATAATTTAGAAAAAGGGAATTAATCTTAGGTGTTGATTTGACCTCACAATATACTCACCTTAAACATATAAGTGTATTGCATACTTATTTGATACATACTATATTTATGTTTAACCGTACCAATCTAGATGAAGTATGTGTTCACGCTACTCATTTAGAATGAAGAGGAAAGAATGTTCCTCAAGAGACCAGCAATAAAACATTTAAATCATCAGACAAAGGAAAGGGGAAATATATAGGCAAATGTAAGAAGAATGTTACCATTAAGAAAGAGAGAGAGAAACTTAATTGTAAACATTGTTCAAAATATGGTCATGATGAAGACCATTGTTGGAAATTACATCCTGAATTGAGACGAAAAATGTTTAATAACGAGGGGAAAAAAAATACTGCTGCTACAACTCAATAAGATCTAGGATCTGATTCAGGTGATGAAACTAAAATAACATCCATGGGAATGAAAGGTATAGCTTCTAACACATGTACTAGTTATTCTAGCGAGCCTGTTGAATCTCAAAATGATAAAGACTAAACTGAGATTTTTCATAGCAGGGTCATTACAAAACATACAAAGGTTGATACACTATTTGATAGTGGATCTCAAGTCAATCTTATCTATTAATAAATTGTTAAGAAACTAAATTTAGAGACTAAACCTCATACAAAACCTTACCCTTTGGGTTGGGTATGTGATGATGCCAAATTGCAAGTCACAAGAAAATGTAAACTCAAATTTTCCATCACTTCTAATTTTATAGATGAGGTAGAGCTTGATGTTGTACCACTTGATATTTGTGGGACTGTCTTAGGGAATCCATATTTATATGACCAAAATTCCATATGCTATCGTCATGAGAAAAAATATCATATTTTCAACGTTGGAGTTGAGTATATTGTTAGAGTACATCACAAGAAGATGAACTTATCTCTTGTTAGTGCATGTCAAATGAAAAGGCTTGTGAATTATAGTAAGAATTTTGTGTTGTTGATGATTAAAGCTAAAGATAATGATGAAACTAAATCTTTATATGGATGTGATTCTAAACTCAAGCATGAATTAGTTGAAGTTGTTAATACTTATGACAATATGCTTAAGAAACTTGAAGGGTTACATTCAAAAAGACGAATCCAACATGAGATACAATATTTGTAGTAGGATACACCACTTCCGAATATTGGCATGTATAGAATGTCAGTTTTGGAGAATGTAGATATCAAGAAGAAAATTCAAGAGTTGCTTGACAAAGGGGTCATAAGACCTAATACATCTCCTTGTGGGTCTCCTATTGTTTTTGTTCCAAAGAAAGATGGTACATGGTGCATGTGTGTGGATTTTTGAGCTTTGAACAAGATTATGGTAAACAATCTCTATCTTGTTTCTCACATTCATGATTTTCTAGATTAGTTAAAGGATGTTGTTTATTTTACTAAGTTGGACTTGACAAGCAGTTATCATCAGATAAGGATTGTAGAAGATGGTATTTGGAAAACTGCTTTCAAGACAAAACAAGTTCTATTTGAATGGTTAGTTATGTTGTTTGGGATTTGTAATGCACTTTCCACATTCATGAGAGTTATTAATGATTAATTGTGACTATTCCTTGATGATTTTGTCATAGCCTACTTAGATGATATTCTGATTTTTAGTAAGACTCGTGAAGAGAATGTCAAGCACGTAAAACTAGTGTTAGATGTCTTGAAAAAGCTAAATTTGTATATGAAGATGTCTAAATGTGAATATGAGAAAACCTTTTTGGTTTACTTTGGTCATATTGTAGGAGGTGGTGAATTGAAGAATGATCACTCCAAAGTTGATTTTATTGTGAATTGGCCTAAACCCAAAAATGTAACAAAATTTAGGAGCTTTTTGGGAGCAACCCGATATTGGATAAAATTTATCGCTAACTTATCATTCATTGCAACACCATTACATGCTTTTACAAGTGTGAAGAAGGTCTTTCAGTGGGGAGGAAAGCAACAAAAATCCTTTTAAACTTTGAAAGAGAAAATCAGTACAACACTAGTTCTAGCACTTCCAGACCTCAAGAAACCATTTGAAAGTCCAACCGATGCAAGTGAATATGATACGGGAGTTGTATTGATGCAGCATGGTAAGATAATATCTTATCACTCTTAGACCTTTTCCAATGCAGTAATTAACTATCCAACTTATGATAAAGAGTTGTATGCTTTGGTACAAAGCGTGAAGAAGTGGAAGTATTATTTGATGGGTAAAGAAACTATTATTCATACTACCCATCAACCTTTGCAATATCTACAATCGTAAACCAAGCTACAATAAGCTAGACATTTTAGATGGATGGGATTTATGCAACAATTTAATTTGGTGACTTTTTATATGGATGGCACAAAAGCATAAATTAGAGGCAACATGGAAGATTTGAAGAATGGTTTAATGATTTAAAAGCAAACATGGAAGGTTTTAAGCAAGGTTTGACAAAGTTTCTACAATAAATTTTTCCTAATGGAGAAAAGGTATTAGATGAAACACATGATGAGAACAAAATGAATGTTAATAATGATTCCATAGACTTTATCTTTGTATTGAATACCTTCCATATTCCAAAGATCGATATGAGGAAGTTTGATGGCAAAAAACCGATAACATGGATACTATATATGGAGCAATATTTTGATCTCCATAATGTGAAACACACACAAAAGGTACACATTGCATCTTTATATTTAGAACCCAATTAGTTTGTATGGTATCGATGGATTTTTTCTCATAAACCACTTGTCACTTGGTCAATTTTTACGAAGGAAATGAAAGCACATTATGAGGATACAAAGAGCAACACCTTATTTAGCCTATTAATAAATCTTAAACAAAAGGGTTCAATGGCAGAGCACATTGTTACACAACAATTTGTCACTATACCTGTACTCCTCGTTCCTGATCCTGGACACCCTTAACAGTGACCCCTGTGCCTATTTCCCATCATGAAAATATGCCTTCATGTCCTCTTCATCACAATGAATAAAATCTCTGTCGACCATTCCTAAAGAATCTCCTTGTAAACCTAGTTATCTGGAGCGGCGTGCCCTCTCCGTGTCTTGCTTGTGCAGATGGCCTCTTTTTTGTCTAGGGTTGCGCCAATCGACACTGGAATGCAGATCATACTCACGTCGATCCCTTTATGGGAAGTTTTTTAAAAATGGAAGTGAATCTTCAAGAACTAGAAGCTTCATGGCAGAGACCTGGTTGTTTGTTCGTGAGGATAGAGCTGAGTTTCTCCCTTTGGCCTCTTTGTTCCTACGAAAGTGGAACCACCAAAAAGGATAACCCATTTCCCCACCTAAAGTGGATCCATGCTCCCTCCTCCTTTACTATATAATGGGCAATCTCCCATAGCTCTGCTAGTTAGAAAGACCTTTTGTCACTATAGACATCGAGCGAGAGTTGAGACCTTTTGCCCTCACATCAAGTTGAAAGAGCGCTTTGGAGACGTTCCTGGATCAGGACTTGTCGAAGGAGAGCTGTGACATCAAGGCGCAGGTTATAACTCCCCCTCTCTATTTTAATATAATACGAGTGGTTCATGCTTCCCATTCTTGTCTTAATGTGTGACTGGATTCTTAGGTTTCCTTGATCAGCCAAGTAGGTTGTATATGCATTATATGTGTTATGCTTTCACGTTTTCTATTATTTTGATCCTTTGTACAAGTAACCAAGCACCGGTAGCAGTGAATTTCTGACCACAGAACGCGAAGGACAAAGGGATTCAAATGGGAACTAGCATCAGATTAAGGTAGGTGATCTATTCGCAATCTATACTCATTTACAATCTAGGAAAGTAGGTTTCTAATTGTTCCATGTTTTTACTAGACCCACTCTAGGGCTAGAGGGATCATCTCTATCCGCAGAGAGGATTTTCCTGCATAAAAAATTGGTGACTTCGCTGGGGATTGCTAGCCTTTCAGTCTCCTGTTTTTAATTTTTTTATTTCTTGTCTTGCCTTCAATTTTCATTGAAGGTCTATCTCCTTGTCTCTGTAGCTCCTATAATTGCTTACAGACCTTTATCTCTCTGCTGAAGTGATAAGCCTGGTGTCAGTTTGGAAACCCTTTTTATTTTTAAATATTTTCCTTGATTGACGTTGTTTTGACTCTGACAGTCGTGTCGAGCAGCGCGTTTTTCATTTTACACAGGCGCTCTTTTTCATTTCTAGTGCGGGTTGTGACTTAGAGAGTCATGTTGATTCCTATGTATGAATGTTTAGTTTTTCCCTCTTTCAATCAGCCAGTGAGTCTTATCCTTTTGAATGTTTTTGCTTGTTTGATTAGCTCTGTTCCTTCTCTATTCAGTGACATTTCTAGTTCGAGTTTTATGCCTTTGGTTGTCTCTCTTGCAAAGTTGATTGCATCCCTATATTCCTAGGGTTTTTAGGTGTCCTTGGGCCATCTGAGTGGTTGGTTTCTTTGCTGACCTCTAGACTCCTTATTGAATCAAGTCTTGTCATACCTTTCAGGCTTACTGTTTGATTGGTTTTTGTCTCTCAGTCGGTTCTCTCGGATAGTATTGTTTCAAGTGCCAATTCTGAATGCATTTGAGTTTCTATTTGCCATCAAGCATAAATTACAATTGCTTGTGTTCCGACTGAAATTTTATTTCTTTGAGTGATTGATCAATGTGTGAATGAGGAGTGCTTTGTTTTGAAGAAAATGATTCACATCTCTCTTTGTTTTTTGAAATCTTTTGCCTCTTGTATGCATGTTTGAGAGATCTCATTAGTACTCAAAGTGTTGTTAATTAATCCACATTCTACATTTAGCATTGTGCTTATAAGGAATATACAAAATATTTTTGTTTCATTTCACTTTAGAAAATGAAAATTTCATTTCGATTCACTTCTTAGTGCATGTACTGAAAGGAAGAAAGTTCTAAAATTTTTGTTTCACTTTAAAATTTTGCACTTGTAGATAAAAGTGAGTGTATTTTCACGCATTTGTTTTGTTTCTGCGTTGATTGCGTGAGTTTCTCTCTCCCTCATTAGCATAGGATTCATCGAAATGAATGGTTCTTTTCTCATTTAGCTACATTTTAGGGATTCAGATAACATCGGTAGGGATTTGAAACCGAGACATAATTCAAGATCAACCATAAAATTTATTCAATCAATCTAAGGAGCATTTGGAACCTAACGAATCACATTTAGAGGTCTAGGCCAGAGACGTGTTCTGGCATCATTAAGCATAGGATTTGTCGCTAACAGTCTGCGTTACAACCGCGGGATGTTATCTCATCCCATGTATGGAAGTATATTGATGTATGAAAAGTATATTTTGGGACGCTCTCATCAAACGGTTATGCATCAGACATCACTATTGCGGATTTGGACTCCAACGTACCGTCGCGTATATTTTTGGAGACACCGCTAGGCTGCAAAACTACCATAGGTAACTGAGCCAACTGCCCTGTAGACGTGATACATCGAACACAACATTCGGGGAGATTGGCTGCCGTACGTTAAGTCCTTAGTCATTTCTCTTTCATTTGACCACCAAGGTGTATATTTCAGTTCATGCATACCTGGTAATACTTTTGCCTAGTTCACCCCTTTTTTTATTTGTTTTAATTTCTAAAATTTATTGTCCACGATAATATTTTACCCGTACTCATCTTAGATTGAGATCAATGGCAACAATTCCCGAGTTCATCAACCCAGGGGTCCCCTCGAACAAGAATCCTGTTTCGTTTCCTTCTTTTGGAAATGTTGGTGCCCCGTATATGGAAACATTGTCCCTCCCAGGATTAACCATTGGCCTGTTAGTTTGGTTATTTTCAACCCCTGTGGTTTCGAATATACCAATTGTTTCTCAACTGAGTTATCCTCCACCTGAACCATGTCAACCCCATGTTGATCTTAAGGTTGACCCCTCACCTTCTTCGCCTATTTCTTCACCTCGTTCTTCGTCTTTTCCTGGTGAAAGTTTGGATTCTAGTAATAATGTGGCTAAGAATAAGAAGAAGAATTCAAAGAAGAAGATGGAGAATAAGCTAGTGGGAAAATCAACAACTATTGCTACCCATGTTGCTAATGTTGAGAGACCTTTCTTTGCATCACGTAGAGTCAAATTCCCTTGCAATTTATGTGAGGGTGACCACCTTCTTCGTGATTGCCCTGGTATTCCCAAGGTGTTAGATATGTGGTCCGTTTCCCTGATTCATCCTTCATCATCAACATCTGGGCATCATGTTGATGATGAGCCTTCAGCTAGAGATAATAAAACTTGTAAGAAACAGGGTAAAATAAAAATTCCTTGTAGGTTGTGTCAAGGGAACCATCCCATTCACATATTCCTTATATGGATGAAGCTTCTAAAGTGTTGGATACCCTTTCGGCTTCTGAGTCTTGTCTTCCCGTTGGTTACCAAAAGTTTTATTTGAGTTCTCTGCTAGTTGATCAAGTAATTCATCAGGACTCATCTGCATTCAATTCCACTCTCTCCGAATGTCAGTATCCTGAGTCCATTTTCGACCAATCATTGGTTGAGAAAAAGGTTGATCTGATTCCACCTACAGTTCATCAATTCTTTTTCGTTGAGAGTGGGCCTCATCCCAGTCAGGTTCTCTTTGTTTCCTCTGCTTCCCCTGGGCCAAAGGGCGATCCTCCGACTCCCATCGCCATAGTTCAAGAAAGTGATCCTCTTACTCTCATTCCCTATCCTGGATGGTCTTTCCGCTCCCGTAATGCAAGGGGATAATCCTCTTATTCATATGACACCCCCTCCATGTAGTTTGGTCCCTTCCTTTGATTGGATTTGGTTCACGGAATACTGTCTTCCTTCTTACGTGCCCTTTGAGATCACCGTACAGGCCTGAAATATGGTCATACCAGGCACGATTATAGATGAAGGCGCCTCGGTTAGTATTCTGTCCTCAACTACCTGGCAAGCTTTCGGTTCTCCACGACTTGTTCCTGTTACTCAAAATCTGTTGGCTTTTAACAGAGGAACCAATCAACCATTAGGGATACTTCTGAAGTTACCTATTACTTTAGGAGGCAAGATTGTCTATATGGATGTGATGGTTTTCCAAGGCCCCTTGGATTTTAACTTACTCCCGGGGCACAACTACACTTATGTCATGGGAGTGCTTGTCTCATCCCTCTTTTGCGTGATTTGTTTTCCACATGAAGGTCAGATCATAGCCATTGATAAAATTTCATTCATTGGTACTAATGTGACATCTGGTCTACCATCATCCCTTCCCGGTTCTTACTCGCTGGTGGTATCTTCCCCGCCACAGGTTAATTATGTGTCCACTTTGTCTTTGCTCTCATCCAGTGATAGTGACGTCGCGTACCATCTATTGGGGGCATTCGATCGCGATTTCCAAGATGTTCTCCCATTAGATGTGAACCTCTTGGAAGCCATGACTGCTTATATGTCTTGATCTGGCCATTGGAGCATAGTTCATTTTCTTGTGTCAAGCTCCTTAAAAAAAATGAAACAAGTTTTCATGAGGATAGTTCGTTTACTATGTCAACCTCTTTAAAAAATGACTTAGGTCATGAGGATAGTTCTTTTACTGTGTCAACCTTGTTAAAAAATGAAATAGGTTCCCTTTTCAATTTGAGTCTTTGATTAGATCTCATAAGATCCCAGTCGAGTCTTTCACTTGATCTCGTAACTAAACCTTCACTCCATCCACCTATCAGTAACTACCAGTCTACTTCGGTGAATGTCCTGAAGCTTTGGGGGCATTGACCTTGAATTTGAGTCACCATGCTGGGGGCATGCAAAAATTTTTCAAGCATATTTTATCTTTGTTTCAAGCTTGTGTAAAAATGAAACCAATTCCAGGCATAGTTTTCCATGTTTTCAAGCTTGTGTAAAAAATGAAACCATTCACATTTTTCCTCTTGTGATTGCCTTTTTATCAACCTGTTTTTCCAGATGAGCCTTGTTTTTTCTCATTTCATCGTCACCATTTGCTCGGTCAATCATACGCCTTCACTTGATTGTTTTACCCATTCCCGAGGAGCCACTGCAATGAGTGGTATTGTTAGCCAACCTCTTGACTTTTATCATGTTTTGAGTCGTTCCACCATAACCAGAACCAGTTACTATCCTTTATACCACTCGTTCCTCCAAGAGGAGTCAACTTTCAACTCTTTTCTGACTCTTGAAAAATGAAAATATTGTCGAGTTCTTTTCGTTTTGAGCTCATTAAAATTGATGAAACATCATTTACCCAGTATACGTTTACCCCTTTTTCGGGCTGGGATAAATTATTTACGAAAAAGGAATACCTTAGTCAATCACGACTAAGATGTTCTCTCACACTTAGTTTTCTACCTTTTCAGGTATGAGGGACTACTTACGAAAAGGGTCATCTAGAGTTTTCTTTTCGCCTCTTTTAAAACTCTCTAAATATGAAAATACGTCAAGTTTCACCTTTGTTGGGCTTGTTAAAATTTAACGACATTGGATCCGTCATCGTGACGACATCGAATTCCTCCTTCCTAGGGCTCATAAAATGTACTAGGATGGATTTTTCCTACGGAAAAACTTATATCATAAGCATATGATATCCCCTTGAAGCTTGTATACAAAAATAATTGGGGTACTCACCATAAATGGTGAGGGAAAATGGAAAGCATTAATTAGTTGTGTTGGCAGTATGTCACTCTTGAACATGACACATCCTTTGTTTCATGTTGGGTTAGGGATATCCTTCATTCGTCACTTTTCCTCCATGGGTTTGGGAGATCTATTTTTCTTCTTATGCCATCACCATTCTTGTCCAGCATAAACTCTAATTCCATTTGAGTCAAATACTGCCAAATCTGGAGTCATGTCTTTGATAGGTTCAAGAGAAGTTCCTTCTGCGTCTCATTCATTGCCTGGTTCTCTAATCGCTCTCATTATCATCTTATTGCCTTCATCTCATGTCGATGATGTGGGATACATTATGGCCCTCCTTCGACGAATCACTTCTTGTCGACTTCAACACATTATCCGAAAATTTGATCTAGAGATCCCCTTGTAAGTACCATAGAGCCTGCATGCCTTAAAGGCAGGTTGTTTGCACCCGACAATAGGATTACTTCGTTGGCCTTCGATCAGGTGATTCTGCGAATGTTCAATGACAACTCTTTATTCACATCTCGTGGATTGTACTGTTGGTACCTTGAGAGCCATTGTCATTATTGGTGGTTTCTCTTGAAACTGTTAACTATTTACATCATTGGTTGGTAATTAGGAAATTTTCTTGCATGCTCGACTTCAACTCATTTATTTGCATGCTTGAATTTGTATTTGATCGGGTTGTGACGAAGTGCAAGGCCCTAGGTTTTGTCTGATAAAACCTACGCTACGAGGAAATATGTATTATTCATGATTGTACACATGACTCCTTCATTCAGATGGTTGTGACCATACCTTGAGTCTATATTCATGATCCTCTTTATTTGGATGGTTGCGACCATGCCTTAGATCCCGTTTCATGATTACTTTTACATATGGTTGCGTCCATGCCTTGTGTCATGTGATTATTTGAGAGATATCAATTTATGTATATGTGTGCTTGTTTGCGCAGATTTTTCGAGGACAACGTCTTTGTCCTAGCACTTATTAGTAAAGCATTTCACCCCTCAATCTCATTCGAACTTCATGCTTTGGGGGGCATATGTTACAAAGAAATTTATCATTGTACCCGTACTCCCCGTTCCTGATCCTGGAGACCCTTAAAAATGATGCTTTTGCCTATTTTCCATCATGAAAATATGCCTTCATGTCCTCTTTAGCACAATGAATAAACTCTCTGTTGGCCATTCTTGAAGAAGCTCTGTTATAGGTCAATTTTGGCACCATTCCCAATGACCTGGTTAATTGGGCATCATCTCCAGGACCAATGGTCAATGGTTTATCATTCCCTATCATTTCAGTTGCTACATGCCCTAAGACAAGAAACAAGAACAAATCAAGCAAAGGTTTCCAAGGTTTGAAGCTTATTATATAGCATATGAGAGCTCACCAATGCAGGCTCTAAGGGGATTAAGTGCATTGCATATGTAGGTAGCCCCATGCAAGGCTGCTCTGCAAAGCACTTATCGACATTCACAGGTGCGTTGGTCACATTGGGAGAGAAATTCTCATTGTTCTGGAATCTCCACTTGGCCAGTGCCTTCTAGAAGAGTTCACATGTGTCAAGCTTCGGATCCAAGTGTCCATTTGAAATCTACATGACTGGAAACATGTCTTGCCTATTATTGGAAATTCATTGATTGCAAAACAACCTACAGTTCATCTATAAATTGAGCATAAATCTAAGTGCTTGAGAGGGAAGAATTTGAGTAGAGAAATGCTGGAGAATTTTCAATTGAGAGCTAGATTTGTATAGCTGCTGCTGGAGAGATTTATACTGTGATGAGGCTCGAGGACGTTGCTGGAAGGGTCACTTCAAATTATTCATTTGGTTGTAACCTCTCCTTCTATCATCAATATAGAGTACTGCTTATTTTTCCCTATATGCATCTGTATTGACTTTGATTTTCCATATTTCAAGATCTTGGTTGATGTATATGGTTTATGATTTACTGATTTAGCTAACTAGCTTGAATAGATATCTATATTATTGCATCCTCTGTTATTTCATTGTTCTTTCTTGCAGGAAGAATTTCACACAAACCGCTTGAATTTGAAGCTGCAACAGAAGCAACAGAAGGAGCCATTTGGAAGTGACTAATCAAGTAAGCCTTCAATCCTTTCTGTGTATCTATTCTGAGTTAGGAAAAATAGTCATATAGTCTTTCACCTGTTGTTGTAGACTAGCCCCTGCCTAGGGAAGCGTGATTTATCCGTAATTCACAATTCTGGCCCAACAAACTGGCGACTCCGCTGGGGATAATTTCTCTTAGTTATAGGTGTTTAAGCCTCTGATTTGCTTTGTTTATCCACCCAGTAGTTTTTACTCATCAATATTGAACTTTTTCAAAGCCAAATTAGTAAAGATAGTAAGTTAAACAGTAGTATTTTTCATTGTATAATGCGCCCAACGCACCCTTAGACAGGACATAGTGCTTTGCAGAGCACTATCTCCCTTCCTAGCCTACATTGCAGAGCACTGTCTCCCTTTGGAGATTGCGTTGACTCCTGAAAACACCCGAATTCCATTGAATTTTCCTTTGCAATTTTCTCAGTTTTTTTATGTTGTGTTTTAAAAAGTTTGCTTCTCATATTGACCAGTGACTCTATATAATTCTTCCTCCTTTGACTGAAAATTTGTTCAATGTTTGTTTAAAAAGTTTTTCTTTATCATTGACAAGTTGATTTCAAAGTACTTTTTATGGTCGCATTAAGAATCATTTTCTTTCGAAATAGGAAATTGTCGTAAAATCTTCATTTCCTTGATAGGAGAAACTGTTGTTGAAATCCTCGTTTTTCCTTCAAAAGAGAAGTTGTTGTTTGTATTCTTCGTTTCTCAAAAGTAAAAATCATTTGAATTATTGATTTAGTGCACCTAGTTTCTTTTCTGGATTCATAACTTTAAAGAAACTGAAAAGAAAAACTTGCATTTGCATGTAGAATAATGTGTGTTTTGCAAAAGGAACATTAGGAAATCTGCATTTAGTTTGTGCTCATTGATTTGTTTTTTTCATTGATTTTCTTGCTCCCAAATTATTTTCTCTCTTCTCTTAGTAGCTAGGTTTTTCATTGAAGAAAGTGAAAGTGAAAGATTGCTTATCATTTTTAGTTGCATTTTAGGAATTTTCCAATACATCATCGCGGTGAACCTTTGAAAGGCAAATTGTAAGCAAGATCAACATAAAATTAATCTCAATTTACCTAACAAAGCATTGGAACCATAATGATAACATTTAGAAGGTCTAGGCTAGAGACGTGTTCCGACGTCGTAAAACATAGCAGCTGTTGTTAATTGTCAGCGATACATTCCAAGTGAGATACCTCACTCCACGTATGTAAGTATATTGTAGCTCATCCACGTACTTTCAGGTATATCGGGCAGTGTTACAGTACGATAAGTATAAAGAGGTGCTCTCACTATGCGGTTTCACATCAGACAACGCTAATACGGACTTGGGCCTCCATGTACCTTCGGGTATATTTGGGAGGAAATTTTTTTGGTGCTATCCATTCATTGTGAACCGATTCAACCACCTTGCAAATTGTGATACATCGAACACAGCATTTGGGGATATTGCCTGCCTGTACTTCTTGGTTCGCCAAGAGGTATTCTGCAGTTCACAGTTTCTTGGTAAACCCTTTTGCCTAGAATTACCCTTTTATTTTGTTTATTTGTTTTTAGTTAAAATAAATTAGTCATTGTGGAAGAACAAAATCCTTTTTCCCCGTCGTTCGCGTAGACTAGCATTGAAACCACCTTTACCACTAGAAGTTACTTCTGGACGGCGAAGGCGACATCACTCTACCAAAACCAGTACTATCAGTACCTCTAGTGAATCATCATCTTGCCATATACCAGAGTCAGCACAAGTTGTTTCTACAAATCCTAGTTTTTCTACTGTTGTCGAGACAGATTCCTCATAGCTACCCATGGTCACAATCCATCCAATCTGTGAGACCATACCTCACGATCCCGACGTTGTTCAACTGGAATTTGATCCAGATCCCATTATGCTTTAGGGGGCAGTTGTTATTGGTCAAACTGGACATCATCCCCAGGACTAATGAAATAGGATCTATCATCACCTTATATTTCAGTTGCTATATTCCCTAAGTGGAGAAAATCTTGATCCTGAAGTCGAACAACCAGAAGTTGTTTCTGTATTGGTCACTCCACAATCTATTGTAGCCATTGAGTCTCCCATATTGCGTAGTCAACCACCTGAAATATACTTTGGGTCTGATGGTGAAGTTCTTCCACCTGGTTTTATTTTGATTGAAGAAATATCACAAGACGAGACACCTTTAACTCCAACTCATTTTCGGTAGGAGCTTTACCTGTACGAGTCTTTTCCTCAATCACCTTCCTCTGCTTTTGTTGATCCTGTTTCACTTCGAGTTACTATAGATTTTGTAGGGTATACATTGGGTCATTTGACCATGGGTGAGATAACATACCAGAATAAACCATCTATTTCAGCTACGGCAACATCAGTTGTTGCTTCATCTTCGATGTTTTGTCCATTGACTTCACCCATGTCATCATATGGAATCCTATCTGGTTCCTCTCCTTGGTGGCTGGTGATACCACATATGTTACCCTCGGACATTCCTAAATTCAATGAAAAGCCTAGAGAAGACCCGTCAACACATGTTATAACTTATCATTTATGGTATTCATCAAACTCCTTAAATTATGACTCCGTTAGACTACGTCTTTTCCGGCACACACTTACTAGTCCAACTGCACAATGAGGATAGTTCTTTTACTATGTCAACCTCGTTAAAAAATGAATCAGATTATGAGGATGGTTCTTTTACTATGTCAACCTCGTTAAAAAATGAATCAGATTTTGAGGATAGTTCTTTTTTCTTGTGTCAACCTCGTTAAAAAATGAAACAAGTGCCTATGAGGATGTTTCTTTTTTCTTGTGTCAAACTCGTTAAAAAATGAAACAAGTGCCTTTCAGGAAAGTTCTTTTACTGTGCCAACCTCGTTAAAAAATGAAACAGGTCATGAGCATAGTTCTTTTCCTGTGTCAAGCTCATTAAAAAATGAAACAAATCCTCTCCTAATTAAGATGAGTCTTCCATTTTATCTCGTCAATGAACCTTCATTCTATCCAACTATTAGTAACCAGTAATCTACTTAGATGAATGAAATGAAGCTTGGGGGGCACCTACTCTTACAGGGGGAATTCAACATGTGCTCTTGCAGGGGGTATTCAAAACATTCTTACTAATTGCGTAATCAATAGTTGAAGTTCGTGGGAAAAATAGGTTCAAAGCTCCAAAATGCAAATGGTAATTATGGAATGGTAAAAATGGATAGTGAAACTACTTTTAATAGTCATTTAATTATTTTCAAGTTAAATTTATTTCTATGAATATAGTTTTATTACGCTTTTTATCATGAAACAAGTATTTTTAATCCATTTTATGTTGTTCTAAACAGGTCTTACAACTGATGAACAGATTAGTCGTGCAGATTTATTTCAAGAATGGTTTGACCACAAAGCATACTTTTCCTCCTTATTTTTTGAGCTTTGATAAAAATGAAAAAGGATTTGAAGCGCACTTTTATCTCTTTTTCGAGCTTCGATAACAACGAAAAAGGAACCCCTGGAGTCTTCTTTTAGCTCTTTTCAGACTCCGATAATGTGAAAAGATTTCCGAGCACTTGTATTTTCAAGCTTGTTAAAGTAAATGAATTGATATCTACTCAGTATAAGTTTAACCCTTTTCCGGACTGAGATAGATTATTTACGAAAAAGGAATACCTTAGTTAAACATGACCAAAGAGGTTCTCTCAAATATTATTTTACACTTTTTCGGGTCTGACAGACAAATTTACGAAAAAGTACTTATGGAGTTTTCTTTCGTCCTCTTTTTCAAACTCTCTAAATATGAAAAAGGATCGAGCTATCACTGCTGTTAAGCTTGTTAAAACATAAATAGAGACGGGCTTGTCGATCATGGGAAGAATCGAGTTTCATTCATCGCTAGACTCGTTAAATTATTAAATAGTGATACTTTATTCGCCCGAAGGGTTGAATTATAGATCAAGAAAATGTTATTCTCCTCAAGCTTATTAAAAAATAAAGAGGTACTAGTCGACAAATGACTGGGGAAAATTTGGGAAAAGTGTGCAAGAATTATTTTTGGTAGCAAGTCGCTCTTGAATATGACACTTCTTTCACTCCATGTTCGTGATTGTTTGGGTTGGGTAATCATCTTGACGGTTCATTCACACCTATGGTTCATCATAACTTCACTTCGATTTTGGGTCAATGCTGCCAAATCATCAGAGTGTCGCCGATATGTTCAAGAGAATTCATCCAGTGATTTAAAACTCATCCTTCTGCAATACTTGTGAACTGTCATTCTCATGACTGTCATCCCTGAAAATTGCTATATCAAGTCATACCCTTGTCTCCGAAATCAGTAACTCCTGTTTTGCAATAAGGTGACTTCCTGTCGACAAAAAATAAATATCCAAGAAGTTCACTTAGAAACATCAGATTATAGTACCATGAGGCTTGTTACAGCATCGACAAAATCCTCGCTTCCAAACCTTTGAATGAAAGATTTTGTTTGGCGTTTGACATCAAATCATCTATTCACGCCTTAAGAAATGTACTACAATACCTTGAGGACCATTTTCATTTATGGTGGTTCTCTCACATTTGTTAACAGCTCACATCATTAGCTGGTAATCAAATGATGTCTTCCCATGTTCGACTAAAAATCATATATTCGCATGGCTAGACTTGTACCCGAATGATCGAGTGAACGAGATAAGAAGACCCCAGATCTAGTTTCATCCATCCAGGCTGCGATTTTAGGATTGTTGTACACATCATCTGTACGGTGACCTTACATAAAAATTGTCATCCAAACATGGGCCAATATCTGTAGGCATGTTTGCATCTGGGCAACATTCCAATGAAGACAACTTTCTGAATTATGTACATGTTATTAGATTGTTTATGTGTTGAACATGGGAATGCCTAACATCATAAATTATGATCAAAGAGGATATATCATGATGTAATTTATTGTAATATTGATGCAGGTGACCATTTCGCTTCATCTCCAGGCTCATCATAGTGTAAAGCATCTCAATCAAATGTTTTTATTAATTGGATCTCATGCTTTAGGGGGAAATTGTTATAGGTCAATTTGGGCACCATTCCCAATGACCTGGTTAACTGGGCATCATCTCCAGGACCAATTATCAAGGGTCTATCATTCCCTATCATTTCAGTTGCTACATGCCCTAAGACAAGAAAGAAGAACAAATCAAGAAAGACTTTCATCAAGCAAAGGTTTCCAAGGTTTGAAGCTTATTATATAGCATATGAGAGCTCACCAACGCAGGCTCTAAGGGGCCTAAGTGCGTTGCATATGCAGGTATCCCCATGAAAGTCTGCTCTGCAAAGCACTTCCCAACATTCACAGGTGCATTGGTCACATTGGGAGCGAAATTCTCATTGTTCCGGAATCTCCACTTGGCCAGTGCCTTCTAGAAGAGTTCACATGTGTCAAGCTTTGGATCCAAGTGTCCATTTGACATCTAAATGACTGGAAACATGTATTTCCTATTATTGGAAAGTCATTGATTGCAAAACAACCTACATTTCATCTATAAATTGAGCACAGATCTAAGTGCTTGAGAGGGAAGAATTTGAGTAGAGAAATGTTGGAGAATTCTCAATTGAGAGCTAGATTTGTATAGCTTCTGCTGGAGGGATTTATACTGTGATGAGGCTTGGGGATGTTGCTGGAAGGGTCACTTCAAATCATTCATTTGGTTGTAACCTCTCCTTCTATCATCAATAAAGAGTAATTCTTATTTTTCCCTATATGCATTTGTATTGACTTTGATTTTCCATATTTCAAGATCTTGGTCGATGTATATGGTTTAAGCTTTACTGATTTAGCTAACTATCTTGAATAGATATCTATATTATTGTATCTTATGTTGTTTCAGTGTTCTTTCTTGTAGGAAGCATCTCGCACAAGCCGCTTGAATTTGAAGCTGCAACAGAAGTGACAAAAGGAACCATTTGGAAGTGATTGATCAAGTAAGCCTTCAATCCTTTTTGTGTATCTATTATGAGTTAGGAAAAATAGTCGTATAGTCTTTCACCTGTTTTTATAGACTAGCATCTGTCTAGGGAAGCGTTATTTATCCATAATTCACAGTTCTAGCCCAACAAACTCCTTGTAAGCCTAGTTATCTGGAGCGGCACGTCCTCTCCATGTCTTGCTCACATCGATGGCCTCCTTTTGGTCAAGGGTTGCTTTGATTGGAGCTGGAATGAAACTCATACTCGCACCGATCACCTTATTGGAAGTTTTTTAAAAATGGAATTGAAGCTTCGAGATCTGGAAGCTTCGTGGCAGAGACCTGGTTGTTTTTTCCTAAGGATAGAGCCGAGTTTCTCCCTTTAGCCTCTTTGTTCCTACAAAAGTGGAACCACCCAAAAGGATAACCCATTTCCCCACCTAAAGTGGATCTAAACTCCCTCCTCGTTTTCTATATAATGGGAAATATCCCATAGCTCTGCTAGTTAGAATAAAGATAGAAGAACAACAAAGAGACCTTTTGTCGCTATAGACACCGAGCGGGAGTTGAGACCTTTTTCCCTCACATTAAGTTGAAATATCGCATTGGAGACGTGCCTGGATCAAGAATTGTCGTGTTAGGTCCCTATATTACTAGTATAGTCCCTTATTATTGTTAGTGTAACCCCCTTATTGTTATTATTTTACCCTTGTAATCCCCATATTTTTATTATTGTGCCCTTAAATTATTATTGTTAGGTCGGCTAGGATTACATTGTGGCCCCACTAGGATTACATTGTGGCCACATGGACTCCTATATATAGAAAGGAGGTTTTGTAATTTGTATCATCCAAGAATTGTTCATTCATGTAATGTATTGGAGGTTTCCCCCTTGAAGTGGCTTATTTCTAAGGCGTTGATATCTCTTTTCTTCTATTTTTGGAGCTGGTTTCACAACATTCGGTATTAGAGCTTTGGATTATAGAGTTTTCACTACTCCAAACAGGTCAGAGTGGAATTTTTACTTTAAATTGTTTTCTACGAAGGGTCAAAAGCTGAAAGTTTTAGAGTGCAAAGCCGAAATTCTGAGGAACATTTTTGGAAAATTTCAGATCTTGGTTCGCAATATTTTCGGAGATATGATCTGTGGAAGTTAGGGATTTTTTCAGGCTCTTGAATTTAACCTAAACAGGTCATCGCAGAATTTTCACTATAAATTTTTTTCTACGAAGTTTCAGAAGCTGAAATTTTTAGAGAGTAAATTCCAAATCCTGAGGAACATTGTCACAAAATTTCAGTGCTTGGTTCGCAATATTTTCATATATATGATCTGTGGAAGTTAGGTCTTTTTCAGGGTCCCGAATTTCATCTCAAAGAGGTTATCGTGGGAAAATATTCATAACTCTCTATGTGAGCATCAGATTGGAATGATGTAAGAAGTGGCTACAAGTACATGGACAATATTGCCTTTTCTATCAATTTCAAAGCCAAAGGAGGAAACAGTGACACGTGCCAAGTCGTACAAGTTCGCTATACTGAACTAGTCCATAATTGGGTCATTGTGGGCAATTGGACATAACTTTGTCTTGAGGAATCCAAATTAGGTCAGACCTGTGGCATTCGAAAAAAGATTCAGAGGGTTAATTCAGGGCCAAATTTTAGATATTTAAGATCCGAAATCACATAGATAATTCAGTTTCAATATCGAGCTCCACAAAATAAAAAAAGGTGTATTTTGTTTTCTCAAATTCCATATGTCTTGTTTGAAAAATTAGTTCTAGTAGATTTAAAAGGCCTATTGAGCATAGCTATCAATATTGGGTTCTAAGATTCCTCCTAAAAAGAATTCAACACCCATTAAGCCTTTAGAAGGCTCTACTATGACTCATGAAGACGAAGAAATGCAACATGAGATATCCAAAGTGCATGAGCAAGTGCACCAAATTTCGCTATCACAAAGAGAAACAAAAAATGAAATGGAAACTAAGATGGATGGTTTGAAGAAAGGCGTGGAAGCTAAGATGAATGGTTTGGAAGCTAATATGGATGGCATGGAAGTTGGCATGGAAGCTAAGATGGATGTCATCGATGAAAAAATAGAAAACATGAAGAATGATCTAAAAGTAGACATGGAAGGTTTGACAAAGTTGATACAACAAATGTTTCCTAATAGTGAAAAGATAGTAGAGGAAAAACATGATGAGAAAAAAATAAATACTAATCATGATTTCATAAACTCTAATGTTGGCAGGAAGAACCACCATATTCCAAAGATGGATATGAGGAAGTTTGATGGCAAGGATCCCGTAACATGGATACTACAGATGGAGCAATATTTTGATCTCAATAATGTGCAAAACACACAAAAGGTACGCATTGCAACTTTACATATAGAACAAAATACATTTGTATGGTATCGATGGCTTTGCTCACGTAAAAAAATTGTCACTTGGTCAATTTTTACGGAGGAAATGATAGCACATTATGAGGATACAAAGAGCAACACTTTCTTTAGCCAATTGATAAATCTCAAACAAAAGTGTTCAGTGGGGGAGCACATTGAGGACTTCCAAAAATTGAATATAAGAGTAACTGATATTCCAGAGGAACACATGATTGATCTCTTCATAGGTACTTTAAAGGATAACATCCAACATGAAGTTCGTGTTTTGGAACCTGATTCATTGGAGAAGGCATTCAGGTTGGCAAGAAAATTGAATGTAAAATTATGGCGACAAGGAAGCCTACCACTCACTTCTATAAAGAGGGAAGTGTTGCTACTCCTAGATTTCCACAACCTACAAGGTTGACACCACAACAATTGGAAGAAAAAAAGAGCAAAAGGGCTTTGCTACAGTTGTGATATAAAATACACTAAAGGTCATAAGTGTGCTGAGAAGAAATTATTTTACATAGATTGTGAAGAGGAAGAAGAAAATGAACAAGAAGAGGATATACACCAGGAACCAACCCTAGAAGAGGAAGAAACGAGTCTGACCATATCGTGTAAATGCATTTGCTGGAATTACCACTCCTCAAACTCTCAAGATAGAAGGACATATCAAGAAGAAAAAGTTAATAGTGTTGATTGATTTAGGTAGTACCCATAATTTTATTCATTATAAGGTAGCCAAGGAATTGAATTGTTTCCTATACCCAGCACCAGAATGTCAAATGATGGTTGCAAATGGAGGAACTATAAATTGCTCTGGAAAATGCCATAATATCAAGCTATCCATGGGGGAATATGTATTGAATAATCCAATGCTTTCCATCCCAATGGGAGGTGCTGATGTCGTACTAGGAGTATAATGGTTACAATCTTTGGGGACAGTAGCTTTTAATTTTCAAGAAATTTTCAAGAAATTTTTTCGGAAGGAAAGGAAATCGAATTACGGGCTATCACGGGGAAGCTAGGAAAGATAATAAGCTCTAATGTCATGACAAAGCTTCTGAAGAAAGAACAACGAGGCGTAATTGCACAATTATTCTCACTAGAAGTTCTAACATCAAAATCATCTATTTCTCCAGATCTCCAAAGAGTCTTGGACAATCATTCCAATGTGTTTGATACTCCCAAAGGACTCCCACCTATTCGTTATCATGATCATGCTATTCATTTGATTCCATGAAGTGTTCCTCCAAACATCTGACCTTACATATATCCTTATGTCCAAAAGAGTGAAATTGAACGTATGATTGCAGAAATGTTAGAGGCTGTTATAATTCAACCTAGTCAAAGTTCTTTCTCTGCTCCTATAGTATTGGTACACAAGAAGGATGGATCATAGCGCATGTGTCCCAATTATATGGATCTCAATAAGCTCACCATTAAAGATAAATTTCCCATTCCTATGATTGATGAATTATTGGATGAATTACATGGAGCAATTTATTTTACCAAGTTAGATCTTCATTCAAGATATCATTAAATTAGAATTAAGACTGAAAATATTCCGAAAACAACATTTCGAACTCATGAGGGTCATTATGAATTTTTGGTCATGCCTTTTGGCCTTACCAATGCACCTTCTACATTTCAAGGGTTGATGAATTCCATTTTCAAACCCTTCCTTTGAAAATTTGTGCTAGTATTTTTTGATGATATACTAATCTACAACAGGTCTTGGAAGGAACATGTTGAACATGTTGACAGGGTGTTGAAACTATTGCAGGAGAAACAATTATATGCAAAAACATCCAAATGTTTATTTGGAGTACAAGAGGTGGAATATCTAGGTCATATTCTATCTCACGAGGGTTTTAAGGTAGACCCTAACAAAATTAAAGCCATTAAGGAATGGAAAGTCCCCACAACCATAAAGCAGTTGCTAGGATTTCTCGGGTTAACAGGGTATTATTGCAAGTTTGTTAAGAATTATGGGAGAATAGAAGCACCTCTAACAACATTATTTAAGAAAGATGCATTTTCATGGACTCCTGAAGCAACTAAAGCCTTTGAGCATATTAAAGAGGCAATGTGTCTAGCACCAGTGTTAGCTACGCTAGACTTCACAAAAACCTTTATTGTGGAATGTGATGCCTCGGGAAATGGAATTGGTGTTGTTTTAATGCAAGAAGGAAGACCCATTTCTTTTGAAATTCATCCAATCAAAGGAAAGTATTTACAAAAACCTATTTATGAGAAGGAAATGTTAGAAATACTACATGTACTAAAGAAATGGAGAACTTACCTAATGGGAAGACACTTCAAGGTAAAAATTGATCATTATAGTCTTAAACACTTTTTGGAACAAAGACTATCTTCAGAAGAGCAGCAAAAATGGGTCACAAAGATGTTGGGTTATGACTTTGAAATAATCTACAAAAAAGGAAAGCTTAATGTTGTTGCAGATGCACTCTCAAGAAAGAATGAAGAGGCGGAAGCATTGCTTTGTGCCATTTCTATTATCCAACCAGATTGGATAACTGAAGCAAGAGATGAATGGAAGAAGGACAAAGATGTATGGATACTCATTCAAAAGTTGCAGCAAGATCCTAGTACATCGGATACATTTAGTTGGAAAAATGATTCCTTATGGTACAAAGATCGCTTATATCTTTGTAAGAATTCCCAACTAAAACAAAAGATTCTTTTGGAATTGCACACTTCTCCTTTAGGAGGACACTCAGGATTTTTAAAAACTTACCACGGGGTGAAGAAAGAATTTTTTTGGGATGGCCTTAAATCTGATATTCAAAAGTTTGTGGCAGAATTTTTGGTTTTCCAGCAGAATAAAGTTGAGACAATTAAGACCTCGGGTCTTCTACAACCTTTATCCATTCCAAGTCAACGTTGGGAGGAGATTTCAATGGATTTTATCACAGGTTTACCTAAGTCTGAAGGAAAAAGTGTCATCATGGTGGTAGTTGATAGACTTACCAAGTATGCACACTTTTGTGCATTATCTCATCCATTTAAAGCAAATACAATTGCTACTACATTTATGGACTCAATTCAAAAGCTACATGGAAATACAAGGGTTATTGTGAGCGATAGAGATCCCATTTTTACTGGAAATTTTTGGACGGACTTATTTTCTTGTTTGGGCACTCAATTAGCTCATAGCTCATATTATCATCCTCAATCTGATGGTCAAACTGAGATAGTAAATAAATTTTTGGAAGGATATCTTCGTTGTTTTGTATCTGATAAACAAACACAATGGGTCAAGTGGTTACCTCTCGCTGAATGGTGGTATAACACTTCCTTCCATACTGCAGCAAAATGACCCCATTTATGGCACTTTATGGATATCATCCACCATCCATCACATCATCTTTAAGAGAAAATTCGAAGGTTCAAGCAGTGGAAGATCACATTGAGCATCGACAAGAAGTTCTCCAACTCTTAAAGGACAACCTGAATTTGGCACAAAATCGAATGAAACAACAGGCAGATCAACATCGCAGCGAGAGAAGTTTTGATGTAGGAGACTGGGTATTTTTACGGCTACAACCATACAAACAAATGTCCCTCAAGCAAGCTAAGAAGGATAATAAATTATTGCCAAAATACTATGGTCCTTACAAGGTGTTGCAAAAGATTGGTACTATGGCATACAAATTGGAGCTTCCTGCTTCTTCACGAGTGCATCCAATTTTCTATGTTTCATGCTTAAAGAAGGTTATAGGTGAAAATCTTCCAGTTCAAACAATATTGCCCGAACTTGATGAGGAAGGAAAAATCATATTGGAACCTGAAGCAGTCACGGAAACAAGAACTCGACAGCTACGAAATCGATCAATTTCAGAGTATCTCATCAAGTGGAAGAACTTACCCACTGAAAATTCTACATGGGAGGATGATAATTTTATACAGAAGCACCCAGAGCTACTCAAGCATTGAGGACAACACTTTTTGAAGGAGAGGGGCATGTTAGGTCCCTATATTACTAGTATAGTCCCTTATTGTTGTTAGTGTAACCCCCTTATTGTTATTATTGTACCCTTGTAACCCCCATATTTTTATTATTGTGCCCTTAAATTATTATCGTTAGGTCGGCTAGGATTACATTGTAGCCACATGGACTCCTATATATAGAAAGGAGGTTTTTTAATTTGTATCATCCAAGAATTTTTCATTCATGTAATGTATTGGAGGTTGCCCCCTCGAAGTGGCTTATTTCTAAGGTGTTGATATCTCTTTTCTTCTATTTTTGGAGTTGGTTTCACAACACGTCGAATAAGATATGCGACATCAAGGCACAGGTTGTAACCCCCTCTCTCTATTTTAATATAATACGATTGGTTCATGCTTTCCATTCTTGTCTTAATGTGTGACTGAATTCTTAGTTTTCCTTGATCAGCTAAGTAGGTTGTATATGAATTATATGTGTTATGATTTCACGTTTGTTTTCGTTTTGATCCTTTGTGCAGGTAACCAAGCGCAGGTAGCGGAGAATATTTGACCACGGAACGCGAAGGACCAAGGGATTCAAATGGGAATTAGCATCAGATTGAGGTAGGTGATCTATTCTCAATCTGTACACATTTACAATCTAGGAAAGTAGGTTTCTAATTTTTCCCTGTTGTTACTAGACCCACTCTAGGGCTAGAGGGATCGTCTCTGTCCGCAGAGAGGATTTTCCTGCATAACACACATTGAGGACTTACAAAAATTGAATATTAGGGTAAATTATATACCAAAGGAGCATAAGATTGATGTCTTAATAGGGAAATTAAAGGATAACATCCAACATGTGGTTCACCTTTGGGAACTTTATTCATTGGAGAAGGCATTGAGAGTGGCACGAAAAGTTGAAAGCAAAATTATGGCAACAAGGAAGTCTACCACTCAGAATTATAAATATGGAAGTGTTGCTACTCCTATCCTTCCACAACCTACAAGGTTGACACCATAATAATTGGAGGAAAAAAGAGTAAAAGGGATTTGTTACAATTGTGATAGCAAATACACTAAAGGTCATTTGTGTTTTGAGAAGAAATTATTTTACATAGATTGTGAACAGTGGGAAGAAGAGGAACAAGAAACAACAAAATAAGAGGATATACACTAGGAACCAATCCCAAAGAAAGAAGAGATGAATACGACCATATCTTGTAATGCATTGGCATGAATTACCACTCCTTAAACTCTCAATATAGAAGAAAATATCAAGAATAAAAAGGTAATAGCATTGATTGATTCATGTAATACCCATAATTTTATTCATTGTAAGATAACAAAGGAATTGAATTGCTTCCTATATCCAATACCAGAGTGTCAAGTGATGTTTGCAAATGGAGGAACTATAAATTTCTCCAGAAAGTGCCATAATATAAAATTATCATGGGGGAATATGAATATGTATTGAATAGTCCAATACTTTCCATTGTAATGGGTGGTGTTGATGTTGTACTAGGAGTCCAATAGTTACAATATTTGGGGATGATAGCTTTAATTTTCAAGAATTGTTTTTGGGGAAGGAAAGGAATTTGAAATAAGGGGTATCACGAGGAAACCAAGAAAATAATCAAATCTAATGGCATTACAAAGCTTCTAAATAAAGAGAAACATGGAGTAACTGCACAATGATTCTCACTCTAGGTTCAAACATTAAAACCATCTATTTCTTCAGATATCGAAAAATTCTTGGACAATAATTCCAAGGTATTTGAGACTCGCAAAGGCCTCCCACCTATTCGTGATCGTGATCATGCTATTCATTTGATTCTAGGAACTGTTCCTCCAAACATCAAGCCTTATAGATATCCCTATGCCCAAAAGAGTGAAATTGAACATATGGTTGCAAAAATTCTAGAGGAAGGTGCAATTCAACCTAGTCAAAGTTTTTTCTCTGCTCCAGTAGTATTGGTGCGCAAGAAGGATGGATCATGGTGCATGTGTCTGAATTATAGGGAGCTTAACAAGTTCACTATTAAAGGTAAATTTCCCATTATTGTCATTTATGATTTTTTGGATTAATTACATGGAGAAATTTACTTCACCAAGCTGGATCTTCATTCAAAATATCATCAAATTAGAATGAAGAATAAAGACATTCTAAAACAACATTCAAAACTCATGAGGGTCATTATGAATTTTTGATGATGCCTTTTGGAGTTACTAATGCACCTTAAACATTTCAAGGTTTGATGAATTACATTTTAAAACCCTTCCTTAGAAAAAAAAATTTAGTATTTTTTGATGATATACTAACCTACAACAAGTCTTCGAAGGATCATGTTCAACATGTTGACGGGGTTCTCAAACTATTGGAGGAGAAACAATTATATCCAAAAACCTCCAACTGTTTCTTTGGAGTACAAGAGGTGGAATATTTGGGTCATATTGTATCTCATAAGGGTGTTAAGATATACCCTAACAAAATTAAATTCATTAAGTAATGGAAAATCCCCACAACCATAAAGCATATTCTAGGATTTCTCGGGTCGATAAGGTATTATCACAAGTTTGTTAATAATTATGGGAGAATAACGACACCTATAACATCATTACTCAAGAAAGATGCATTTCCTTGGACTCTAGAAGTAACTAAGGCCTTTGATCCTCTTAAAGAGGCAATGTTCCAGGCACCGATCTTAGCTACGCCAAACTTCACAAAAATATTTAGTGTGGAATGTGATGCCCCACGAAATGGATTTGGTGTTGTTTTAATGCAAGAAGGAAGACCCATTGCTTTTGAAAATCGTCCAATCAAAGGAAAGTATTTACACCAACCTATTTACGAGAATGAAATGTTGGCAATACTACATGCACTATAGGAATGTCGACCTTACCTAATGGGAATACACTTAAAGGTTTAAAAAAATCATGATAATCTTAAATATTTTTTGGAAAAAATATTATCTTTAGAGGAGCAGAAAAAATGGGTCACAAAGATGTTGGGTTATGACTTTGAAATCATCTACAAAAAAGGGAAGCAAAATGATGTTGTAGATGCACCCTCAAGAAAGGATGAGGATGTGGAATCATTTCTTTGTGCCATTTCTATTATCCAACCTGAGTGGATAACATAAGCAAGGGATGAATTGAAGAATAATGAAGATGTGTGGACACTCATTCAAAAGCTGCAACAAGATCCCAGTACATATGATACATTTAGCTGGAAAAATGATTCTTTATGGTACAAATATAGCTTATATCTTTGTAAGAATTCCAAACTCAAACAAAAGATTCTTTTGGAATTCAACACCTCCCCCTTAGGAGGGAACTCATAATTTTTAAAAACTTGCCACAGGGTCAAGAAGGATTTTTTTGGGATGGCCTTAAATCTGATATTCAAAAGTTTGTGGCAGAATGTTTGGTTTTCCAACAAAATAAAGTTAAGACAGTTAAGACCTCGGGTCTATTAAAACCTTTAGCCATTCCAAGTCAGCGTTGGGAGGAGGTATTAATGGATTTTATCACATGTTTACCCAAGTCCGAAGGAAAGAGTCTCATCATGGTGGTATTTGATAGAATTGCGAAGTATGCACACTTTTGTGCATTATATCATCCTTTCAAAGCCAGTATAGTTGCTACTCCATTTATGGAAACAATTCAAAAGCTTCATGAAAACCCAAATATTATTGTAAGTGACAAAGATCCCATTTTCACTGGAAATTTTTGGTCATTTTTTTTTTTTGGTATTGGTAATCAATAAGCTCATAGCTCATCTTAACATCCTCAATCTGATGGCCAAACTGAGACAGTGAGAAAATGTTTTGAAGGATATATTCGTTCCTTTGAATCTGATAAACAAACACAATGGGTCAAGTGGTTACCTCTAGCTGAATGGTGGTATACCAATTCCTTCAATATTGCAGCAAAAATGACCCCATTTATGGCACATTATGGATATAATCCACCATCCATCAGATCATCTTTACGAGAAAATTATAAGGTTCAAGCAGTGGAAGATCGCATCGAGCATCAAAAAAAAGTTCTCCAACTTTTAAAGTATAACCTCACTTTCGTGCAAAATGGAATGAAACAACAGGAAGATCAACATCGCAATGAAATAATTTTTGAAGTAGGCGACTAGGTATTTTTATGGCTACAACCATACAAATGAATGTCCCTCAAGCAAGCTAAGAAGGATAATAAATTATCACCCAAGTAATATGGTCATTACAAGGTGGTGAAAAATATTGGTATTACGGTATACAAATTGGAGTTTCCTACATCTTCTAGAGTACACCCATTTTTCCATGTTTCATGCTTAAAGAAGGTTATTGGTGACAAGGTTCTTATTCAAAAAGTGTTGCTAAAACTTGACATCTACGGAATCAGTCACAGAAGCAAGAACCCAACATCTACGGAATTGATCAATTTTAGAGTATCTCATTAATTGTAAGAACTTACCCATTGAACATTCCACATGGGATGATGAGATTTTTATACAAAAGCATCAAAAACTACTTAAGCGTTGAGGACAACAATTTTTTGAAGGAGAGGGGCATGTTAGGTCCCTATAATATTAGTGTAGCCCCCTTATTATTATTGTTAGTGTATCCCCGTATTGTTATTGTTGTGCCCATATGGCCACCATATTGTTATTGTTGTGCCCCATAGAAGCCCACTATTTTTATTGTTGTTCCCTTACATTATTATTATTATGTAGGCTCTTACTATATTGTGACCCCTTAGACTCCTATATATACAAAGGAGGTATTTTAATTTGTATCATACAAGAATTTTTCATTTATATAATGTAAAGGAGGTTTACCCCTCAAAGAGGATAATTTTTAAGTCGTTGATCTATCTTTTCTTCTATTTTTTAAGCTGGTTGCATAACAAAGAAAATTATTTACAACAAAGTTGCAGATATGTTATCAAGGCCTATTTTTAATGCATATGTCATTATTAGGCATAACTCAATCATGCATGAAAGTTATATTGAACATCATGCTTAAGATGAAGAATTTAAAGATATTTATGCAACTTTGAGTCAAGGAAATCATGTTGAAGAGTTGGATTATCATGTTCATAACAAGTTGTTGTATCATCCTCGCAAGTTGTGTATTCCACAGGGTGAAAGAGTTAATGTCATAAGGGAAGCCCGTACTTCTCTTATTGTTGGTCACTTTGGTGTAGGAAAAAAAATTTCTCAACTACAAAGGTATTGTTATTTTCCTTGTATGAATGAAATTGTATCAATATATGTAAAAGGATGTTCTATGTGCACTACTAGCAAGACAAGCAATAGGAAATTGGTTTTGTACACTCCACTTCCTATCCCTTCTTTTCCTTGGGAAATTATTTCTATGGATTTTTTTGGGGGACTACCAATGTCTAGAAAAGGTCATGATCATATATATGTTGTAGTGGATCATTTCAGCAAAATGTGTGCATTGATACCTTGTAAGAAACAATTTACAACTGAACAAACTGCAAATATGTTCTTCCAAAATGTATTGGTTCATTTTGGGTTACCTACTTCGATTATTTCTTATCAAGGTTCTCGATATATCATGAAGTTTTGGTCAAGTTTATGGGAACCCATGGACACAAAATTGAAGAAGAGCACGACATTTCATTCAAAAATCGACAGTCAGACAGAAGTAGTGAATAGAACAATAGTGCATATTCTTCAAGGATATTTTGGTAAGCATCGTAAACTTTGGGATGAGAATTTTCATTACGTCAACCATGCCTACAATCATGCTAAGCATTCATCTACACAAGTATCTCCATTTGAAGATTTTTTGGGTTACTTGCCAAAGTATCCTTTGGATTTCATATTTAGTAAAGGTATTGTAGTAGATGGACATAGTGATGTGGAAAAATCCAATAATTTCATTGAAAAATCCAATTAGTACATTAAAGGGTACAAGAACAACTAGAAAAAAGACAAGCCAAGTACAAATCAAGACATGATAAGCATAAGGTTGATCATGATTTCCATGTGGGAGATCAATTTTGGTTGTACATCAACAAAGAAATATTACAAGAAGAAGGTAAAAATCGCAAGCCAATCAAATATAGTCGTTCAAAATATTGGAAAATATTGGTAACAATGCTTTCTGATTATATTTTCCACCATACATGTAAATTTATTCTGTTGTGAATGTGAAAAACTTGATTATGTATGAGCCTCCTATGATCGATGATCAAGAAGAGAATGTCCAGATTCCATCTATAGAATATTTTTCTCCTGAATATTTAAATGAGTTGCAGGAAGAAACTATTCTTGATAGGAGGATAAGAGCTTCACACATAGGCAATGTGGAGTATCTTCGTGTGGGGCTCAAAGGTACCAATCCAAGAAAAACAAGGTGGATAGAGATTGGGAAAGTGAGGGATTTGTACTTTTGTACCCTCACTTGCTAAGTAAAAATAGACTTTTAGTGGTCCAAAAGCTTCCAGTGGGGAGGAGTGATCCAGGGGATAAAAAAATATGCTCAAAAATTAAAGTGCCCAAAATCTTTCAAAACTAGCACCAAATCATAGAGCTCATAGTTTTAATTCCAACAATGCTTGAATCACATCAATCCGACATCATATGAGGAAGTTATTAGATTCTGAAGTTTTGTGAAAACAAAAATAAAGTCGAAGTGCAGGGTTGACTATGTAGTCCGTACACTGACATGGTGTTGACGTTATCATCTGACTTGGCAGTACAAATGTCAAAAGGGGTCCAATCAAGGGCTGACATTTGGGCTAATCGTATGAGGACACATGGCGCAATGCTATTTGTTTGAAGGTTTGTGAGATGGGCCAATCACAAAGTGACATGTGGCCCAATCCCAGGGCACCACATGGAAATTTGTTTGGCACCGAAATTTTGTTATGTCAATCGACAGGCTCCACAAGGTTCAACCACATGATCTCCATTATACAAACCACTCACCCGACCAATCGGGCTATGATGCTGCTCGATGAACCATCGTTAGAAATTTTTATTTAATGTGTATTTGTTTCATAGTTGGGGGAGAGGGTCAGGTTTGTCGAGCGTGTTGGTTTGAAAATTGGAGGAGAGGGTCAAGATGACACGCACACCTGACCGACCTAGCCTTGGTTATATGGCTCACTATGTGACTAGCACCCAACAAAGGCGAGAGAGTCAGGGAGGCCTTAGCCCAGGGTTTCCCTTGAATGCACAACACTGTAGTGGAGTTAGAGGTGGGTGCGAAGGTATTGACCCACGGTTAAGTTAAACAAGTGTGATAAAGAATGAGGAGTTAGGATCTAGGTCACGTGGCACACCACCCGCACTCATGGCCCATGGCCATGTGGTGACAAGAAACTAGGGGCAAAGGCTCGTGTAATTTTTTTAAATATATTTTATAGCAAAAAAACACATTCAATGGTGGGAGGTGTGGGTCAAACCACTGACCTTCGCCTTACCACTATAGCACCCTTCCAATTGGGCTATGAACATTTTGTTGCGATATTTACATAGTTTTCTACTTTTGTCACTGAATTTACATGCATTTTTGAAGAAAGAGGCATAACTTGCTCATTTTTCAGCCTTTTTGAGCTCGAGAAGAGTCTAGATAGGGGTTTTCAAGCATTATGGACACAATGGAAGTGTTATTTATGAATATTGAAGGTTGTATGATGATGTATTGATAATTTAATCATATAATAAAGGAGTCATCTCTGGAAGCTGGACCCGGAGACGTAGCCCAAGATAGGTGAAATTCGTCATCATTTTTCTTGTGTTTGATGCTGCATGTTTGTCCACTTTTAACTGTTAAATTTTTTCAAATTTACTTAAGTTTTTCTACTTTTGAAACCATAATCCATTTCCTAAAAAACATGAACTAGCTAGAAAATTATTTAATGAAACCCTCACTTTTCATTTTTGGATCATTTTCATTTACTATTTTGCATCCCTTGTCACTCAGACTGTACCATAATGTATTTTCATACTTAGTATTGTAAACATGAGTTCCATATAAATCACCATCTTTGAGGATAAGTAAAGGCTCATCACCAGTTCATCCTTCACACATTTGGGTTGATATCGACATTGAACATCAAATAGTTCTCATAAAATCTTTTCCATATGTTATATCAACAACAAAATTATTACTTAGTAACTACGTTATCCAATATGCAATGTCACAACAAGTTGATGGCAAATTTAGTAGCATTCAATACTAATGTCCTTGTTAAATGGAAGATTAAAGTACTTGGTCACCAATTGTATTGAGACTTGTAAAACAAATATGGAAATTAGAAGAAGAGACCTCTATTTTGGAGATACTATCACCATTATTGTACAAGAATACCATGACTATTAGTGGTTCCTAACCTACAAAATGTATTTTAGATTTAAACCACAGGAAAATAATTTTTAGGATTCGAGTTTTTGGAATACGAATATCACATTATATGCTTGAAGTATTTGAATTCATAAATTTGGTTTCCTAGCAAATGTTAAAACTTGATACAAAGAAAAGGTTAGTACACATTGAAGATGGTAGAAATCCAATTCCTCTCACTCCAAATCTTTTGAAAAATATGATATGACTCTCCACTTCACACAAAGTTATCAATCCCTTTGAAGCATATATTTTTATGGAAGATAAAGGGGCAATATCTAAGGTTTTAAGAAATTTTCTAAAAGCCACCTACTGATTCAATATGCTTTGCAACATTTGAGGTAAACTCACTAGTAAACCCATACAAATCATTTATGTCACCATTTTCAAGAATTATTGGTTAATTCTCCAAGGCATATGTCTCAAAATGCATCCTCAATATTCTTCGCTATTAAGTGCATGAAGAGGTCATTCTTTTCTTGCTTATATTATCTCAAATGAAATTTCCTACTAGTTGGAAATTTTCCAAAAAGAGGTTCTTATAACTTCTTATTTGGACTCTGCTTTATTTTATTGTAATATATTTATGGATTTTCCTCGAGAACGAAATGTCAACTTTGATGAAGACATTGTTTATTTATAGTACCCAATAATATGGAAGCACAAGGATTCTTTTCATTTTTATCAAGTCCAAAGCTATTTTCTGAGAGAATTCTGGAAGACTATTTGATGCAGGGGCATTAGACACTAGCCAACAATGTAGGAAGTTTTGTCCACATGTTGTGGCTAGGAGGGTTTGAAAACATTTTAATTGCAACAGCTAGGTGTCAATACCTCAGCTGACTGTATTATCTAGATCAGTTAGAGTTAGTAGAAGTCGAATAGTTAGCCCATCTGTCATAGTTCAGTTATTGGAATAAGTTGTAATTAGACCTTTGATTTCTAGAACGGTCCTCTTAGAGGAATCGAAGAGTCATATGTTTATGTATATAAATGTAATCCCTCGGATGTATTAAAGGGAGAGAAGGAAGAAGAGAGAAGAGTTTCTGTAATAAAGTCCTTGTGTTAACAATTTTTTCCAGTTAAATAATTTATGTGCTCGTTGGCCATTGTATTTTCTCGAACCATTAATTGTGAATAATTTTGTTTAACTGCAAAGCGATTGAAATCTATATATGACAGTTGAATTGAATGGTCCTACAGTCTCCGCGGCCCTCTGTCTACCATTTCTAGTAATTTATCCGAGCAAGTCTTGTGAAATTATCCCACCGCAGGCGAGGCCTGTGTAGAGAAATCATGGTCGTTGAATCCTATTAATGTTGGTGAAATTCCCGTATAGAGAGAATTATATTTGTTTTGTCGCTGATTGAATTTCCTCACCAGGACTAAAACCTGAGTTAACAAATGGAGAGTGTACGAAGGAGAACACAAACCCGACGCGAACCTTGGTTAATCACTGTACGAAAAAAATCGCAAGTGGATTTGTAAGGTGGATTGCCCATATTGCACCGCTTTTGGTGTATAAGTGGTATTTTCCGGTTGTGGAGCGATTCCATAGACCTGTTGACGCGTGGCGAAGGGGACCCCCGGAAAACCACCGTTTAAACCGCGCCATCACACGTTAACATTCGTACCAGGATGCCAAGCGATATTGTCGAGAGCTGTTGATCTGGGAAAGGGCCATCGGACGGTGGTTGCTTGCTGTAGATGCACGAACGATAACCAAGGTGCGCGAACGATAAGTGAGGTACGGTACAGGCGTTGATTGGCCTATTGGTCGTAGAGGTGGGGCCCGGAGCCAAGGTTTGTTACACAGTTATTTATTCAAAACAGAGCGTTGGATTTATATAAAGTGCGAAGGGTTAAACCTTGATTATAAAGGCTCAAAGATAATATATAAGCCGAGGAGTATAATATAACCTTCGAAAGTTGTGAATAAGTTTATTTGTCAATTTCTTTGAAATTGATAAATAAATTAAAAATAAAGTAGGCCACGTGGATTCAAAGAACGGGGTTGACTAGGAAGACGCTGACAGGACCACGTCTACAGTAGACCATCTCTCCTTAGAAGGGTCTGATTTCAGTTTTGTTGCGTCATTTGTGGTATCAGAGCCATTATTTTAAGGTTGTTTTGCAGAAGAGCTGACATGGCGATCCAAGTTGGTAGAGGTGCTAGCAGAAGGAGGCTCGTTGCCAACGCAGAGGTGTTGGGGATGTTGCAGAGGGTCAAGGCCAGAATGGATGCCATGGAGCGAAGCCAGCCCAGAGATCTGGAAGACATCAGTGAACCTAAAACAGAAGAAGCTGAAGAAAATGTTGAGATTCCTCCTGACATGAGGCTCCTTAGAACTGTTCTGGGGTCTGCAGTTAAGCCCAGAATTGAAGTGTCGAGTTATGCAGGGGGGCTGAATCCAGAGGAACTGGCGGATTGGATAAATGAAATGAATAAATGCTTCGATTATGAAGAAATAAGCGAAGATAAAAAGGTCAAGTTTGTAGTAACAAAGCTGAAGGGACATGCTGCACTTTGGTGGGATGGAGTGCAGGCAGAGAGGAGGAGAGTTGGCAAGCAACCTATCAAGAGATGGACCAGAATGATGGCTAAATTAAAAGGTAAATTCTTGCCTAGTGATTACCAGCTGACATTGTATAAGAAAATGCAGAACCTGAGACAGAGGTTGCTGACAGTAAAGGAATACACATAGGAATTCTACAGAGTGAGCATAAGGGCTGGGAAATTCCAGGACACACCATAGAAGACTTCCAGATATGTGAATGGTCTCAAGCTGGAGATCCAAGATGAGACTGGTCTCCTGTCTCCTAAGACACTGGAAGAGGCCTATCAGATGGCCTTGAAAGCAGAGGAGAAACTCCCGAGGAAACAATCTGCCAAGAAGAGAGGTAATTTCCGTGGAAAGGGAAGTCAGGGTGGTAGAGGAAAGCCTGCTACACCCAGGGATGGAGCTAACGGTATCTCACCTCAGAATGCATCTACAGAGGATGATGCAAGGGGCAGAAGGGGTTCTTACAGAGGAAAAGGAAGAGGAGGCAGAGACAGAGGCAGAGGTAGAGAGTTGAGGTGTTATAGATGTCAGCAAGTGGGACATAAGCACTATGAGTGTCCAGAGAATGTGGGTGCTGGTCCAAGAAATGTTGTTGTTGCCCAGGCTGGAGAAGAGGCAGAAATTGAAGAAGAAATTCTTCCAGAGAGGGGAGAATCCTTGGTGGTAAATAAGGTCTTGTTGAAGCAAGCCAAAGAGGTCACTGAGCCTGCACAAAGGAAGACTTTGTTTAGGAGCATATGCAAAGTCCAAGGGAAATGCTGCCAGCTAGTCATTGATAGTGGCAGCACAGACAATCTGGTTTCCACTGAGGTAATAGAAAATTTGAAGTTGAAGACAAGGGAGCATCCAACTCCCTACAGGGTGTCCTGGCTACATAAAGGGCACCAGCTGGTTGTAAAAGAACAGTGTGAGATAGAGCTGCAAATGGGAAAATACAAAGATAAGGTCTTGTGTGATGTAATTCCCATGGATGTGTGTCATATACTGCTGGGTAGACCTTGGCAGTTTGACAGAGCAGCAGTGCATGATGGCAAGAAGAACACTTACAAGTTCTTCAAAGATGGGGTACACCATACATTGATACCCATGGAAGAAGGAGAGCCATCCAGTAGAGTGATTGATCCAAAGACCTTGTTGCTGAGCGGGAAGGAATATCTGCAGTAGATAGAAGAAGAAGAGGTAAGTTTTGCTTTAGTTTGCAAACCTAAAGTAGTTCTTACTTCTACAAAGATTTCTGATTTGCCAGTAGAAATCCAAGAGATGCTAGATGATTATTGTGACATTATTGTGGATGATTTACCTGATGAGCTGCCACCTGTGATAAAGATCAGTCATCAGATAGATTTTATCCCTGGTTCAAATCTGCCAAATAAGGCATCCTATAGAATGACTCTCAAAGAAAATGAGGAAATCAGGAGACAAGTACAGGAATTGGTGGACAAGGGGCTGATTAGAGAAATTTTGAGTCCATGTGCAGTACCAGCAGTATTGAGCCCAAAGAAAGATGGAGGCTGGAGGATGTGTACTGATTCCAGAGAAATCAATAAGATCACAATCAGGTACAGATTCCCTTTGCCCAGAGTTGACGATTTGATGGATTGTTTTAGTGATGCTAAATATTTCTCAAAGATAGATTTGAAGAGTGGATACCATCAGATTAGAATAAGAGAGGGTGATGAGTGGAAAAATGCTTTTAAAACAAATGAAGGACTGTATGAATGGATGGTAATGCCTTTTGGGTTGTCAAATGCACCTAGCACTTTTATGAGACTTATGAATGAAGTGTTGAAAGAGTTCATTGGTAAATTTGTGATAGTGTATCTGGATGACATATTAGTTTTCAGCAGAACTAAAGAAGAACATTTAAGGCATCTTAATCATGTCTTGAAGAAGCTACACCAAGAGAAACTGTTGATAAATTTGAAGAAATGCTCATTCATGAAGGAAGAGTTGGTGTATTTGGGTTTTTTTGTTTATGCAGAAGGATTGAAGATGGACCCATAAAAGGTTAAGGAAATTGTGGAGTGGCCTTCACCCAGGAATGTTTTTGAGGTAAGAAGTTTCCATGGACTTGCTAGTTTTTACAGAAAGTTTATAAGAAACTTCAGTAAGATCAATGCACCCATAATTGAGACAATAAAGAAGAGCAAACAACCATTTAAGTGGACTACTGAAGTAGAAAGAAACTTTAAAGTTTTGAAGCAAAAGATAACGGAGAAGCCTGTTTTGATTCTGCCTGATTTTACTAAACCATTTCAAGTAAAATGTGATGCCATTGGAGCTGTGTTGAGTCAGGATGATAGGCATGTAGCCTATTTCAGTGAAAATTTGAATGACACCATAAGAAAGTATTCCTCTTATGAGAAGGAATTCTATGCAATTGTTCAGGCACTGAAGAAATGGAGACATTACTTGATGTCCAGGGAATTTGTATTGTATTCTGACAATCATGCTTTGTAGTATATTGTACAGCAGCCCAAGTTGAAACATAAGCATGCTAAATGGGTTGAGTATCTCCAAGGTTTTAATTTTGTTTTGAAACATATAAGTGGCCAAGCAAATAAAGTAGCTAATGCTTTGAGTAGGAGGCACATGCTTGTTCAAGAAACTAATTTTGAAGTTGTAGCGTTTGATTTTCTCAAAGAATTGTACAAAATAGATTCAGATTTTAAGGAAGCATTTGAAGCCTTTTGTAATCCTATTTTAACAAATAGAAGCCAGTGGCTGGATTATTTTCTGCAGGAAGACTTGTTATTCAGAAGAAGCCAACTGTGTGTACCAAAATGTTCCATGAGGGAAAATTTGATCAAAGAGAAGCATAGTGGTGGACTTGCTGGACACTTTGGTACTGATAAGACTTATGAGCAGCTGAGTCACTTTTATTTCTGGCCTAAGATGAGAGCAGAAGTGGACAAGTTTGTGAAGAATTGCAAGATTTGTCAATATGCTAAAGGAAGGAGCCAGAATGCAGGATTGTACACTCCCTTGCCTATTCCAGACAGGCCTTGGGACATGGTGAGTATGGATTTTGTTCTAGTATTACCCAAGACTCAGAGAGGGAATGATGCAGTCTTTTTTGTGGTGGATAGATTCTCCAAAATGGCACATTTTATTCCATGCTATAAAACTAGTGATGCCACCCATGATGCTAACCTGTTTTTCAAGGAAGTTGTTAGATTGCATGGGTTGCCCAAGAGTATTGTTTCAGACAGAGACACTAGATTTGTGGGTCATTTTTGGAGGACATTGTGGAAGAAACTTGGTACCAAAATGAGTTTCAGCTGAGCTTATCATCCCCAGACTGATGGACAAACTGAGGTGGTGAATAGGAGTCTGGGAAATTTGTTAAGAAGTCTTACAGGAGAGCATCCCAAGCAGTGGGATCATATTTTTCCTCAGGCAGAATATGCAAATAATGACTCACCAAACAGGAGCACATGGCAGAGTCCATTTCATATTGTTTATGGAATGCACCCCAGAGGAATATCAGAGTTGAGAAATCTGGGAAAGGCAGAGCTAAGGAGTGCAGATGGTGAGGAATTTGCTTCAGAGATCCAGGCCATACATGAAAAAGTGAAACAGAAACTACAAGGCAGAAACATCAAATACAAAAATAGAGCATACTTGAGCAGAAAGGAAGTTAATTTTGAAGTAGGAGATTTGGTTTTGGCACACTTGAGAAAGGAGAGATTCCCAAAGAAGCAGTTCAACAAATTGAAGTTCAAAAAGATTGGGCCATGCAAGATACTTAGGAAGTTTTCTGCAAATTCTTATGAGATTGAATTACCTCCTGATGTTGGAATATCTCCCATTTTTAATGTTGCATATTTGTACAAGTATGAAGATGATGATGCAGAAGAAAGAGCAGTAGACAAGGAACATATTGAGTGGAGGGAACAACTACCTCCAGCGCAACCACTGCAACCAGAGAAGATATTGGATAAAAGACCATTCAGAAGGACCAGAGGACAAGAGTACTTTCAGTACTTGATCAAATGGCAGGACAAGCCAGAGGAAGATGCCACTTGGATGACTGAAGGGATATTGCAGAAGATAGGCAGATCAGTGGAAGAGCTCATGGACAGGAGCCCATGAAGAAAATTTCCCTCGGGAGTCTGATGCAGGGGCATTAGACACTAGCCAGCAATGTAGGAAGTTTTTTCCACATGTTGTGGCTAGGAGGGTTTGAAAACATTT
Source organism: Pinus albicaulis (assembly GCA_034641835.2). Classification (NCBI taxonomy): domain Eukaryota; kingdom Viridiplantae; phylum Streptophyta; class Pinopsida; order Pinales; family Pinaceae; genus Pinus; species Pinus albicaulis. The sequence continues at coordinate 226,943,029 of CM076572.1, read as the reverse complement.
GAATTGCAACAGCTAGGTGTCAATACCTCAGCTGAATGTATTATCTAGATCAGTTAGAGTTAGTAGAAGTCAAATAGTTAGCCCATCTATCATAGTTCAGTTATTGGAATAAGTTGTAATTAGACCTTTGATTTCTAGAATGGTCCTCTCAGAGGAACCGAAGATTCATATGTTTATGTATATAAATGTAATCCCTCGGATGTATTAAAGGGAGAGAAGGAAGAAGAGAGAAGAGTTTCTGTAATAAAGTCCCTGTGTTAACAATTGTTTCCAGTTAAATAATTTATGTGCTCGTTGGCCATTGTATTTTCTCAAACCATTAATTGTGAAGAATTTTGTTTAACTGCGAAGCGATTGAACTCTATATATGACTGTTGAATTGAATGGTCCTACAGTCTCTGCGGTCCTCTATCTACCATTTCTAGTAATTTATCCGAGCAAGTCTTGTGAAATTATCCCACCGCAGGCGAGGCCTGTGTAGAGAAATCGTGGTTGTTGAATCCTGTTAATGTTGGTGAAATTCCCGTATAGAGAGAATTATATTTGTTTTGCCGCTGATTGAATTTCCTCACCGGGACTAAAACCTGAGTTAACAAACGGAGAGTGTACGAAGGAGAACACAAACCCGACGCGAACCTTGGTTAATCACTGTACGAAAAAAACCGCGAGTGGATTTGTAAGGCGGATTGCCCATATCACACCACTTTTGGTGTATAAGCGGTATTTTCCGGTTGTGGAGCGATTCCATGGACCTGTTGACGTGTAGCGAAGGGGACCCTCGGAAAACCACCGTTTAAACCACGCCATTGCACGTTAACATTCGTACCAGGATGCTGAGCGATATTTCCGAGAGCCGTTGATCTGGGAAAGGGCCATCAGACGGTGGTCGCTTACTGTAGATGCGCGAACGATAACCGAGGTGCGCGAACGATAAGTGAGGTACGGTGCAGGCATTGATTGGCCTATTGGTCATAGAGGTGGGGCCCGAAGCCAAGGTTTGTTACACAGTTATTTATTCAAAACATAGCGTTGGATTTATATAAAGCGTGAAGGGTTAAACCTTGATTATAAAGGTTCGGAGATAATATATAAGCCGGGAAGTATAATATAACCTTCGAAAGTTGTGAATAAGTTTATTTGTCAATTTCTTTGAAATTGATAAATAAATTAAAAAGAAAGTAGGCCACGTGGATTCAAAGAACGGGCTTAACTAGGAAGACGCTAACAGGACCACGTCTACAGTAGACCATCTCTCCTTAGAAGGGTCTGATTTCAGTTTTGTTGCATCACTATTGCTAGTCCTATAACTAATATATTTTCTCAAGAATCTCAAGCATATATTTTTGAGAAAGGTGTTTTTCACTATCAAGAAAAAATATCATATATCAGGTTATTTAGGTTTGAGGGGAAGCTTATATTTCTATCCTATTATATATGCGATAAGTTATTCATAGTAAGAGTTTGTTGGAAATATAAGTTATGGGCCCATTACTTCAAAAAAAAAGATAAAAAATAGTTTATCTCAACCCCTGTCAAGTTTGAGGATTTTACTATCAAACTATATCTCACTTGGATGAAATTTCTTCTTATTTTGTTTCATTGAAAATGAGGTAAGTTCAAAATTTTTTGACCCACATGGTATTTTTTTCTACCTACATGTTTTCTATTGGGAACAATTCATTTTTTAGTAGGTCCTGTTAGCGCTCCGCCAGATCTCTAAGGCTGAGGAAGATATCCCAACAGAGGTAACCACTAACCAGGATTTTGACTTGGTAGCTAGCCCTAAAAAGTCGGAGAGGGCTCTCTCCAAAAGGGTCACAACCAAGAGGGCTGGAGAAATTAGGGTTTTTAGGGTAGATATAAAGTGCAGGGGGTTTTTTTGATTTGATTTTGGTTGGGTTATCACTGGATGAAGAAATTAGGTCAAGGGAGCTAGGTCAGTGCAAATGAGATAGGGTTACAGGGATCAATGGGGAAAGGTAGGAACAAGGATTATCACTTGAAGAGGATTGTGATGGAATGGTGTTGATACTGGAAGAAATCTAGGAAGATCATGGGAGATGTATTCTTCTTAGACAGATGGAAATGGAAAAATTATGATCAATTACCCAAAACAGAGCATGTGAAAACATGTATTCTGATTATATAACTTGTAAGATATCATAACATAGAAATGAAGTGAACATGAATACAATACATTATAACATATTATACAGAATAAAATACAATGATAGACATAAATACCACAACTATCCAATAAAATAGTTGCAACTCCTCTTTATTAGCTGGCCAAACTGAGTACAAAAGTTCCTTGATCAACTAGCAAACATAAAAACTGATTCCAACCCTTGCTAAGAGTGAAGTGATGGACTAAATAGACATCAAAACAAGCTTCACTCATCCTCAGGGGTTAAATCCATGAGGAGAGGAAGAGATACAAAAAATATTGAGCTGCAAACTGAAGTGTAGGATGGTCCAAGTGACTCACTCCTCATTACATTCAACTGATTCATATTTGACTAAAGGATAAGTTTACCCAATGAATCTACCCCTAGGTAACTTATATCTTACATAATTACATTTACCATGATGAATTACATTGATACTAAAATCATTATTTTAGGTAAAACCAAAAATTACAATGAAAAACCAAAAGAATGAGTAAACTGGCATAAGTGCCATTTTCCTGTCATAAGCGCCATCCATGTTCAAGGCCACTTTTGGAGGCCTTCCCGGTTGTTATCACTCCAATAATTCTCAAAGGGTTGTTTTTATTTTTTGGTTTAAATAATATTATAGGTAACCACAAACCTAGTTTTAAGCCTTAGGATCTATCCTTCCTAATTCTCAGAGAGGGCTCTCTCTATATGATTTATCTTTGTTGATTGTAGTTGATTTTAGGCTAGTTATGTAGGATTACTTGAGATTTTGATTTTGGATTTGGTTTGGTGGGAAATCACTTACTCAAAATGATAGATGTAGGTATGTATTCCATTGGGCTAATCGAGTCAAAGTGTCAAGCAACAAAAGCAGGATCAAGGTTCTAAAGGGAAGTATTCACAGGGCAAGATAGTTTAGTCACTTCAGATCCTTAGGTTGATGGTGAAATGGTTTCAATTGGGTTAAGAGAGCAATTAAGGGTTCTCAAATCCGGCTAATGAATGAAAATACAGAGGTCAATCAAAACAAGGGAGAAATTAAGAATTCCCTTATCTGGATATCAGAAGAAAATCATATAAATGATAAACAGTTCAAGACAGAGTGTAATTAAACATATTCTGTAATAACATTCTAGTTATATCATTTATATTAAGCAAACATATGAGCATGTGAAAACTTCATAAAGAAACAATTGAACAAGTAGAAAGTACTTCACTGTAGTGACCCAACACATGAATCCTGTAATATAATCTTTTTATTGCTTTAATCCAGTCTGTTGACTTGAAATTGGTACAATCACCCTCAAGTTCCAGAATAGTACAACTATAGAAATGTTCAGCAATTCATCCACCTCCCTTAATACTTTGATTATTGAAGCATTTATACAAAAACTAATATAAAATATCCTAAATTGTTTTTAGGATTTATTTGTGGAAATAAAATATCTGGAGGCTAAAAGGTAGTGACACCTTTCAACTGATTGAAAGTTGCCACTGATTTTTCTGATTGTTTGTTTATCTGTTGGTTTTTCTCAAGCTGGCTTGTCTCTCACGTTGTCTTCTTCTTCGTCTTTTATTTGATTTATCTTTTGGTTCTTTTAACTCTGTTTTTGACCTTTATCTGTTACTACTCTGTTTCATCTTCTTTCACTTTTACTGTCACAGTAGATCACATTCACTCTCTCATGTTTATTTTTTTTTAGTAAAAATGATATTTTTACTAAAGACACATGTAAAATGTGGAATGTTCCTTTGAAGAGTATTTTATAAAAAGCTTTGTTGTGCTGGTGAAAGCATTTTTTATTTTCCTGTGTAAATCATTGCTGCTGGTGCAAATATTTTTATCTTTTGTTCAACCATATACTGCGTAAATTTCCTCATTCTGATTTGTCTCTGATTTAATTTGATTTTCTCTTTGTACACAAACTATTGTTGGATGAAGCCTTTGAATTAAACTTCGAGAATCTGGAGCAAACCGGTTTTGTGACTAGTATCAAAGTGGTTTGTTCGACTTTCTATTTTGATAATAACCTGCGAGAATAAAAAAACAGTTAATAAAACATAGCTTTTGAAGATGTTTGAATGGGGAGGTATGTCGAATGGGTCAACGTAACGACTGGATTTAATTCAACATTGGCAATGATCTCCTGATTTATGCAGTTTGAACAAAGATAATATAATAACAGTAAAGCAGAGCTTTGAAACAATGGTGGCTCATTGCACAGTTCTGGGAGGTTTACCGCACAATGGAGGAGCAAGTATGAGGTTTAAAATAACATGGGGTAGAATAAACGGTTTACCGCACGATGCAGGAGCAGGAAAATTGTTTTTGCACAGTGGTTTTTTCACAGAAGAAAGGTGGTTAATGGTTTTGTGTGGAGGAGTGCATTACGATGTGGGAATGCAGTGTGGCGGGGAGGGCATTGGACAAAACTGCCTATTTTGAAATCTTATGAGGTGTTAATCATCGGAAAAGAGGGGAATGAAAAATGGTGTATAAGTCGTTGGATTAGCTGGTGAAGATCGGACGACTCTCAAGACTTTACTTTTTGGAGAGGTGGGGGCGGAAACTATATGGGCAGAGATTTTAATATGCGATTGCATTATTATGTAATGAGTTAAGTTTATATGAAATAGGTTTAATATATATTTAAACGAGGGTTAATGCAAAGGGATGGGGGGATATACGTTATGCAGAGGGTTTAATATATGTGAGTCGGGGAATATTATAAAGGGATTTAATATAGTTATAGGAAATATATATGCGGGGAGTTAAGCATATGAAGCGAGATTGGGAAAATATATTAATAATGGGTTATTGATAAATATGGGATGAATGATTATGAATGTGGAATATTAGTAATATAATTAAGAATAAGCATTGAAAAACTTTGCGTAAGTGGGTTTATTGGAAAAGGGAAATTAATAAAGGAGAAGGGAATTTAGTAAAAAGAGTGATTTTAAACTAGGTAAAGAAATTTTAGGAAGGGGAAAAGGTTATTTCGAGGAGAAGGGATATTAGTAAAAGGGAAAGTTAGAATGAAGGGGAAGAGATGCTTTACAAGGGGGGAAATTGTGTTTTAAAAAGGTTGTTAGTAATAAGAAATAAACCAACTGATGCTTTCCAATGACTTGCAAAAGGTGTTTCTTCCTGCCCTTCTTTGTCCTAGCATTTTTATTTCCTTTTCTTGGGTGCATTTAGGATTTTTGACCCTTTATTTCTTTAAGTAAAAAAGCTATCTACTTCTAACCTTATGACGTCCGACGGCTCAGATTAAACTAATGAGCTCGTTTATTTCTCTACCTAACTACTGATCTACCAATATTAAACAGTTTGGCTAGATAGTTTATTCTCTAACTATCAGTATGAAATTTAAAGCTTGAATAATCAAGATCAAATTGTATCATTATCATGGATTATGGCATTTTAAACAAGCCACACACAATTTTATTTGCATAAAGTAAGCTAAAGTAGTGGCATTTGAACGTGAAAAACTTTCATGATATATTTTGGTGGGGTTCATATTTACTAATTTTTTTTATCTTTGTTTCTTTTTGTCTTTTGATTGTTACTTTAGGACATACCCTCTTTTCATCTTTTAAATATGGGAAAACATTTGCAGAAAGCAAAGGTATGTACAATATTGAAAAATTATACACAATCAATTCAAAATTATGAATCCTATTATTATAGGACCCTAACAGTGGCTTCACATGGGGATGACATCTCCTTGTGAGATGTCAAGAACACTGTCGACTAGTAGCTTGATCCATTGGGCCAATCCAAAGTATGCCTTTTTTGTACAATCACTGTGACTGAAAATCTTGAACTGAAATCACACCCTTTTCTGCAAATTGAAATCTGATTTGAAACTAAAAGGTGTTGCAACCTTCAAACCAAAACTACTTGATCATCAAGACCTTAGGGCCTTCTTCTCGGCTTTAAATCTTAATGATTTTTTTCAATTACTTGCTGAAAACTTGAAACTAAGACTGAAATAAAATTGTTGAAAACAAAATTCATTCAAACTGAAATTCTACCTACGTACTCTAATCAGTTGTCCAACTGTTGGTTAGGTAAAATGAAACAACCAATGCAACCATTCAAGCATTATATACATAGATGTATTTTGCTTCATTTTCTTGTTGATTATCAAAACTATAGTTCTGAAACTCAATATAAACTTGTCAACAAAAGTAAAGATAAGGAAATACTCAATTTCCTTTGTTGACTCTGTAAACTATACAAAAGGATATTCAAAGATATAGGTACAACTGTTAAACTGATCCAAGCAACTGTACATCTGTTCTGGATGGCCTCCATGCCATGAAACTGAATTGTTGTCTCCCTACAAAATTAATCTGTGATTCTCCTGAGGTAATTGCAGATTTTCAGATAAGATTTTTGATGATATTCCTACTGAATGAAATGACTGTTTGATGAAACCTTTATGATCTTGATTCTAAAACTCATAGTCAATAAATGGAAAAAGGCTTTGAATGCATTCATTATCCAACATATCTGTTATTGGATCATGAAAAACATGGAAGGATTGTTGCAACTTATCGCATATAGGTTTGAATTGAACTTCATAGATTTCTATACGTTGCTCATCCTTTGCTCTAAAGATATTATACCACATTCCATTTAAAAGCTGAAATGATTCAAAACATAGTGATATGAAACTTTCATGTGTCATTTGATCATATGTTTAAATGGAATTTGATAACTGTAATTGTGAGACTAAAGAATCTTGATCAAGATTTTTATTTTCTTCTTTTTTGTCAATCACAATACCTAAAGACTGTTGATTATTGATTTCTTTAAAGTTATCTCTGATAAACTGAAATGAATAAAAAAAAAGAGGTAAATATCCTTCACTTATTTCCCACTTTTTTTCATTTTTCTCTTCACTCTCTTGGCTGATTTTCATAGGCTGATCACTGTATTCAAACTGTTGAAACTGAATGTCCTCATTCCAAAAACTAGCTACTGATTGCTCTGTAAACTTAGCTCGAGTTTGAAGAACATAATTATCATCATACTTATCATACTTAGGCAAACCATTAAAATGAGGAATGTCATCAAAAATACACATTAGATCAGCCGATTTCTCTTCCACATATTGATCTATAAATCCATTTTCGGATCTATGGTATTTGTGATAAGCAGGAAAATGTTTATGACTAACAACCTCTTCTTTCATGGCGATAAAGGAGTCATGGTGATCTTGAACAAAAAATCATCTTTCATGGTGATCTTTTGTATTATTTCCTCTATCTTACTTGCCAAGATGTCAAGTTTTATCTCTGCCATGTTTTTCTTCTCTTCTTCTGCTTTCAAATTTTTCCTTCTAATTAGTAGATGAACTTCTACATCTACTGCAATGTTCTGCATCGTTTATTTCTCTTAGTTGAAATTCTATCTCTGGATCAATTGCTTTTGGATAATGCAAGAGAGCGGAATCATGAGGAGGTCTAATATTTACTGGCATTGAATAATAAACTTGATTGAATCTATCATAAAATTGTTGTATTGTTTCATTTGGATATCTTTTCAATTGATTATATTCTTCTGTGATCACAAAAATATTGACTTTGATTATCCATATATCAAGAAATTTTTTGACAAAATGTTGGAAATTTGAGATGCTTGCAATAGGCAGGTTCTTGAACCAACTTTTTACTTTACTCTGCAAAGAAAGAGAAAAAATTATGATTCTAACATCATCTTCATCAATCTCAAATAAGTCCAGATAATCCTCAAAACCTTGAATATGTTTTTCATCAGTGAAATTACCATTTTCTCCATCAAACTTGGGGAGATATATGTAATAATTATGAGGGAAATCATGGAGTATAGGAGGTAAAATGAGGGCTTATATCTATCAGGAGCTTTACAATGTACAGGAATATGTACGAGAATTGTAAGATCAATCTTAATTACTTGAGGCTTATCAATTAGAAGATGATCATTATAAGTTTAAGAAGAAATCTGCTCAAATGGATAAGGAGATTTATATTTACAATTTTCAAAGGAAAGTGATCAAATATTAGTTTGAGATCATTATTAAAATACAATATACATTGAAAAAATTTCTTGATAAGAAAGAACATAATGTCTTGGATTAAGGTTGAAAACCTAATATTCCCATGATGTTCTTCCAGGTTCATTTCTCTAGTGGAGTCTTGATTTTGAAATTGATTTGGAGTTGGAGTTGCCAGGTGGATGATTTAAACCTTTGTGTGTTTGATCACTATCCACAATCATAGATTAGAATTGATTCTTGTATAATTTTTCTGAAGTAAAATATTAGTTTGATTTTCCCCAGTATGGTCGCCAATATGTTATCACTCCAATAATTCTCAAAGGGTTGTTTTTATTTTTTGGTTTAAAGAATATTAGAGGTAACCACAAACCTACTTTTAAGCCTTAGGATCTATCCTTCCTAATGCTCAGAGAGGGCTCTCTCTATATGATTTATCTTTGTTGATTGTAGTTGATTTTAGGCTAGTTATGTAGATTACTTGGGATTTTGATTTTTTATTTGGTTTGGTGGGAAATCACTTACTCATATGGATAGATGTAGGTCTGTATTCCATTGGACTAATGGAGTCAAAGTTTCAAGAAGCAGAAGCAGGATCAAGGTTCTAAAGGGAAGTATTCACAGGGCAAGATAGTTTAGTCACTTCAGACCCTTAGGTTGATGGTGAAAATGGTTTCAATCGAGGTAAGAGAGAAATTAAGGGTTCTCAAATCCGGATAATGAATGAAAAGACAAAGGTCAATCAAAACAAGGGAGAAATTAAGAATTCCCTTATCTGGACATCAGAAGAAAAACATATAAATGATAAACAATTCAAGGCAGAGTGTAATTAAACATATTCTGTAATAACATTCTAGTTATATCATTTAGATTAAGCAAACATATGAGCATGTGAAAACTTCAGAAAGAAACAATTGAACAAGTAGTAAGTACTTCACTGTAGTGGCCCAACACATGAATCCTGTAATATAATCTATTTATTGCTTTAATCCAGTCTGCTGACCTCAAGTTCCAGAATATTACAACTATATAAATGTTCAGCAATTCATCCACCTCCCTTAATACTTCGATTAATGAAGCATTTATACAAAACTAATATAAAATATCCTAAACTGTTTTTAGGATTTATTCCTGGAAATAAAATATCTGGAGGCTAAAAGGTAGTGACACCTTTCAACTAATTGAAAGTTGGCACTGCTTTTTCTGATTGTTTGTTTATCTGTTGGTTTTTCTCAAGCTGGCTTGTCTCTCACACTATATTCTTCTTCTGTCTTTTATTTGATTTATCTTTTGGTTCTTTTAACTCTGTTTTTGACCTTTATCTGTTACTACTCAGTTTCGTCTTCTTTCAATTTTACTGTTACAGTAGATCACATTCACTCTCTCATGTTTATGTGTTTTTAGTAAAAATGATATTTTTATTAAAGACACATGTAAAATGCGGAATGTTCCTTTGAAGAGTATTTTGTAAAAAGTTGTGTTGTGCTGATGAAAACATTTTTTATTTTCTTGTGTAAATCATTGATGTTGGTGCAAATATTTTTATCTTCTGTTCAACCATCTACTGCGTAAATTTCCTCATTCTGATGTCTCTGATTTAATTTGATTTTCTCTTTGTACACAAACTATTGTTGGATGAAGCCTTTGAATTAAACTTCGAGAATCTGGAGCAAACCAGTTTTGTGACTAGTATCAAAATGGTTTGTCCGACTTTCTATTTTGATAACAACCTGCAAGAATAAAACAACAGTTAATCAAACATAGATTTTGCATATATTTGAATGGGGAGGTATGTTGAATGGTTCAATGTAACGAATGGCTTTAATTCGGCATTGGCAATGATCTTTTGATTTATGCAATTCGAACAGAGATAATATAATAACAGTAAAGCATAGCTTTGAAACAATGGTAGCTCATTGCACAGTGATGGGAGGTTTACAGCACCATGGAGGAGCAAGCATGTGGTTTAACAAACCATGGGGTGGAATAAACGGTTTACCGCACCATGCAGGAGCAGGAAAATGGTTTTTGCACAGTGGTTTTCACACAAAATAAAGGTGGTTAATGGTTTTTTGTGGAGGAGTGCGATACGATGTGGGAATGCCGCATGGCGGGGAGGGCGTTGGACAAAACGACCTATTTCAAAATCTTCTGAGGTGTTAATAATCGAACAAGAGGGGAATTAAAAATGATGTATAAGCCTTTGGATTAGTTGGTGAAGATCATACAACTATCAGGACTTTACTTATTGGAGAGGTGGGGCCGGAAACTATATGGCCGAAGATTTTAATATGTGAATGTATTAATATGTAATGAGTTAAGTTTATATGAAATATTTTTAATATATATTTAAACAAGGGTTAATGCAAAGGGATGGGGGGATATATGTTATGCGAAGGTTTTAATATATGTGAGTCAGGGAATATTATAAAGGGATTTAATATAGTTATAGGAAATATATATGCGAGGAGTTAAGTATATGAAGCGGGATTAGGAAAATATATTAATAATGGGTTATTAATAAATATGGGATGAATGATTATGAATGCAGAATATTAGTAATATAATTAAGAATAAGCATTGAAAAACTTTGGGTAAGTGGGTTTATTGGAAAAGGGAAATTAATAAAGGAGAAGGGAATTTAGTAAAAAGAGTGAATTTAAACTAGGTAAAGAAGTTTTAGGAAGGGGAAAAGGTTATTTTGAGGAGAAGGGATATTAGTAAAAGGGAAATTTAGAATGAAGGGGAAGAGATGATTTACAAGGGGGGAAGTGTGTTTTAAAAAGGATGTTAGTAATAAGAAATAAACCAATTGATGCTTTCCAATGACTTGCAAAACGTGTTTTTGCCTACCCTTCTTTGTCCTAGCATTTTTATTTCCTTTTCTTGGGTGCATTTAGGCTTGTTGACCCTTTATTTATTTAAGTAAGCAAACTATCTACTTCTAACCTTATGATGTCCAACGAATCAGATTAAACTAATGAGCTCATTTATTTCTCTACCTAACTTGACGTTGTTTATTTCTCTACCTAACTACTGAACTACCAAGATTAAACAGTTTGGCTAAATATTTTATTCTCTAACTATCAGCATGAAATTTAAAGCATGAATAATCAAGATTAAACTGTATGATAATCATGGATTGTGGAATTTTAAATAAGTTGCACACAATTTTATTTGCATAAAGTAAACTAAAGTTGGAATTTGAACGTGCAACACTTTCATGATCTATTTTGGTGGGGTTCATATTTACTAGTTTTTTTTTTTTTTTGTCCTTTGATTGTTCCTTTAGGACATACCCTCTTTTCATATTTTAAATATGGGAAAACATTTGCAGAAAGCAAAGGTATGTATAATATTGCAAAATTCTACACAGTCAATTCAAAATTATGAATCCTATTATTATAGGACCCTAACACTGGTGTCCAAATTGTGCCCAGGATAGCTTGTTGGAAAGCTTATCATGTCCTCGTTTTGAAAATTCCCCTAGTTTTGAAAATGGTGTTGATTTGACCCCTCAAAAATGCAATCTTCCAAGACTGGTACAAGCGCAACGCTTAGGAAAAAGCAGGGGCACAAACATGTTTTTTTAGTGGTTTTTGGCCTTTTTCACTTCGTGAAACTGCAAAACAATCTTGGAAAAGTGTTTTTTCTAGATGTATGGGTCATTAAAAATATCATGGTGGTTTTCAATCTCTTAAAAATTTCCCCAAACATAAGCGCAACGCCAAGGGCGCTGCGCCTATGACCATTTTTCTGATATTTACATATGCAGAAAAACACAGTCATACACATATTTTTCAAAAACGTTGAAACTTGCCTCAAAATTTGTGGAAATTGTGCTGATGAGGTGGCTAGGCTTGGAGAGAAGCCTCAGCAAGTATGTCCAAATTTTTTCTTCTTCTCCATGGTAAAATTTTCAATTTTTGCATTGGCTCTTTTGAGCTTGGCCAATGCAATTTTCTCTTTTCGGGCATGGAGTTTGACCTTCCTCCTCAACAAATCATTTTCCTTGTTTTCCTTTTCTAGCAGCTTCTCCAAGTGTTGATTGGATCTATCAAGCCATGGCTCCCTGTTCTCATTGATCACAATAGTAAGTTGCTCATTTAGGGTTAGTTGATCAGCTAGCTCAACTTCCCTTTGCCTCTCCAAAGCTAGAGCTCTTTTCAACCCTCTAGTTATAAGTCTCTATCTTGGTACCTGCTCTACTTCATCATCAAGTAAGCCATACTTCTCCAGTTTTTCATCTAGCATGACTTTGGCCTTTTGAGCCTCCCTTTGATCAGTGAAAAACTTAACCTCATCAATGACTTGTTTGGTTTTCAATTGTTCATTTTCTTGCTCAAGGAAATGTACAACATATTTGGTTCTGTCAAGGTTGGTTTGGAGGTCTCTCATTTTTGCATCCTTACCTTTGATGGCAGCATTTATGATTTTGTCATCTTCATCTTTATCTAGGTCAACAATATGAAATTATTGCTCAGTTTCATGATTGTCCTCCTCATCATGAATGAGTGCCTCAATGACCTTTTCTTTACCCTTGTCCACCTGTTGTACTGATGTAGAAAACATGGCCCCTCCCACTATGTATGGACCAAACACATGCTTGTGGCCTCTCTGGTAGGTTTTTTACAATGTCTCAACCTCAACCATACTAACCCTCTCTACCTCGTAATTATGATTTCTGATAGGGGATTCAATCTTAGTTTGGGATGAAGATAATGGTGGTGAAGTGGATGAAGAGGACTGATATGATGATGATGAATGTACAATAGGCTGAGATGGAGGAATAGAAGTGGATGGCTGAGATGACAAAGGAAGATTTTGAGCATGCTGAGTAGGAGGATCTCTAAAGATATCATGGGCTATGCAGGTATCCCATGTAATGTTGAGCTTATTGAGATGGTAAAGGACAATTATTTTGATAAAGGAATGATGGAAAATACTTTTCATTTGGTTTTAATACTCTCTTCTTTGAGAAATAAAAGCCATCTTTTCAACACTCTGGAAAAGGTAGTAAGGTATATTGAGCATCCTTACCCTAGTGAAATGCATTAGGAGCTAGATGTGATAGGCATACAACCTTGAGAATCTACCTTCACATGTAAAGTACTTCATGATTATCTTCATCATGGGTGAAAATCTATCAAGGAGGTAGGAAAAAGGAAACATCCTCTTTTTCTCATTCTTGTATCTAGGTTTTAAAAAGGGCTCAAAGTGATGATTTTCCAAATCACTCTTTTTGAACCACCTTTCCCCAACATTTGGGATCCTTGTGGGAGCTGAAATGATGGCAGTTGAGACAGTAAAGTTAACACCAACTAGGGTAACCTGGTTGTTATGGAGTTTAGATATGAAGAGCCTATTTAACATGGAATGATGTTGAACCCTCTAAATTTGTTCACTGAAATCATAACAACCAACATGTTTAAAGCATGTCACTGTCATTGGAGAAGCCAAAAATTTCCTGGTGTTGATTGGTTCATGTCTAATTATCATTCCCCCTTTATGTGGCCTCCTAGCCTTTGTTTCCTCTTCCTCACTATGTGATATGTTATGTTCTCCTTCTGTTGCAATGGTGTGTTTGTGGTCAAACCCTAGGGAAGTAGGTGATAGTGTGCAAGGTGAATTTGGAGATAGGATATGGGAAAGGGAATTTTATGGGAAATAATGTTTAGGGATATGAGGAATGGGGAAAGGAAAAAGGAATTAAAGAGTGATGGGAATTGGGATTTAGGAGCCTATGTAAAAATAGCACCTAGGGCTTAGGGTTTTAGAAATTAGTAGCTTAGGGGTAGGGATTATGATAACAAGGATTAGGGAATGACATTTAACAATGTAGGGATGGTGTTGAGTGTAAGGGAAATTGGAATTTGGGAATTATGAGTGCAAGGGAGAAAAATTAGGGTTTCACATTTTAAGAAGACACCAAATTTTCTTTTAACCAACTCACACATTCAAAATGACTTTGATGAAGAGGAGAATGATGTGAAAGTCATTTACTTGCTTGATTGGAAGTGTGAAGAATGCTTTCTGAAGTCTGGAGGCGTTTTTTCACAACTTTGATGAGTTTTTGATCTTTTTTGGGCATAAGCACAACGCTAAGAGGATAAGCGCAGCACCAAGAGAATAAGTGCAATGCCAAGAGAATAAGTGCAGTGTGCAGAACGCCAAGAGGATAAGTTCTCTTATGCTCTGTTTTTCTCAATTTTTCTCAGAAAATCGCAAATTTCACTCTCCTCAGCTCTTTGATCAATGAAATAAGAGGGAAATGAATTTGAATTTTGTGTCTAGGACTCTTAAATACTTGAGTGATTTTAGATTTAGATCCAAAAACCCACTTTTCCTATGTTTTTTCTCACTTTTTGAAAGCATGTTGAATATGCTTCTTCTTTGACCTTTCTTCTTTGTAGATGAATTTTCTAGAGTTTGAAATTTGTCACTTTGATTTAGTGATGATATTCTGTTTTTCATGTGTGTTTTGAGTTGAAGGCTAGGGACTGAACTTATTACATATAGGGAACATAAAATTACATAAAAAATAAAAATAAATTACATCTCTATTTTCATATCAAAATTACATTTTGATATGAAAATCATAAGAATCCAAGTTACAAATTTAAAAATATCATATTTACATGCTAATGATTCTTTGCAGATGATAATGAAATGTTTATTGGATCACTCTCACACCTTTTTCTGACCTTATTAAGATGACATGGTACATTTTGGACCTTGAAAGAAAATGAAACCTAATGATCTAATGGGACCTTAAATGACCTGAATCCATAGTTGACTTTGACTGAGATAAGACATAGTGAAATGAGATTTTTAGAAGTGTTTTTATGCTCATAAAGACATGAAGGTGGGCCAACAAATGAGATTTTGTGAGGGAGAGTGAGATTTTATGACTAGGGATACCATTAGTGAAACAATTTTTAGCATGACGTAATGGAATGATATAAAAATTTCAAAGTGAAACACCTAAAATGAGAATGAAAAGAGTGATTTTGATCACTGATGGCAGAATGCATATTTTGGAACTAAAATTGGCCTTATTAGGTATGGAAACTTTGAAAGAGGCGTCAAGAACCACAAATATCTGAATTTTGCATATCAGTGCCTCTTCCATTGGGCCAATACGGTCAAAAAATTAAACTAAAATGCAAGACTAAATACTAGCAACTCAATGACACAAACTGACTTTGAAACTAATTGAAATTGACTCGAACCATGACTCAAAAATTAACTTACTTTTCTGAAAACTTAACTTGAAATGGTATAAACTCAATGAAGCTCCATGGCCCTCACTTCGGGCTCCGAACTCCAATTTTTTTCCACTTCACACTTGTAGGATTATCAAACTGATATATACAATGAGGATGATTTTTTTTTTAAAATTTCAGATCAAAAGAGATAGTGCTTCAGGAGCCTACCTTTAAATGGACATCCTAAGCAACTTTGCCCATCCATTTCTTCCAAGAGATATGCATTTTTTCCACGAGAAGCTGCAATCTTAAAAGGACCTTTCCATAAATTATCAAACTTGTTGTGCTTACTCTTGTCTTCATTCCTGGCATCCCAGTGGAGTACTACATCACTGATCTTAAAATCATCTTGCTTGGTTTTTATGCAATAGATTTGATTAATCTTATCATGGAGCTTAGAAGTATTCTGGAAAACTTTTTCTCTCGTCTGTTGTAGGTGGATCATTTGGTTTATTCGACACTGAATTTCATTCTTTTCGCTTCCTGCTTCTTGTAAAAGTTTCATGATTGGGACAGCCAATGAAGAAGGGAAAATTGTATCCACAGCGTAAACTACCTTAAATGGAGACATGTCAATGGATTTCTTGTTGTTTACTCGATCTTCCCACAGTGCATTAATTAGCTTCTTGTGCCAATTCTTATTTTTCGCCTCCAACATATTTTTGATTATGTTGATCAAAGACTTTTTGGAGGACTTTGCCAATTCGTTTCCCTAAGGATAATATGTTGTAGAATGACCCAACTTAATGTTATATTTGTCACAGAATTTTGTCATTTTCTTTGATTTGAAGGCTGCAGCGTTATCCGTGATGATCTTTCTAGGAAAACCAAACTGGGACAAGATGTTAGCTTCTCAAAACTGAATTATAACTGAGTCTGTAGCTTGCCTGGTTGGGATCGCTTCGATCCACTTTGTGAAATAGTCTGTGGTGGTAAGTATCCATCTGCGTTGAGAAGATGAGCGTGGATATATCTTGCCAATAAAATATACGCCCCACTTTTGGAAAGGAGCTTCAACTGAAATGGCCTGTAATGGTAAAGGAATAAGCTTACATTTACCTTGGAAAATTTGGCATTCATGGCAGCTCATGACCGTCTTGTACAAATCTGCAAATAATGTCAGCCAATAGTAACCCACTCTCAATACTTTGTTGGCCGTGTTTTTCCTGTACAAATGACCTCCACAATATCCCTTGTGGAAATCCTTCATCACTTCTTTGGATTCATCTTCAACAAATAAATTTAGTAACACTCCTACGGGATCCTTCCAGTAGAGTGCACTATCTAGTATGCAATATTTTGAAGCCTTAAGCTTCAAGGACCTGCTCTTACTCTTTGAAATGCCTGGAGGAGGATTCAAATGTTGTAAAACATAAATGATATCAACATACCGTGGAGATGATGAAAAGAGATCTGATACCTGAACAAGACTTCCACTTTCTTCATCATCGTACAATGTTGATATGAGATTGATGTCAAGTGCATATAGATTAGACTCATCCATGAGCTTGACTAAGCCTTGCCCTTTGATCAGCTTGGCCGGCCTGATCTCAAGGTCATACTCTAAGACCCTTGATATCCATCTACCTCTATTTCCTTCTGGATTTTTTTACATGAGTACTTCTTTAACCGATGCATTTGGAACATATGCCAAAATATGTGAGTGCAGAATATAAACATGGAAGTCCTTCAGTGCTTTCACAAATTCCAAGGCATGTTTCTCGATTATGTTGTATCAGAGGGCTGCATCCCTTATTGTGCGACTAAAGAATGCTATTGGCAGCTCTGTCCCATCTTTTTTCTGCATAAGCACCGCTACCAAAGTATGCTCAGAAGAAAAAGAAAATATAATGAAATCTAGTGAATAAGCGGGACTTGTCAAAACTAGAGTAGTGGTCAAAGAAAATTTCACCGAGTTGAATGACTTACAAGAATTTTCAGACTATTTTACATCATTCTCCTTCTTCAGCATATTAGTTAACTCTCTAAGATGTTCTGCTAAGTTGGAAATGAACCTACGTATGAAATTCATCCTACCATTGAATGCTTGAATTTTTTCTTATTTATAGGGAAATCAATTTGTTGTATCACTTCAACTCTAGCAGGATCCATCCAGATCCCATATTTTGAGATGATGTGACCCAAAAAATTTCCTTCTTCCATAGAAAATAGGCACTTTTTAGGATTTAGGGAAATCCCAATTTTTTTACATCACTGGAGCACAACTCTCAAATGGTGTAAATGCTCATCATCTGAATTTGAATAAATATTCAGATCATATAAATAAACAACAACAAAGACATATTTATCGTTACCAAATTCTATGTCCATGGCACGCTGGAAAGTGGCCCTGACATTCTTCAAACCAAATGGCATCTTGGCATATTTAAAGGTACCCCATGGTGTAGTGAATGTTGTCTTATCCTTATCATCTTCATGCACAAGGATCTGATTGTAGCCTGAGTAACCATCCCACAATGACATCCTGATGGCTCCTACAAGTCGCTGAAATATGTGGTCCATTTTGGGCAGCGGGTAATTGTCTTTCAACGACACTTTGTTCAAATTTCTTAAATCTATACATAATAGAATTTCACTATTTTTCTTCCGCACTGGAACCAAATTGGGGATCCAATTTGAAAAATGACTAGAAAAATAATACCTAACTTATAGAGCTTGTTTACCTCCTTCTTAATGGATGTCAACAACTTTGGGTTTATTCTCCCGAGCTTTTTCCTAAAAGGCTTTTGGTTTGTCTTGATCGAGATGGTGTGCTGAATGATATCTTTATTGTACACCTTTAGATATGAGTAATCCCATGAAAACACATCTAAAAAATCAGTAAAAAAATCAACATATTTAGGTTTTACCTTTAAAGGCAAATATTTTGAAATCTTGATGAACTTTGGCTGCTCCGTTGTTCCAATATTCACATCTTCTATGCCTTTTTCTATGGGGACCAAAGTAGGTTTTCTCGCCACGTCATCTTGATCAAATAACTCTTCCAAAGGTATGAGACCTTTTGGAATGTTATTTTCCTTGAGCTAAAGTATGTCAATCTAATCTGCCTCAATGACTTGGTCATCCTTGTTGTAGACTTCGTCCATAGAACAGTTCTCAAACTCACCTTCACTTTGAAGGAAATTGTTCACTTGTTTATCGTCCCAGAAAAATTGCCAAAATTTCAAGTTATCCGGTATGGCGGGCATGTGCTTTATATCAATCTCAAACTTTTTATTTGAAAACATTGTAGATCTGAAATTACTTGCAACAGTGGCTAATGAATCAGCCATCAAGTTTTACAATATTGACACTACTTTAAGTGTATATTCTGAAAACATTCTAAAAATGTCAAGTGATGCATTTCTATATTACCTCATCCTCGGGTGATTAGCTTGATACTCACATTTTTGTTTAACTACCAAATTTGAATCACCATAGACTGCAATTCTTCTAGCTCCCAATTTTTTCAAAATTTTCAGACTAGTAATGAGCGCTTCATATTCGGCCTCATTATTCGTACAATCAAATGCTAGTTTGTAGGAACAAAACCTCACATTATTTGGGACCTTATTTTTCTGTTGAAATGGGTTGCGGATCCATAAACTAATGCCAACCCTGTCTTTGCCAACGAAACCATCAAATTCCATGCTCCAAAGACCATCTTCTTCTTCACGGTGTTGAAACCCTTGACTATGATTTGACACAATTTTCTGATCTGCTTCCTTATGTTGTTCTAAACTTTCATCTGCCTTCTCTGATGGTTGTTCGGATATAGTAGGCATATTCTCTTTCTCTTTTTATAACACTATTCTAATGAAATCTGAAACTTCAGGAACATCCTCTATTTCTACTAATTGACAATCTGCATCATTTAACCCAGAATCATTGTACAATATGAAGGACTCTAAGTCTGTATGTACAACGTTTATAGGATGATTATTTGGCCTTTCCTTGTTTGTAATCATGTATTTCATTTTATTCTCACAGTATAGTTTTCTAATTTGACTGAAGACAAGAATGGTGGCATAGGAAAAGTCCAACTGCAGTGTACCTCTCAATTTAACTCCCCAAGATCTTGACAACAACATACCGAAACATGGTGGAATATCAACAAATACCAAATCCATAAGGACATTTTTGGTTGGGATCTGCTCTAGGTAGACAACTAGATCTTTGATTAAACCCAAACAATGGAAACAACCAAAATTGAAAGATTATAAATCATGATATGGGTGGGTTATTTCAAGGCCAAGCTTCTCCATGATCGCTTTCCGAATGAGGTTGTGGGAGGCCCCGAAGTCTAACATAATGTTATGAAGGATGAATTGATGAAATTTAAGACTCAAGTAAAATGGTGGAACCTCACTATGTTTAGACTGACCATCTATGGCAGGACCAAATATTAACTCGGGCTGATAATCCTCTATATTAACCATGTTGGATAAAGGGTCAACTTCAAGATTTGGACTACATGGGATTTGTACTTATCAATTTTGACCAATTCAATAAGAGGAATAGACACCTTTAACTTATAAATTTCTGACTCTAAATTAAAAGGTATAGTTCTGTCTACCTCTTTTATGGTAACATCCTTTTCTCAACATGGTCTCTTGGTCCAACTTCTTTTCTCTGAATATCTCTTTCTTTGACAGGTGCACTTGTAGAAGGTTGATTGCTTCTGTTCTGAATTGGAGCTGCAATCTCTTTACCCTTATTTTGAACTTGTTTCGATGATGCTTCTTTCTGCTAAACTATATTCTTCGGAGGTGGATTTATTGGAACATCATGGCCTTTCAAGGTATACTACCTTTGTTGGGAACTCAATGCATTCAGGTTTCCTCTCTGATACTCATCAAATTCTATGTCTAACACATGATAATTTTCCATTATGAAATTTTTATCATTAGGTGAACTTGTTTTTTCCACACATTCTTCATCTTCGGTGAGAAAGATAGGCTAACCATTAGCTGTAAAAAGAAGGTTTTCCTCTACTGTTGATTCTTCCTCTTCATCACTCTAAGCATAGTTCTGTTGAAGTGGTGTTCTAATTGGCTATTGTTGTTGTGTTTCAGGAGCTCTTTGCTCTCTCTGCTTTATCTGAAATTGAGGCTACTGTTGCTGGCCTCGAAAGTTCAGATTTCTGATTTGTGGCTCTGTTTGCCTATCTGAAATAGACATCTTATACACCATTCTCTCCATGGTTTTAAGAAAATAATAAAATTTAGTATCTGATGAAGTGGAAGGTTCCTCTTTGATAGTAAATTTGTGTTCAGTTTTAAGTTTGAATTTTTTAATCAAGAGATTGGCCTCAACACTCACTAATTTTTTTATCATTTCTTCAATAGTAGTGGGATTTCTTTCTCTCAATGAGTAGGCCATATCTGGGTCAAAATCATCGGGATAACGTAGAAGGGCCAAACTAGGAGGTGGTTTCATTTCATTTGGGATAGAGTTATAGATTCCAAGGTATCAAGAATTATAATCAGGCACTGATTCATTAGGATTGCACTTCAGGGAATCATATTTAGCAAGGATTTGTAAAGGGTTTTTATTCTCATCCCACCTAACTAAGAAAGCTTCAGTTAGTTCAGCAGGATTCCTAATAGAATTAACTGCTAGGGCGCGGAACCAAACTTTAACTTCACCTGAAAAACTTTGTGCGATGATTCACATCTTGGCATCATCTGAATCTAGCTCCTCAAGATCTATGAAGGTTGTGGTTTTAGCCATGTGCTGAGGGGAAATGATTTCAGATTTTTCATTGAAAAGGGGAAGCCTTTGGCCATATTCTTGACATAAGTCATGTAATTGCGTTGGTAAGACGAGTGGGGAAAATCTGGCCATTTGTATGGAATATTGGATTTATAACAAGAGGGATGGGTTGAATATGTAAAGGAGTTGAAGTTGTTGGTACTGAAGTGGCAGGTATGTATGATGAAGTTGAAGGTGCAGATGAATATACTATAATTGACTGAGTGTGAGGTTCAGATGAAACAAAAACTTCTTCAGGATGATAAAATTGGATCCACTCCTTAATATCAAGGTCAGACTCAAGCTTAATTTCTTTGAAAAACCAATCTTTCAAAGGACTTAAGTCTAATTCAGACAGATATTTTACCTCAGATAATCTTAGGGGATCAAATACTATATCAAACAAAGAAGTTTCAGATTGGACTTAAATAAAGATAATTCAAACTTTATGTCATAGGGTATATCTTCTAGAGAAAGTAACTTTGCAGGTAGAGATACCGATCTTACCAACGGAATTGGTCCTGATTAAAAATGCAGAGTTTGATATCGGTGTCTTTGAAATAATTGATCTAGATCATCAACCAGATCAACTAGATCAGGGTCTGGATTCACTCTAGTATATCTTGTAGAAGGCAGACCTGTTGTGAGGTACTGCAATTATGAAATTAGCCTTATGAAGCTCGATCCTATCATCCAAAGGATCAGTTTCTAATGAATGTTTGTCTTACACCTAGGGAAAATTTTATCTTTTCATTCGCCGTCAACGATGCCAAAATGTTAGCACTCCACCAGATCTCTAAGGCTGAGGAAGAGATCCCAATAGAGGTAACCAATAACCAAGCTTTTGACTTGGTAGCTATCCCTACCAAGTCGGAGAGGGCTCTCTCCAAAAGGGTCACAGCCAGGAGGGCTAGAGAAATTAGGATTTTTAGGCTAGATATAGAGTGTAGGGGGTTGTTTTGATTTTATTTTGGTTGGGTTATCATTGGATGAAGAAATTAGGTCAAGGGAGCTAGGTCAGGGAAAATGGGATAGGGTTGCAAGGATCAATGGGGAAAGGTAGGCACAAGGCTTATCACTTGAAGAGGATTTTTATGGAATGGTGTTAAGACCGAAAGAAAGCTAAGAAGAGCATGGGAGATGTATTATTCTTAGACAGATGAAAATGGAAAAAGTATGATCAATTACCCAAAATAGAGCATGTGCAAACATGTATTCTGATTATCTTACTTGTAACATGAATAAAATACATTCTAACATATGATGCTGAAGAAAAGACAATGATAGACACCAATACCACAAGTATCCCATAAAATAGTTGCAACTCCTCTTTATTAGCTGGCCAAAATGAGTACAAAAGTTCCTTGATCAAATAGAAAACATACAAACTGATTCCAACCCTTGCTAAGAGTGAAGTGATAGACTAAATAGAAATAAAAACAAGATCCACTCATCCTCAGGGGTCAAATCCATGAGGTGAGGAAGAGATCCACAAAATATTGAACTGCAAACTGAAGTGTAGGATGGTCCAAGTGACTCACTCCTCATTACATTCAACTAATTCATATTTGATTAAAGGATAAATTTACCCAATGAATCTACCCCTAGGTAACTTATATTTACATAATTACATTTACCATGATGAATTACATTGATAGTAAAATAATTCTTTGAGCTAAAACAAAAAATTACAGTGAAAAACCAAAAAATTGAGTAAACTTGCATAAGCGCCATTTTCTTGTCATAAGCGCCATCCATGTTCAAGGCCACTTTTAGAGGCCTTCCCAATGTCCAAATTGGGCTCAGGATAGCTTGTTGGAAATCTTATCCTGTGCTCTTTTTGAATATGCCTCCAGCTTTAAAAATGGTGTTGATTTGACCCCTCAAAAATGATATCTCCCAAGACTAGTATAAGCGCAATGCCTAGGCAAAAACATAGGCACAAACATGTTTTTTTGGTGGTTTTTTTCCTTTTTCACCTCCTGAAACTGAAAACCAAGCTTGGAAAAGTGTTTTTTCTAGATGTATGGGTCATTACAAATCTCATGGTGGTTTTCAATATCTCAAAAAGTGCCCCAAACATAATCGCAACGCCAAGGGAACTGTGCTTATGACCATTTTTCTGATATTTACATTTGCAAAAAAACATAATCATACACATATTTTTAAAAAATGTTGCAACTTGCCTTAAAAGTTGTGGAAAGGGTGCTGATGAGGTGGCCAGGCTTAGAGAGAAGCCTCAGCAAGTATGTTCAACTTTTTCTTCTCCTCCATGTTCAACTGTTCAATTTTGGCATTGGCTCTTTTGAGCTTGGCCAATGCCATTTTCTCTTCCAGGCATGGAGTTTGACCTTCCTCCTCAACAAATCATTTTCCTTATTTTCCTTTGCTAGAAACTTCTCGAAGTGTTGGTTGGCTCTATCAAGCCATGACTCCATGTTCTCATTTATCACAATAGTAAGTTGCTCATTTAGGGTTAGCTAATCAGCTAGCTCAGCTTCCCTTTGCCTCTCTACAGATAGAGCTCTTTTCAGCCATCTAGTTCTAGGTCTTTGTCTTGGTACCTTTTCTTCTTCATCATCAAGTAAGTCATACGTATCCAGTGTTTCATCTACCATGACTTTGGCCTTTTGAGCCTCCCTTTGAGCAGTGAAAAACTTAACCTCATCAACAACTTGTTTGGTTTTCAATTGTTCATTTTCTTGCCCAAGGAAATGTACAACATATTTGGCTCTGTTAAGGTTGGTTTGGAGGTCTCTAATTTTTTCATCCTTAAATTTGATGGCATTATTTATGATTTTGTCATCTTCATCTTTATCTAGGTCAACAATCTGAAATTCTTGCTCAGTTTCATGATTGTCCTCCTCATCATGAATGAGTGCCTCAATGACCTTTCTTTGCCCTTGTCCACATGTTGTACTGAAGTAGAAAACATGGCCCCTCACACTATGTGTGGACCAAACACATGCATGTGGCCTCTCTAGTAGGTTTTTGACAATAGCTCAACTTCAACCATAACCCTCTTTGCCTCATAATTTTGATTTCTGATAGGGGAATCAGTCTGAGTGTGGGATGAAGATAATGGTGGTGAATTGGATGAAGAGGATTGATATGATGATGATGAATGTACAATAGGCTGAGATGGAGGGATGGAAGTGGATGGATGAGATGATAAAGGCATATTTTGAGCATGCTGAGTAGGAGGATATATGAAGATATCATGGGCTATGAAGGTATCCCAAGAAATGTTGAGCTCATTGAGATGGCAAAGGACAATGATTTTGATATGGGTATGATGGAAAATACTTTTCATTTGGTTTTCATATTCCCTTCTCTGAGGAATAAAAGCAATATTTTCAACACTTCGGAAAAGGTAGTAAGGTATGTTGAGCATCCTTACCCTAGTGAAATGCATTAGGAGTCGGATTTGATAGGTATACAACCTTGAGAATATACCTTCACATGTAAATTACTTCATGATTATCTTCATCATGGGTGCAAATATTTCCAGGAGGTATGAAAAAGGAAACATCCTCTTTTTCTCATTCTTGTATCTAGGTTTTAAAAAGGGCTCAAAGTGATGATTTTCCAATTCACTCTTTTTGAACCATCTTTCCCCAACATTTGGGATCCCTGTGGCAGCTGGAATGATGGAAGTTGAGATAGTAAAGGTGACACCATCTAGGGTAACCTGGTTGTTATGGAGTTTATATATTAAGAGCCTAGTTAACATGGAATGATGCTGAACCCTCTGAATTTGTTCACATAAATCATAACAACCAACATGTTTAAAGGATGTCACTGTCATTGGAGAAGCCAAAAGCTCCCTATTTATGATTGGGTCATGTTTAATTATCCTGCCCCATTTATGTGTTCTCCTAGCCTATGTTTCCTCTTCCTCACTATGTGATCTTTTATGTTCTCCTTTTTCTGCCATGGTGTGTTTGTTTTCAAACCCTAGGGAAGTAGGTGATAGTGTGGAAGGTGAATTTGTGGATAGGATATGGGGAAAGGGAATTTTATGGGAAATATTGTTTAGGGATATGAGGAAAGGGGAAAGGAAAAAGGAATGAAAGAGTGATGGGAATTGGGATTTAGGAGCATAGGTCAAAATAGCACCTAGGGCTTAGGGTTTTAGGAATT
Source organism: Pinus albicaulis (assembly GCA_034641835.2). Lineage (NCBI taxonomy): Eukaryota > Viridiplantae > Streptophyta > Pinopsida > Pinales > Pinaceae > Pinus > Pinus albicaulis. The sequence goes on along the minus strand of CM076572.1, from coordinate 226,917,658 downwards.
AGTAGCTTAGGGGTAGGGATTATGAAAAAAGGGATTAAGGAATGAATTTTAACAATGTAGGGATGGTATTAAGTGTAACGGAAATGGGATTTTGGGATTATGAGTGCAAGGGAGAAAAAATAGGGTTTCACATCTTAAGAAGACACCAAATTTGCATTTAACCAACTCACACATTCAAAATGACTTTGATGAAGAGGAGAATGATGTGAAACTCACTAACTTGCTTGATTGGAAGTGTGAAGAATGATTGCTAAAGTCTGGAGGCATTTTTTCGCAACTTTGATGATTTTTTGATCTTTTATGGGCATAAGCGCATCACTAAGGGGATAAGAGCAGCGCTAAGATCATAAGCACAACACCTAGAGGATAAGCACCCTTCTGCTCTGTTTTTCTCAATTTTTCTTAGAAAATCGGAAATTTCGCTCTCCTCATTTGTTTGCTTGATGAAATAAAAGGGAAATTAATTTTAATTTGATGTCTAGGAGTCTTAAATACTTAAGTGATTTTAGATTTAGATCCAAAAACCCACTTTTCCTATGTTTTTTTCTCACTTTTTGAAAGCATGTTGAATATGCTTTTTCTTTGACTTTTTCTTCTTTGCAAGATGAATTTGCTAGAGTTTGAAATTTGTCACTTTGATTTAGTGATGATCTTATTTTTGGCATGTGTGTTTTGAGTTGACAACTAGGGACCAAACTTATTACATATAGGAAACATAAAATTACATAAAAAATTAAAAATAAATTACATCTATGTTTTCATATCAAAATTAAATTTTGATGTGCAAATCATAAAAATCCAAGTTACAAATTTAAAAATATCATATTTAGATGTTGATAATGCTTTGAATATGATAATGAAATGTTTATTGAATCAATCTCACACCTTTTGCTGGCCTTATTTAGATGACATGGTACATTTTGGACCTTGAAAAAAAATGAAACCTAATGACCTAATGGCACCTTAAATGACCTGACTCCATAGTTGACTTTGACTGAGATAAGACATAATGAAATGAGCTTTTCATAAGTGTTTTTATGCTCAACAAGACATGAAGATGGGCTAGAAAATGAGATTTTGTGAGGGAGAGTGAGGTTTTATGGCTAGGGCTACCATCAGTGAAACAATTTTTAGCATGACCTAATGGAATGATATAAAAATTTCAAAGTGAGACACCTAAAGTGAGAATGAAAAGAGTGCTTTTGATCATTAATGGCAGAATGCATATTCTAACAACAATAAGAGGAATATGTCGAATTTCAAGAAAAACCCCTCCATGATGATGTCAATAATCTAGCCAATACAAATGAGTGGAAAAAACAAAGAGGTTAGTCCACAAATTTTAATGATGCTAGTTATCATCATCATCCTCAAAGGATTTATTCTATTTCTCAAATCCAAATCCATGTAAACACCAAAAAATAGAGGATATTTGTGATAGAGAGTTCTAGTGATGGACATGATAGAGATACTCCATGAAAGCAACTTGAAATATCACACATTTATTCTCAAAATTATAAATAAAAAAGAAAGGTAATTGTAAATGGTGTTCAATATGTCCAATAAGGGAAAAAAATATAAGAATATAGAGATTTATACTGTGACTACAATGCCCAATTGGGTAGGAAAAAAATTATTGAAAATAGAATCCTAGATAAGGAACTCGTGCATCAAGGCCCTCTTGTTTTTTACTATAACATCAAGAAAATGCATTGGGGATAACGGATGTATCATATCTCTTATTTTTTGTAAAACCAAGAACTTAAATTATTGTATAGGGTATATAATTCATGGGGTTATATTCTTTTAATTTATGTTTAGGTAATTAGGCTGAGTCTTCATAGGATTAGTCTTCCCTAAAATATTATAGTGAATAGTGTATCTAAGCTCAAAGCTCATTAACCAATCCTTGCTATGGTGAATTAAAATACTAAAGATACAATAATATCACTCAATATTTGATTAAGGGTACCCCATAATCCATGCAATATTGATTTAGATTGGATAATTTTTATAGTGGAAAAATTGGAGGAATAAACTCACAGGACCATTTTTACCAGTGGGTCCTAGTTTGGTGAATTGGGGTTTTATACCTCTAGAAGGAAGTTTTAGGAATTTAATGAAGTTTTTAGGGTTAAAAAAATATCACTTGTGTAAGACCCATTAGAACTTTTCTACACATGGATAACTTTCCATTGGCACAAGAAAGACCTAAAATTGAGTTCGTATGCAAAAAAATTTGTCACTTGGAAGTTCACCTTCCTGTTTTGACCACCATGATTTGAGAGGATTAAACACTAGCCCCATTAGTCATGGAAAAGGGATTATCCATGTGAACATGATAAATAAATCTCTAGAAGGGTTAATATGGCAACTCTAGTTAAGAGTTGAAGGAGTCAAACTTAACCACTTGTAGGCTATTAGGTTGTGTTATAATTGGGCCACTAGGAGAGAAAAGGGGTTCCATTCTATTTGAGTACATTTTGTTCCATAGATGAGTAGAGTAGCTATAATTGAATAGAGAAAGAGAGAAAAATAGAGCTTGTGTGTCGTAGCATCCCACACACGCTATCTCAATCCTTCGTACTTGCATCTATTTCCATTTAGAGAAAGGGAGAGCATAGAAGCCTCACCTTCCAACTTCGTTTTCTCCCATAAGGTTTCCATGAAGCATATCTTGTGTCATTTTGGTTTGTGAGTGTTCATTTTTTTACTATTATCTTTTTTACATATTTGATATATTGCATGCACGAGTAGAAATAGTAATTTAATAAATTCAAGAATCTAAGAAAAATTAACTCTCATAACATAGATTTCATATTTTCAATATATTTGATCAAATCTGTGACAAATCACCAGTGGAATATCCATGATAGTTTACAGATCAAAGGTAGACATTTTTCTCCCATTCATTTATCACCCCAATCCCATATTTCACAATCACATCCTTTTTCTATTACATCAATGTCTAGGTTCTCTTTACTCCCACTCTTACGATATGACGTGAGCCTAACTAATCCATAGGGAAACCTCCACTTAAATAGGAATATTTTCCTAGGTCTAAAGTATATGGGAGAGTTGGTGAGGTGACAATAGTAAACCTCCCAAGTCCCACAAGGATAACACCCATCTTTGGGACTTTGCACAAATGTGTCGATTTGTGTGGTAACAAAATCTTATAGTTTGTATGATTCTTTGGTGGGGATATGTTAGAACTTGATATCAAATGTATGAATAAAATCACCTACAGGAAGGTTGAGATGTTGAAGGGTGGTCTTATCAATTTTTTTTTAAATGAATCGATTCACATGCTAATTATATATTTCTATTATGTCAATCTAGAGAGTGCAGTCAAAGTTGTTAGTTGGATAGTGCACCAAAAAAGAGTATTGGTGTGTCACATTGAATTTGTGACACTAATTAATTTACATGTGCTATCAACACTTAACATCTACATGTGAAAATTTATACCAATTCTTGATAATATATCTTCTATTCTCAAGCTACTAGTCCATAAACATTCTCCATGAGCCAAATTCTTTATCTTGAACTAGGATTCCAATAGATCCAAAAGGTAGCATGCTTGGCTAAATGTGGCCCTTATTTAATAGATCGTGAATCTACCTCTTGATTTAATTATTCTCCAATAATGAATTCCTTAGCAATATGTTATTCTATAAAACAACCCCTTGATGTAACCTAATGGAATTCTCAATTGTGTAGTTTGGAGGAATGCCATGCAATTCTAAGAGCAACTTGAAATAATGCATAATCAACCAATCCATTTGCTTTTTTTCTTTAAAATTCCCTATACACATTAAAATTCCATGCAACAAAGCTCGAATATTATGCAATTAAATAAAATGTGTCATTTTATCTCTTTTCTTTGGTCATGGAACTAACAAAGAAAACTAGCTCATAGATTTTATGAGTTTCTGGGATTCAAAAACTAAAATGAATGTGTAACATATCCCCTACTATCCCTATCCCTTATTAAGGCAGTATTACAATTACTATCTTGAAACATGACCTCCAAAGTCTAGGTATGGAAATGAGATTTTTTTTTTTTTTTTTTTTTTTTTTTTTTTTTTTTTTTTTTTTTTTTTTTTTTTTTTTTTTTTTTTTTTTTTTTTTTTTTTTTTTTTTTTTTCCGACCTTTTTAGACTTCCTTAAAACATAAAATGGATAACGCCATTGGGTTTGCTTGTTGATACCTTTCCAATGATATCAAATTAATCTCAATCCTACTCCTGAATTGAAATATATGGACGCTTAAAGTATTGGCAAATCATATTATGCCATGTCATCTTAACCTACCACATGGCACCCATGCGGTCCCCACATGGCCATCGACGCCATAGGCCATATGGCAACTGCAAAACTGCTCATACCCGATTGTGAATTGGTTTCATTCCTATGGTCCCCACAACCAATTATAACATAGTATATAATATGTGCTAAATTCATGTAGGTTTGGGCCCTCTATGGCCATGTCACCCCATTGTATAGAACCCCAACGGGTTCCAATACTACTCCCTGCCAAAACTATCGGGGACATACTCTCTAGGCTATGTGGCAAGGCACATACGTTATGAGACTTAGTATCCTCCCATGACCTATAACCCAAAAAAAATCATGACCATTAGAGAAATGTTGAGATCTAAAATGGAACTCCAAAGGAATATTATAAAATAATATTAGATTACATCATCAAATTTTAGAGGGAAAAAAGAAAAAAACTACATTTTCAACTCGTATTTTCAACTTATCTCCATAGTGTTTTACTCAAATTTCGAGCGAGAACAATAGTTGGATGCATAATTTAATTCCCCATCCAAGGAGTACCCATGTTGCATACTTTCGACAAACTGTGTTACAAAAAAAATGAAAAAACATGATTGCAATCACGTTTTTCATGTAGCAGGGTCCATCGAAAGTATGCAACATGGGTACTCCTTGGATAAGGAATTAAATTCCACATCCAACGAGTGCTCCCACTCAATATTTTTGTAAAATTGTATGGATATAAGTTGAAACTACAACTTGAAAAAGTAGTTTTTTTTTTTTTTTTTAATAACTTTTTACTTTTTTACTCAAAAAATGGTGAATAATCTCTAATGGTTGACATAATCATCTTAAATCCTATTGGTTCCTATAAAGTTGATTTTGGTTGTACATTTTTGTTTTGAAGCCTATTTTAAACCTCAAAATTTATTAATGACACATGGCACTCATCCCACTGAAATGGGCCCACGTGCCATGTCACCCTCAAACCTTAATATCAACAGGTTCTACTAGGTGCCCATCCAGAATCTACAAGAAATGGGGTCTAGGGTGACATCAACTGTTCTAAAATTAGGGATGACATCATCCTCTAACTCGACCTTCTTATCTTGTGACCTATGATTATGGTTTCCACCGAGGGTTGATAACAACCCCACTGCCACGTCATCCCACGGATCTGATCCTGATAGTTCCTCCTTTGTGCTTCTTTCAGAACCCCCAAGGAGAAACCTCCAAGGAAGAAAATATTACGTAATCCAAAAATCATGGGCACTTTTCCATTAATGGCCCTAATCTCCCTTACTTACGTGCTTGGTCTTCACTCCTAGTCACATGACGTATCAGGTTTAACCCTCCTAGATTTTCCAGGTCCTAATCTTCTAGCCTTGTGGCCTTTTCAATATGAAATTACTCGATCCTTTCCACCCTCAAAATTTATTCATAATGGTTCTATGGTGCATGGCCTATTATGGATTGGTGCAAAAGTTATTATATTATCAAAATTTAGCCCTACTTAATGCATATGCACATTGATATGCATAAGGCTTGAATATGATAGTTTTTCAAAGGATTCTTCCTTAGAACCTGGAAAGTAATAATTTACTTAAGAGGGACCCATTCCTAATACTTAAACACATAGTCTATAATCATACTAGAGTATGTGCAAGCCCTTCTCAACCATTCCTTTTGAGCTTGCGAAAACCTCAACCCAACTTGTGAACGCTATCCTTCTTGAGCTTTAACATTGTGTACATCTCTCTCGATCCTTCAATAGGTCTCCGTCCAACCCATTCAGAATATATGTGTGTGTGTGTGTGTGAGGATATCCCTCTTGTACTTAATATTATTTAAACATGGCTTAATAACCAATTCCTTGAAATTTCAGAACTCATACACAAATATATACCCATTCAATTTCATTGTATCCCATTAGACAAATGTTAGGATCACACAATTTAGAAAGCTAAATGAGCAAAAACCATCCAATGTATACATGCATGAATCCTTTCCATTCACCCAAAAGATTCACAAGAAAATAATATTCCTCTACTAGGAAAACAATCATAGTTCACAACATAATATATGCATTGAACTAACACAATAAATTCGTATCAACACAAGCCCTATGCCAACTTAGGAATTGAACCATCCCATATCCATGCTTTTAAACAACAATATTTATTCAGACATGAACACCTTATTCCTCAACACTACAAGCCATGATAAAACAATGCATTAAACAAGAATAAAGCATTCAAACATGAGAGTCATGATCATACACTTATATTTGACGAATTGAGCTAGGAAACTATGATTGTAACTTCAACTCTCCACCCAACCTTAGATACACTACAACCAAGTATTTCTTGCAGTAGCCACCCCCGAGCCGGATTCCATAACTTTAGTATGGTTGCTTAAGGGATTAACCAAATATTCCAACTGAAAATGGGACTCTAGAATACCATCCAACTCCACCCACCAACTACTTTATGCAGTCAATATCTCATGGGGAATCCAAAGGTCCACCACTTCCACCATTAAAATTAAAAAAGGAATCCATGGGTTAATACCTCCTCCCTCAAATCAACAATAAAATCCGTAGATTTTCCTACACCCAAAAAATGACAAGGGAGTCCAGAGGTTGATACCTCCACCCTCAAACCAACAAGGGAATCCAAAGGTCAATACCTCCAACCTCAAATCAACAATGGAATCCAAAGGTCAATAACTCAACCCTAAAATCAACAAGGGAAACCAGAGGTTGTGCATCCACCAACAAAATAGGAATTGAATCCAAAATTTAATACCTCCACCCTCAAATCAACAAGGAAATCTAGAGGTTGATACCCCCACCCTAAAAACAACAAGGGAGTCTAGATTTCACTATGAACCTGTTGGAGCCGCTACAACACCACCCAAAATTTTGGGTATATTTAAAATTTCGAGTCCCCCTCTACTTGGTTAGTCGTTAAAGTCTCTCACCCGACCTGCGGTCAGTGGCATCCCACTAATCTATTCCCAACCCCTCATGAGCTTTCTCATCATCATGATCAGATGTTGTGGCTGCAATCATGCCATGTGATGGAGGGATCACCAGCATACGTTCGAATAATAACTTTCTGTGCATTCAAGATGTACATTAACAGCTCCTCGCCATGGGTCATTAAGCACGTTGTTTGGATACGTCTCTTATGTTCGTTGGTCTCATACAATTTATCTAGGGGCACCATTCGCAAAGAATAACCGTGAACTAATTAATGTTATGTTGTTTATACAGGTCTCCCACGACTGATAAACTTATCAATGATTGTCATGGAACCGAGGGAAATAAAATTAAGCATCCTACATCTGAGGAGATTAGTTTTCAGGAATTAAAAAATACACTTCTAGAACCTGGGCCTGTCGACCATATTGTGGTTGCAAAAAAATCTGTAGCTAAAGTTATGTTCGAAATTCACCAAATAATTCTACCCAGAGTGAAAGCAGTGATGTAGAGATACATGTCAGACGGACCTCTTCTGAGGGTGGCAGCCAACATAAGTACTCTTTTAATATTGGCAGTGTTTAATCCTTTGAGCAGAAGTCGGAGGATGCACAGGAAGCGTTGGGTATTGGTCCTCATGATGATGCTCTTGTAACATTATGTTTCATAATGGTCTGGTACCAAGAGTTGTTGAGATTTGCGCCTACATTATTGATGCTGGGGTCTCTTATTTACTTTGGGCGAAGAATGCAAAGTGGTTTGGGTATAGGTGGACCTGGAGGCGAAGGTGGTCGTGGACTCTTTAACATCGGCAAAGCTAATGTGACGAAGCTAGATAAAATTCAAAGGATAAGGTATTATCTAAGAATGTAGCTGGTTGTGACGAAGCAAAGCAGAGAGCATGGAGGTTGTGGATGTTCTTAACATCCTAAAAGTACAAAGAGCTAGGAGCTAAAATTCCAGAAGGTACCCTTTAATGGGTCCTCCTGGCACAGGGAAAACTCTCTTGGCAAAAGCTACAACAGGGGAAGCAGGAGTCCCCTTTTCTTTCAATTCGTGGTTCGGATTTCATGAAGATGTTTGTTGGTGTTGGGCTTTCAAGAGTTAGAAGCATGTCTCCTGGAGCCAGGTAGTCTACACCAAGTATTATCTTTATTGATGAGACTGATGCAATTGGCCGAGCAAGAAGTCATGGGGTTAGCCAAAGCAAATGGTTCTAGACATTGTACAATTAAACCAATGCACAAAAAATCATATGGTTCCAAAACCATAGGTGATGGTGAAGCAAAACTATGTAAAACATTATAGATGGGCGCGCATCCGGTGGACCAAGGTTATGGTTTTTAAATGTTATGTAATAAAACCAAAGCGCAAACCCATGTGGTTTCCAAACCATATAAAATGTCAAACATTCGATGGCATGTGTCAATTTACGTTAAAGCATTAGAGGCAAATATATGGGGTGGTCAACTTTACGATTAAAATGGCGGATCATAACTATATGAAGACACGTTGCATGGAATCATACGTTGCATGCAGTCATATTTGTGTGGCATGAAGCCAAACGTAAATACATAGTGGTCAAGCTTTACGGTGATGGAGTTTCGAACCACGGTAGAATGTTTGGAGTGAAACAATAGTGGCCAGTGTTGTAACGACCATCAAGCAGTTTTGATCAAAGAATTGCAGGAATATATGAATACATCAGCGCAATTCTCTACCTATGGTAAATATTTGAAGCATATATTTCGCGGTCAAATTTACGTGGATCAGAACTATATGAAAGCACATTATAAGTGGGCTTAAATATTTCCTGGCGGGTTTTTCAACCATAACGAAACGTTGGAGTAGAATATAATAATGTGGCCAAAGCTTGCGTTTAAAATTTGGAGCGGGTTCAACGTTCTTGTCAGCACAAATTATGGGCGTTACCAATTGTTTCCTGTTCAGCACTTGCCTTCTATCATGAGAGGCGTACACGCCTTTTCTATTCTCAATTAAAGCCTTGCATGAAGGGTGGTTTCCTCCTACTGCAGCGCAGCCACAGCGTGCATAAGGCAGGCCATGGCATATCCTCTGGGCTCTCCGCCACGTATGAAAGAACGTGTTTTGACCCAGTTGAAACAACGCCAGCGTTTTCCACCTCGGAGGAAAGTTTCCAGGGCCCAACGTTGCGTTCAGCACTTCCCAGGAATGAGTTAATGACATTTAGTAACTACCCATATAAACGTCTCCTATCACTGGTTAGTTTTCCTAGCAGAGGCTGGAAATGGTAGTTATTATCCAGCGCAGATCCAAAATTAGAATGTCCTGCATTCGAAGTAGTGATTACCGCTTAGTTTTACAACACATGCAAACCTTACAACGCCCTCGAATCCATTGGCACTTGTCTAGGAGAATAAAACAAAACTTGACATATTTGTAAATGTTGTTTTGCATTAAGGTATTTTAAAATTTTCTTTGCAGGGTCGCACGTTTGCCCAGGTCGCAGGGTCACAGAACGATGTACCCATTGAAAGCTTCGACCCAAGGAAATTTTGCGACCATGCGACCCCTTCAGAAACGCAGCATTGAGGAATGGATCTTGAACTGTTTCATACATACGACAGAGCGTGTTAAAGTCTTAGCAGATGATTCAATGTTGCTCATGGCCCCGTTAGTATTTCTCATCATCTTTCGCATGAGTTCAGGATTCCTTGCTGCATCCAAAGTCTGTCTAAGAGTTCCAGGATCACTGAGCATGTGCGCAAGGTCTGAATAATTTCTCGCATCTTAGGATTACTCATAATCAAGTTTCACATCAAATCAGAATTATTCATAAGATTCTGAATGGCAAGCATATTCATCATTTCATGAATCTTGTTGTTGAGCCTGTTGCAACTCAAGAAGTCCTGCAGCAAACAAACTGCCTGGATTGTTCCCACCCAGGTAAAAACAAAAGAGAGGATTGTAACGTGGCGTGAGCACAAATAAACGTTATGGAGTAACACGCCCACGCGGCATTCAGTCCTGGGCCGTCCACAAGCATTCTCGGCATGCTGCGACTACAGACCATATGTCTTGTACAACAGCAATCTCAGGGAGGATCCCTTTTGTTTACGTTGCACCGTCAAAGAGATACAAGGGGTTCGAAGATTAACATGCACCTTTCGTTCGGAAGAATACCATTCAAGACTATTGTTGAATGTACAAGTTGGCAACTCGTCTACTGGTACACTCTAAACACCTAAGTGAACTAGACACAGCTGAGCATGAGGAGAGCGAAGCGCTTCCTCATGCCAAGCATAGCTTCAGCTTGGCGGAGTCTGAGGAAAATGTTGAAGATACAGTGCAATGATTAAAGGAACATAGGGAAGCCTACAATAAGCTGTTGACCACACAGGGGTCTAAATTTATTTTTTTTCGCTCTTGCAAGTCAATTAAAATGCCTTTAGCATTATTATTATTTCAATCATGGAAATATGTGACCTATGTTATTTTATTGTAGGGAGAACCTTTCGTTTTCACAAATAACCATAGTTTTCCTCAGCAAACAAGGGGACCTTCTCAAAACAAGTAGCATATCTGCCCAAGGTCGCAGGTCGCGAATTGCCTGAAGTCGCAGGTCGCAAACCCCCATAGGCCGCAAGTCACAGAGGTCGCCAGGTCGCTAAGTCACACTCCCTGTCAAAAGCCCGACGACGCGACCCAGCGACTAGGTCGCAAGGTCGCATAATTTACCCAGGTCGCAAGTCGCACATCTGCTGAGGTCGCAGGTCACAATTTTACCCAGATCACAGGTCGCACATCTACCGAGGTCGTAGGTCGCTAAGTCGCATCCCTTAGCAAATGCCCGACCCAGCGACCCAGCGACTAGGTCGCAGGTCGCACTCACCAGCCAGGTCGCAGGTCACAGTTTTTCTTCCAGGTCGCAAGGTCGCACCACCCAGCCAGGTCGCAGGTCGCAATTTCCCTTCCAGGTCACAAGGCAACTCAATAGTGAGGAAAGCAAAGAGTCAGGAAGCCCAAAGGGCAACTTTTGATCTATAAAACCCCCTCTGGGGAAATGTAACAGATCTTTGGTTTGGGACTCGAGTTGAGTATATTGTATTACCAGAGGATTATACACTTAAGCATTAATACAAGAATTTTGAAAAATCCCCTTGTGGATCTGGTGTTGTCTTATGTATCAGCACTGTCGAGTATTATATTTTCAGTTTCTGAACATCCTTAGATTAAGGGAACTGTATTTTCAATTCACATCACAGTTGCATAACAATTAGCTGAGTATGTTAATGGTGGTTGAGTTTATTTCACTTTCTTAGCGAATGTTGATGCTTTTTTATCTACGTTCCTGTTATCATTTAAACTTTTAGGAAGTGAAGGGTGTTCTTGCCGTGAGGAACTGTTTCCTTTGCTATTAATTGTTTGTACATGACCTAATGAAGTGTTTCTAACAACACTTCCTTCGTTCTTCATGCTTTATTCTTTTTCTCTTGCTACTCATAGTGTCGTATGTACATTTAATGCATCAAGCATATGTCTTGTATCAGTCGATTAGGTGTGTACCCACCGTTTACAGAGGCTAGGCAGACCCAAAGCAAAAGGAGAATCGTTGGGCTAAGCTCTTGACAATTCTGATTTTATCCTTTATTCAAAACCAAGCCTGTTGTCTATCGTATCCTTTTTACCGGAGATCCTCTGGCCGTCGTCTGGCGGATTTTTCCGTCAATGCACCAATGGAGCAGGGCCGTATGACAAGATGGTTCCCCAGAGCCTGCAGTTAATCTCATATCTGTAATGGCTCATTCCCAAATCATTCTCCCGAGATGTTTGTCGGAGTTTTATGAGCCTCGATACTTCATCCCCGATGAACTTATGTATCACTTGTCCCAGTTAAAATTTGATGGTGAAAATGGGGTGTCCATAACCCAACACCTTTTAGATTTCTGTGACTTTGGTGAGTTTTATGAAATTGACGATGAAGGTTTGATATGTTTGCTTTTCTTCCTCACCCTCGAAGTTCGCGCTAAGAAATGGTGCCGCACATTGCCAGAAACTTCCATCCATTCGTTTGAACAACTCGCCAGTGAATTAAAACGAGCTTTTCACAGGTACGATTTTCAAAGTGTATTGATAAAGCTAAATGACATCAAAATAGAACCTCAGGAACCTCTTGATGAATTTTCTATCAGATTTGTTCATTATTTTTTTGAGTTCCCTGAAAAGGATGTCGATTGGAAGTTGTTAAGAGACAGTTCACGTATGTGATCCTCATTTCCCTTGAACAGTTTCAGTTAGCAACCCAGCCTGAGCCTAGTGTTCCCTATGACGATCCGCAAGTCAACGGCTGTTCTGACTTTGAGACTTTCACGCACCATGTCGAATCAGAGTTTGAAAACCCCAGTGGCTCATTATCCCTCTCGGTTCATGAAACCTACCTCGAGCCCACTCGATGTTTCCCTGGACGCAGTCCTAAATCTGATTCACATACAGATTATGAATCGACTCCTATCCCGGATGCAGTTGTTTCCCTTACAAGGCCTGTCAGATCATTGTTTTCTCTAAATGACATAGATGCGCGTGTTGGGAAGCCTTGTATGGTTAACGCCCCTGCGACTCAATCTGTTCGTTCATTATTCCCCGGTTGGTTTCCTGATCCCGCCACACCAGTAATTTATTCGAGACATTCAAAATTTCCTTATACTGGTATTGGCGATGATCATAAGCACGAAGATGGTGTTTCGCAATCACAGTCCAAAATCGATGAATCTTTTAAATCTGATCTGTCTCACTCGGAATCTTTAGACAAACATAGGAGAAATTTCCTGTCTGAGCAACCTCAAGATGTCCTCTTTATTGATCCATCCCAGTTGGTAACTCTCGGGGAGCCTAACTTGCCAGGTACCCAACTTGATCAAATCAATGGTTCTAGCGATCACTCCTTATCTGAAAGCATTTTCAATCATACCGACGAGGACGGTCACTCGCATCTCTTTTTCGACCATATAGAGACCCCAGAATTTGATGATTCACTTCGGGAAGATTCAAGTACCCATCAGAAATTCGAAGTGCTTCAACTTCCGCCAACTGTTTCTGAAATGACGATCCCTAAGTACCATGCTCCTCCCAGCATAACCATGTCGAATTCACCCCACCCTCACAAATCTAGAGAATCTGATACCTTGAGTCATCAATCTATCAGTGCGCAAACATTTGACCAACTTGATACAAAGCCCACTGACATTTTGCAACTCATCACAATCCATGATCACATCCAGTCGCTTGATGATCTCGCCCAACTTTAAAAGTTGGGAAACCTACCGCTCGAAGGTCTGGAGTTTGTTCAAGACGGTGAGGAATTACGGCCTCCACCGAAAGTGGATTCGGATCCTCATACCCTTAACCAAACCCAAGAGCAACCCCGAGCTAAGGTGTTCAAAACTAGGATTTCTGCACTTGGATGTGCAAGCTTCTATAATTCACCTGGCACCTGCTTGTTGCTTCCACCCCGTAGAATAAATCATCCTCACCACCACAATGAGCATGTTGGTTCGTTCGACCAACCCTATTCAGTGGAGGTGCCGACCAATGGGAAATGGCTTACCCAGCGCCGATCAGGCCCAGGATTGTGCATGAATGATTATGGGTCGTTTATAAATGTTGAGTTTCAAGAACATATTGCTACATATCAAGATGAGAGTGGGATTCAACTTGCACAATCTATTCTGGCATGTCCTTTGGGAAGTATCTATGATCATCTGGTCGTTGCACCTGCTCCTCAGGCAAGTTTTGTTGCTACTGCAATTTTTTGGATACTAGCCCTAATCCTGATCATTGTTGTCGTTGCAGGAGGTGAACTAATGCGGTGGCTGCACTGGAAAACTGATTTTACATAACCCGGTCACCTCATGGGTTAAACTAGGTTTTAGGTGTAGGCTAGCTAGGACCTGTTAATAAAAATTTGTTAGTTCAAAGTTGTTGATTAGGTTTACTTGCCAAATTTTTACTTTATGATTTAAAAGCGTGTTTGCTATTTTTGTTTACGATTAATATTTTAGGCATCATCATGTTACAAGTATTTTCCTTTCATTTCCTTTTCAGTTACTTGTTGCTGCATAAATAATCACTGCTTGTATTTTCACTTACAACTGGTTGATCGCTCTCGCATACGGCGTTGCATTGCCTCTTGAGCCTCGTTTATTACATTGCGTCGTACACCCTCTTTCTCACATCATTTTTTCATAACACCTATCATCGCATGAGCCCTCATTGCAACCCTACCACCTTGCGGTCTTGTTTTGCCCCGATTGCTGAAACAGTAACCCCGTTATTTTGCGTGAGGTTGCGGTGGCTATCTCAAGAGGCAGCTTTCTCTCAGGACAAGTCATCGAAGTCGCATTCTCAACAAGATTCCTATGAGTCTAAAATTATTTAGTCGGGGAGATACGAGCCGGTTTCTTGTGGGAGACCTAATGAGTTTGAAGGGCCCATACCCGTAGCCTAAGCCTTGTGCCCAGCATCGTCTTGGACACCCTAAAATGATTTGTTTTGCACGCTTCGCCTATTGTGGTAAATGGGATGTGAAGGTTTGGCACAAGGGCAAACCCAAATCAGGATATCTTTCAGTTTCTGTAAAACAAGAAACAACCTCTCTTGCTCGTAAAATAAGTCGGGATCCCTCATTCGCCCATGAAAAATAAGTGCCACGAGCACATGAAAATAAGTGTCGTAAGCACATGAAACAAATAAGGGTAAAGGATCAAGAAAGGCTTCCTGCGCAGAGAGGTAATGCAACAACTCCAACGGGGTACTGACCAGGGTCGCTAGCAGTGGAGCAACGTTTGTGATTTCTTGAAGTGACTCCGTCGGGGTATTGTCCAGGCCTGCTGGCAGCGGAGCAACACCGGAAACTTACTTTAAAAATCCTGAGAATAATAAACGCACTGCCTTGCTCTTCACATCATCAACAGGCTACTGGCGTTTGTGAGCTTTCTCGTTGATGTGTTTTTGGTTAGTGAGACCTAGCTGAGGTACAAGGATTAGGCATACCTGTAAAGGGCCAGAGTAATTCAAAGGGTCCCCGCAGAACTTGTTCAATATTCCCTTGCATCACTGTCTTGGTTCAGGATTTTGTTGTGATATTGACATAGATGTTGGATTCTACCAGTGGTTCGCCATTTGTTGTAGCCGCTACAACACCACCCAAAATTTTGGGTATATTTAAAATTTCGGGTCCCCCTCTGCTTGGTTAGTCGTTAAAGTCTCTCACCCGACCTGCGGTCAGTGGCATCCCACCAATCTATTCCCAACCCCTCATGAGCTTTCTCATCATCATGATCAGATGTTGTGGCTGCAATCATGCCATGTGAGGGAGGGATCACCAGCATACGTTCGAATAAGAACTTTTCGTGCATTCAGGATGTACATTAACAGCTCCTCACCATGGGTCATTAAGCACATTGTTTGGATACGTCTCTTATGTTCGTTGGTCTCATATAATTTATCTAGGGGCGCCATTCGCAAATAATAACCGTGAACTAATTAATGTTATGTTTTTTATACAGGTCAATCCCACGACTGATAAACTTATCAATGATTGTCATGGCACCGAGGGAAATAAAATTAAGCCTCCTACATCTGAGGAGATTAGTTTTCAGGAATTCAAAAATACACTTCTAGAACCTGGGCCTGTCGACCATATTGTGGTTGCAAACAAATCTGTAGCTAAAGTTATGTTCGAAATTCACCAAATAATTCTACCCAGAGTGAAAGCAGTGATGTAGAGATACATGTCAGACAGACCTCTTCTGAGGGTGGCAGCCAACATAAGTACTCTTTTAATATTGGCAGTGTTTAATCCTTTGAGCAGAAGTCGGAGGATGCACAGGAAGCATTGGGTATTGGTCCTCATGATGATGCTCTTGTAACATTATGTTTCAAAATGGTTTGGTACCAAGAGTTGTTGAGATTTGCACCTACATTATTGATGTTGGGGTCTCTTATTTACTTTGGGCAAAGAATGCAAAGTGATTTGGGTATAGGTGGACCTGGAGGCGAAGGTGGTCGTGGACTCTTTAACATCGACAAAGCTAATGTGAAGAAGCTAGATAAAATTCAAAGGACAAGGTATTATCTAAGAATGTAGCTGGTTGTGACGAAGCAAAGCAGAGAGCATAGAGTTTGTGCATGTTCTTAACATCCTAAAAGTACCAAGAGCTAGGAGCTAAAATTCTGGAAGGTACCCTTTAATGGGTCCTCCTGGCATAGGGAAAACTCTCTTGGCAAAAGCTACAACAGGGGAAGCAGGAGTCCCCTTTTCTTTCAATTTGTGGTTCGGATTTCATGAAGATGTTTGTTGGTGTTGGGCTTTCAAGAGTTAGAAGCATGTCTCCTGGAGCCAGGCAGTCTACACCAAGTATTATCTTTATTGATGATACTGATGAAATTAGCCGAGCAATAAGTCATGGGGTTAGCCAAAGCAAATGGTTCTAGACATTGTACAATTAAACCAATGCACAAAAAATCATATGGTTCCAAAACCATAGGTGATGGTGAAGCAAAAATATGTGAAAACATTATAGATGGGCGCGCATCCGGTGGACCAAGGTTATGGTTTTAAAATGTTATGTAATAAAACCAAAGCGCAAACCCATGTGGTTTCCAAACCATATAGAATGTCAAACATTCGATGGCACGTGTCAATTTACGTTAAAGCATTAGAGGCAAATATATGGGGTGGTCAACTTTACGATTAAAATGGTGGATCATAACTATATGAAGACACATTGCATGGAGTCATACGTTGCATGGAGTCATATTTGCGTGGCATGAAGCCAAACATAAATACATAGTGGTCAAGATTTACGGTGATGGAGTTTCGAACCACGGTAGAACGTTTGGAGTGAAACAATAGTGGCCAACGTTGTAACGACCATCGAGCAGTTTTGATCAAAGAATTGCAGGAATATATGAATACATCAGCGCAATTCTCTACCTATGGTAAATATTTGAAGCATATATTTCGTGGTCAAATTTACGTGGATCAGAACTATATGAAAGCACATTATAAGTGGGCTTAAATATTTCCTGGTGGGTTTTTCAACCATAACGAAATGTTGGAGAATAATATAATAATGTGGCCAAACATTGCGTTTAAAACTTGGAGCGGGTTCGACGTTCTTGTCAACACAAATTATGGGCATTACCAACTGTTCCCTGTTCTGCACTTGCCTTCTATCATGAGAGGCGTACACGCCTTTTCTATTCTCAATTAAATCCTTGCATGAAGGGTGGTTTCCTCCTGCTGCAGCGCAGCCACAACGCGCATAAGGCAGGCCATGGCATATCCTCTGGGCTCTCCGCCACGTATGAAAGAATGTGTTTTGACTCAGTTGAAACAACGCCAGCATTTTCCACCTCGGAGGAAAGTTTCCAGGGCCCAACGTTGCGTTCAGCACTTCCCAGGAATGCGTTAATGACATTTAGTAACTACCCATATGAACGTCTCCTGTCACTGGTTAGTTTTCCTAGCAGAGGCTGGCAATGGTAGTTATTATCCAGCGCAGATCCATAATTAGAATGTCTTGCATTCGAAGTAGTGATTACCGCTCAGTTTTACAACGCATGCAAACCTTACAATGCCCTCGAATCCATTGGCACTTGTCGAGGAGAATAAAACAAAACTTGACATATTTGTGAATGTTGTTTTGCATTAAGGTATTTTAAAATTTTCTTTGCAGGGTCGCACGTTTGCCCAGGTCGCAGGGTCGCAGAACGATGTACCCATTGAAAGCTTCGACCCAAGGAAATTTTGCGACCATGCGACCCCTTCAGAAACGCAGCATTGAGGAATGGATCTTGAACTGTTTCATACATACGACGGAGCATGTTAAAGTATTATCAGATGATTCAATGTTGCTCATGGCCCCGTTAGTATTTCTCATCATTTCTCGCATGAGTGCAGGATTCCTTGCTGCATCCAAAGTCTGTCTAAGAGTTCCAGGATCACTGAGCATGTGCGCAAGGTCTGAGTTCCTGTCAATAATTTCCCGCATCTGAGGATTACTCATAATCAAGTTTCGCATCAAATCAGGATTATTCATAAGATTCTGAATGGCAAGCATATTCATCATTTCATGAATCTTGTTGCTGAGCCTGTTGCAACTCAAGAAGTCCTGCAGCAAACAAACTGGCTGGATTTTTCCCACCCAGGTAAAAACAAAAGAGAGGATTGTAACGCGGCGTGAGCACAAATAAACGTTATGGAGTAACACACCCACGCGGCATTCAGTCCTGGGCCATCCACAAGCATTCTCGGCATGCTGCGACTACAGACCATATGTCTTGTACAACAGCAATCTCAGGGAGGATCCCTTTTGTTTACGTTGCACCGTCAAAGAGATACAAGGGGTTCTAAGATTAACATGCACCTTTCGTTCGGAAGAATACCATTCAAGACTATTGCTGAATGTACAAGTTGGCAACTCGTCTACTGTTACACTCTAAACACCTAAGTGAACTAGACACAGCTGAGCATGAGGAGAGCGAAGCGCTTCCTCATGCCAACCATAGCTTCAGCTTGGTGGAGTCTGAGGAAAATGTTGAAGATACAGTGCAGTGATTAAAGGGACATAGGGAAGCCTACAATAAGCTGTTGACCACACAGGGGTCTAAATTTATTGTTTTTCACTCTTGCAAGTCAATTAAAATGCCTTTAGAATTATTATTATTTCAATCATGGAAATATGTGACCTATGTTATTTTATTGCGGGGAGAACCTTTCGTTTGCACAAAGAACCAGATTTTTCCTCAGCAAACAAGGGGACCTTCTCAGAACAAGTTGAATATCTTCCCAAGGTCGCAGGTCGCAGATTTCCTGAAGTCGCAGGTCGCAAACCCCCGAAGGCCGCAAGTCGCAGAGGTCGCCAGGTCGCTAACTCACACTCCCTGTCAAAAGCCCGACGGCACGACCCAGCGACTAGGTCGCAAGGTCGCATAATTTACCCAGGTCACAAGTCGCACATCTGCTGAGGTCGCGGGTCGCAAGTTTACCCAGATCGCAGGTCGCACATCTTTCGAGGTTGTAGGTCGCATATTGCCCCGAGTCGCTAAGTCGCATCCCTTAGCAAATGCCCGACGAAGCGACCCAACGACTAGGTTGCAGGTCGCACTCACTAGCCAGGTCGCAGGCCGCAGTTTTCCTTCCAGGTCGCAAGGTCGCACCACCCAGCCAGGTCGCAGGTCGCAGTTTCCCTTCCAGGTCGCAAGGCAACTCAACAGTCAGGCAAGCAAAGAGTCAGGAAGCCCAAAGGGAAACTTTTGATCTATAAAAGCCCCTCCGGGGAAATGTAACAGAGCTTTGGTTTGGGACTTGAGCTGAGTATATTGTATTACCAGAGGATTATACACTTAAGCATTAATATAAGCATTTTGAAAAATCCCCTTGTGGATCTGGTGTTGTCTTATGTATCAGCACTGTCGAGTATTATATTTTCAGTTTCTGAACATCCTTAGATTAAGGGAACTGTATTTTCAATTCACATCACAATTGCATAATAGTTAGCTGAGTATGTTAATGGTGGTTGAGTTTATTTCACTTTCTTAGCGAATGTTGATGACTGTTTATCTGCGTTCGTGTTATCATTTAAACTTTTAGGAAGTGAAGGGTGTTCTTGCCGTGAGGAACTGTTTCTTTTGCGGTCAGAACGGTTTGCAAGCATGACCCTAATGAAGTGTTGCTAACGACACTTCCTTCGGTCTTCATGCTTTACTATTTCCTCTTGCTACTCATAGTGTTGCATGTACATTTAATGCATCAATCATATGTCTTGTATTAGTTGATTAGGTGTGTACCCACTGTTTTATAGAGTTTAAGCGAGACCCAAAGCAAAGGAGAAATCAGTGGTAGCCGGACACACACCCCGGACGGGATCCCTATTCCAAACGGTTCAAGGTCTAATTGGGAATTTTTACCGAGGATATCCCCTGCTGTTGGCCGGATAGATTTTCCCGTCAACAGAACCCAAGAAAAACAATATATGGGGCTAAAGAATTTCTCCCATCGGGAAAAAAATGACCAAGATGATGGGCCTCCAAATTAGATACAAATTAAGGCCCATCTAACATTTCCTAGGCGCATAAAGGCTATGTTAAATCTCTCCTTCTGCACTTAATAATGTTTTCTTAGCTTTAATAAGTTCATTAGGAAGGTTTATAGATAATTACATATTATGTGCCTAATATTATTTATTTTTGTATAATATTAGGTAGATTACGAAGATTTGGAAGATGAGATAATCTAGGGACTTACTCCCTACTACAAGATATACCAATATTAGACAATAAATGAATAGGATATTTTAAAACTATTGAACATATTTTGGAGATCGTGTGATTGAGAAAATCTAGAAATGTGCTCCCCGTCATTTAATGAAGACTCCTGCTATTGGGGACCAGATCAAATAATTTGAGGGTTTTTTGGTGGAAATCAATCCTCCTTTTAAGGAGGTTTATTTCACATCATTTTTTATAAGTACCCATTCAAATTATCCTCTAAGGGTTAGAATTTCGATCATTTTTATGAAGAATAATTGATATTCAACATTTCTATTTCCACCTCCAACAATGACATACTTGATTTGTTCTCAGTCATGAAATAAAACTTCATTTTTAGCTTCTAAAGCTTAGTTTTCTTCATGGGACTCTAAGTCTCCTTGGGCTTTGCCATCCCAAGAGCCTCAAATCCCTATTGTGTACCATTTATTTTATTTCTCTTCATTTTCAACATTTCCCTACACAGTTCCTAGTTTGCATTAGAGAGTTTACTTTCCATGCTCAATTTGATGTAGGTTAGATTCATTAATGATTGAAGTAATTTTGTTATTATTTAATTTAGACAATTAAAAGTGTGATTTATTCTTATCATAGCTTTTCAAGGTCCTTTTCATCACTAGAATGCTTGGATTAGTTTACTAGCTCGAAAATTTGGAATCCCTCGTTTTCTTAGTAGTAATTTTCTGGTGAATTTTAGCACATGTTAATGAAGATATTTTGAGTTGTTTCCACTTGGATTGAGTCCTAAAAAATTTATAATTAAAAAAAATAAATTATCACAAAACATTTTCACTTGATTAGCTTAGGCACTGAGATACTTAGATGGGCTTTCTAGTTCACTTTTTTTTAAAATTTAGTTTTAGTTATAAATTTCTGTTAAGTTTTATAATGTGTTAATAATCTTATTTCGAGGTGATTCCACTCGTATTGAAGCCTAAAAACATCCAAATTAATAACGAAATTTACCCCATAAAATTTTCACTTGATCAACTTGGGAATTTGGGTTCTTAGATTAGCTTACTATTTCATTATTCTACAGATCTAGTTTTGTCTCTGCAGGTTGGTCAGATGATTCTCTTAAAAAGCTTGGTACTAATACCTATAAGATATATTGGTTTAGAGGACAAAAATAACATCATATTCTATCACAAAAATCATCTCTTTCAGCACATTTCTTCCACTCATTCCTC
Source organism: Pinus albicaulis (assembly GCA_034641835.2). Classification (NCBI taxonomy): domain Eukaryota; kingdom Viridiplantae; phylum Streptophyta; class Pinopsida; order Pinales; family Pinaceae; genus Pinus; species Pinus albicaulis. The sequence continues at coordinate 226,895,887 of CM076572.1, read as the reverse complement.
CAAACTATCCGTGTACATAAATTATGTTTCACGGTTGCAAGAGACCATTATTTTGAATTTCCCTTTGTGAAAGATAGGCTACTAAGTACATCTAAGCTTAAAAAGGACCTCTACACTCTTCCCCAACCTTCCAACATATTTCCCCAACTCCTTATTTCTTCCAGATTCCTTAGAATGATTTTGTATGTAATCCTATAACATCCTATAACAATCTTGTAGCACTTCACAAAATTGGTCAGAACTAGGCCAAAATTGCCTATTAAGCCTACTTTTCACTTTTTATCACTTAGAAGTATCCCCAAGACTTGGAATACAACTAGAAGAGACAAGAGACCATTTGAACATCATATTTTCGTCATCATAATTCTAAATTTGAAATTATGATTTATTGTTTTGATTGTGATTTAAATAGAATAAAAATAGTTTGCACTGATTCATTTTGGTCACTTGATGGTTTTTCCAAATATATTAGAGTTTATTTAATGCTTCAGGACAATTAAAGTTTGAATTTATTCCTTATTATAAAGTTAAGTCCAATTTTTCTTCCTTAGAATTTTGTAAAATGGTCTCTGAACATCTCAATTCACTTCATTACATCAGATCAAAGAAAGAAGGATATGTTGCATGTTGCACACATAGTATCGAAACCTCTTAAGTTTGTACGAACCCCAGGTTGATAATTAAAGTTGGTAGCATTGGGAGTTGTGGCATTATTGTTGCAATACTGGGGCTCATCAGACAACTCCACCCAAGCTATCAATGGAATCTAGATAAAACCATCTCCACACTCCAAAGTTACATGGAATCTAGAGATAATTGTCCTCACCCAAGAACTATTCCTCCACCTCCCAATGCTCAACCAAAGAAAGGCTCTTCTCCCTGCGTTCTGATGACATCACAAATCCCTCTACTTCTCTTCCTTATTGTGCTATCACTTCTTATTTCTCTACAACGTGGTCTTGTTTTCTCTTGTTATATGTGGATTAGTATAATTTTTTCTCCTTTGGCATGTGAGAGTGGTGTCTTGCTTCATGTGTGTCATTGGTAGTCTACCCCCAAGGATGTTTTTTTTATTTTCCTTAGGATATTGCAATAGTATTAGGTTGTGTGGGCTGACAATGGTGTTTCCCTTCCTTATCGTTCACAGTGGTTCTATTATGCATGGTGGTGGGAGATGGTGTGTGTCAACTTCCCTCCCCCCACTTCCCGTTGGTTGATTTCTCTATTTTTACAACTGGTAATGCAACCCATTCCTTATTCAATTTCATCCTTTCTACCTTGTAGATTTATCCAAGGAAAACATGGTTTCAATGTTCTTCTTTCCAGCTCAATTAATTTGGAAAGTTGTTCAATTTAAGGCAACCATCCAACCTTCAATGGTTGTCATGAAACAAATAAACCTTCCTTTAAATAGGAACCTCCTTCCTCAAACTTTGGAATTTATGTCCCAATTCTCAAGCCTTTTAATTTCAATTAAAGTGTATGAAATATTTACAATGAAGGGGAATTGGCCCGAGACTATCACAAACCCACCCCCCTTGGAGGAACACCATCCTCAGTGTTCTATAACTGAACAAAAAACATAAACACGTTTTAAAACCAAGCACGATAGATTTGGATCTTTATATACACAACTCTCAGTACAAAATATATAGAATTTATTTACATTTTCCTCAACCAAAATATATATATATATATATATATATATATTCTATTCACATCTCATTAGCCATTTCCCACATGGCTTTCTCAGGCCCAAAGTGTCCCCATTTTAGTTTGACTTGCTCTATTTATCGTTTTTGGAGCGTGAGCTGCCTCTAATCCAGGATGCATAGAGGTTCTAGTTAGAACTCTCCCTCTAATTCTACCTATAAAATTGACAAATCAATTACGTGATTAACATAACGTACATATCTTTTAAGCAATGAAACATGGAAAACATCATGAAATTTCACCGATGGTAGTGTTGGTGTTAGTGTTTTCATACTACCATCAGTGATCAAAAATACTCTTTTCATATCATTTTAGGAGTCCCACTCAGAAATTTGTGTCCTTCCGCCTAGGTCATGCAAAAAATTTACTCACTGATGGTAGCCCTAGTCATAAAAATTCACTCTCCCTCAAAAATTTATATTTTTTGGCCCACCTTTATGTATTTTTGAGCATACATCAGTCATGAAAGTCCATTTTATCATGTCATTATGTCAGTCAAGTCACCATGGAGTCTGGTCATTCAAGGTCCCATTAGGTCACTAGGTTTCATTTTCCAAGGTCCAAATAAAAACACCATTTCATTTGAATAAGGTCGGCAAAAATAATGAGAGTGATCCAAATAATATTCCTTTATCATCTGAAAAAGATTTGTCAGCATGTAAATATGATCTCCAAGGAAGATTTCCAAAGTTCTAATTCTGCTTTCAAGTTATGATTTTTTATTCTGCAATGTAATTTTATTCAAAACATAGATGTAATTTATTTTTATTTTTGTAATTTAATGTTCATTATATGTAATAAGTATTATTCCCAAGCTGCCAATTCAACTCCATATGCCAAACTGAACATCAAACGAATCAATATAAAGAGTTCCAAACTCCAGGATCATCAACCTGCAAAGAAAAAGTCAAAGTGTAAAGGGTATTTTCCAAAGTTTTCAAAGGTTAAATTGAGATATTATAAAGCGTGTTTTAAAATCAAAAGATCAATTTCACTCAAGTATAAGATCCTTCATGACATCAAAAAATACCTCATTTGTCTCTTACTACCATCAAGCATCCTCAAGCAAAGCAGGGTTTTCAAATTTTTGGGAGAAATTAGCAAAACAGGGGAGGCGCTGCGCATTTTCCAAAGGGAGGGCGCACCTGTGTCTGGCGTTGCGTGCATGCCTTAGGCGTTGCGCGCCTGATTGTTACATTGCATGCCTGCCAAAGTGAGGGCATGCCTTCTTGTGACGTTGCATGTTTGCCCATATTCCTTGGCAATTGCCAGAAGGGCCTCCAAAATTCACAAAATCACCCTTAATCTCTCAGCAGTGGTTCCGAAAGCCTCCAACAAGCAAGTAAGATACCATTTCTTCATTCCTCTTCTCCATAAAATAATTTTGTGTTGTGTGAAGTTTTTTAAAGGGAATTTGGTGTATTTCTTCATTTAAAACCCTATTATTCCTCAAATACCTAATTACAGTTCAATTTTAGTCCCTAAACCTTCATACCCTTCCCACATTGTGATATAACCTTTCCCAAATCCCTACATTAACATCCCCTTTCCATAGCTTTCATTTCCTTAAAACCCTAAGCCCTAGGTACATTATTTTCCTAGGCTCCCAATTCCCTACACCTATAATTAATTACCCATTCCAAACCCCTCTACATCCCTACTCTCTCTCACATTCCTTAACTCATTAATACCTACCCCCGTCTCCCTCAATTACCCTATCCCATTCCCTATTCCTAAAAATCACATTCCACCATCATCACACCTCCCTAGGATTTTGACACTAAGACATCATGGTAGAAGAAGAAAACAAACCATATAGTGAGGGAGAATAAATATAGGAGAAGAGGCCACACAAAGGGGGAAGAATACTCAAATTAGAGCCAACTAATACCAGGGAACTATTGGCATCTCTTATGGCTGTGACATGTTTCAAACATGTTGGATGTTTTGAGTTCTTTGAGCAAATTCAGAAGGTATAACACCATGCTATGTTGACTAGACTTTTCATTTCTAATCTCCATGAAAACCAAGTTACTCTAGCTGGTGTCACTTTCACTGTGTCAACTGCCATCATCTCAGCTTCCACTAGGATCCCAAATTTTTGGGAGAAATGGTTCAAACAGAAAGACTTGGAGGAGCATTACTATGAGCCTTTCATCAAACCTAGGTACAAGAATGAGAGAAAGAGGATTTTTCCTTTCTCTTACCTCCTGGAGAGATATGCTCCCATGATGAAGAACATCATGAATTAATTTTCCTGTGAAGGTAGATTTTCTAGACTTTATGACTATCACATCCGGTTACTTATGCACTTCACTAGGGTAAATATGCTCCACATACCCTACTACCTCTTCCAGAGCATTGATAAAATGGAATTTATTGTCCAAAAGAGAGAGTATGAACACCAAATGAACAGTATTTTCCACCACTCCCCCATCAAAATCATAGTCATCCATCACCTAAAACAATTGAACATTCCATGGAATTCATTCATAGATAATGACATATTCACTGCTCCACCTATTCAACATGCCCAAAATGTACCTTCATCATCTCATCCTTCCACATCCATTCCTCCATCTCATCCCATAGTTCATTCATCATCATCATATCAGTCTCCTTCATCTATTTCATCACCATCATCTCCATCCCACACTCAGACTAGGTCACCTAGCATAGCTTAGATCAATGAGCCTAAGTAGGCTAACATGGTTGAGATAGAGCCATTGGAAAAAACATACCAAAGGGGTCATAGGTAGGTGTTTGCTCCACGAATTGTGGAAGGGGCCCTGCCTTCTTCACCAACAAAGCAAGTACAGAAGAGGAAAGAAAAAATGGTAGAGGAGGATGTACATGAGGTAACCATTCATGATGAGGATGACCTCCATGAGACATAACAGGATTTTGACCTTGTTGACCTAGATGAGGATGATGATGATGAGATCACTAGTATAGTCATCAAGGGAAAGGATGCGAAGATTAGAGAGATCCAAACCAATCTTGAAAGGTCCAAATTTTTCATAAAATTCCTTGAGCAGGAGAACCAACATTTGAAGACAAATCGTGTCATTGATGAGGTAAAATACATCATAGCTCAAAGGGAGGAAGAAAAATCCAAGGTTTTTTTAGAAGAGAAATTTGAAAAGCATGTTTTTCTTGAAGAACAAGCACCAAGAGGCAGACCTATAACTGGAGGGCTGAAAAGAGCTCTAGCACTAGAAAGGAAAAAATAGGTCAAGCTTGCTGATCAGCTAACCTTGAATGAACAACTTGCAATGGTAATCAATGAAAACAGGGAGTCATGGATTGATAGAGCTAACCAACACTTGGAGAATATTTTGGAGATGGCTAATAGAGAAAATGACATACTGATAAGGAAGGTCAAACATTATGCCCAAAAGGACCAAATTGCAATGGCCAAGCTCAAAAGAGCCAATCCAAAAATTGAGGCTTTGACCATGCAAGAAGAGAAAAGGAAGTTGGATATACTTGCAAAGGCTTCAGTCCAAGCCTAGCCACATCATTAGCAATCATTTCACAAATTTTGAATGGTTTTGGGTCATTTTTGCAAGTTATGCCTTTTTATTGTGTTTTTGGATAGTCATGTGACAGAGAAAGTGTCAAACGCACAGCGCCCTTGGTGATGCGCTCTTTTTTTAGCCATATTTTGACCAAAAGGCCACCACCATTGGATCCAAAATGGTAAATAAATCTCATAAAACAACTTTTCCGGACTTGGTTTTGCAAAACAAGCAGGTCAAAATGTCAAAAAACTAGCAAAAAATCATGTTTCTGCCTCATTTTTGGCCCTAGCACTGTGCACTGAGAAGTCTTGGGAGGATTGCGTTTTGACAGGGAAAATGAGCTTTATTTTGCAAACTGAAGGCATATCCAGAAAGCAGACTTGAAGGGATTTCGAACAAGCCATATTGGAGCCAATTTGGACACCTACAACCCAGTAAAAAGTAGCCTGCAAGATGGAGGGTGTGTTTGACAAAGGGAGGGCACGCCTGGAAAAGAGAGGGCACGTTTAACAATTTGTTAATATTTTTGAAATTTCATTGAAATTTTGACTTTTTCCTTAGAAAATCATGATTTCACCTATGTAATTGATGATGGTAAATGTAATTATGATATGGATAAGTTACCTAGGAGTATATTCATGATGTAAAAGTTATCATCAAGTCAAATGAATCAATATCAATGTAATTAGGGAGGAGTCGCTTGCACCTTCCTACACTCCAACTTTTAGTTCAGAATTTTGTGCATCTCATCCTCAACTCAAGGATTCAACCCCTGAGGATCAGAGCATGTAGTTTTGATGTCTATATCTTCCCTTTCTTCACTCTTAGCAAGGGTTGGAATCAGTTGGATGTTATTGTATTAATCAAGGACTGTGTAATCAGTTTGGCCATAAATTAATGAAGAATTGCAGCTATTTCTTTGGGATACCTATGTTATGAAATTTTGGAATTGTTTCTTCTATGTTATCATTTTTATGAATGTTTTGTAGCTCATAAACCATTTCATGTCTATTATATGATAAATTTCAAGTTGATAGGTAGAATACATGTTATTTCATGCTCTGTTTTGGGAAATTTGTCACAATTTGTCCATTTTCTTCAGTTTAGGAAGAATACATCTCCTATGCTCTTCCTAAATCCTCATCAATATTAAACCATCTCACCAAATCACCTTTAAGTGCTAAGCCTTCTACCTACCTTGCCCTATCAAATGGATTGCATTTTCATCTTATTTTCCCTGACCTAGCCTCTTTGAAATAATATCCTCATCCAACAACCCAACCCAATCAAATCAAAACCTTCTGCATTTCATAACTAGCCTAAAACCTTTTCATCCAACCCTCTTGGAGGTGACTTTGTGGAGAGAGCCCTCTCCGACTTGGTAGGGATAGATACCAAGTTAAAAGGTTGGTTTGTGGTTACCTCTGTTGGGATCTCTTCTTCAGCCTTAGATATCTGGCAGAGTGATAACATGTGGCAAGGACAGCCTATATGCTACTAGCCCTATCCTTTCAAGCACTTCAAATGTCCCACAAAACCATGGTTCCAAATTGGCACATGAATCAATTTTCAAGGAGTTTTTCTTGGGTATAACCCACAGGTATACATGCTCCACAACTTGGAAATATTTGTGAACTTTGTGTTCGTCTGCATAACTCTTTTGTATGTCCTATGCCACCTTTAAGTTCCCTATGTTAGTTTGCACTTCTTATTCCATTTCCTTCAACATATCAGGTCCAATATGGACCCTATTCAATGGATCACTCCAGCTGATAGGGATGTTACAACTCCTCCCATATAGTGCTTCAAATGGATTCATTTTTTCCTTCTCGTGATACCCATTTTTATATGAAAATTATATAAGTGGAAGGTATTCTTCTCACTTTCTTGGTTGGTGCATCACATACATTATTATCATGTCCTCAAGAATTCAGTTTTTCCTCTTTGTTTTTGCATAAGTTTGAGTATGTGGTAGTAAAGGCAAAGTTTGTTCCCAATCCTACAAATGGTTCCTTCCAAAACTTTGAAGTAAATTTGGAATCTCTATTTTAGATGATTTTCTCAGGAACTCCACGCAACCTTAAGATTTCCTTTATGAAAATTTGAGTCACATCAATGGCTGATTTTGTATACTTAACAACCACAAATTAAGCTACATTTCTCAACTTATCAACCACTACCATGATTGCATCATGTTGCTTAGAATTTTTTGGCATCCTTGTAATGAATTCCATCGAAATCACTTCCCACTCCCATTCTAGAATGGGAATAAGCTGCAACAAGCCAAATAGGTGATTTCACTCATCTTTCACTTGTTGGCACTCTATGCACTTGGAGATAAAATCAGTCACCTCCCTTTTCAAAGTGGGCTAATAGTAAAATTTCTTGATGGTTGATATAATCTTTTGATAACCCAGATGATCGAAGTATGGTTTTCCGTGAAACTCTTTTAGTATGAGTTTCTTCAAGTCACTGTCATTTGACACATAGATTTGAATTTTGAATCTAATCATCCCGTTTTTGGTAAGGTTGTATTCCCTATCCTTTTCACCTTTATATGATTGGTGCAATTACTTTTTCTGCTGCTAATATTTTTCATCTTGTTGCCCAACATATTTTTATCTTTTCTTCAAGGTCAGTTCCATAGGAACTTATGGGTGTTATATGGTTTATTTGCACTCTTTAGCTAAGTCCATCATCCACTCTATTCTCTTTTCCTTATATATATATATATATATATATATATATATATAATATATATATATATATATATATATATATTATTTTGAAGTCAAATTCACTGAGCATGCCCACCCATCTAGCTTGCCTTACATTTAATTTGGGTTGTTAAAACAAATATTTCAACCCTCCATGATCAGTCATTATAGTAAACATTTTCCCAAGGAGGTAGTGCATCCACATCCTTAATGCATGGATGATGACAGCAAATTCTAAGTCATGATTCACATAGTTTTCTCATGTTCACTTAATTTTCAAGTTTCATAACAAACCACCTGGCCTTCTTACATCAAGACTCCATCAAGTCCCTCCTTGCAGAAGTCTGTGCATACAAAAAAATACTTCTTGGGATCTGTTAATATTAGCAGTAGTGCATTGGTTAGATGTCGTTTTAGTTGATCAAAGATTTCTGCAAAATCCACTGTCCATTCAAAATTTCTCCCCTTATTTTTCAATGCAGTGATTGGACAACCAATCTTGATAAAATTTTAATAAATTTCATACAATATCCTACCAGTTCCATGAAGGGCCTAACTTCAACCGTGTTGGCCATTCCATGACGACCTTAATCTTTTTTGGATCAATCGTTACTCCCTCTTTTGAGACAATGTGCCCCAAATAATGGATCTATGATTGAAAGAAATCACATTTATTAAGCTTTGCATAAAGCTTATGTTCTATTAGAAACTACAATACTATAGCTAAATGCTCTTCATGCACCTCCTTGGTCTTTGAATAGGCCAAAATGTTCATCAACAAAGACTATGACAAACATATCCAAGTGAGGGAAAAAAACATTGTTCAGAAGGCACATAAAAGTTGCAGGACCATTAGTAAGCCCAAAGGGAACTGCCATGAACTCGTAATGACCATACCTTGTCCTGAAGACTATTTTATGGATATCCTTGTCCTTCATGCGCACCTCACAATAGCTTGATCTCAGGTCAATCTTGGAGAATATTGTTTCTCCCCTTAACTAATCAAATATATCATCAATCTTTGGCAAGGGATATTTGATCTTGATGGTCACCTTATTCATTTTTCTATAGTCAATTCACAACCTAAGTGTTCCATCCTTTTCCTTATGAATATAACTAGTGCTTCCCATGGAGACACACTTGGACTTATATAGCCCTTTTCCAACATCTCCTTGAGTTGTAGCTTCAACTCAACTAATTATGGAGTGCTTATTTTATATGGAGCCTTTGATGTTGGAGCTTCCCTTGGCATTACTTAAGTAGATAAATACAACTCTCTATGAGGAGGCATTCCAAGTATCTCTTTAAGGAAGACATCTTATAACTGATTCAAAATGGGATATTTTGATAGAATGGAATTGTTGTTATTAGCTTTAATATCGCTAGAAATATTCACAAAAAATAGGGTGCATATCCTCCTATAACTTCTTTTGGCTTACATGGTTGTTACTAATCTCACTGATATGGGCTTTTGCTTACCTCACAACTCTTCCTTTCCTCACACTCATCCAAACACTCAATTTTCCATTTAAAGCAATCTACCTTGGTGTGATGCTTGTACAGTTAATCCATACACTAAAGTACGTTATACGCTCCTAGTGGAAACACATTAATATTTGAAATATTTAGCATGTCATTTAATTCAATTGTGAAATCTCTCACCCAATACTCAACTCTTTTCCTTGTCCCTATTTCTAATTGAACTAGCCATGATTTTGCATGTACCTCCTTATCCAATTGACATTTCTCTATGAGTATTGGGCTAACATAGTTGTAATTTGATCTAGGGTCAATCAAAACATAGATAACTTGATTGCAAAGCTTACCTTCCATTTCAAATATGGAAGCTTGGTGTTCAGCCTGCCTATTGTCTACTGCTGCATATATTCTAGGAAAGCTACTAGCAATATCTCCCACTATTTTCGCTTCTTGTGCATTGTATAGGTGTGGTCCGACATCCCTCTCTTGTGGGAAATCTACCTTTTGGAGATTTCCTCCACAAGTCTAATAATTTAGGGGCTCCCTTATATCACCCTTATTATGTCCTCCTACAGACTAATTAGCATGACCTCTATCTATTTTTTTGCCTCTTTTCTAAGGCCACCCTTGACTAGCCGAAGTTATATTGTATTTCTTGCTTGCAATTTTGGATTGGTAGCCTTTTTAATGCCCCTTCTCTTTACATTCTAGGTCTCTTTCACCTTCCAATCCATCTTGAATTCTAGTGTGAGATTTTAATGTTCATGACAATGCTTCAATTTCATAAATGCATCCTTTGATGTCTTAGGCTCATCGAACTAAATTCTATCCTTGAAGGATTATGAAAGTCCACTAACATACCTATGAATCTTTGTTTTTTCTTCCTTTAGGTAGGGAGCATACCTTAGCATCTATAGGAATTTAGTGGTATACTCCTCATCTATAATTTGGCCCAATATGAGCTCGTAGAACTTCCTACCCTTGTTGTCGAAGTATCTCTCAAATATATACTTGTCCCTAAAATATTTCTCAAATTACTTCTAGGATATCTTCCTCTTTTATGCCTTCCACATTCCTCAAATATTCCCACTAAATTTCAGCTTTACCTTTCAAGTTTAAGGTGGCTATCCTTGCTTTCATGTTTCCTAAATAGTTATGAACCATGAAAAATGTCTTCATTCCAAGGCACCATACCTCAACATATTATTATTTCTTCACTTCACCATCAAATGTAAGAGGCTTTTCCTTCATAAACTCCTTTGGTATATATTCCTTTTCTCTCCTTTCTTTATGGTGCTACCAATGCTGACGATGAAGTTGCGGTCCTATTTGAGTGCTTTCATGTTTTTGTTCCGGGGTCCTTCCAAGAGTATCCAATAACACACCACCTTTCACAGTGTCTTCATTTGACAACTTGTGCCTTTTCCTAGACCCACTTCCATCTTCCCCATTGGTTATTTGTTCTTGTCCCAAAGAGATTTTCGTTTTAAATGTATAGATCCCAATTCATGATGTTGTTTCCTCTACAAGTTTGAGAGGCTTTGCAAATGAAAACATTCACTTATGCTTACCATTCCTGTGATTTGACAAGTTGTTCTTGCACCTCAACAAAATTACATTTTTAGCTTTAAAACTTCTTATTTTGGCTCTCAATCTCCTTAGTGTATCCATCCAGTCAAGAGATTTTGCCTCCACTTGTTGTCCAATTGATATTTCCTCTTCAATTACCCTCTCTCCTTCATATCCATGTTGTTATTGATTATAGTTGTATTGCATCATTATATTATTCATTCCTTGGTCTGTCAGTACTATCTTGTACCATCATTTGTTATTCATGTGGTTTTGACCATCATATATTTGGGAATTAGTGTGTTTTATGTGTTTTCCTAAACATGCATAACTACTAGATTTTAACAAAATTCAAATGTATAATAAACACTATCAGCTTGGTTTGCAGTTAAAAATATTCTGATGTAAAACTAGTTGCAACACTACACCTCAATTAGCACGTCAGTATCAATACAATAATATCCAACTATTAATATCATGCTACATGCATATGTATGAAGACACACCCAAAAACACTCACAATCAATCCCTAACAACAATCAGGTTTGACACATATCACATGTTTTATTTCCTTATCTGGTCTCTTAAGGTCCATAATTGATTCTTAAATTCATTTAATCTATGATAGAGCCCATCCAGTCTGCATGTAAGATTTGATACCACTTTGTTCCATACCCCCTACTATCCTTATCCCTTTGTGGTAGGAGGAAGTTACTATTCTAGACCCGACCTCCATAGTCCAATTATGTAAATGGGGTTTAATTTTTTTTTGACCTTTTTCAACTTCCTTAAAACTTAAAATGGATAACGCCATCATGTTCATTTCGTTGATACCTTTCCAAAGATATCAAATTCATCTCAATATAACTCTCAGATTGAAATATATGGCCACTTAAAGTCCTAGAAAATCATATTGTTCCATGTCATCTTAACCCACCATGTGAGACCCAAGCGGTCCCCGCTTATCCATCCACGTTATAGGCCACATGGAAGTTATCATCCCATTCAATCCAGATCATGAATTTTTCACATTCCTATGGTCTCCATAACCAATTATAACATATTATATAATGTGTGCTAAATGTATGCATGTGCAGATCCTCTATGGCGACGTCACCCTGCTGCATACAACCCCAACGGGTTTCCATACTGCTCCCCATTGAAACTTCCAGGGAAATTCCCTCTGGGTAAGGCGGTGAGGCACATCCATTCTGATACTTAGTCTCCTTCCTTGATATATAACCTAAACACAATCACGTCACTCATCCCATTAAAACGGGACCACGTGCCATGTCATCCTGGGACCTTAATCCCAGTGGGTTCTACTAGGTTCCCATCCAAAATATCTGGGAAATAGGGTCTGAGGTGACATCATCCTCTGACACACCCTTATTTTCTCATGACCTATGACTGTGGTTTCCACTGAGGGTTTATAGTGGCCCCGGTTGGGTATGTTTACTAGGTAAACTAACACAAGTATTTTATTATCAATCTGGGTTTGCAAAACTTGGAAGCATCTCCAAAATATATGGATTCCAGCTATAGTCAATTTTAGAATATGAATTATTGAATTCAAAGGAAATGCATATTACAAATATAAAACTTAACTAAATAATTTCTAGAATTTAATGTGTAATAAGCAAAAGAAGAGGCTCCTAACTTAGGAGAACTGGGATGACCTTCTCTACAATACTACTTCATGAACAAAAAACAAAATCACTAATGAACAATAGCTCAAGATGTATAAAAGAATAATAGAAGAGGCTCCTAAATAAGGAGGTCCTTTTTTTCCTTCTTTATAAATTCATTCATCGTTAATTCCATTGTATGAAAACTGGAAATTCAGAAAATCACTTTAAACAAAAGCAAGAAAGATGAATTCTAGTTTCTATTTTCTGATCAAATAAAAGGAGAGTTTAACTTAAACAATGGTTTGACCCTTCATATGAAGATTAAAATTATGATTAATATTCATCAACAATCATAATATATCATCATACATCTAATTAAATAATTTAAACATGAAACAAAACTAGATTAAGAAAATTCAGCTAAATTAACTAGAAAGTGCACATAGCTCCGTGTGGGAGACCTCCACCCTTGCCTCGCACACTGAAAGTAATTCTCAGCTACTGAAACTCAATCAAGCATTCACCATATAGAACAACAGAAAAAATATAGAACTATTTCTTCAATTAACTCTCAAAGTTCATAAATATCAAAGTCAAATCATTCAAATTCTACATACTCATGCCTTCAATGTTCTTGGCTTAAATAGAAAAATATGAAACAAACTTGACTAAAATGTCTCTAACAACCATGTCTATCCTTATCCCATCTATTTTGGTCAAGTTCATTCATCCAATCACTCAAAATCTGGAAAATCCCATAAAATGCTAAATTTGGCCTATTTCCTAGGGATTTCCTGAATGACAGGTCATGTTTGACCAGCTTTGACCGGGCATGTTTAAGCTCGGTTTGACCGAACTAATAGGTGCACGTCCATTATTAGTTCCAAATATTTATAGATATGTGCTCAGCTCATTCCCAGGTGTCCTGCAAGTATGACTTCAATGAAGCCATTACAGGAATTTTTATTCCTGTCCAAAAAATGCACTTAAAATCCATTTTTTGTAAAAACATCTAAAAATTGCAAAACATAATTTATATACTTGGATATGCATAAATTGGTAAAAATAAGGTGTAAATGGATGGTATGTGGATGTATATCATGGAAATTAAGTGTATTTAATTAAGAAAAATTGGATAAAAAAGAGGGCCAACATCTCCCCCTTGCTGATGTACAAGCATGTCCTCATGCTTGCTTCTTTCCCTTGGACCTTCTGAGCTCTGATGTAGACATTGTACCTGACTTGGATGCCTCTTGTTGTGCTAATTGTAGAAGAAAATCTATCCCTTTATATTGTTCTCCCTTGTAGACTGAAGCCGTGACCTTTTGTCTCTCATACTTGTATTTCCATGTGTTTTTTCTCATTAAGCCACATGTAAGCTTGTTTGGAAAGAAGGGTATTATTTGTTTCTAGTTTTCCAACTTTCTCATTCAACTTTTCATTTTCCTTGATTAATTTTGCATTGCTTTTCTTGTATGTCTTGTTTTCTTTCTTCAAATGCCTTTCTAGAATTCTGCTTATCTCCAATTGATCAGTTAACTCTTTTATTTTGCTAAGGTGCAACTATTTCTCTTCTTCTCTTATGTCTTTGGAAAATGAAGTGGCTTCTACTTCAACATTATCAAAGTATGAATCTCTCTCCAATGTATTTTCATATGCTTCTTTTTGCAATCTCTCAATGATTTCATCAACTTGTTTTTCTGTGGGAGGTGTTTCAACAATTTTTACTTCAGGGCCTTTCTCTTTACTACTTCTTTCTGCTAGACTTTTTCTCCTATGTCTCCTGGGAATACATAAGAAAGATGCTTCTCTCTCAACCATGATAGTATCATGTTGCTTCTTGGACCTTGTCCTAGGATAAAGAGGTGATTTCATTATGCTTCTTGTCTCATGAACTGGTTTAAACTTCTCCTCTATGATTTTTTCTTCAAAATGATGTTGAGTTAAAAAATATTTCCACACTACACCCTTGGTTTTCATTTGATATTCTACAAGAATTTTGATAAGTCCCTCGTGGTATATTTGTGCTTCCTTGGTTTTAGTTTCATCCCTCACATTCTCTATCATTTTAATCAAATTTTTAGATAAGTATGGAAAATTGACTTTCACTTCTCCCTTTATATGCTGGAGCAATCTGATATGATAAAGATGCACTACACTGTGCCTGATGTCACATGTGAAAAATCTTTGAATAACTAACACCAACTCTGCCCATGGCCCATTAAACCACTCCCTCGGGATGCCCTTGGTCCTATCAAATGATCCCTTCCTATTTTTCTCCAAAAATAAATTCAACCCTTTATCTTTGAAGTGTAATCCCTTATGATATTGTTCTACTGACTGTGGTAGATCTAAAGCTTGAGAAAAGGATTCTGGACTTAATGGAATAACTAGGTTCCCCACCATGGTTTGTTCCTGTGCATAATTGTTTATGAACTCCTTGGTGATTCTTTCATTATGCCCATTAAATTTTTGGAGGAAGCCTATTAATCCAGCCTGATAAAGTTTTTCTATGGTCTCTTTTTCCCAATGCTCAATCTGAAAATCATTTGGTTCTACTCTGATAGCCATATGCTCTGAAAACCAATTTATGTAACCTTGCATTGTCAACATTCTCATCTTTAAAATAAAATTTATGCACACATATATATCTTTGTTGACTTATTCATGCATTTTTTTCATGATGATAAGGCTTACCTCTTTTCTGATGCTCCTAAAAAAGAAATGAAATCAATCTTCTTCAATCTCTATTCTTCTACAAAAACAAGCCCACTGCTTCCAAAAACTGATAAAAAAACAAAATTTGTATATATAAAGATCATAAAAACATTGTAAAAATGTTTTTATTACCCTATCTTTCATTTTATATTCTCTTTTTTATCGAAAAAAAAAAAAAAAAAAACAAAAAAACAAAAAACAAAAAACAAAAAAAAACTCCTTTGTTTTGGTGCAGAATTCTTTGCATCTAAATTTACTGTGTATAAATTAAAAAAAATCATGCCATAGTGTCCTTCTACACTTTGAATTCATACATAACCCTTCCTCTACAAAGACAAATTCTCATTGTGCATTCAAACTGAAACAATTTAGGCTCACCGTTTACATCAAAAAATCAACAAATGGCTCACTGTGTATATAAAACAACATCAAATGGCTCATGAAATGGCTCACTGTGTTTTTCAAAATTCAATCACTGTGTAACACTCGATTTTTTTTTAAATATGTGACAATTTCATGGCTATGTGTGGAGGAATTCAATTTCGTTTTACCTGCTTTGGAATAATCTCGGGGATTTCTCTGAGTTCAGCCTCGTATCCCTGCATTTTCACAATATCACTATTGTTAAAACTCCTCTTTGACATCTCAGGATCCTCATTTTCTAATAGGTGGCAGAGTCGGGGTAAATGGTGGCAGAAAATCGAACTTATACCATGTATTTTAACTTTTGTTCAACACACAATCCCTAGTTTCATTTATTCTTAAGATCCATTCAAATGAGGAAAATCTGGAGTTAGTGCTTTCTTGTTCTCTCCACGAGATTTCTGCAATTTGTTGGAGTGTTTGATCAATACAACAAGTAGATATCTCGACTTCCAATTTCCATTAACATCAATGCGCCCTCTTCTTATTTCTCTTCACCCCCTTTGCTATTTCTTATGCTTGTTCCTTCTCGACTTAAGTTTCTTTGTTTCCTTCACAACCTATTCTACGTTTTCTCCATCAATTTAGTTCTTCACAAGGTGTTTGAACGCGTGCCTATGGTTTGCACAACGTCGACTTCCTTTCTCTGAGCCTGGTAATCGCTGTGATGGTGAAAAAAGAATACGACACATAGGCATGTTGGTTTAAAAATGGCAGAAGATTCAGTAGGTGCACAGGGTTTGATTTATGTCATAGAATTTTGTTTTTGAATATATGTTGACCGTTTTTCATGCCGACCCTTGACTCAGATGCCTCCATGGCTTCGTTCCTTTTTTTGCATGTCGTCCTTTCTCCATAACCCACGTTCTATACTATTTCGTTCTTCACTCATACCCACCTTCATTACTTTACATGTCCACACCTTAATCGATATGCATCATAATACGTGTTTGTCATTGCACTGTTTTTTCATTTCAACTTGGGTTTTTTCATTTGTATTGTGCGCTCATTCCATACCTTAGATTTATCATATGATATATATTTGCATATTGTGCTTGTAGCTTAGGTTTCAATCTTTTTAATTTAATTTTAAAATGACCCTAGAATGGTCATTTTTAAAATTAAATTTTCTAATATGACACTAAACTTTTTGGTTTTTGTAGGTCAACAAGAATTCAAATATTGAGCCTTTAATTTTTTATCCATATGCTTAAGAAAATGATTAGGATTAATGTGTTGGTATATGGAGTGATGGTTAATGTATGAGGGTAAATGTAGGAAAGGGGTAATGAATAGGGATAAGATTATAATGAATATGATTATGATTGGTAGGATAATGAAGGTAGCGTTTTGAAATGTAGGTAGGATATAAGTAAAATGTAATGGAATGCATATCAAGCTAAATTAGTCTTAAAATTTTCTAGAAAAATATTTAAAAAATCGAGATTTTAAGAGCAAAAACTTTCACTCATTGTACTTATACTCTCGTAAATAGCTTGAATGTCAATATTATTCAATGATGTCCTCCAGTCAAAATACTAGTTGATGGTTGACAATGTCTTCATTATCATAACGATGGTTCTTACAGGATATATTGAAATGTAGAGACTTATTTCTGTTTTCATGTTTTCACATCTGATATTGATTCAAGATCTTTGAATGTTGATGTTTTTCAGGTCCCTTCTGCAGTTTGTAATTGATGTTTCAGGTCCCTTCTGCCATGTACTTCAGGCTTGAATGTTGATGTTATTCAGGTCCCTTCTGTAGTGATATTATAAATAATGTTTCAGGTCCCTTCTGACATGTAATTTTCAACAATGTTTCAAGTTGCTTATGTCATATAATTAAGGTCCAATCTGCATAATATTTTCAATAATGTATCAGGTCCCTTCTGCACAATATTTTCAATGGTGTCTCAGGTCCCTTCTGCATAATATTTTCAATAATGTATCAGGTCCCTTATGTCATGTAATTCAATTTCCTTCTACAATACAGTTGCTCAAACTATTTGCATAGTTTTATTACGAACTTCTCCCTAGCTGATGTTAAGACTTGTCCTCAAGTCTTCCATGTCTTGGAGGATTAACTCTGAAAAATCATACTGAAGTAAAAACAAAAAAATAGAGAATTCATATTGGCCAAACAAGTTGGTTTTCCGATATGAATTCAAGTTTGTATTGTGCTAGTCTCCTATATTTTCACAACCAAACTCTTTTATTATATATATATATATATATATTTTAATTCTTTTGGAAGTAAGGAAGGCATATTATGTTGTTCCATTGTTTCCATATTAGTTTCTGTTGAAATTCTTTTCAGAAAATCCTCTTTATTGATAGGCTTATTATAGACTTTAAGCCTATGTCCATTAACTAAAAATGAAATTGATGCTTCATCTATTGTTTTTATTTTTACCGCTCCATTGTCGAAGATCTCTTCTATCTCATATGGCCCAAGCCAATGAGTTGTAAACTTTGCTTTGAAATCTTTAAACTTGGAGTCAAACAATAGTGCCCAATTTCCCTTTTGAAAAACTTTATTTTTGATGAATCGATCATGCCATTTTATTCTCTGCTCTTGCACTACAAATGTATGTTCCATTGCTTGTTGTCTTATTTCATCCAGTTCATTTAATTGAATCACTCATTGTTGTTGTGCTTCAGATAGTTCCATTCCCAATTCTGTTGCAATTTTATATGTATGTATTTGAAATTATATGGGTAACAGGACTTCCTTACTATATACCAACTAGTATGGACTGAATCCAGTTTTGTTCTTCCATGTGATCCTGTATTTCCATAATGCATCTCTTAAATTTTTCGAGCAATATTTTCTATTCATCTGCACAGTTTTTGTCATGATATTCTCCAAAAATTTATTAGTGGACTCCACTTGTCCATTTTCTTGGGGATGGTACGGACTATATTTTATGTGTTTGATCTTGTAATTTTCCGTAAGATCCCTTACAAGCTTAGAGGTGGATTGTGCTCCATGGTCTGTAACAATTTGTCTCGGAACTCCAAACCTTACAAATATTTATTCAAATAGAAAAGAAACCATTGTTTCTTTTGTTTCTCTTGCCACTGTCTTTGCCTCCACCCACTTAGTAACATAATTTGTACATACTAGGATGTAATTCTTTCTGTTTGATGGCAGGTTTATTGGTCCCACAAATTCTAGAGGCCATTTCTCAAATGGTTCTATGAGTACTTGTGGCTTTAATGGCATTTCATTTGATACCATATGTGTTCCAGTTCTTTGGTAGTTGTCAAATCTCTTAACATAGGCTTTGGAATCCTTGAATATTGTTGGCCATTAGTAGCCAAGTTTGAGAAATTTTTATGCCGTCCGCTTGTCTGCAAAATTACCACCACATGGCTCATCATGACATGCTTTAAAAATATCTAGAATCTCATCTTCTCTAACACATTTTCTTATTATTAAATCAGAATTGGTATAAAAGAGGTCACCATTGTCCCAACTATATCTAGTACTTTCTCTAATTATCTTTCTTTTCTGTTTATTTGTGTAATGGGATGGTAATATTCTAGATGATAAATAGTTGACTACATCTGCAAACCATGTAGTTTTAATAGTTATAGCAAATATTTGTTCATCTGGGAAATTATCTGAAACAGGATTTGGATTACCATGTGAATGAAGCCTTGATAGAAAGTTTGCTACTTGATTATCCTTACTTGGTCGATCTTGTACAGTGACGTTATATTATTGCATTAATAACAACCATCTAGTAATCCTACTATTTGTAATTGCTTTGTTCCTGAAGTATCTTATGGCTGAATGATCTGTGTGAATGAATACTTGATAACCTGTTATGTAATGCCTAAACTTATTAATTGCATGCACTATAACCAACATTTCTTTTTCTGTGACTGTTTAGTTCAATTATGTTGGTGTTAAGTTTTTGCTTATGAAGTACATGGAATAATTAAACTAATTCTATTTCTGTCCAAGTGATGCTCCTATAGAAGTGTCAGATGCATCAGTAGATATATGAAATGGAAATGAGCAATTTGGTCCTCTAAGATTGGGTGCAACTGACAATTTTTATTTTTATATTTCAAATGCATTTTGACAATTATTTGTCCATTGGAATTCAACATCTTTTGCAAGTAACTTGAATAGAGGTAGAGCTATTTTACTGAAATTTTCAATAAATATCCTATAGTAGCCTGCATATCCCAAGAAACTTCTTACTTCCTTTTGTGTTGTGGGTGGCATTAAATTCAAAATGACTTGCTTTTTTGTTGGGTCCACTTTAATTCCTGAAGAAGAAATATGGTGTCCCAACACTATACCCTTAGTTAACATCATAAATAATTTTTCATTACTGCGAGATATATTTGTCTCTATGCGTATTTTCAAAACTTTTTCAAGATTTTTTAAACAATCATTAAATTTTCTGCCGTATACAGTGAAATCATCCATGTAGACTTCTACACATTCATGGATTAGATCAGCAAATATTGCAAGGACTTCTCTCTGAAAAGTAGCAAGTGCACTACATAACCCAAAGGGAAAAACTTTATATGCATATGTTCCCTATGGACAAGTAAATGTTGTTTTATGTTGGTCTTCCAATGCTATATTAATTTGATTGTATCCACTAAATCCATCAAGAAAAGAAAAGAATTTATTCCCTAAATCTAGTACTTGATCAATAAATGGTAAAGGGAAATGATATTTTAATGTGGCTTTATTTAGCTCCCTATAGTCTACACATATTCTCCATTTTCCATTTTTATTAGGCACCATAACTAAGGGAGAAACCCATTGACCATCAGAAATAGGATAGATGAATCCAACTTGTAACAATTTCTACAATTCTTCTTTCACTATTTCCTTCATCATAGGATTCATTCTTCTTTGCGGTTGTCTCACTGGTTTGATATGATCATCAATGTATATGTTGCGAATACATGTCTTTGGATGAATCCCTTGCATGTCTGTGGAATCCCAGAAAAAATATTTTGAGTATTTATGTAACAATGCTATTACCTCTTGTTCTTGTGACGATTGTAAGTTGTTACCAATATTCAAATTCCTTCCAGGATTGATTTCGATGATTTTACTTTGCGAATTGGTAATTGAGTTAATAGGGAAAATACTTTAAAATGAATTCTGCAGTGATTGAATAGTACAGTTTCCTGAAAACACTGATTTAAAATATGACTTGCAACTTCATATTGTGTTATTCTAAGTTGCTCCAAAATATCAGGTTCTGAGATGAAAATGTCTAATAGATCTTCATTTTCTTCCTCTTCTCTAAAATTATAGACTTTATTAATACTAAGAACAGATTGATTTTCCTGTTGTTCTTGTCCATCAAGCCATGATAGTAAAGAAGGATATTGTGCTAGAGGATAGAGTGTAACATGTTTCCTTTCATCCCCATGTGCAATAATCATACTTCCTGATCTGCATCCAATGAAGGCATCTGTTGTGGCTAACCATGGTCTGCCTAGAATTAAAGGATGGCCTGCTAAAAAAAAATTTGGCTGCAAAATGAGGAAGTCTACAGGATACTCCCATGAATCCAGAGAGACAATGATATCTTCTAATATTCCTTCTCATACAAATTTAGATCTATCTGCAAGATCTAAAATTGTAGTAGTAGGTCTAATATTGTTCAAGTTTAACTGTTTTATAGTCTCTATAGTCGTAACATTTATAACTACTCCCAAATATATTAAAGTGTTTGGAACTGAAAAACTATTGATCGAGATGGTAACCATAGGGATCCAGGGTCAATATACCTTTCAATTGTCGTCTTTGTAGAGATGAGACTAGCTAATCTACTAATAACCTGGATTGTGGGTGGACCTATTTTCCTTCTACCAGTTTTCTTAATGCATAAATCCTTTATTATTTTTGCATAAATTGGAATATCTTTTATTGCCTATAACAAAGGAATTTTGACATAAAGCATTCTTCAATTCATCCAAAATATCAAATTCAGGCAGAGACATTGGAATTTTTTGTTTTACTATCCTCTATGGATAGGGTGGTGTTTGAGTCATAATAGATTTTCCTTTCTGAATTTGATTTTCTGGTTGATAGTTTTGAGTTTGTTCTCCTTGTTCAGTTTGTTCTTCTATGATTGGAGGAGAATCTTTGGGTAACACTTTCCCAGACCTTAAGTGGACATTTTGTACGGGAAGAATAGAATATGTAGGAAAGTATGTTGCTTCTTCCACATTGTATGTTGGTTTATCCACTTTGTTACTTGGATTAGCTACTGATTGAGATGGAAATTGTGTTGGTTTAGGAGGTGGTTGGTTAGAAGACAACTGAAGCTGTTGAGGTTGATTTAGCATTGGTGCAGGATTTTGTGGTGGAAATGGCATTGATTTATGATGTTGCTGGAATTGTTGGTATTGGAATGGTTGTTGAGGGTATGGTTGTTGGTATTGATATTGTTGAGGTGGATGGTTTCCATAACTATATCCTCTCCAACCTTGTGTAGGTTGGTTTTGATATTATTTCGGAGGCCAAGCATAACATGACATTAGAGTGTTTCATGAATTCTGAGGAGGATACTGATAATTTTGGGGATTTTGTTGAGGGAATTGTTGAGGTATCCTTGGTTGCCAAGGTCTCGTTGGTGCCATATAGTAGAGAAAATCTACCCCTTGTACTTCTTCCATTTGCAACTCTTTCAATTTTGGACAATTTCCAGTTGCATGATTCTCTGTACAAAGTCCACACACTTGTATACCTTGCAAAGGACATTCTCTAAGTGGATGTTTCTGCGTACACTTTGGACAAAAGATTGCTAAGATTTGATCTTGTTCTTCTTTCTTCTTCTTGGCTTTTAAGACATCTACTTATGTTCCCAAAGTGCTTAAGAGACATGTTTTAAATTTTTATAGTAAACTTCCTATTTCTGCTCTTGTTACTCCACTTGCTGCAGATTTGGAAGCTCTTGATGTGACATCCCTTTTTCCATTTTTTGATCTTCCCCTAGAATATTTCTGACAAAGTTCATCAATTTCCTCAAATGGTAGGTTTGAGATATCTCCTTTCCCCATCACATTGAGAATATCTAAGTATTCATCTCTGGTACCCTTAAGAAAAATTGTGTGGATGGTATTGAGAGTCAGAGAATGTTGTTTGGATTTTTGTAGGTTGTAAATAAATCTCTCTAAATACTCCTCCAAACTTTCATCTTCTTGTTGTGTCATTCTAAAAATATCTTCTTTTAAGTCTCTAGCCCTGCAGTAAGCTTGATGCTTTTTAAGAATTTTTTTTTTCATATCATCCCAAGAAGCAATGGTATGTTCTTCTAAACCCATAAACCATTTTAACGCTGTTGCTTTCAAAGTAGCAGGAGAGAGGCAAAGCTTGTGTGTGTCATCTGTGTATCCATAAGTTCTACATAAGATATCAAATTCGAACATAAATGAATCATGATCTTCTGTTGACATTCCATAAAAATTGGGCAATACAGAAGGTGGAATGTTTTTCATTTTCACTTCTTCTCCTAGTATTGCTCTTGTGTCTAATATTGGAAAGCCAAAAGTAGCTTCCTGATCATGATCATTTTCTTGTTCATTATCATGTAGTCTTTTGTTTTCATTTTTTCTTTTTGCGTCTTCTTCTCTCCTTCTTTGTGCTTCTATTCTTCTTTCTTCCTCTCTCTTTCTCTATGTGTCTAATTTCCTTTCTTCCTCTCTTTTTCTTTTCCATTCTCTTTGTTGTCTCTCATATTCAATTCTCTGTTCAGGAGTCATAATTGGCATTGGCATATTAGATCCTTCTCCTTCTTCAGTCATTTCCTGTTCAGAGATATGTAATGTTCCAATATGAGGTTGATTTTGTGTTTCCTCAACTATCTTAATTTGTTAAAGGACAGGTTGTTCTAATTATTCAACAACTAGTTTTCTTGTTTCCTTTTGTTTTCCTAGGAAAGGAGTTTCTTTTGGTGATTTCTTTCTTTTTACTTCCAAGGCCAACAAGGTTTGTCTTTCAATTAGAGTTAATATTTGTCCCGATCTCTTTTTTTCCTCTAACTCCTCTAAAGTAGGTCTTCCAGCAATTGGTGTTGTTATTCCTGTGGATGGTTGAATTGTTGGGGGGTTTTTTTTGATGAATCTACCCTTCTAATCTCTATCTCTAGGCATAAATAAACATACTAAAAGAAAAACTATGTTTTTGTTGGTTTTGATTTGTTTTTGTTTTTGTTTTTTTTATATATTCCTATTTGAATACTTTGAAATATGCTTCCCCAACAATGATGCCAAAAATGTTGGGTCTGTTTACTGGGTAAATTAACACGAGTATTTTATTATCAATCCAGGTTTGTAAAACTTGGAAGCATCTCCAAAATATATGGATTCCAACTATAGTCAATTTAAGAAGATGAATTATTGAATTTAAAGGAAATGCATATTACAAATATAAAATTTAACTAAATAATTTCTAATTCAATATGTAATAAGCAAAATAAGAGGCTCCTAACTTAGGAGAACCAGGATGACCTTCTCTACAATACTACTTCATGAACAGAAATCAAAATCACTAATGAAAAATAGCTCAAGATGCATAAAAGAATAATAGAAGAAGCTCGTAACTAAGGGGTTCCTTGTTTTCCTTCTTTATATAAAATTCATTCATCATTAATGCCATTGTATGAAAACTAGAAATTCAGAAATTCACTTTAAACAAAAGCAAGAAATATGAATTCTAGTTTCTATTTTCTGATCAGATAGAAGGAGCGTTTAACTTAAACATTGGTTTGACCCTTCATATGCAGATTAGAATTAAGATTAAGATTCATCAACAATCATAACATATCATCATACATCTAATTAACTGATTTAAACATGAAACAAACCTAGTTTAAGAAAATTCAGCTAAATTAACTAGAAAATGCACTTAGCTCGATGTGGGGGGCCTCCACCCTTGCCTTGCACACTGAAATTAATTCTCAGCTACCGAAACTCAATCAAGAATTCACCATATAGAACAAAAGAAAATAATATAGAACCAGTTCTTCAAATAACTCTAAAAGTTCAGAAATATCAAAGTGAAATTGTTCAAATTCTACATACTCATGCCTTCAATATTCGTGGCTTAAATAGAAAAATATGAAACAAACTTGATTAAAATATCTCTAACAGTCATGTATATCCTTATGCCATCTATTCTGGTCAAGCACATCCATCCAATCACTCAAAATCTGTAAAATCCCATAAAATGCTAAATTTGGCCTATTTCCTAGGGATTTCTTGAATGACAGGTCATGTTTGACCAGCGTTGACCAGGTCTATTTTAGCTCGGTTTGACCGAACCAATATGTGCACATCCATTATTAGTTCCCAATATTTCTATATATGTGCTCATCTCGTGCCCAAGTGTCCTGCAATTATGACTTCAATGAAGCCATTACAAGAATTTTTAGTCCTGTCCAAAAATGCACTTAATATCCATTTTTCGTAAAAACATCTAAAAATTGCAAAACATAATTTATATACCTGGATATGCATAAATTGGTAAAAATAGAGTGTATATTTATGGTATATGGATGGATAGCATGGAAATTGAGTGTATTTAATTACGCAAAATTCGATAAAAAACGAGGGCCAACAACCCCTAGTACCACGTCATCCTAGGATCTGATCCCGATAGTTCCTCCTTTGCGCTCCATTCAAAACCCCTGGGGAGAAACCTATAGGGAAGAACCTATAGGGTCATCCAACAACCATGGATTATTGACCATCAATCACCAGATCTCCCTTACATGCTTGGTCCCCGCTCCTGGTCACCTCACATATCAAGTTCAACACTCCTAGCTCTTCCATGTCCTAATATTCTAGCCCTATGGCCTTTGAAATATGAGAGTACTTTGGCCTTTTCGCCCTCAGAATTCAGTCACGGTGGTTCTATGGAATAGGGAATGTTACATATCGATGCATTTGTGCATCGATATGCATAAGGATTGAATTTAATGGTTTTTCAAGAGTTTCTCCCTCAAGGCCTGATATCTAAGAATGGACCCTTACCTAGGCCTTCAACACACAGTCTATAATCATACCAGAGTATGTGCAAGCCCTTCCAGGCCATCCCTTCCATGCTTGAAAAAGCCTCGACCCAGCTTGTGAATAATTAGAAAGTTGGATGTGTGTGTGTGTGTGTGTGTTTAAACATTATCTTTCCTAATATTTAACATTTCTTACATCTCTCCTGAGCCTTCAAAAATTCTTATACCAGTCGATTCAAAATTTATATATATAATTATATGTATCGCGTTATCTCTCTTGTGCTTAATACTATTTAAATAGGGTTTGATAACCAATTCCATGCAATTTCATAACTGATACACAAAGATCTACCCATTCAATTTCATTCTATCCCATTAGACAATTGTTAGGCTCACACAGTTCAGAAGCTACAAGATTCATAGGCCTATGATGAGCATAAAACCATCCCATGAATACATATAGGAATCCTTTCCATTCATCTAGAAGAGAAACAGGAAAACAATATTCCTCCAATAGGAAAACAATCATTGTTCACAACATAATACATACATTGAACTAACACATTAAATTCATATCAATGCAGGTCTGAGGCAAACACAAGACATGAACCATTCCATATCCATGCCTTTAAACAACAATATTCATTGAAATATGAACACCTTATTCCTTGACATTACAAGCCATGATAAAACAACACATTGAACAAGCACAAATAATTTAGACATGTTAGTCATGATTAGACACTTATCTTTGACGAATTTAGTTGGGAAACTGATATTGGGACTTCAAATCTCCACCTAACCTTAGAAACACTGCAACCAATTGTTTATTACAGTATTCACCCCCGAACAAGATTCCAAAACTTGAGGATGAGTGCTTAAGGGATCAACCAAATCTATCAGTTGAAATAAGAACTCCATAAGATCATCCACCTCCACCCACCACCTACTTCATGCTGTTAATATCTCACAGGGAATCAATAGGGCCACCACATACATCCTTCAAATTAACAAGGGAATCTAGAGGTTAATACCTCCACCCTCAAATCATCAAGGGAATCCATAGGTTGTGCCTCCACCCACAAAACTACAAGGGAGTCTAGAGGTTGATACCTCCACCCTCAAATCAACAAGGGAATATAGAGGTCAATACCTCCACCCTCAAATCAACAAGGGAATCAAGATTTTGTGCCTCCACGCTCAAAACAACAAGCCGAGAATCCAGAAGTAAATACCTCCACCCTAAAATCAGCAAGGGAATCCATAGGTTGATACCCCCACACTTAAAACAACAAGGGAGTCCAGAGCTCATTGTGAATCCAAGAAAAAAAATAGAGGGGGGCTAAATAATTTCTCCCAGGCTGTCAAGGGAATCCAAATAAAACCATCTCTACCCTCTAGACTTATAGGGAATCCATAGACTATTTTCCTCACTCGAGAGATATTCTTCCACCTCCCAATTCTCAACCGAAAAAAGGATCTTCTCCCTGCACTGTCATGATAGCGCAAAGCCCTTTACTTCTCTTCCTTCTTGCACCATCACTTCTTTTTTCTCTAAATAAAATTCGTTTATTATCTTCTTCTTTGTGCATCATTATCATTTATTGTCGTCAACGCATGAGAGTGCTCTCTATGTGTCTATTGTATTGCTTCTCATGCATGGTTTGTAGTCTCCCCCCTATGGATGCTTTTTATTTTCCTTGGGCCATTGCAACAATATTTGGTTGCATGGGATGACAATGATGTTTCCCTTCCTTCTCATTCACGATGGTTATGTTTTGCATGGTGGTGGGGGATTTTGTGTGTCAACACTTCCCTCCCCCCACTTCCTATTGGTTGAATTACCTATTTTTCCAACTACCACTGCAGCCCATCCCTAATTTAATTTCATCCTTTCTACCTTTTATATTTATCCAAGGCAAGTATGGTTATGTTTTCCTTATTTCCACCTCAATTAATTTTGAAAATCAATCCATTTAAAGCACACCAGATAGCCTTCAATGGTTGTCATGAAATAATTCAAGCTTCCTTTAAACCCCAAGCAACCTCCTTCCTCAAACTCTATAATTTATGTCCCAATTCTAAGGCCTTTTAATTTCAATTAAAGTGTGAAATATTTATAATGAAGGGGAATTAACTTGGGCTTGTCACATAATGCTAATGGAATTGGATCATTTTGTGTTATCAGTAGGTAAGCTTGGCCATATTTAATAAGTTGGGACTAGATTATGCATTGTCATAGACTGCATCACAATCCCACAAATATGGATTGTGCCAAAAAATGTTTTTATACACATCCAAAGGAACAATCATGAATTTGTAATGGAATAATGTGGATATTTGACTTTACATTTTCATTAGACAAGGAAATCCTTATTCTTATTGAACCAACCCAAGTTATAGGTTTCAAGGTGCATGATTATATACATGCTTTTATTCTTCATTTCCATGTTTGAGATTAGATTTGACCATTGGATATAGACATACAAAATTAAGATCTATTTATTTATTTATTTAGGTCTTCAAGGGGACAAAAGTTTCTCACTTTTTTTTTTTCCACTACATCATATGATTGTCATTAAGGAAATCTCACCATGCTCTACATGGTATAATTCTAGTGCTTCTCTACATGTAGTTTCCAATAATTATATTTTTTCATGTCCTATGGACTTGCAATAAGTGTGATATGAGTTATTCTTCTACTTCAATGCATCATGAATATCCTTTCATGATTTCTATTCAATATTCTATTGTAAGGTCTCATTAAATGGATTCTTGGTTTGATCATTTATTAAAATGGTATTCTTTACTCATATAGAATTAGTACAAAAAATGTCATTAGGATTCTTCTGGCTATTTTCACCTCAACTAATGTGGCCTTTTAGCTTGCATCTTCAATAATGTATTTATCGAACATCTCAAACTCCTTCTAAATTGGTGTGATTAATAATACAATGATATTGGTCACCAACTTTGCTTCCTTGTCCATCACTCTAAGCTAAAGGATACAATGGTTGAACTCGTTTATAGATCCATTTATTGTGGATTGAACTTTTGCCATATGTATTGCCATTATTGTTGTTTTCATTATTCCTGCCAATAATTGACAAGCTATAATTTGTCCTTGATGAAAACTTTAAAGTCATCCCATGACAAGGATTGAAAAACACCAAGAATTTTCCTATGCTCACATTAATTCTCCGATCACATCAAACATTCCTTGCTTATACATAGCTTTACATTGGAGATGTTGTGTTCTTTTGCATGTAGTTTCACTTCATATTTGTGTAGGATTTTACCTTGTACAATTAATCACTGAAAATAGATTCTTGATAAAAACAAAAAATACAATGGCACATAAAACATTACATAGGGATTTTATCCTAGAGTCCCAAAACTGGGAAAACAACAAGCTTTTTTTCATTATATTTTTTATACATTATTCAATACAGCATCCATCCTGCAAAATGTGAACAATCGAACCATAGTTCCATAACTAAAATTACAAAACCATGGGACAACCACAATGCACCACACAAATGTTTTCAACAAAATTGTGTGTTGAAAATTTCCAAAAATTGAATGCACAAAATGGCCAAACAATTCATTTCAAAGCATTGCCACAAACCCTCCTACATGCCTTCATACCCCTAAATTAGGGGGGGTTGAACACCCCCCCTCAAACCCACCTTTATTTGTGTTGAATATAAGTCATGCAAAGAATATAACACATACCTAACAAGTAGTATGTCACTAGTTGTTATAGCGAATCATCAAATAATAGAGCAACCATTTGGCCATCATAGGGTAAAATTCCACCTCGGTTCCCACTTTGATTGAAGAACCATGTTCAATGAACCTTCTCTGGTACCACTCAATTTTAAGTTTGGTTTGTCTCTTTAGGTATTCTAATAGACAATAGTTCAAATTGTTCCAATTAAGGATGTTAATAACTATAACAAGTCAATAAATTAGTTATCCATTCATATTATTGATCTTTCTATTTAGATTGAAAAATCCTTCCTCAAGGAGTACCATGAACTCTATAAATTCTCCTTCATTTCTTGATTCAATTAAGAATGAGTCTTCACCAGAAACTATGCACAAGCTCCAAACCACAAACTACTTACAAGCTCCAATAGCTATGTATGAAACTATGTTTTAACACTAATTTCATTCAATAAAAAAGAATAAGAAAAAATAGAATAATCATGATAACAATTGCTATGTGTTCAAGATAACTATATAATTACAATGTGATGATGAGAAAAGAGTTCAGTTGAAAAAAATTGGTTCAAAATTTCCTAAGTTGTTAAATCAAAAGAATTTGGGAGATTAGTACTAACATCATCTTTAACTAGTTATGTAATATAAAATAATCAAACTAATATAGATAAGAAATGAATTCACACATTTAACATTTAATCACATATTTCCCTTAGGGTGTGGCTCACTTGGACAAGTATGTTATGTAAAATATTATGAGGTCCTTGGTTCAATCTCTCTAATTAACATATGTACACATTAGGTACAATGTGGTGCACTTAGTGGTTATAGTGGTAGCAGAAATAATCAACCTATTTTCACCTTAGTACAAGATTGCCTCAATTGTTGATCCACTAGTTTCTTAACCAAAAAAAAAAAAAAATTAATCACATATTGGTACCTATGTGTTTTCATTAACTAAAAACCAATGTACAATGAGATATGAACATCATGAAACATTAGAATACAATTATAAATCTGCTACTAAGCATATACGACAAGCCAACTATTCAACCTATCTACATTATCAATATAGGGTATAAATAATCTAGTAGATGGAATACAAAATGCTTTGTTGATTATGTGTTCATAGTTTATGAATTGTGTAATTGTATAAAATTTAGAAAGTTGAAGAGACAAAGAGACAGAGAAAAATATTATATGTGATAACTATCGTTATACACTACCAACATGTTGAGTTTCCCATCTACACTAGAAATAATATTATCTATATGTAAGCAACAAAAATGCACATGCCAAGGCATTGATATAATGTGTTAGCGTGATAAAAAATTATAATTGCACAACTTGGTCGAAGCATCAAAATTAAATTAACAAGTTTCAATGCCATAACTATATGATTGGGTCATCATACTAAAATACATGTATAGTCTAGTTTGAAATGTCCCACTAGACCACAATGGAAAAAATACATGGTTGTGTCACGACATTGAAATCATGTGACTAGATTTTAACATAGTTGTGACATAATGCCAATTTGTCACTATGGTTTATGCCAAAATTGGTCATTGCAATGTACATCATGTTCTAATGATTTTCAGTGACTCCACTTGTGATACAATAACCAAATCATGTGATAGGTTTAGCATTGATAGTTAATCCGCCCATCATTTGTAAGTTATAGGAAGTGAGGGTCTCCCACGAGTCTCTACTTTAAAAAAATAGGGTTCCAAGTATGAAAAGAAATTGGAAAACAACAACATAAATATGAATAATAACATAAAGGAAAATTAACATTATTGGTTGTCAAATGTAATGATGAATACCTATAAAGGGTTTGGAGTAATTTTATGATATTAAACTCTTGGAATTTTGACCTCTCCTCCTCTAATTTTGTGATAGTTTTGCATTTTAATCAGATTCTTTCCTCTTGTAAGGAGTATAAAGTACTTCTATGATATTAAATTCTTGAGCTTTGGGCATTTCCATCAAATTTTAGAACTTACATTCTCTTCAAAACATAGGTTCATTTTTCTACCACAAATATTAATAGAAACGACCCTTCCCATATTTCATTTTAGGTATTTGGTCGACTTCACACTTCTATATTTGCATCTCTTCACTTCTCGTATTTCTCACGCTCATTCTCAAGTCAAGTATTTGATGTTCTTAATTACTTGTTTTTGTATTGTTTTTAGGTTATTTGTATCTCTTTTTCATCACTTCTCCATTGATTCCTATTGACTAATTTTTGTAACTTATAAATGTCAACTTTTGGATTGCTCCAAAAATGTTTGCACTATGTTAGGGGTTCCTTCATGTGATGTGGGGTCATGATGAAACCTTACACTCTCGATTGTATCTTAGACATTTTAGTTTTTTACATTTGGATATCTTTATATGGATGGTTGTTTAACCTTTTAATAGTGCTAGAGTAGTGCAGTTCTTAAGGTAGTGGTAATATTTTGTGGTGTTGTTTGTGTTACTAGCATTTAAATTGGATTATCTTTGAGGAGGAGCATTGGGCAGTAGGAGGGAGGGTGATTGGACCTAGAAGAATTTTTATCACTTAACATGCCTTAAGAGGATGAGCACTTGACTTAGGGATGCTTGGGTTGAGGACACATTGCTTAAGGTTAATTGTCAACTAAAGACACAAATGTTGAGGAGGAGCGTTCAAGCATTGGATGTTTATCTTGGAAAGAAAGAAGCCTTGCAATGAAGAATTCTTAAAAATTTGATCCTCTTCTTCATGAGAACATCATTTGAGTAATATATTGACATGTGTACTCTTTGGAAAGAGAGTGCTTCAATTTCATACCTTAATGATTGGATTAATTACTTGTGGAATTAGTCCTTTTGACTATTGTTGGCCCCTCTTGCATATTCTATATAAAGGGAGGAGAGAGTCTTTAGTCATAGAAAGTAATTATGAAGAGTTCATTAAATTATTGTACCTTGAAAATAAATTTTTCTTGAGTCTTTATATTTTCTTAATTCAAGGGAGGAAGGTGCTATGGTTTATGAGAGAGGAAAATCCTAGAGAAGCCTATAAGAATTAAGGTTGGAGTTCTTAGTTAAGAGGGACCCAGGGTTTGTGGAAAAGAAACTGTAGAGTAGATTTTTAGTGCTTTACTTAGAGAGCTTGAATGAGGCAAGCTTGGATAGATATCAAAGGTGGACTTCTTGTTGTTCATGCTAGCTTAGTGTTGAACCTTTGGAGTCACTAGGAATAGTTTAAATGTATTGAAGCGTCCTAGCTTGCAATAAGCTTGAAGGATATCCCTTAACAACTCATCATACATTGTTGGTATGTTTTAGTAATTTTATTTGTTATATATATAAAGTGTGCTTTGTTGTCCAAATTTTTTGTTCTTGTAGATCTAATTTTCAACATATGTTCTCATGAGGATTAAGTAATTTCTAGTGTTGGTTATGTATGTTGATATTTTTTTCCATTATTTTTTTTTGTAATTATATTCAAGAGATAAATTTACATTGCACAAAATTAGATCAACATTTAAAAGTACCTTCATTGAGCCCATATTGGGCCAAAATAAGAGACATAAATGTCCATAAAAAACCCAATTGAATATATTTTTGATCCATTTGCCACAACACAAATAATGATAATATCCATCCTCTTTAACAAATAAACGTTGTATGTGTTTCAAACAAACATATATTTTATTTACCAAAATAATGAAATTATTCAAGCAATAGTATATAACTAATAATAAACTTGCTAAGCAAACCACCTGAAAAAAAAGAACTTTATCTTTTCAAGACAAAAAACTTTATCAAGATAGTATTGTATGAAAGGTTGTTGGACACACACAAAAACATGGCTATTTTCTCCTCAGTAATGATTTATTACCCTTGAGCTAGAAGAACCCTAACCTCCGACAATCCCTTTGATTGCTAATTCCTTTCACAATAAATATGTTGAAATGAGGATTTAATGAAACTTTCCGAAATTCATATGATATCATCAAATAAGAGTTGTAAAGTAAAATCTCTCAATATATATTCATTTTTCACCCATTTTATGACAAGCATAGTGTCCCCAAATAATTCAAGATTATTGACACTATTTTACTGCTAGCATGATACAAGTTTTAATTTCATTAGTTCTACATAACTACTCGATGTTGGACCAATTCCTGTTTTGAAGCTAATGGAATGAGTGTCTTTTAGATAAACTATTTCATCTAATTCCTCCTATAAGCTAAAATATCCCTAAGCTCCATACTTATATATGATTTCCACATTGATCTATCTAGCAAACTTTGTAACTTTGACTTGTTTAAAACTAGCTAATATATTAGCAATTGAACAACACATGGAATAGAAGATGTAAGCATGTTATCTAAAAATCTACCATTCCTTACTAACCATATACTTAAAGCTAGCATAAAATTTATAATTTTTTTTAGTTTTCCTTTCACACCAATCTCTTAGTCATTTGCCAATGGTTTCCAATTGACCAAATTTCTCTTAATCCTAATAGACCTTCAACTTCTTTCAATACCTATGTTGTGAATACATTGCATATGTTGATTCAACATAACATTGAATAGATTTTATTAAATAAAAGTTAAGAGAATAGTTTTGTCATTATAAAAAAATTGCATTTATTCAAATCTATTACATATTGGAATTATGCCTTTAAACATGGAAATCTAGTTTCCTTAAAATAAATTGCTTAAATGCTTACTTTTTGAACTACCTTATATATTTGATTAGACATAAACTAAATATATGTCATTGTAATTTATATTAAATCTAGAAGAAATAGATTTTAAAAATATCAAATAAATGAATTGAAATGTTTAAATTTATATTAACTAAAAAAAAGAAAACAATATTAAATATACTATTAATCATATTATGATATATATATATGTCTTTATTATTCTTAATATTAATTATATTATGATATATATGTCTTTATTCTTATTATCATGTTGAGATGAAGCAAACAAAGAACCAAAAATTAAGAAGATAAATTGGTGAATTATTGTTCTCATTGTCACATCAAAATGACATAAGCAAAGAACCAAAAAAAATCGATAAGAGGTGGTAAGAGTGTAGGTTAAAGATATTAATAACTTTATTGTTTTTAACAAAAACGATTGAAGGATATATTAATCTTGGCCCATAGCCTCAAAATTGGATACAATTTCATGAGTCGAGGCTTTCTTGACACCATGTGAGTCGATACCTCATTTCTTTGCACCCCCGAGGATTTATACAATCTAGTTTTAGGACCACAACCAATTTTCCCCCATTAAACATGCGAGACAAATGTTGTTTCAAAAATGAGGCTGTAAAACATAGGACGATCAATTAAGGTATGGGATCTCGACTTCCTCCATTCTTTATTGATTACTCCTGGAGGGAGGGTACAGCCGCTTTATTGCCTCATATCGACTTCTCCATTATTGTTTCTCTTAATATGGTAGAAAACTTAAGCTCTGAAAATGCTTTCAACGCGAGTTCTAATTCGTCTAATCGATCTGAAACGATCTTATATCTGTGGGGTAAATTGTCAACCATGATTTTAATGATTGTCGAGAATCTCCAAACACGGAGAACCCGCAGTATGCAGCGTTTTTAGGCTGGCTGAGGCCTTGAAGAAGCGCGAGCTTACTGCACGAATCTTTGGTGTTGAAACCACACCCCGGGCGTGGCGAACCATGTACCTCCATCGGCGTTTTTGATCACACCCCCTCTCAGGATCTGCACAGATTCTTGCCTTTCGCATTTATATGATAACTTTATTGTTACTCCCTTTCCAGTAAGGTTTATTGTTTTCAATTTTTAATTAATTTACAACTTATTAATAATTAAATTATAATTTTAAAAAATAAAATGGAAAATGTTTTGGGTGTAGTATTATTTCTTTAATTTTTAAAAATGTTTATTTTATTTATTTAAATTAATGATATTTTAAAATTATTAGAAAAAAATGACTAAACACATTAAAATTCAAAATCAAATTTATTAAATTCTGAATAGAAGTATAATGTGTCATTTAACCATTGTAAAGATTAAGTGAAAGTTAAATAATGCAATGTGCATTAAATTTTGAGTGAGTCTGGGTATAATTAACATGTTTCACTATAAATAATTTAGTTCTAAGAGTTAGTTCAATTGGTTGAGTTATGTTAAAGCATCTATCTAATGGGAGATCCTTATTTCAAAATGTCTTTTTCTTAGGTGTTTCTTTTTGAAATTGGTTAGGCTAGGCATTGTTTACAAGAAATTACACATCTTCTTGTAAAATGGACCATTTTGCTAAATAAAATTTGCTTATATATAAATGGATGCTATAAACAATAATGAAGAACTTATAATGGATGAACTTAATAGAATTAGAATAATCTCAAATTTTTAGGAAATTGGTGGGTGGAGAGTCACATTGCACGAATATAACTTTTTAAATATATTAGAAGTAATGAGAAATTTAACAAAACTTTCAAGAGAATTTTTCATTTAAAGTTTATAAAGGTATATATATTTTAATCCTCTTTGAATTTGAACCTATAACATTTTACCAAATAAACACACACTCTTAATTGTTGTTTTATAAATATATTAAATTTCTCTCATTTATATTTATACTTTGTTAATATGAAATTGAGATTTATATTTTCATCATTCCACATACAAAACAAATATATGTAAAATAAACAATTCAATAATGTGAAATTTTCCAAACTATAAATGCATATCATATACTTAGCAGGTACTCCTTCAAATCAAAATTCTTAAGATAACTCCCACACAAAATTGCTTTAACTAATTATGATAAAGTCCCACCTTAAATCGTGTTCAATATTTTTTTATTTAGGAATGGTCATCCTTAACATAAAGAATTCTTAACTAGGATTGACTTACATAGTCATTTGTTATTGTGGGACCCACATGAGTTGTGCAAAGGCAAACATAATTACTTCTCAAAAGATGAGAAAGAAAGAAAGAAATTTTCAACATACGCAAGGCTAAGGATAGCCAATGAGACCTCTTTTAGAGTGCAAAACTTGAAAAAAAGTATGCACCTCAAGAGATTTAATCTTCTTCAAAATGGATCTATATTGGTTTTATATATGCATATAGCACGTGTAACTTTTCATTTTTTAAAAATGTATTTTTGAATACATAAATGGATACAATACATTGAAAGTTTACTTAGACACTTGGATTGTGTAAACTACACCACATAAATTTGCAATTCCAACAAATCTTTGCTAGACAAAATTTAAATTTGGAATTAATGGCTCCAAATTACTTTGAAATTTTTAAAAGAAGATAGTTGAAATTCTAAAACAAACCCCCTTCTTTATGTTGATTGCAAAATATCCTAGAATCTCAAAGTCACTTGAGTGAAAGATGCTCTTTATTTAATCTCATTATCAACACACACTGACTTTAGTCATTTCCTCTGTGCAATTACATTTGGAGTTGTCTAACGAAATGGAGGAATTGCCCGGACGGTCAAAATTGGCTGGAATCCGGGCTAAAAAAAAATTAAGAAATCTTACAGTAATAGTGTTTGAATCATGATTTTGATGGTGGAAATGAATTCAACGCCATCAAAAACATCTAGGGCACCCAAAATATTAAAGCTTAATAGTTATAACGTGGATTTACAAAAATCCCTATCGGATTTTCTTAAAATCTTACCATAATTTCCATGATTTTCATGGCGAAAAAGCAGTCTCGTTAGACTACGACATTACGTTTTTGTGTGCCAATGCCCACGAGGATCTATGGTAATGTTTCTCCTCATTACCTTGCATGTTATACTTTGGATATAGTATGTATATAAGATTCTGACATGGTGGTATGATTGGAAAAAATGATTTAGCCAGGTTGTTTGTTCGAGCAACATCTGTTAGACATGCATCGACACAAGTGTGAGACTATTGCAAGCTTGAGCACATTTCCTCCCCTCCATCCTCCACCCTTTAGGTCGTTATCTTTCCTTTGCTGCACCATTTTTGCATGTTCAATTCCTTCGATGGACCTTTGCACCTTTAGGGGCAATTGCTAGTTTTTATTAACATCATGTGATGGGATTTTTTTTTTAAGAAAGTGTAAATAATTAAAACATATTAGCACTTCACTGTAAAGGTATATTACAATGTGTGTTTTTGTTTAGTTTTTTTAAATTGTATTTTAATTATTTTAAATTTAAGTTTATATTTTTTTGCTATTTAAATTATATTTTTGAACCTATAAATAAATTCAATATTTTGAAAAACTTCAAAAATGTTAAATTATGCATAAATAAAATGGGCCAAATATTAAAAATTAAACTACATCATTTTAACATTAAAAAATTATTAAATTAAACAACCATATCTAGAAAAAAAATATTAATTAAACAACCATATCTAGATTGATTTTTCTCTTGACCAGTATTAGTTTAGTATTGTCCAATGCAACTTATAATGTTTGACTTTGAAAAACAAATATTTATTTTTCAATATTATTGCAAAAATTATTTTTCAAACATTTGATTGGACCATATACTTGAAGGTTATTGTAGCCTTTGAGCCATGTGGATAACTACCTCAAAATTTTCTGCTAGGATGCAGTTACAATATTTATGCCAATAATTTTATATATTTGTGGATTGATATTTCATTGTTAAGCTTAATAAACCAAAATTAAAATCTTTGAAAATAGTTCATACTCAAGTAAATAACTTATTTACAATTAGTTATAATGATAAGAACAATTTAAGAATGGCCTTAAGGGATAGCTTAGTTGGTTGAGTTCTTGTTATTAAGTAAGTCAATTTTATCCAAAATGTGATAGAGATTTTTAAGAATCATAAGTTTAAGTTATTTAAACTACAAAATTCGCATGCCTTAAATATTTTTTAAGGTGCTAAATCCATTTATATGTTCAAAAATATACTTTTAAACAATAAAAAATCACAAACTTACTTAAAATTATATTATTAAATTCCAACCAAAAAAATTCAAAAAATAATTTCATCTATTAATTAAACTATCCCATTATTTACCATTATTAAAAAAAACAAAAAACAAAAAACACCCCTATTTAACCCATTTAACCCTCTTCACCCATTGTCCCTTCTTCCATTCCATGAACAAAAACAATCCAACACAAAAACGCCTATTTAACCCATTGCCCCTCTTCACCCATGGTCCCTTCTTCCATTCACAAAATTCCATAAACAAAAACAAACCAACACAAAAACGCCTATTTAATGCATTGTCCCTTCTTCGATTCACAAAATTCCCAGACCCCACATGTCAAAGTAGGTGGTCTAGGGACTCGGGAGCATTCATTTTTGTCCTCCTGCTTGTCCTTATTGTATTGAAGATGGCCATCCTTGGCCTGATCCGGGTGTCCTTATTATGCTATGTTGAAGATGCCCATTCTTTGTTTCTTTCTTGGTTTTTATATATATATATATATAAACTTCCCAGTATCCCCATTTAAGACCCTCCCTTTGCCCTCCGAGGAACGGAAAATCCTTGGTTTGCACACTGTAAAGAGTAATCTCGTAACCGAGCAACAGTTTCAGGTCCTCTAAGTCACTAGAAGCCTCGATAATAAGTCTGTCTGGACTTATTCAAGGAGGAGTTGGGATGAAATCTAATATTTGCATCAAAGTTGCCATTTAGCATTAGGCAGCAGTGCTTCTGCAGAGGACAATGAACAGGCCCTGGAAAATATGTATAAAATATTTGAAAAATATCCTTAAGTAGATGTAAATTGCGAACATCTGGGTTGATTTCTCTCATGGTTGGGAGCAATGCAAAGTTCATTAATCCAGATATTGGCAACTTACATCTACTTGAAGGATATTCTTTAAATATTTTATCGAATTGATGGCCTTACCCGGCATAGCAGGGGTTATAACAGCAAGATACACTTTTCATCCTGACTGGGCCAAATGAATCGATTTTCATGTGAGTAATACCCAATGTTGTTAGTTCAACCTAATATACATAGTGCTATTTAATTCTGCCCTTCAAGTATGCATTGATGGTCTAGGTATATGGTAAGTTTTATGGAATATAAATTGGAAGTTTCTTGCATTATAACTGATAGAGGTATAAAGAGTGTATAAAAAAGGTAATACATTGTGTTAGTAGGAAGATTGGGTGACATTTGATACCTTAATGGAAGATTTGTTCTGTGTACTACGCATGGAAAATTAGTTACAGTAGAATCTGTTTTGTTGATGGCAAGGTGTGGCGCAGGGGAATTATGATATGCCATAAATCTGGTTTCTGGGTTGTCCTGGTGGTTATTTAGTTTATTCTGGAATGATACTCTTTCTTATATCTTTCTAGCTGCATGCTTGACTCCTGTTTGTGGCAGTTCCAGGGGACTGGACTGAGTCTTGCTTTTATATATGAGCTTTAGACTCAATAAAAACTTCGGAGGCATTTATGACTTTTATAGATGATCATGTTTTGACTCCTGTTTGTGGCACTTCCAGGAGACTGGACTGAGTGTTGCTTTTATATATGAGCTTTAGACTCAATAAACACTTGGGAGGCATTTATGACTTTTATAGATGATCATGTTTTGACTCATGTTTGTGGCAGTTCCAGGAGACTGGACTGGGTTTTGCTTTTATATATGAGCTTTAAACTCAATAAAAAATTGGGAGGCATTTATGACTTTTATAGATGATCATGTTTTATATTGGGGAATTCTCTGAATATGTACTGGGACTGTTTATATTAATAGAAAG
Source organism: Pinus albicaulis (assembly GCA_034641835.2). Classification (NCBI taxonomy): domain Eukaryota; kingdom Viridiplantae; phylum Streptophyta; class Pinopsida; order Pinales; family Pinaceae; genus Pinus; species Pinus albicaulis. The sequence continues at coordinate 226,855,634 of CM076572.1, read as the reverse complement.
TGCCAGAAAAGAATTTGTTTTTATCATTGAACTTATAGCTGTGTTCAGAATTTGTTTTCATCATTCAATTTATAGCCGTGTTCAGAATTTGTTTTTATCATTCAATCTAGAGTTGTGCTCCCAAGTAAAAGGCACGGATAAGAAAAAGTTTGAACCTATAACCTAGATTGAATTGTGCTCTCAAGCAAAGGGCACGGATAAGAAAAGGTTTAGAAAAAGTTTAACCTGCACCCCAGCACAAACGCTTTAGCAACACATTACCTAGCTAACAAACCTAACCTGCACTGCGGCACAAACGCCTTAGCAACACATTACCTGGCCAACAAACCTCAGGTGCCAAACCTCACACCTGAGGGCTTGTTATGTTTTGCCTTTTACTTCATTATATATTTAAATAATGTTGTAAATTTCTTACTTTTCTTTTAAAATGGTATCACAAGAAGTTTTCAATGGTGGACCTCTTGGTTATGGGATGTGATGTTTAATTATGTTGATTATTTCTTTTTAAATGTTATCAAAGCAAGTTTTCAATGGTGGACCTATTGGTTATGGGATGTGATGTTTAATTTATGGTGATTATGTTTTTTCTTGGTTTTAAACTTTTATTACGTGTAAGCTAAGCAGATTTCTTTGCTTCTGTACAATATGGTATCAAAGATAGGTTTCAATCGTGGACATTGGTGATGAGATATGATGTTTAATGACGATGCAGTGTTGGTATGAAGGCGAGTGTTGAAAATATCAATATCATTAAATCTGTGTTTTAAAAACAGTGTTATGTTTTCAGAATGTGGGAAGTTTATCTTAGAGTATTTGGAGAGTTATTTGTATTGTAATTAACACAGGCACAGGCATAAATAATTATTAAATGAAAGTAATGCATTGCAGTAGTTGGAACAATGGGTGAGAATAGAGGTTCTTTCTGTCTTTATACTCGTTGCAGGGAGAATTATTTCTTCTGGTAATAATATTAGTCTTGATTATTCTTGTCTTATCAGTTTATTTGTGAGTGAATGCATGTTTCCTTTGTGCCTAGTGCTGTTGCTTTTAATTATATTACAAACTGTATTTTGATCACAGATCTCTTCATTCTATCTTTTTTCAACATGATATCAAAACCACATGATCTGGTTTTGGAAGACTCAAGAGATTTCATCTTGGGAGTGCTGAGAGATGAGAACATTCTTTATATGTCTTCCAGACATGTGGGCAGTATGAGGTGAAGGACAAAGTCATCTGTGCAGTTACATTAGAGATCTTTGAGGGGTATACAATATGTGTGATTTTAGAGATGTAGTTGTCAAAGATGGAGATTTTCCAATTAAATATTGGAACTGGACATGACTTACAAGGGAAGTTCAGATGCAGAGTTTTGTGCTCGGGAAAAACTCCAGATCTTAAATTCCAAAATTAAGGTGTGGATTTAATAGGTTGAAGAGTATTGAAAATAAAAATTAAATTAAATTTACAGTTTTGCAACATGGAGCTACTTTTTATGAATGTGGGAACTTTTATGTGTTATAATTTTGAAGTTTCTTATTTGAAGCAAAGACTTTACAGAAGGAAAGTAATGCATTGTATTTGTTAGGAGCTTGAGTGAGATTGGATAACCTTTTATGGGGAGATTTATTCCATGTAACTCCTGCAGGGAGAAGTAGTTCTGTTGTAATAGAATTCATTTTTTTTAATAGTTGTTTTTCGTATTATTTTAATGTATGTTCTTTAATATGTTGGTTATATTGTATAGTTTTTTTTGGTTTTTTTTTAATACTGTATTAATGTTAGGCTAGGTTTTGATATTGAAATACGATATGAGATAATGAAAAAAAAAAAAATCTCTTTATTTTGATAATAAATCTCGGTAAATGGTAACGTTTATAGAAGAATCTACTTAATGCAATAGATTCAGAAAACACACCACTATAAAATATAGATAACAGAAGTTTGAAATATGAAAATATATGAGATGTCAGTTTCGATGAAGATGCATTGTTCTTCTTAAAAGGAGAATTGAAAATAAAAGTATTATTAAACTTGTGTTTAATACTATGTTTTTATCCTTTAAGTAGAAAAGTTTTCTTACTGTATTTGATAGATATATTTTTATAAAAAGAATGGTAATGTGTTGGAGATTGGATTATGGGATGTTATTTTTGGTAAAGATCGAGTGATGCTTGAAAATAAAAATATTATAAAAATTTTGTTCATTATTATGTTGTTGTATTTTAAAAATGTGGAAAGATTTTTGTATTGTAATTGAGAAATACATTACTATTTTATAAAAGATAATGAATTGCATTAATAAGAAGATTGGAAGAGATTAAAGATCATTTGTGTGAAAATACATTATTTGTACATGTTGTAAGGAGATTTGTTAATAATATTAGTCTTTGATTATTCATGCCATGTCAATATATTTTTGGTTGAACTCATATTTTTTATGTTAATTATAAGTTGTTTCTAGCTATATTGCATAATATATTATGCTTGTTTATATTTCTATTCTCTTATCTATAACATGGTATTATGGCCACATCCTTTAGTTTTGGGATTTTCAATAGATTTCATCTTTCGGGAAATAAGAGATGAGGGCATTCCTTATATGTCTTTCAAACGTGTGGAAAATGTGATGTGAAGGACAAGTTATCTATGGCTGTCATTTATGTATGTGGCTTCAGATTAACTCTATGGGATTGTTGGAGATGTTGTGATTAACTCAAAAGATGATGTAGTTTTACTTTGCAAGAGTTTGGACAACTTGTGGAGGAGTTGGGACTAGGGATGAAATCACAAAAAGGATGGAGGTGACCTCTAACTTTCACTAAATGGTCTATTTTTCACATTCACTTAAAAGGAATGGAATGGAAGACTAGAGATCTTGGGAAAAATAACAATATATCATCTCAACATCACTCTCTAGCTCGTATAGAATGATTTTAGGAGTTTACAAAAGATAGTTACTTATAAAATTAGAAAATAATCATCTCCAAATAGCCATCAATAATTCAATAAAATATCTCCTCCAACTAGGGCATATAAGATGGAATGAATGGAGACGAGAATAAGAGAAAAGTAATAAATCTTTTGGAAATGGCCCCCCTCCTTTGGTTAAGGATAGATGCATGCAAGTAAATTTAAGTGCTTTCCAAAAGTCGGAGAAGCTTCAAGTAAAGTTCTTTCCTTGAGAGAGAGAGAGAAAAGAAAAAGAAAAAATCCTCAGAAATTACTTTCTCAAAAGTATGTTTTCCTTATAAAAAGCAAGTATGTCATTTAGTTACTTTTATCCACAAGGAAAGCACCTCATGGAAAACCCTCTTACCTCATGATCCATGGTTGGTGTTGTGGCTCATTTGCATTTACTTTTGAAATATTTCTGAAAACAAAAAAAACATATATGTTAGAAAATGTAAAAATTTTGTATACCAAAAAAGAATTTTTTATTTATATGTTGGTGTATTAACATTATGTACGGGGATGTGAAGGCGGGTCAATTCGTGCTCATTCGTGTGCAGAACAGTTCAAGAATTGAGCCTATGGATGCGTTCAGAACATTACATGTCAGGGTGGAATCGAGTGTCCCCACCTCCACTTTCCACGTCATCCCTACCTTTACCACACATCACACATCGCACATTGCAAGCTCAGGAGGAGTGGCATTAAGGAATATGTTATAAATGCCGAAATGCAAAGTGCGACAAGGTTTCATATCGCCGCTTGCAATTTGCAATCGTCCCCACCTCCACTTGCCTACGTCATCCCTACCTTTACCGCACATCGCACATCGCACATGTGACAAGCTCAGGAGGAATGGCGTTAAGGAATATGTTATAAATGCCGAGATGCAAAATGTGACAAGGTTTCATATCACCGCTTGCGATTTGCGATCGGCCCCACCTCACTTGCCACATCATCCCTATCTTTATCGCACATCGCACATCGCAAGCTCAGGAGGAATGACGCTAAGGAATATGTTATAAAAGCTGAAATGTGATTTGTGATAAGTTTTATATCGCCGATTGAGATTTGTGACCGGCCCCACCTCCACTTGCCACGTCATCCCTACCTTCATCGCATATCACACGTCGCAATCGCCACAAGATTCTATTCCTCCTCCAATGGTGACTCCACAACCAAAGGACCCTGTAAAACAAGTCAGTAATGGGAAGCAACTTGTAAATTCAGTTAATAGAACAGATGTGCAGCAGGGTGAACCTTCCCAGAGCAAATCAATTGATACTAATATTTTGGAGAGAGTTGTTCATGTACTCGAATAAGAGGCAAATTCTAGAAAGAGTGAAGAAGAACCTGAAAAGAATGTTAAACAAACTCATGCTTTCAGTTTGACAAAAGAGTTGGAGAAGGTAAAATTTCATATACCTCTTCTAGAATTAGCTAAAATACCAGTCTACAATAAAGAACTTTCAGAATTTATTAATCTCACACAGATTGAAGATATAAGTGACACTGTGAACTTACATGAAGAAAATCCAGTGGTCACCTTTGGTCCTCATGTAGAAGAAGTAGACCCTTATGTTCCACCATTCTATATTTCTTTGTTGCTTCATGATTTTACTCTCCATAATTGTATGCTAGACTCAGGTGCATCCCATAATCTCATGCCATTGTCTGTTATGAAGGAACTAAACTTGAAGATTACTGGAACTAAACTTGCAGGGCTCTGTATTCATTTGATTACAAAATGGTGAAATGTGTTGGGTTAATTAAAGATGTAGCAGTTTCTTTGGCACAAATTCCAACAAAGAGTATAGTAATGGTTTTAGTGGTTGCTGACATTCCAGCCAGGTTTGGAATGCTCTTGTTAAGATCTTGGGGAGAAAGGTTGGGGGGTGTTCTAAAATTGTATTTCACTTATGATATCATTCATGTTTTCAATGGGGAAGAAAGGAGATTGTACAAGGAACAAGGTTCGTGAAGAACACTACCAAGAAAGATGCAGGAAATTTCCCTATTTATAGTCAAGAAACATAATATCTTTCATGTTTCACGCTGCATGAAGATGTCGAATTTGCTGAAGACACGGGGAAGCAGTGCTCTTCAGCGATTGTAAATAATGAGTTGCACTCAAAAAAATTTGGAAATGACACTTTGATGGTGCCTACTCCAAGGAAGGCGCAGGAGCTAGATTCTTGCTGACATCGCCAGAAGGTAACCTCACGCCTTTTTCTTTCAAGTTAGAGTTTGATTCAACAAACAATGTAGTTGAGTATGAGGCCTTGATCATTAGCCTTCAAGTTTCTAAACAGATGGGAGTTCAGTGTATTTCAATTTTTGGTGACTTTGAATTAATAATAAGACATTAAAAATCATTGTCAAACCAAGCATCCCAGATTAAGACCATAGAGCAATGAAGTTTGGGATCTAATAGAGAAATATTTTGAAGCCTTCAATCTTCAGTTTATTCCAAGGGAGGAGAATAGATTGGAATATTCTTTAGTAGTTGCAGCTAGCACCTTCAAGCCACCTATGAATCCAAGGTTAAGGTATGAGATTGAAATTAGACATAGACCCTCTATTCCTGATAATGTGAAACATTGGCAGGTGTTTGAAGATGATGAGTAGATAAATCATTTCTTGACAATGATTGGAAACTTTGAAGATGCTGAGATAGATCAAGAAGAAGAACAAACAGAGCAAAAAACAAAGGTAATACATTTCAAAAATTCAATAGGTGATCAGAAGATTGTTCAGTTGAAAGATAATGTACTCCCTTAAGGTTTGGTTCCTCTTGAGAGACTGTTTGATTCAAATGATGTTGCTGTTAATTCAAAGAAAATACATCAAGAGGAAGAGATGGAAGATTGTAATTTGGGAACTCAGCAGAAGCCAAAAATGGTGAAGTTATTCAAAGGTGTTCTCAAAAATTATAAAGAAAGATATATTGATCTCTTTAAAAAGTATATGGATGTGTTTTCTTGGTCATATGAAGACTTGAAAACATATGATAAAATCATAATACAACATAAGATACCATTGAGAGAAGGAATCAAGCCACACAGACAAAAGCTCAGACATATTAATCCATTACTATTAGCTCCAATTGAAAAGGAAGTGAAGAAATTGGTGCAAGGAAAATCATAGTCCCTCTCAGATATTCGGATTGGGTTTCTAATCTGGTTCCTATGAGGAAGAAAAATGGAGAGATAAGATTGTGTGTGGACTTCAGGAATTTGAACAAAGCATATCTAAAGGATAATTATCCTTCAACTAAAATGGATTATGTCTTACAGAAGGTGACAAGATCTTACAAGATGTCTATGGTTCATGGATTCTCTGGATATAATCAAGTGGTATTGGATTAGAAAGATCAGAAAAAGACAGCTTTCACAACCTCCCTGGGGCACCTTCATGTATGCAAGGATGCCATTTGGTCTTATGAATGTAGGTGCAACTTTTCAGAGGGCCATGGACATAGTGTTTGTTGGAGACAAGTATGTGGTTATATATTTGGATGATGTAACTATTTTTTCAGGATCAGATGATGAACACCTGGAACATCTACAAAGAAATTTTGAAATGTGCAGGAAGTATAGTCTGTCACTAAATCCCAAAAAATCTTTGTTTGCCTTGGAGGAAGGTAAATTATGGGGTCACATAGTTTCAAAACAAGGGGTAAAGATTGATCCAGCAAGGGTGGAGGCAATTCAAACCATTCCATTACCCAAAAGCAAGAAAGATATTCAGAGATTTTTGGGAAAAATAAACTTTCTGAGAAGATTTGTACCAAATTACGCTGAGATTGTGAGAAATATAACAGACATGTTGAAGAAAAATGCAGAAGTGAGGTGGGATAAAGAAGCAAGAGAAGCATTTGCCAGAATAAAAGAAGCGCTCCCGGAAGCTCATGTTTTAATAAGTCCTTATTATCAAAATGTATTTCAAATATTTTCATTTGCTTCCCCCACTAATATTGCTTTTGTGTTATTGCAGAAAAATGAGGATAGTAAGGAACATCCAGTGGCATTCTTCAACAAAGTTCTTAGAGATGCTGAGCTCAAATATAACATTTTGGAGAAACAAGTGTGTGCATTGGTCAAAGCACTCAAAGCCTTTAGGACTTATGTGCTACAATCCCAAATAACCGCTTATGTACCTAATTTTGTTGTCAAGGACGTGTTGGTTGAAAGTGATGTTGAAGAAAAAAGAGGAAAATGGATAGCTAAAATCCAGGAGTATGATGTGGACATTAAACCCACCAAGTTAATCAAAGGACAGGGTTTAGCAAAGTTGCTAACAAAAACAAATTTTCAAGCATTTGGAATTAACCTCTTGGCACCAGTGGATGGAGCTGACAATGAAGAAGGTCAGAATAAGCCAAAATTTTTGTGTTCATATTGGTATAAAGATGTTGTTCATTACCTATGTTTCTTTTCTTGTCCATCTTCACTGAATAGAACCAAATACAGAGCTCTCAAGCTTAAATCTCAGCCATATGTCATAGTAGAAGCAAAGTTGTACTAGAAAGATCATGCTGGTATTTTGCTGTTGTGTTTAACTGAAGGTGAATCCATTGAAGTTATCAAGGAATATCATGAAAGTATATGTGGAGGACATTATAGTTGGAAGGTCGCAGCCCATAAAATCCTCAAGTCATGTTTCTATTGGCCCACCCTGTTTGCAGATGTACATAGATTGGTCATAAGTTGTCAGAAATGTCAGTTGTTTGCTGAGAAGAAAAGACTCGCTCCATTACCTCTTATCCATGTATTCATAGAAGAGCCCTTCAGGCAGTGGGGACTGGATTTTATTGGAGAGATCAATCCACCATCAAGTGGGCATTTCAAATGGATTCTAACTACCACTGATTACTTCACAAAGTGGGTTCAAACAATTCCCACCAAAAAAGAAAACGACCAAGTGGTGATGAAGTTTCTGGGGGAGAACATCTTCAGTAGGTTTGGTTGTCTAGTCAAGATTATAACTGATAATTCTCAGGTATTTAATTTTGCTTGATTCATTAATTTCTGCCAAACATATAATGTAATCTTGTCACATTCCACAGTGTATGATCCACAAGGGAATGGGTTGGCAAAATCTTCTAACAAGACCCTGGTTAGGATTTTGAAGAAGGCAATCACCGAAAATAAAAAAGACTCGGATTCAAAGTTGAAGTTTTCTCTTTGGGCAATTTTAGTAACCACCAAGAGGTCTACTGGCAAGTCACCCTATGAATTGGTTTATGGAACTCGGGCACTATTTCCTACTCAGTTGGCCAAACTAGTGATTTCTTTCCCTAAAGAAACTCAGGAAGAACCTAATGCTCTAGTAAGAAGATTGAACAAAGTGATTGAATCAAGTGAAAACAGAAACAAAGTTAGAGATAACTTGATTTCTTATCAGGTAAAGATGAAATCCATAGTTGACAGAAAAGCAAAAGAAATCATCTTCCAAGCAGGAGATTTAGTATTAAGATGGGACACCAGAAGGGAGGATAAAGGGAAACATGGTAAGTTTGACCCTCTCTGGTATGGTCCGTACAGAATTTCTGAAGCTAGATCAAACAATACTTTCATTCTAGAAGATTTAGATGGAGAATCTCTGCATCTGCCTGTGAACGGGCAATATTTTAAGCATTATTTTGAGCATTAAAAGTCAACACTCCTCCATTGTAAATACTGGATTGCTCATTGTTCATATGTCACCAAGCAATATTTGACTCCATGCCCAATGGATAAGGCACTAATATATGGTTATTAGTGCTTTCATGGAAAAAAACACTATCCCCAGGTGGAGCCAGATGTAGTGCCTCATTTGCATTTACTTTTGAAATATTTCTCAAAACACCAAAAAAAGCATATATGTTAGAAAATGTAAAATTTTTGTATACCAAAAAAGAATTTTTTATTTATATTTTGGTGTATTAACATTATGTGTGGAGATGTGAAGGCGGTTCGAGTCGTACTCATTCGCGTGCAGAACAATTCAAGAGTCGGGCCGATGGACGCGTTCAGAACAATACATGCCAGGGTGGAGTCAGGTGTCCCCACCTCCACTTGCCACGTCATCCCTACCTTTACTACACATCGCACATCGCAAGCTCAGGAGGAATGGCGTTAAGGAATATGTTATAACTGTCGAAATGCGAAGTGCGACAAGGTTTCATATCGCCACTTGTGATTTGCGATCGTCCCCACCTCCACTTGCCACATCATCCCTACCTTTATCGCACATCGCACATCGCAAGCTCAGGAGGAATGGCGTTAAGGAATATGTTATAAATGTCGAAATGCGAAGTGCGACAAGGTTTCATATCGCCACTTGCGATTTGTGATCAGCGCCACCTCCTCTTGCCACGTCATCCCTACCTTTATCGCACATCACACATCGCAAGCTCAAGAGGAATGGCGCTAAGGAATATGTTAGAAAGGTCGAAATGCGATTTGCGATAAGTTTTATATCGCTGATTGTGATTTGTGATCGGCCCCACCTCCACTTGCCACGCCATCCCTACATTTATCGCATATCGCACGTCGCAATCACAAAGCTCAAGAGGAATGGCGATAAGGAATATGTTATAAAGGCCTAAATGCGATAAGGGGCGTATGTGATGTAGTTTCAGAGTTAAATTGGAAAGGATTTCAAATCCGGAAGTAAGGACCTTTCCTTTTGAGAAATCGCATCAAAGGTAAGAGGAGGCTTATAACAGAGTAGCATGGAAAGCCAAAATGTGATGGAAGGCAGATGCGATACCATTCAAAGGTTAGTTTAAATTTATTTAAGTCCATGATTATTTGTAGTTGCGTTGTTTTATGAAGAAACGTGAACGCGGGCAGTAGACTCGGGTAACGCTTGACCTCATGTAGAACAATGTGCTATGCAGTGGCACCTTGTAAATAAATGTAAGACTGAACACTACAGGCACGAGCAGAAGAGGCAAAGTCGGGAAGAAGGGGACATGATAACATTGTTTGAAACGCAGAGGCATAGGCAGTGTCAGGCAAAAGGAGCGTATAGTGGCACTATTGGAAATGAAACAACTGGGTCAAGTCGAGCAAAGAGGCGTCATTGCAAAATTGTTCGAATACCACATCAGAAGCAGAATAGACATGATAGCAAGCAGAAAAGACAAATATTGAACTCTGGGAGAAATGCAGGGCAAGGATGTCCGATCTGTTAGGGAGACACATCAACACTTCAGGGAGATGCATCAGCAACAAATCAGATTCAACAAAAAGAATAATATTTCAAGTTTTAATTTGTTTTCTTTGTTTGTTAAGATCGAAGCTATAGTAATGTCCTCAATTGCAATGTAATAAATAGTTTTAACAGTTTAGGTAGTCGAAGTAGTTTCAAGAAGTTCTAGCAGTTACGAACTGTTTTTGATGTATTTAAGCAACACAGAAAGAAAAAAGGGGTGTTCCGAGTTTTGGACCTATGGAAGACGAAAGATTTGGTACTTAATTTTCTAAGGAATTAATGAATGAAGCATCAAGTTTCCTGCTAATGTTGATGGTGATTTGTTTTTCCTGTGCCATTTTGTGTTCCTTCTTCCTTGAATGAAGTGAAGTAATGTAGTTGTCGGTCTCCTAATTACATCTGTGAGTAAGAGTTAAATAACCTTAATTTGTGCTCCTCCACTCTAGTTTCCTCTCTCTCCATGAAGTCTCTCTGAAACTTAAAAGTAATAGATTCTGTGATTACAACATATTATTTTGAGTTTCCTCTCTCTTCAAAAATTCTCTCTGAAATTTAGAGTGATATATTATGTGTTACAACATATCATTTTGAGTTTCTTCTACAGTTCTTCTTTTCCATTCAGATATTAGCATTTAATGGCATTGCAGAGTCTTTCATTATACGAGATTATTAAGGGTTTAAAGAATTAGTTTCCAAAGGGATTAAACAAAGACCACCTGATATAATTACTTTTGTGACATGTTTTTTAAAAATGTCTTAAGCATTGATTCCTTTCCACGGCCAAGGAATTGTCTCTTAAGATACAACAGTTGGTAAATTGTTATTTTTAGAAGAAGAAAAAAAAGCACATGTCCTCCAATTGTCACCAAAATAAGCACTCGTGTTGTCTATTATATTGGGTCTCAAAAATTGCAATCTACTATTGAAAATGGAAAGTTTCTAAACGTAGAATATTTCCAAAAACACAAAAAACCCTAAACCTCTTGGGAAAATATCATCTTTGTATCTAACTGCCAAACTCATACACAGAATCCCAGAACATGGTCCACTGGAATAAAGATATACAACACTATATCAATGGCCAAGGAACTTATGAACCGTTGATGTCATATCCATCATTAATGTGTCTATAAAATTTCAATGTTAAATAAACCATGAGGACTCTAGATTCTAAAGATGTCTAGCCCGATCTCAAATGTACTCATGAACATGCATTGGAACTTAACACTCAAATCTACATTAGGAAATGCAGTGTTAACGTGACCTTAAGGGCCTACTTGGATGATTATTTCCTTCTATCCCTTCACGACCACTAGATATTGTTAAGTACTCAACAAATATTGGTGTCACTGATATTAAATTAAGTGGTGGCACATTGGTGGTGGTGGACAATGATTGCTCCTATTCTAGTTTAGATGTTGCCAAAGGCCTTGATCTTCCTTGATAGCCATATCTCTTTGCTCCTTCCTAAAATACCTCTTGTGGCACAAGATTACTACTAGGGTCCTTTTATTCTTGCTATCTACTTCATATATAGGGTTTAGCCATTTGGGTTCACCACCTTTTATATTATTCTTTATTATTTTCTCTCTCACATTAACCTAGTTTTTATTCCTCTTTAGAGATGCTTTAGGCACTCTTTAATGTTGTTGTCAAGCATTGTTCTTCCTAGTACCATTGAATTATTTTGTTATTTGTGGACATTGATATAATTTCATCTCATTTACAAATGCCAATTGGAAATGTTAAATGTGAGATGAGTTCTTCCAAACCACTATTGTAGATGATAAGACGATAAAAATACATATTTGTGTCACATCAAGAGAGGTATAAATATTAGTTGTCTGGTATATGGGAATATGGTTCTACCCAACAACCCTCATAAAACATGATGACAAGATTAATAATCTCTTCTTGTATGCTCAAATATTAGAAGCTTTTGAAAAGGTAAATCCCTTATAATTATGTCAAAGGCTTTGTTTAAAAAGGTTGTGTAACAATATGTTAGCAATTTTTGCTTGATGAGAGCACATAAAGTCTAGATGTGATCATTATTATGATGGTTACATATGAACCCTATTACCAAAGATAATGTGACATAGTGTCATTTTTGGCCAAAACCCATCTAAAAATAGGAATGTGTTTGAAACACCATTTCTAGTGGGCATTTCCTATTTTTAGATGAGAAACATGTTATGTGAAAAACAATGAGATTTCTTGTGAGATGAAGGCCATTTCTTGAGTAATGATCTATGTTTCTAAAAAACCCAGTTACATTAAAGGCTAGAAAATGAAAAAATAAAATAATAAAAAAATGATTATAAACTTGTAGGGAAAAAACCTAAAAGTAGAAGTTGGTTTCCTAATCCTAAAATTAACTCTAATAAACCTTAAAACACATTATTCCCCACATTTTTTTTTTTTCTTACATTGGAGTTGTGAGCATTTATTTGACACATGTCACTTAGGAGTATTGGAGCTTAAAGCATGGAGGTTGGAGTTTGTAGCTTGGAATTTGGACCTTGAGTTCTACACATCAAACCTTCCAGTTACAATTTTTTTCTAGCACAAATTTGGACTTAGAGGTTAGACCATATATATTTCCATGTTGGAGCCTTGGATTGCATTAGATTTTGGACTTTTTTGCATGGTTGCACCACAAGTTTGGTTTAATCGTTGTTATTTTAATATTTTTCATATTTATGTATTCCATGTTGAAACTTTATATACATATAAAAGAAATTGAATTTGTTAAATGGTTACATATTCATTTGGGAGTTATAGTAATATATTTGGGTATCCATTTTAATGTTGGATTGTCATCAATTCCATGTGCTATTAGTGCCTTCATATATTGCAAAGTTACACATTTCACATTATAAGTACCTCCCCTTACAAGAAAATTTATTGTGGTTGGAGACATCCTCTAAGCCTTGCATGTGTATTATGTTTCTTGTTGGCATCCCATCAATACTCAATTTCAATGGCTTGTGTAGCTCTTGAGGGTTACTTGTGGCCAAAGTATGGCAGTGAATGAAGGCTATCTTTCATCCCTCTGGATGTTTTCACTATGCTTAAGGGCATAAAGGGTATTTACTTGATTGATGCCACTTCTCAGGGCAATGTTATTGTGACTAGGCATTGTGGTGTTTGTAGGTTCAATGCCTTTGTAGGTTTGTTTTGGGGAACCATATGAGATCACTACATCATCTTAGTATAGTTTAGGGTAATTTTAATTTGTTTGAAATCATATCCACTTCTCGCCTCTTCCAAGTTCCAGGTTTTCTCATCTTTAAGAGTATTTTATTTGCTTGGAAAGTTGTAGTAAGCCCAGTTTAGTGGCATTGGGAGGGTATTCAAGCTAGTTAGGATATATATTACTACTTGATTTGGAGTTTTGGGGAGTAGGGGATTTGAATTATGGAGATGACATGTGTTCATGCATGTATACAAAGTCGAAAAGGCAACTTCATTTAGCATGACCTTTGGGATCTTGGAACACACTCTTGGGAGGAGTGGGGTTCTTTAGCTATAGAGCATAGGATTCTTAACGGTTATTATCTCTCTATCATGGATTTTTGTTCATTCATTTCAGAGTATGAGTTATTTAAGATGAGAATTTATGTCCATGCCCTTATGGAGAGATAGGGTCTAGAGCTTCAGTCAATTGTTTTCGTAGCATTATTTTTATTATTTGTATTAAATTATTCATTCTCAATGTCAAATTTTTCTAGTTATTAATACTTATTGGGTAGATAAGGATCCAAAGGACCATTAGGTGAAGTGTGATTGCATAGTATTCAAATTATGCAACTTTCTTATAAGTTGAGAGTGTTTTCTTGGTTATTCATTTATTAGGGGATTCTGTAAGGCTAAGATATCCAAGGTTTGTTTCTTGAATGGCCTTTGTCCTAGTTGTCAACCTCTAGAGTTGGTTAGACATATATTTCTGGACTATTGGTTTTCTTGGCATTGTTGGTGTTGGTTTGAGGATCATCACTTAGTGCTTCTTCAAGGTAGAGTTCACTAGTGAGAAACACTATTTGGGGATGGGCGTGCCCTAATTCATGATGATTTTTATAGATGTTGGCATTTCTTAAGGATATTGATGTTATTTCTTAAGGAGTTGGAACACTATTCCTCTAATTTGTCACCAATTCAGATCAGGTTGAACGACCTTGAGTATCGATCGAAACCCACTCTATTTCATCATAATATGAGCACTTTACTTTCGATTATAGACATAATGATGTTTCTTCTAAGAGGATTAAACCACGAGTGTATTGGTACACAAACCACTTACAATCATCTATTTTGTCTCTATTTTTGGGCATGCAACATGCTTACAAATGGGATAAAGCATCAAAAACTAGCCAACCTTCACTGTTAGTATCACCTTCTTCTACTGTGTAGCATAAGTTTCCTCCACGTCACTATCATAGGTGCATCACATTTCTTGGGCTTGCTCTGATTTCTTTATTCTCATATTTATCCAATTGGGTTAGGACTTTACCCAACCAACCCCAAGTCAAGTTGATAGAATGCCTAGGGAGGGTTCAAAGCTCGGAAAATAAAAAGAGTTCCCATCTTGTTGAGTAGTTGAAAACTATTCAAAGGGCAGGTTGTTTTTTGGAGCTCATACTCCATGACTGTGCCTGTAGCTTTTCATTTGGTATTTCTCGTATATCTAAAATGGCTTACTCAATAGAAAGGAGAGATTAGTGGTGTGGTAAAGGGTTTGAGAAAAAAGATTTTAGTTGTTCCATGGGCCAATGCTACAACTATAGTTCTTCCCTTAACACTACAAGGCATGTGGCATATCATGTCCATGATTTCATTCAATATATATTCATATAATGGCCCTTTTAAATCACAACATTCGCATGCATTTATTATGTAATCCTAGGCATATATTTCAATTTCAAGGACCTCTATAAAATTGATGCATGCTTTGTAATGGCCCCACTATGCCTTCATCACAACTTTAATTAGCCATTAGGTGTTATTTTTGCGCCATTTAATATTCAACGTGCCTTTTAGTTCATAGTTCTAATGCAACAATTTTCAATGCATTATTTTAATTGCTTTTCAACATCGTATGTTGTTCCATATGACCCTTTGTGCACTATTCTCCTTTAATATTTGATACTCATCATATCCTTGCATTGGCTTGTTGAATGGTTGGCCATAACATTTATACCTTGTAATAAATATTTTATTAGGATCTAATTGTATTGGATTCCAATTTGCAGGACCATGTATCATTCATGGGGTGACATATCATCTCTTGATCACATCGTTGGTTGTATTCCTTGAAACGTGCTTTGCAATATATGTCGTTGCATATTTTACATGGAATTTCATTTCATATTCAATAAGTTCTCCTCAACGTGACTTATGCATTATAACCTTTGGCATAAATTGCCATTTCTCCCTTCGATTCAGGCTTCGAGTGGCCCTTATCGCTTTAAATGGTCTTCAAAGACTTTCTTTAAATGAGGTAGCTTGAAAGAGATCCCTACAATGTGTCACAATATAATATAAATGGGCAATATTATGGGAAATAAAATAAATTTACATCAACTTCAAGGCTAAAGCTTCAAATGCATAACAATTCTAGTGATTGGAAGCATGGTCCAAGTAAATTTATTAAGGACCTATGTCAATGAAAGTACTTGCAATGTTTCAAATGTTTCTTTTGAAAATAAGGTATGCAACGTAATAAATAAAACTATAAGGACTAATTATTCATGCAAAAATGAAATTCCTTCATCAATTTAGCATCCAAGCATGTGACTAATGACAATGATATAGAATGCAATCACTATAGTATAGGGATTTAACATTGTCTAAGTGAAACAACAATTACTCAAACCCTGGGTCAAGGAAAGGTAAGATTATCAACTTAAGACATCTACCAATCATTTGGAATGCATCATATGGAGACATAAGGCTTGTAGGCGCATGAGATGATCTTGATTAAAGAGAGTGATGGTCAAACCCTAATACATTTAATAGAATGATAATCAAGATGAAGTGCATAGGATATAAGCAATATGAATTTTGTGAATGTGACCATCAATAGGTTTTGAAGGTCTAAGCAGACCAATTAAACCTCAAGAGGGAAATTAAGGGACCCCAAAATTTGGATATGCCTAAAAGTTTTGGGTAGTGTTGTAGCAGCTACAACACATGGAAAACCACTATTAGAATTATGCATCTCTGTCGTATCCCCTTAAATGAACCGAATATTGAAATAAAACCAAGAATGTATTTAATTGGACATCATGAGTACAACTTAAGTCACTTAACCATTTATGAATATGTTAGTGTCAGTATTTTCATCCTGCCATTGGTGATCAAAAATACTCTTTTCATATCATATTATGGTCTCATTCAAAAATTTTTATCATTCCACTAGGTTTTCATTCAAAAATTTAGTCACCGATGGTATCCCTAGCCCAAAAACATCACTCTTTTTAAATTTATTTACTTGTTGGCATGTTTTCATACCTTACTGACTGTACATCATCTATAAAATTAATGTCATCATGCCATCACATTAGTCATGTCATCATGAAGTCCAGTCAATCAAGGTTATCATTAGGTTTTTAGGGTTTTTCAAGGTCCAATAAAACTTCATTTCCATTGCATAAGACCAGCAAGTAAAGGGTGACCCATTCACTTCTCTTCACTGTGTGAAGATGATTTGTAAAGAGAAATTCTTATTTCAGCATGTAATTTTGATTTCAAGTGTAATCTTTATATTTTCACTATGTAATTATATGTCATTCAAAATGTAATAATTTCATGCTTCACAAAGCTGCTAACTCAGAGTGCCAACCTGCCAAAGCATCGAAAATGTCAAATTCAAAGAGTTCTCAAAGTCATTAAATGATCAATTTGTCAAAGAAAAAAGTCAAGTGAAAAGGGTATAGTTTCAAAATGTGAAGTGAATGTGAAGAGGAGAAAGTGGGTCCCAAGGCCCAAAACATCAAATTCATGAAGTATAAATACCAGCAAGACATCAAAAAGAAGCTCATTTTATCTTGCACTATCAATCTCGCACTCCCTCAGCTCAAAAAACCAATTTGCAGGGTCAAAACTGGAATTTGTGGGTGGCGTTGCGTTTTTCAAGGAGGCATTGTGCTTTTGGAAGCGGCATTGCGCTTTTGGTAGTTGGCGCTGCGCTTTTTACTGAAGGGAATTGCGCTTCTGGGTGAGGGGCAATGCTTTTGGGTGATGCACTGCTCTTTTGCCCAGTAAGCCCTCCAAGCTTCAAATCTCATTCAAACTGCTTCAAACCTCCTGCAAAGACTCTCAACACCTCTTGCCAAGTAAGTAAAATCTAATTTCCACCTCCTTGCAGTCTTCAAGAGGAATTTTTATGGTGTTTTTGTTTTCTATGCAAATTTGGAAGTTTGTCTAGCTACAAACTCTAAATTCATTCCTCATTCCCAACTTGGTGCCCATAAACCCTGAATTCCCTTCCTACATCACTTTAAACCCTATCCCTATCCCTACAACACCATATCCCTTTCCCTAAATCCATTTTCCCCCAAACCCTAAGTCCTAGGTATTTCAAATTTCCTAGGCACACATACCCAAAACCTATAATTAAATTACTATTCCTAATTCCCTAAGTATTTTGAATCCCTATTAGTCCCCAAAGTTTCCTAACCCCTTCCCTCATATCCCTAAATTTTCCTACCCTAATCCCTACTCCCTAGACCTATCCCCACTCCCATTTCCATCCCCTGCGGTTTCTAGACCAATACACCATGGAAGAAGACAAAGATTACATGGAAGAATAGGAGGATAGGAAAGAGGAGGATAGATAGGGAGAGGATAATAGACAAGAGAGAAGGCCACATAAAGGAGGAATAATCCTAAGGCTTGAAACCACCAACACCAGAGAACTAATGGCTTCACTGATGACAGTCTCTTGCTTTTAATTTGTTGGTTGCCTTGATTTCTGCAATATGATTGAAGAAGTTCAACACCACCCTATTTTGAGCAGCCTTTTCATTTCAAACCTCAAGGACAATCAGGTGACCCTTCAGGTGTAACCTTCACCCTATCTACATCTATCATTGCTGCTGCCAAAGGGATTCCAAACATGGGTGAAAGGTGGTTTAAATCAAAAGACTTGAATGATCAGTATTATGAACCATTCATCAAACCAAGGTACAAAAATGAGAGAAAGAGAATTTTTCCTTTCAGCTACCTTCTTGATAGGTATACCCCCATGATGAAGATCATCATTAAGTACTTCTCTTGTGAAGGAAGGTTCTCTAGGATCTATACATATCATATTAGACTACTTATGCACTTCACAAGAGTCAAAATGCTTAACATCCCATACTCTCTATTTAGGAGCATAGACAAAATGGCATACATTGTACAAAGGAGAGATTATGACCAGAAAATGAATATAATTTTTCACCATTCTCTCATAAAGATCATTGTCCTCCATCAACTTAACCAGTTTCATATCTCATGGGACACCTTCATAGCCAATGATATCTTCACAGCTCCACAAGCTCAACATGTTGAAGATATGCCTTCTTCATTTCATCTCACTTATCAACATACAGAATATTTTCCCCCTCCATCTCATCCTACTATATCTATTCCTCCATCTCAGCCCACAACACCTACTCCTTCATCAACTTAGCCTACTACACACATTTCATCATCATCGTCGTCGCCATTTCAGGGTCAGGTTGAGTCACCTAGCAAAGTTATGATCAACAAGCCTAAAAGGGTTGAATTGGGCACATTGGCTAGAACATATCAGAGAGGGTACAGGCAAGTGTTTTCTCTACGGAAAGTGGAAGGGATCTTACCTTCTTCATCAGCAAAGCAAGTACAAAAGAGGAAACAAAAGATGGTAGGGGAAGATGTTCATGAAGAAATTAATGAGGAGGAAGACCTCCATGAGACAGAGGCAGAATTTGATCTTGTTAACTTAGATCAAATTGATGATGATGAAACTTCCTTGATTATCAAGGAGAAGGATGCCAAAATCAGGGAGCTTCAGACCAACTTAGAGAGATCTAAGTTTGTGATTTCATACTATGAGCAGGAAAATCAATAACTCCAAGCCAAGCAGGCAATCATGGAGATGCAACTTCTCAAGGAAAAAAGAGAAGAAAAAAAGGAAAATTCTTTGCTTGATGAGGCTTAAGAGAGGTATGGTGAAACTAATGAGGAAGAAGATCAAGTGCCAAGAAAGAGGTTTGGGACTAGAGGGCTGAAAAGAGCTCTAGAACTAGAGAGGAAAAAAGAGGTTGAACTTGTCAATGAACTAACCTTGAATGAGAAATTTTCCATCATGGTAAATGAGTACCAGGAGAATTGGTTTGATAGGTTTAATGAGAATCTTGAGAATCTCCTAGAAAATGAAAATAAGGACAATGACATACAGAGGAAGATGGCAACGCACTATTGCAGGATAAATCAAATTGCAAGGTCCAAGCTCCAAAACGTCAAATCAAGACTTGAAACCATAATCAAGAAAAAATAAGTGGATAAGATTTATATCCTTTTTGAGGCATCATTCATTGCCTAACACACCTCATCATCCTTCCACAGAAAAAAAATTGGACAATTTTGAGAAAATTTTGAAAATTTTGGAGTTTTTTACACTTTTGGCAATTTTGCACAGTTGCACTGTCAAAAGCGCAACGCCCTAGGTGCTGCGCTTTTTCTAGGGACCTCCAATGGGAAAAATGAAGGAACCATTGGATTCAGAAGGCCGAATACAGTCACCCTAGCAACTTTTCCAAGTTTTTTTGGGTCAACGAGTCAGTCAAAAAGTCAAAAAACATGTTTCTGCCCTGTTTTTGAGGTTGGTGATTCGCTTTTGACCAGTCTTAGGAGAATGGAGTTTTGGAGGGTAAAATCAATACCATTTTGGAAAATAAACACAACTTTGGAAAATAGATAGGACAAGATTTCCAATGAGCTATCCTAAGCTCAATTTTAACATTGGTAACCCTTTTAAAAGTGGATCTGAAGTTGGCACTGCGCTTTTTACACTAGCGCTGCACTTTTTACCAATTTTCTAAGTTTCCTGATATTTGTAAATTTTATCAATTTTTTAAGTTTCACCTTGGAAAATGAAGTATTAACCAATGTAATTTATTTATGTAAATGTAATAATCATGTTTTTACACTTACCTAGGGGTAAATACATTAGGTGAAAACTCTTGATGAGATGTAATGAATCAGTTTCAAAAAATTGAGGAATAAGTCAGCTTGACCTCTCTACACTCTAGGTATGCAATTCAGTTTTTGGTGGAACAACTCCTCAACTTAGGGATTCTCCCCTGAGGTTCGGAGAGGTTGTTTGATGTCTATATATTTCACTTCTTGACTCATTTTAGAGGTTGGATGTTGTTGCATTGATCAGAGACTCTAGTGTAATCAGTATTTGGCAGGAAATTAATGAAAGAGTTGCAGTTATTTCTTTGGGATACTTGTGGTATGGAAATTTAGCATAATTTCTTCTTATGTTACATATGTATGAATTTTTTTTCTTCGTGATCCATTTCATCTCTATTATATGTTGATTTTCAAGTTGATAAGCAGAAGACATCTCTCATGCTCTGTTTTGGGAAAATATTCATAATTTGTTCTCCATCTCACCCTGAAACCCTAAAGTGTTAGCCTTCCTACCTACCTTTCCCCATTGAATGGACTACAATCCTAATCTTATTTGCCCTGACCTAGCCTCTTTGACCTAATTCACCCATCCAACAAACCAATTCAAAAAAACAGACCCCTGTACTCATACCTAGCCTAAAACCCTAATTCATCCATCCCTCTTGGATGTGAGTTTGTGGAGAGATTCCTCTTTAGTTTGGTAGGGCTAGTTACCAAGGTAAAATATCAATCTGTGGTTACCTCTATTTGGACTCTTTCTCAACCCTAGAGATCTGGTGGAGTGATAACAAAATATACCATTCATTTGTTCCATGAATAGGTCGTGTTAG
This sequence comes from Pinus albicaulis, assembly GCA_034641835.2. NCBI lineage: Eukaryota > Viridiplantae > Streptophyta > Pinopsida > Pinales > Pinaceae > Pinus > Pinus albicaulis. The sequence continues at coordinate 226,834,479 of CM076572.1, read as the reverse complement.
TATTTAAACACCACAAAAGAGTCCACACATGTCAGTTTTAAATATTGATATAGAGAACATGACAAAGGGCTTATTTTATTCAGAATTTTAAAGCGATTTTCTGGTGTTGCTCTGCTGCCAGCATTCCTATTTAGTACTTTGGCAGAGTCACTCAAGAAACCACAAGAATTGTTTCGCTGCCAGTGGGCATGTTCAATACCCTGGTGAAGTTGCTTTAATCACCTCTCTAAACAGTAAGCCTTTCTCTTCTTTCACACTTTATTTTATTTTCCATTATGCTTTTGGAATTTATCAAGCATTTGTTTCGTCGGGGTGGAGGAGGGATCCTAACTTGTATTATGGGAAAGAGAGGTTGTTTCTTTTTTAACGGAAACAAAAATATATTATGAGTTTTTTTTTCCCAGGAAAAAAATGTAATTTTATTAATGAAAATAAAATTAGAAGTTATCTATCCTGACAGAATGCCCATCAGCTAGTCATGATTGGTGATCAAATTTCATACAAAATACAACAAAAATACAAATGAGGAGAAAATTAAGATTTTCTCCATTTCTTCTTCTCATCCTTTCGCTAATCACCTTGTGTTGGCGTGGAGGAGACAAGGGAAAGCTAATTCTCTACTGCTGGTTTTCCATTGTCCTTGTCTGAATCAAATTTGTCTGATGTATGATGTCATTTATTTCCGTAGTTGTCTGAACCCTTTGGATTCATAGCAGGTTCTTCCGGGGGAATTTTTAGATCAAATGGATCATGTGAATCATTTCCTTGTACTTCTGTTTCATTTGTTGTATAATTGTTCTCATTATGAATGGGCTCATCCACTTCCTCTTCTGCTTCCTCCTCGGGACCAGATTGGGGAAATTGCCATCCTTTGGGATGTTTTCTAGCCTTCTTCTTTTTTCAGTTTTCTTTCTTAGCATCAGGGCATGTGTTTTGTAAATGACCAGTCTGCCTGCAAATTCTGCATCTAAAAGTAGTGTTTTCGTAATCCAGGTGCCACGTCCAATTTCACTAATTGTGTATCAGTTGGATGTGTTCCAGTAATCCTTTGCTAAGATATACATCCACACAAATGCGTGCGAAAGTGTATAATCTCTCCTCCAAACGTTGTTTATCTATTTTGATGTATCGCCTAATTATGTTCCCAATACCTTCTAGGACGTGTTCATTCCAGAAGAGAAGGGGAAGATTGTGCATCCTGACCCATACCGGCATTCTAGAAACAACCATGGTGTTTGCTTAAAATTCTGGAAACCATGTGGTAATGAATAGGTCAGTGGATCCCCAGAACCACAGTCCTTCTTGGAGTATAATGTCTCTGGCCTCCGAAGATGGAAATTTTACAATGAAGAACCCTTTGGAGCAGAGATGAATTTCATAGTTTGTGGTCCAGTTTGTGAATATCCAATGAAAGAGCTCCATTGGTTTAGGCCAAAAATAATTGAAACACCATATAATAGCTTGTGAATCATATGTATTACAGTGTTCATCTATTTATGGTATGTCTATGGTAAGTTCTGGTGTATGGTTAAGTTTCTCCACTATGTGGGGGTTGGGGGCGTTGCCAACTTGTTTTGGTGGTGCAATAGCAGTTTTTTCCCCTTAAAGGATGTTCTTGTAGGAGGTACCTCCATTAATGTGTTCCTGTTTTGAGGAGATGCTACCCAATGCTCCCCCAAAACATTTTTTTTTTACCATGTTCCACAGCTCCACCTCTCAGACGCAAATTGAGAGTTATGGTAGATCCCGACCCGATGAAGTGATCCTTCATTGACCAGTTATCTTATATCGTTCTGCCTCCACAAATTAAGGATTGCAGATGTACTGGGTATCCCAAGGATTGCTTGATGTTATGTTTCAGTTGTATCACCCAGTCTGTATCGTGCACCCAAAATAATGTATTTTTCCCAACAGGGGGTCTAATAAAAATTTGAAAGCAGGATGGGGATACCAGATGTAGAGTGTATGATTCCATTTTTTTTTCTCCAGTATAATCCGGTTCTAGAGGCCCAGTGAATAGTGAGTTCGATTTGGATCGATGGATGAGTTGGTTCCAAGGAAAAATCAAAAGAGTGCCTCCATGAAGTAGATCAATTAGTTTTATCTTGAGGTAGCAGGTTCTATTATATAGATGTCGAGACATATATCCCAGGGCCAAAAATATATTATGAGTTAGGCGTGTCCCCGTGCCATATTTTTGTATCATGTCTCTGACCAACAAGTGGACAATGAAAACCATAATATGAACTATTAGAACCAGAACATAAACACAATTTAGTTTAAATACATTGGTCATATAAACTTATTATAGTTCCCCACCAGTATCCAATTGTATTGTCCTTGCTAGTAGACCAGAGTCATGTATAAACATAATGTGCATGGTTTCAATACCAGTATCCATAAGCGATTGCCTATGAAGTGACACAACAACCACACAAGACCATTATATGGGATCCCAATATTCCATCCAAGGTAGGTGAATTAGATAAAAGGAGATGACGGAACTCTTCATGGACCATTTATGTACAAACTAGTTAAGGGCATGCAACAAACAAAGTTTCAATGTGAAGCAAATGCATAATGCAAAAAAATGACAAAGGAAGTAAAAGGAACATGCAATGCACTATAACAAGAACAAATGCAAATCAAAGAGAATATATTGCTAACAAAGAGATATGTAATGCCTATGCAAGCACTTCCAAAATTAAAAGAAAAGAAGATGCAATTATGCACACAAAAAAAAACCATGCACAACTATTCTAATAAGGAAGAAAAATTATCCTAAACCCTAATTCATTTAAATGCAAGGTCGTTTTTAGTGTTAGTATTTTCATACTGCCATCAGTGATCAAAAATCCTCTTTTCATATCATTTTAGGAGTCCCACTCAGAAATATTTTATCATTCCATTAAGTCATGCAAAAAATTCACTCACTGATGGTAACCATAGTCATAAAATATCACTCCTCCTCCAAATTTATACTTGCTAGCCCACCTTCATGTCTTTCTGAGCATAAATCAGTCATGAAATTCCATTTCATCATTTCATTATGTCAGTTAAAGTCACCATGGAATCTGGTCATTCAAGGTCCCATTAGGTCACTAGGTTTCATTTTCCAAGTTCCAAATAACACACCATTTCATTTGCATAAGGTCAGCAAAAATAATGAGAGTGATTGAAATAATATTCTTTTATTATCTGAAAATTATTTTCCAACATGAAAGATGATCTCCAAGGAATATTTCCAAAGTTCCAATTCTACTTTCAAGTTATGATTTTTACTCTGCCATGTAATTTTATTCAAAAACGGAGATGTAATTTATTTTTATTTTAATGTAATTTTATGTTCATTATATGTAATAATTATTATTCCCAAGCTACCAATTCAACTCCATATTCCAAACTGAACACCAAACAAAGCAATGTAAAGAGTGCCAAACTCCAGCATCATCAACCTACAAAGAAAAATTCAAAGTGTAAAGGGTATTTTCCAAGATTTTCAAAGGTGATATTGAAACATTAGAAAATGGGTTTTAAATCAAAAAATAAATTTCACTCAAGTATTAAAGCCTTCATGACATCAAAAGAGACTTTATTTGTCTCCTCTACCATCGAGCAACCTCAAGCAAAGCACGATTTTCAATTTTTTTGGGAGAAATTAGCAAAACAGGGGAGGGTCGTGTGTTTGCCAAATGGAGGGCGCACCTGTGTGTGGCGTTATGTGACTGCTTGTTGCGCTGGGTGCCTGCCTTAGGCGCTGCACGCCTGCCAAAGAGAGGGTGTGCCTGCTTGTGGCGCTACGCACTTGCCCATTTTCTCAGCAATTTCCAGAAACACCTCCAAAATTCACAAAATCACCCTCCAAACTTTAGCAGTGGTTATTCACGCCTCAAACAAGTTAGTAAGTTACCATAGATCCATTCCTCTTCTCCATCAAATCATTTTGTGTTGTGTGAAGTTTGTTAAAGGAATTTTAGTGTCTTTATTCAAATTTAAAACCCTAGTATTCCTCAAATACCTAATTACTGTTCAATTTCAGTCCATAAACCTTCATAACCCTTCCCACATTGCAATATACCCTTTCCCAAATCCATACATTAAAATCCCATTTCCCTAAGCTTTCATTTCCTTAAAACCCTAAGCCCTAGTATATTATTTTCCTCGGCTCCCAATTCCCTACACCAGTAATTAATTTCCTATTCCAAACCCCTCTACATCCCTACTCCCTGTCACATCCCTTAACTCATAAATCCCTACCCCCATCTCCCTCAATCACCCTATCCCATTCCCTATTCCTAAAAATTACATTCCACCATCATCACACCTCCCTAGGGTTTTGACACTAAGGCATCATGGCAGAAGGAGAAAAAAAACCATACAGTGAGGGAGAAGAAACAGAGGAGAAGAGGCCACACAAAGGGCGAAGAATACTCGGATTAGAGCCAAAAAATACCAGGGAACTCTTGGCATCTCCTATGGCTGTGACATGTTTCAAACATGTTGTATGTTTTGAGTTCTGTGAGAAAATTTAGAAGGTCCAACACCATGCTATGTTGACCAAACTTTTCATTTCTAATCTCCATGACAACCAAGTTACTCTAGTTGGTGTCACTTTCACTGTGTCAACTGCCATCATCTCAGCTGCCACCGGGATCCCAAATGTTGGGGAGAAATGGTTCAAACAGAAAGACTTGGAGGAGCATTACTATGAGCCTTTCATCAAACCTAGGTACAAGAATGAGAGAAAGAGGATTTTTCCTTTCTTTTACCTCCTGGAGAGATATGCTCCCATGATGAAGATCATCATGAAATACTTTTCATGTGAAGGTAGATTTTCTAGACTATCTGCCTATCACATCTGGCTATTAATGCACTTCACTAGGTTAAATATGCTCAACATACCCTACTACCTCTTTCGAAGCATTGATATGATGGAATTTATTGTCCAGAAGAGAGAGTATGAAAACCAAATGAACATTCTTTTCCATCACTCCCTCATCAAAATCATAGTCCTCCAACACCTCAAAGCATTGAACATTCCATGGAGTTCATTCATAGCTAATGATATATTAACTACTCCACCTATTCAGCATGCCCAACATGTACCTTCATCATCTCATCCTTCCACATCCATTCCTCCATCTCAACCCACAATTCATGCATCATAATTAGACCAGTCTCCTTCACCTATTTCACCACCATCATCTCCATCTCACATTGAGACCGGATCACCTAGTAGAGTTGAGATCAATGAGACTAAGCGGACTAATGTGGCTGAGATAGAGCCATTGGAAAAAACATACCAGAGGGGTCATAGGCAAGTGTTTTCTCCATAGATTGTGGAAGGGCCCCTGCCTTCTTCACCAAAAAAGCAGGTAAAGAAGAGGAAATAAAATATGGTAGAGGAGGATGTACATGAGGCAGTCATTCATGATGAGGATGACCTCCATGAGACAGACAAGATTTTGACCTTGTTGACCTAGATGAGGATGGTGATGAGATCACTAGTATAGTCATCAAGGGAAAGGATGCCAAGATTAGAGAGCTCCAAACTAATCTTGATAGGTCCAAATTTGTCATAAACTTCCTTGAGAAGGAGAACCAGTAGTTGAAAACAAAACATGTCATTGATGAGGCGAAATACATCACAGCTCAAAGGGAGGCAAAAAAAGCCAAGGTTTTGCTAGAAGAGACACTTGAAAAGCATGGTTTGCTTTAATAACAAGAAGAACAAGCACCAAGAGGTAGACCTAGAACTAGAGGGCTGAAAAGAGCTCTAGCACTAGAAAGGAAAAAAGAGGTTGAGCTTGCTGATCATCTAACCTTGAATGAACAACTTGCAATGGTAATCATTGAAAACTGGGAACCATGGATTGATAGAGCTAACCAAAATTTGGATAAGATTTTGGAGAAGGCAAACAAAGAAAATGACATACTAAGGAGGAAGGTCAAACATTATGCCCAAAGAGACAAAATTGCAAAGGCCAAGCTCAAAAGAGCCAATGCAAAAATTGAGGCTTTGATTATGCAAGAAGAAAAAAGGAAGTTGGATATACTTTCAAAGGCTTCACTCCAAGCCTAAACACATCATCAGCACTCACTTCACCAATTTTGAAGGGTTTTGGGTAATTTTTTCAAGTTCTGTCTTTTTATTGTATTTTTGGACAGTCATGTGACAAAGAAAGTGTCAAGCACAGCGCCCTTGGTGCTGCGCTATTTTTTGAGCCATATTTTGACCAAAATGCCACCACCATTGGATTCCAAATGACAAATAAATCCAAGAAAACAAATTTTCCAGCATTGGTTTGCAAAACTAGCCGGTCAAAATGTCAAAAAACAAGCAAAAAATCATGTTTCTGCCTCATTTTTGGCCCTGGCACTGGCGCTGAGAAGTCTTGAGAGAATTACGTTTTGATAGAGAAAATGAGCTCCATTTGGAAAAATGAAGGCATATCCAAAAAGTAGACTTGAAGGGATTTCCAACAAGCCATCTTGGAGCTAATTTGGACACCTACAACCCAGTAAAAAACAACCTGCAAGATGGAGGGTGCGTTTGACAAAGGGAGGGTGCGTCTAGCAAAGAGAGGGCGCGTTTGACAGGCTGATATTTTTGAATTTTCACTGCAATTTGACTTTTATTTTGAAAATGATGATTTCACCTATGTAATTGAGATGGTGAATGTAATTATGATGTGGATAAGTTACCTAGGGGTAGATTCATGATGTAAATGTAATCATCAAAGTCAAATGAATCATTTTAAATGTAATTAGGGTGGAGTCACTTAGAGCTCCCTACACTCCAGCTTTCAGTTCAGAATTTTGTGGATCTCATCCTTAACTCAGGGATTCGACCCCTGAGGATGAGAGAATGTAGTTTTGATGTCTATATCTTCCCTTTCTTCACTCTTAGCAAGGGTTGGAATAAGTTGGATGCTATTGTTATTGATCAAGGACCATAGTGTAATCACTTTGGCTAGAAATTAATGAAGAGTTGCAGCTATTTTTTTGGGATACCTGTGGTATGAAATTTTGGCAATGTTTCTTCTCTGTTATCATTTGTATGAATGTTTTGTAAGCTCATAAACCATTTCATGTCTAATATATGATTATTTTCAAGTTGATAGGCAGAATACATGTTTTTTCATGCTCTGTTTTGGGAAATTTGTCATAAGTTGTCCATTTTCTTCAGTTCAGGAAGAATACATCTCCTATATCTTCCTAACTCCTCATCAGTATTAAAACATCTCACCAAATCACCTTTAAGTGTTAAGCCTTATACCTACCTTGCCCCAACGAATGGACTACAATTATATCTCATTTGCCTTGACCTAGTCCCCTTGACCTAATCCTCATCCAACAAACACAATCAAAAAACAAAATCAAACCCTTCTGCATTCCATACCTAGCCTAAAACCCTAATTCATCCAACACTCTTGGCTATGATTTTTGTGAAGAGAGCCCTCTCCGACTTTGTAGGGCTAGATACCAAGTTAAAAGGTTGGTCTATAATTACCTCTGTTGGTATCTCTTCTTCAGCCTTAGAGATCTGGCAGAGTGATAACAGTCATGATTATGTAAATTTTAATTCCTAATGCAGCCACAAGAGTTGCTCCCTACCTACAAGAAAAAATATATAAGCAATTAGTACTACAATGAAACAATGCACATAATAAAAATATTTACCGAAATAGATTGCAGAAGGAATCAAAGGTATTTCTTACTAGAAAAAAGTGTGCCATAAATGCCTCCTTTACCAATCTGCAATTTTACCTCACTGGATAAGACAATGAACATGCAAAACTTGAAAGAATCTTGTGCATGCACATTCATCTATTTTTTCGTTCTTAGAAAACATTAAGATTGAAACTTATTATTAACAATAGAGCTTGTCAGATAAGATTCACTACAAGGAAAAGACCCTCTAGCGGAGGTTATAATGAAGGTTTTGTGTTATAAAATTGGCCAAAATTTTCAAAAAAACATTTTCTACAACACACATTTCGGTAACGGAGGTTTTGGCAGAGCTTCTAACGGAATTTCAAAACAACTAAAAAAATTGGGTAGTCGGAGGTTGTTACAGATTTTTTTCTCATCGGTGCGCTAATCAGGTATTAACGCACCAGTGCGTTGTACGATGAATGCACCAATACTGTAAACCTACCAAGCACCGGGACGAAAAATAAATTTCAGACGCCCCTGGGCGTTTAGCAATGTCCCGATGCGTGTCAGCCAAACAGTTGCACTGGGGCAGTCAAAGGTGCATGCACCAGGCCGTTAAGGTGTAAAACCGCACCGGGTGCCCTGTAGGTGATACAATGCATCAGACCGTCAAGTTATAAAACACACCAGCGCATTAAAGGAAAACCGCACCAGTGCATGCAACGCCTATCGAACCGCTCGGGTGGTAGTCGTTAATAAAGCGCACCGGGCATTCTAATTGATATTGGTATTTGTGCGGTACCCATAGGTTGTAGAAACACACCGGTGTGCAGTATCATACAAACGCACCGGTGTGGAGTATCACACAAATGCACCGAGCGTTCTAATTGGTATTGGTATTTTTGCGATGTCCATAGGTCGCAGAAATGTGTCGGTGCATATTAGCATACAAACGCACTGGTGCACAGTAACTAACTCGCACCGGTGTTCATTTTGTATTTTTTAGAAACATCGACCTGTGACAGTGCAATTATTGTGATTTTTTTAAATTCATTATTCATCAAAAATCTACACATTTCTTATAACAATATTCATATCAATTAAATTTTTATTAGTGCATTTGAATGTGATGTTTGGATTAATTTTTTATATCATATCATCAGATTTCACATCTCTTCATTATAATATTTAATCATCCATATATTTAATCAGTGGTGTAACATTTCACAGTGACAATGGAGAATGCAATAGAATAAATTAAAACGTATATATATATATATATATATATATATATATATATATGAATAAGACACTCTTCGTCATACAAAATGGGATATTTACTGGTATCCCTCTATCTTTCAATTGGGACACTATGTCAATTACATTAAACAAAATGTCTTATTGTACCTGCTGCTGGTAGGATACTACGCATCAATTTTTTCTTGATAGTGACATTAATTCTCTTTGATTAGACATATCTCTTGAATTTTTGTATATTTTGGCTATAGTTAAGTTTTAATAATTTTTTATTTTATTTTATTTTATTTTATTTATTTATTTATTTTTAATTTTTGCATCTGATTGGTGGATAGTTTCAACATGTTATTGCAAAATGCATAGATTTTAGTGCCAATTTCTATTGTTTATTGTTTAAAATTATTTTTCGTTGCTTCTTATTGGTTGAAATTATTCACTTGTTATTGTCGTTCGTCCTGTAATGCTGTCATTTCTACATGTCTCCTGTCATATTTATAAATACATCTGTCCTGTGGTATTTATCACTGCTTCGCAGAGTGCGTTCTGTAGACCATAGGTTAATTCGGAGTTGGTGCTAACTCCATTGTTAACATAATGGTTCAGGCCCACAGCATTCAAACGCTCGACCAAAACAAACTCCAACGGTTGCTTTTAATCTTCGAATTTCAATGTTTTAACCAAGAAATTTCTTAATTCTGGCAAACTCTACACTACGCGGAAGCTAATCATAATCAAGGTTTCAAAACCCACAAAGCATATAGTAAGCTCTACTAATAAAACCTCGCAAAGTACTTATACTCTAAATCGCGTTCACTGTTGACACAGGGTTCCGTCTTCCTTCATGGTTCCATTCCCGCGTGGTTAGGTACCGATTTGTTGCGTTTTTAATACTGCTTCGTTCTGCTGCCTCAATTAACTCCGCGTGCAAATATTTAACTCAGTTTTCACTATTACCTCAACCTGGCAATCTTGGTAAGGTGGAGGTTCATATCTTGTCTATGGCTCAAACCCTACCTATCAGCATTGTATAACGAATATGGGGTAAGTCCATAGTATAAAAAACGCCATATGAAACCCTCACGGCTTAATTAAAGAGACACCACACATGAATGTTGCCATACATAAACTCTGAGCTTAATTAAACAGAATCAACGCATCATATTGACAATGCATCTGGGCCCCAGTGTGTCCCTAACTTACCTTTGGATTTAACAATTCGGCGTATCATAGCTTAAACATATATCAACTGCGAATCCGCAACCATATATGAAAGTTGGGACCCACAATATGCACGAATTACCTTAGCATTAATCTTCGACCATCTACCAACGCGACTGTCCTCCATCTCCCAATACTCCAGATTGGACGACTCTGACGCTTATCGCGTTTTTTCAACCCTCGAACTTTAATGCTCAGAAGTTGCGCGAAACTCGTGGTTTTACAATACCACCCCTGGCTTACGTGTCAACCGTCTAATGGAATCGGGTTTTTTTTTCGCTTTTCCACTTACCGCTTTACAACCACGCGATAACCATAAATGGTTTCTCACTCCGGCTTTACTGTACAAGGTTTCGCTTCTGTTCACGGTTCCATTCTATGCCTTTCTTATAAGTTATATATGTTTTATTATATAAACATATGTTTTAGCATATGTTATATAAACATATGCGAATGTAAAGTGGGCCCAACAGGTCTTAACATTAGTTTTATTTTATTTTATTTTTTATTTTTATTATAGACACATTTAATAGTTTTGTTTTCATTTTGAAAAGATTTTATATACCTTAATATAAGGCCAGTGCTAATACACAATATTCGGGCCCACATATAAAACAAACATATGTCAACGTAACAATGTTGAGCATATGTTTGTTAAACCTACACGCCCATCCAACGGCTGGAACGACGTCGGATCGGTTTCGATGATCCGACGAATAAAACTCAATATCGCGTGATTTAGCTGCATGAATGTTAATTCACAAAAGTTGTGCGATGAGAGTGGTTTTTAAAAAATACTCATGGACACGCGTCACCCAATGTATGAGATTGCATTCTTTTCTTAAATACTACTTATTGCCCTTCTTGCTGCACGATACTACTGGACTTAGACTCTAAACCGCGTTCACTATTGACACAGGGTTCCATCTTCCTTCACGGTTCCATTCCCGCGTGGTTAGGTACCGATTTGTTGCATTTTTAATACTTCTTCATTCTGCTGCCTCAATCAACTCCGCGTGCAGAGATTTAACTCAACTGTCACTGTTATGGTCCCAACCAGTTATCGGGTTCTTTACTATCTAGCCTCAACCTGGCAATCTTGGTAAGGCGAAGGTTCATCTCTTGTTTATGGCTCAAATGATACCTATCAACATTGTATAACAAATATGGGGTAAGGCCATAGTATAAAACACACCATATGAAACCCTCACAGCTTAATTAAAGAGACACCACACATGAATGTTGCCATAGATAAACTTTGAGCTTAATTAAACAAAACCAACACATCGTATTGACAATGCATCTGGGCCCCAGTGTGTCCCTAACTTACCTTTGGATTTAACAATTCGGCGTATCATAGCTTAAACATATATCAAATGCGAATCCGCAACCATATATGAAAGTTGGGACCCACAATATGCACGAATTACCTTACCATTAATCTTCGACCATCTACCAACACGACTGTCATTGATTTGCCAATACTCTAGATCGGACGACTATGACGCTTATCGCATTTTTTTCAACCCCTGAACTTTAATGCTCAGAAGTTGCGCGAAAATTGTGGTTTTACAATACGACCCCTGGCTTACGTGTCAACTGTCTAATGGAATCACGTTTTTTTGGCTTTTCCACTTACTTCTTTACAACCACGTGATAACCATAAATGGTTTCTCACTCAGGCTTTACTGTACATCAAGGTTCTGCTTCTGTTCATGGTTCCATTCTACGCCTTTCTTATATATGAATGTTGTCCTCACTCATGTAAGTGGGCCACGCTACCTATCTGAATTACCTATAGTACTTCTACAAAGTTAAGGTTTGCAATTTATTAAAAAAATTAATTGTAAAAAATTATTAGGATTAGGATCATGCAATAATGCCTACTATGTATGGTGAAAATTGATCATCAACATTTAAATTGGCATTTTTAACCCTTTCAACGAATACATATATGTGTTTCTATGGAACCAAGCCTTGCCTTTGTTTTAACACTGCAACATTGGATATCGAGCAACGATACCATGGACACTTAAATATTCGGGCCCACATATATAATAAACATATGTCAATGTAACAATGCTGACCATATCTTTGTTAAACCTGCGTGCCCATCCAACGGCTGGGACAACGTTGGATCGGTTTGGATGATCTGACGAATAAAGTGCAATATCGCGTGATTTAGTTGCACGAATGTTAATTGAAAAAAGTTGCACGATGAGAGTGGTTTTTCGAAACTGCTAATGGACACACATCACCCAGTTTATGAGATCGCGTTATTTTCTTAAATACTACTTGCTGCCCTTCTTGTTGCGCGATACTACTGGACTTAGACTCTAAACCGCATTCTATGTTCACACAGAGTTCCGCCTTCGTTCACGGTTCCATTCTCGCATGGTTAGCTATGAATTCATAGATTTGTTTTATGTTTTAAATGTTCTGCGACACATATTATAATAAAAAATGAAAAAGCCCATGAGGCTATGATATAACATTACACAACAGTAATGTATACAAGCAATAACAGAGAATGCAATTATAAAAATTTAAAATTTAAATTAAATTATGTTCTAAATAAACTTTATGATTTTTGTATTATTATTTATTTTAATTATAAAAACTTTAAAAAATTATTTAAAAAAAAATTAATTGTAAAAAATTATTAGGATTGAAATTTGTCGAAATGTTAAATAAATCTAATACAAATAATAATACTTAAAATTGTCATTTTTTAAAAATAATTTTAGTGATTGGGATTATGTTAAATAGTTATAGTGAATAATTATTATTTTTCTAATTCAGATTCAAATTTTCACCAATTACATGATAAGCATTAATGTGTTGATGATTATTACTTAAATTAGTTATATTTGAACTAATCTATACCATTTTCGTATATATGTAGATTAACTTCACAGTTTGACGGTTTTCGAACTCCACACCTCTAAGATATTTCAGCCATGAGTATTAATTGTATTGTGGGTAATTATATCAATTTAATGGTTTTAATATTTCTCGGGATGTTATCTCATTAAGTGTTTCGTGCCGATTTTTATGGCTCTATCAATTCTGTTCAACTTGCTATTTTAACTAATTCGCTTTCTGTTTCCTGTGCATATAAATGCATGTGAGTCTGGGCAGTTCACTCTATTAGTGTTGTGTGGAATCTTGTGCATTGAAGGTTATAAACCTTTTCAATTAATATGAGATAAACAACGTTCAAGTCTTACCACATTAACTTTACCCTTCAAATATGCTCTGTTCTGAATGTAGTATGGTTGAAACCATAGGTAATAAAGGTAAGGTTATAAGGCCATGGGTAATTATATAAAGACTTTTATCGTAAGTCGAGACGAATAAATTAAATTATGTTTGTACCATATATTGTACAGTGACGAAGGAACCTAACCCCCCCAGGTACTTGACATCAGTGGTGAACTTCTCTAGACTGACCCGCAGTCATATATAGCATTACTAAGTACACATCAGCCACATGCCAATAAGAACATCATAAATAAAATTGTGATGCATGAAGCTTTTATTCCTTGGACAAATAAATTGATTTATATTTCAATGTTATTAATTATACATAGAATCATTATCAACAATAAGGTTTTCCGCATCGAATATGTAATTTATGATATTCATTATGCAAGTATAGATCTGAGTTGGACGATCTAGTCAATGTCACAGACACCCCATGTAGATGTCTTGATAATAACAACCATTAATTCAAAATTAAATAGCATAAAATTATGGCACTTGTGCCAGTTTCTACTTTGCAGTTGTTATTTTTCTTGAAGCTCTGTCAATTTTATTTCCTCTCTTTAGATTTTCTATTCTTGACCGTCGAAATCGTTGTATTCTGCTCAACACATCTGCAAGTAGATTTATCGTGCGACTCGACACTCTGCAAGCAAGCTTTCGCAAGTCAGGTTGAAACTGTGCGCCTCCGGTTGGAAGGTCTGCTAAGCATAATTTCTCGTATTGTTTCACGTAATTCCACATATTAAATTCCCTTTATTGCTTTGATTCTGAGTGCAAAGTGGATGATATTCTACCTGCAATTTACATTTTATGGATTCTGTTTTTAAATGATAGCCGATGAAACATTGATGAACGCAATTCCATTAGAATTTGATAAAGTTGGTTCGTTCTACAAATCTCATTTCTTTTTAACAAATTCGCAAAGTTCCTAGAAGTACTTCTCAAGATTATATCATACAGAGAAAACATAGAAAGCAGAATTTTGTTAGGTCTCTAGCATGAGAATACCATTTGTATCAGCCTCAGAGGATTCAAAGTCATTTCCCTTGGAACGACTTTGTTTACTAAAGCCTTTGTTCATTAAAAAATGTAGATTATTATCATCATCATTTTCTGAATCAAATTCCACTTGATTTGTAGCTTCGACGTTAGCAGATCAAAAGCTACGTTCTTGTTCATAGAACAACATATTAGCACGATTATTATCATTTCTATCTGAAAGCACTTCGACCTTGACTTTATGATGAAAAATTCGAAGGTCACTATTGCATCGTTTCCTGGTTTTTGCATTCCATGGCCAATGACGGAGTTGCTAGACGTTAAATAACATCCAAAGATGTGCAAATTCGAAACAAATACTAAATGTGATGACAACAGGAGAGAGAAAAGAAATACTTCTATTCCTTAACAATAAAAACTGTTGTTACGATGTGTTCCTCTCACAGAGGGATTTACAAAATAGTGACTGCTGCAAGACACAGTGCACAAAATTTGATTCTCTGTCTCTCAGTTCAAAAAAAAAAATATTGCTATGTAAACCTATTCTATTTCGCACTCTGCTCTGCCTTTTAAAATAAGAACATAGGACTCTGTTACGAAGACTCTCGGGCCTTTTATATGTGGCAGCACATATTACATTAAAAATAAAACTAAAGCAATACGCCCTTTCGGAGCCACCCAAAATGAAGGCTCATATTAAAAACATTGAAATGTTTTAACATTAGCTCTTATAACAAAGTACTTTATAAAAATTTTGTCGTGCATTTAAAACATATTAAAACCTTTGACATAAAACCTTTGCATCACGCGATGAATGAAAACAAAACTCGGCCGGATTTCAAAAGGCGATGAACTAAATTGCATTAACGCATTTCGCTTTACAAATTTGTCCCTGCTGACATCACTATCTGTGCATGCGATGGATTATTAAATCCATCGAATAAAACCACATCGCATCTGCCAAGGGCCTGCTGACGTAGACACGAAATGTAACGCGAAAAGCTCTTATCAATTTCGCTGAATAAAATGCCTCAGGTCTGGTTTAACACAACACAAAGGGGCCATTCGAAAATTCTGATTCCGATGGAGGAACGGACCCGCGATGAAAACATAAACTGCGTTGTATAAGAGTGGATCGGGTTCGCGATTTCACACTGTGCAATCGGACCATAAACAAAAACATTCCCGATGCGATTCAACTTGCGATTGACTATTCTGATGTCGCGTGGTCTTGTGGACCCGCGGGCCTTGGCTTAGGGAAGAGAGCGATTTATATAATTGTGATCAACAGATCGCATCGGGCCATAGAAAAAGGCTGAGGTATATATGAAATGTTCCGATTGTGATGAACGCATCCGAACTCGCCACATCAACAAGACACTATGGGGACCATCAAGGTTTAAAAATAAAAATGTCTGCGTTCATATAAAAATTAAAATGATTCTATTCACTGTGTTTAAAATAAAAAGTACTTTGTTTCACCCAAAACAGAGACTGTCCCTGAACACAAAAAAAAAGACCGTTTTTCAAACGCAGAGGACTAGTGCCGATAATCAAAAAACTGACTGTTCACCATTTTAGAAAGCAGTTGGAACACAAAAAACTGGAGATAAAAAAATGGAATAGTGAAAACAGAAGTAGCAAATAGAACAGATGCAAAGCCAAGGGTAGTTAAGACAACCCCAAAAACAAAAATTTATGAAATAAATTAAAGTTCAAGCTATTTTGTGGTTATTGGTATCCTCCAAGAAATTATTGGATCCTGTGCATATTATGGAGGCAAGAAAATGCAAGCACCTCAGTTGAAAGTTAGTCAAAATTAATCTTTAAACAATTGCTTCCAGAATACAAGACACCTAACAAGAGCCATTAGTTTAATTGATCGAGTAAAAGCAACACTAGGAGCAGTCAAAACAGAAGTAGCAAATAGAACAGATGCAAAGGCAAGGGTAGTTTATAGGTTATGTAGTTATAGCTTACTGAGAATAGTACTTGTTACACTATATTCTAGAGATTTATAGCAAATTAAAGCAGCTACCCAAATAGTCACATTAGTCTTATTGCTATGGACCTATGGTGGTGGTAGTCTTAGTCCCATGCCCTAAGTTATTATTATAGGATCTTAAAGATTTCATATAGTCTAAATCAAGATTATTCTATGTCATCTATTGTTCACATTATCCTCCACAAGTTACTATGTCTCAACTTCTGGTATTGCTCTTATTCTTCAGTCATTTGATTCCTTTGGATAGTTAATTTGTTGTTTTTTCTTAATGTTTTAACAAAGTTAGGTGCCACTTGCTGCATTGAATGGAATATATGAATTTGGAACGATGGAATGTAGTGACATGAAACTTTCAAAGACGCTACAACAACTAATAGGAGAAGAAGACACCGCTAATATCAAAATAGATTGTAGAAACAAAGCAATGGAGAAAACAAGTGTTGGATACTTTGCATGTAGACCTTGTAAGAAGTGGTTTAGCTGCAGCTTCAAATGGTGCAAATGTTGTTGTTGTATGCAGTACATTTGTTAAAATGCAAAAAGTAATAAGTAGTTGTCAAAGATCAACACAAAGGATAGGAAAGGAAAAAAAAAATAGTCAATACTTTAAATCTAGATGTGGTTCCAGGTCATATAGATACGACTTCAGATGATCCAAATGTTGTTGTTGTATACACCATCATTGTTAATGTCCATAGAACAATGAATGGTTGTTAGCAATCATCATAGAATACATTTATTCGTCATTGAAATGAATATTTTGTCTTATCACAAAAAGTGGTGTAACCACCAAATTTTCAAAATATAGTGATAGAGTTAGTCCATATTATGTTGACCTATCTTGTCCAATATTTGCTACATTGACTTGCAAGTACATGCTTTGGTGCAATAAAGTTGGGACTTGCATAAGGGATGAATTCTTTGTAATAACTAAATCGATTCTCATGTTTAGCTTTTTGTATGAAGCATATTGTTGCCTTGAAGATGCTATTATGCTACAGTGCATATCTGACTGTACATACATATTCGTAATTACAACTATGTTGTTTTCAACTAGCAAAATTAGCTTTACTAATCAAGACACATACAATCTGTATTTCATGCTTTCTATTGTATACAAAAGTCAATTATTTCTAGAATACATAGCTTGTATGTGAGATTCATGTTTTCAGAGACAATAATCAACATTGCATCTTCTTTGTTTTGCAGTGATACTTTTGAAATACAGAGAGATGCAAAATAGGAGCTAGTTACTTGCAACTTTGCTTCTCTTATTTTACTGTTTTTTAAATCAAAGATACAATATAACAGTAAAATTAGTATTTTGTGCTAGTAAACATTATCATAGAGATATATTCAATAAAGCAAAAAATATTATAGAACCTTTTCTCATCTTTGAGGGAAAAAAAATCTAAGATACATAGTACTTAGTAAACAAATGACCATACGAATCTGAAGAATAAATACATAGAAAAATATGGTTGAAATCATAGACATTGAAAACTACCATCCAGCAAAAAACATCGCATAGATGCTAATATTGATATCGTTTTAATGAACCATAGTCTCTTTAGACTACAATGATTTGCATATACTCCTGGAGATTGTTTGTTCAATGCATTTGAAGTGCTTCCGCACTTTCGTTACTCATCTATTGAACTGCGCAATGGAATAATAAACCATTTTCTCAATTGTCTACATCGCAATGACACAGAGGCAAAAGAATCATACCAATATGAACTAGATCTTGTCATGTTATATAAACTTCATGGAATTCATGATGTTGACACATACCTTCGTAGAATGTGTTTTTCTACATCTATTAGAAATTTCCAATCTGAAAGAGGCCTATGGGGAGACACATTTTGCATACGGTGGCTATCAAAGTGGTTGAACATACCAATTGGAGTCTGGTCGCTAACAATGAAAACAAGGTATTTGTTCTTCAACCATGATCTAGATACAATTCCACTAAACATTTTGTTTCATGATACAAATCCCATTAGTGGACATTTTGAACCCCTATTATACAAAAGATTATGTAGATGCAACTTTGTACCAAATTATTCCTTGTCACCTCTTTGCAAATATCTTGAAAACCATTATGAATCCGTTGTTCATGAAATGCAAATTCACGGTTGCATATAGCAAAAACAACTATGTCGAAATGTGCCAATAGCATGTTCAGTGCAATTTGTCATTTAATAGTGCCTGAATTTGATGAACAATCTCTCAGACTCTACATTGTCCAATCTTTTTGCAATGCACTAATGGCTAGGAGCGACGATGCATTACATTGTATAGAAAAACACTTAACAAATGAAACTATACAAAGTCAAACAATGGTTGCAGGCTAGCAACAATACCTAATTAATATGGCAATGCCATATGAAAAAGGAGGAGTTGAGGGAACATCATTTTGCTTCCAATGGACATCGATCATATTCAATGTAAACATAAAAATATGGTCATTTACCAGTAAAACCATTGTGAAATACTACCAATCAAAAACAAATTTCAACCAAACATACAACATATTATCATTTGAAACAAGTACATCACACATTCATTATGAACCATTACTATCAAATCAAAATACAAACCAGTGCAATCTGCAACATAGAATAGTACAAATGCACAAAAACACCAACAATAGAATAAACTTGCGCAAATTGAAACAAATGATACGTACAAATGACCCAAATAAAATTGGAGAAAATAGAAATAAAATAGCAGATAAAAATTGTTCATCGTAGAAATTTACAAAGAACAAATTGAAGACACATCAAAAACCAAATGTCCAATATGTAAGACATTGCAATTTCAAAAGAACATCTCAAGCATTGGACTTGAATTAGAAAAAATGTACATAAACATATCTGGAAAACAGAAGACATTGTGTTTAAATATCATTTGTAGATCTTGAAAAACAACACTTGTGAATGCAAAGCTGCCTCGCTTTGCAACACCTGAACAAATAAGACGTAACAAGCCATGCAAACTGTAACAAGACTTTCATAGCTTGAGGAAAGACTTGTTGCATTGAGAATTCCCTTTGCACAAATAAGACAATGTGGGAAGAAGCGATCACAAATGGGCTTAACTAGTTCAATAATCAATGTACCTGTCCAGATGGACGTTGTCCAAAAAGCATTGCCACAATCCATAAACAATACAATGACAATTGCTATTACATTAAAATGGCGACTAGAATACAAGAATGCATATCAAACAAGAAAAGTGCGTGTGCATACTGTCATGAGAGCACTTAAAGAAATATGTTCTCGAAATTTGTATAAAACTGAAAACATTTCCATTAATAGCAATTGGAATCATATACTTGAATTGGACAATAAAAGTAATAAATCCGACGATGACAACATTGATAGCAAAAGTGAAACTGATAGCATTTCAGAAAGTGAAAGGCCAACTGAAACCTTGGTACATGGATTCATGGCTTCACAATGAATTCATGATTTACAAGACAAGATTACTGAAATAGCACCAGCTGAGGGACAACGACCACTTGGGATATTCAAAGACAAACATGCAGAAGAAATGAGTTTCCCAACATTATTCTTTGGAAATCCACGTGACGATGATATACTACAAAGATTTCGTTACCAAGAAATAGTAAAATGGGAACTAATGCATTGCAGTGGTCACTTTTCCTATCACATCACAAATTTTTTTCTTCAAGACAATGTGAATACTAATTGAAAAGGTCATGTCATGCATCTCAGTACGAATAAGGAAAGGAAAATTACAAGGAAGAAAGTTGTTAGCAAAAGATGTTAAGTACAAGCCCAATTTAGAAAAGTTACTAAAAAGTCACATTGGATACATAGATTTCAAACACATAAGAATTTCTCCTGATTACCACCAACAAATGCAAAAACATATATTTGCAATGATATGACAATTAGGTCCTCCAACTTTCTTTGTTACATTTACAAGTGCATAGCATCTTTGGACACCACTAGTACAAACTCTTACTAAATTACATAGCAATAGAAATAAAGAGAAACACATTGAAACAATTGAGGAATGCAACATTGATTATCTTGTCAGAAAGGACCCAGTAACATGTACACATTACTATAGACATAAGACAAATGCATTGAAGCAATTGATATGTCAAGATAGCACATTTTTTGGAAAAATATTAGATTACTACTTTGTAACTGAGTTCCAAAATAGAGGTAGTGCACATGAACATGCTCTTATATGGATAGAAAATGCTCCAGTATATGGAATTAATACTAACTTAGAAATTGAAAACTTCTTGGATAACTATATAACTTGTAGCAAAAATCACCTTGATCCAGAACTCGCAAAGATACATGAACATCATCATACCAAAAGTTGTAAAAAAAGAAAAGCATCACAGTGTAGATACAAATTTCCAATGCTACCAATGAAAAGAACAAGGATTCTTGAACCAATTACTTTGATGCATGGCTCAATAAATGAAAAAGTTTTGTCCTTGCAAAGCACCTTAGAGCAAAAAAAATATGACAAATCAACTAGTCATGAAGATTTCTTAGATGAATTCCAGTTAACAGAAACTAATTACATCGAATTAATACAAATTACATTAACACAACCAATGGTATTCTTGCAACAAAAACCATCATAAATATGGAATAATATCTTTGCATACAATATGCCACACCTATGGAATGCAAATACAGATGCTCAATATGTTCTAAATTCATATGCTGCAGCTTCATATTGCACTTCATATATGACAAAAGTTGACAGATCTATGAAAAATGCATTCAAAAGGATACAAAAAGAACATGAAAAGAGAAAAATTGATGATATTCAAATGATACGGTCTCTAGGCAATGCTTTGCTTAACCTTCAACAAATTTCAACTCAACAAGCAGTCCACGTAGCTCTGTCACTACCATTGAAACATAGTTCAAGAGAATGCAACTTTATAAACACAGCACCAACAGATGAACGCACATTTATACTTAAACCAACTACTCTTCTGAAACAAATTCCTGACAACTCTGAAGATGTTATGTGCAGTTCTATAATTGATTACTATATCAATAGGCCTAATGCTATTAAGCATGTATGTTTAGCCGAATTTGTATCAAAGTATAGGAAAGATGACAGACCAATATCAAAAAGAAAAAATGAAAAAGTAATTTGATTCATTAAATACAAAAAACACATTGACTATGAAAACTATTACAAAGAAAAACTTTTGCTATATGTTCCATTCGAAAACAATGAAAATGCACTAAAGAAAGACTTCTCTACATGGAAGAGTGCATACATGTTGCATAAGAACACAATAAAGAACAATGAAACTAAGTTCACATATAACATGAACAAGAAATGGGGTGATTTGGAAGAAGCAATTCAAAAAATTGATAGCAGCACTGCAACTTCTAACCATACAATAAAAAAACCTGAAATATCTAATGATGTTACTGAGAAGTATGACTTGGCTAAAGATTTGCAATTTCCCCGATGCAATGACAAAAAAAGAAATCTTAACATTGGTTTTCAATTTACAGAACATCCATTTATGCTTAGCAACGAAGAATACTACAAGATTAGGAGAATGCATAATAGAGAACAACAAGCAATACTCAAATACATTGCAATGAAAAAATGAAAGAACATAGACAAACCATTCTACTTATTTTTGACTGGAGGAGCTGGTACTAGAAAAACGTTCACAGCAAAAGAGTTTTCAAATGCTCATGTGCATCTATAATGAACATTACAATACAAACCCTTTGAAACCAAAAGGTTTGATATTAGCATATACAGGTAAAGCTGCATATAATGCAGGTGGAGTTACAATTCATTCTACATTGCTAATGCCTTTCAACAAATCTAGTTTTATTCCACTTAGCAACGATGTATTAGACAAGTTAACACAATTGTACAAAGAATTAAGGGTTGTTCTCATTGATGAAGTATCTCTAATTGGAAGTTGTTTTCTATATCAAATTGATGATCGACTAAGAAACATTAAGCACAATAAAAAAAAATACTTTGGAAACATTGATATCATATTTTGTGGCGACTTGTACCAAGCACAACCTATACAAGATTCACTAATATTTGAACAACCTACAATAAGAAGGAAACCAATAACATATGACTTTTGGAAAGAACATGTAAAGTACTATGAATTGCACATTGAAATGGGTCAAACAAATGAAAAATTCATTAGCATTTTGAATAGGATGCGTTTAAATAATCAAACATAAGATTATTTGAATTACCTAAATAGAAATTGTATTCGAAATGCTCCTAATGATCCTACTTTCCCCTATCTATTTTTTAGGAATAAAGATGTAGCATTACATAACAAGAAAATGTTGTCTATTGTTCCTGGTGATGAAATTGTAATTCATGCAATTGATTACGAAGAAGAAAACTATGGACATATACCATCTCATGCACAAATAGCGACATTGCCTTCACAAATTGTCCTAAAAATTAACATGCTAGTTGAAATATATGCAGGAAACTATGACTTACAAGACGGTCTAATCAACGGTGTAGATGGTATCATTAAAGCATATGTAAAATTAGACAACTTTGATGTAATATGGATAAAATTCCATGATGAGCGTGTTGGTCGTCGACAAGCACATAAATTTTCTTTTCTATATAGCAGAGAAATTTCTAGTGATTGGACTCCCATACTGCGCATAACAAAGCCAATTTCTGTATTAGCAAAAATAGGCAACTTGAAAATCAGAAAACAATTCCCAATCCAACTAGCATGTGCAGGTACAATACACAAATCACAAGGCTTGACACTATACAATCTTTCATTTGATCCTTTAGGAATACGACGCCATGGATTAGTATATACATCTCTTTCTCGTGTGAGAAACATAGAATCATTGTATTTTCTTAGTCCACTTAAGAAACAAAACTTCCGAATTCAACACAAAATTTCTGTTGAAATGGAATGTTTGCAAAGAAACGTAAAGTGGCAACTAGACTACAACTATTCGTTATTAGAAACAAAAGCATACATTTCAATTTTTTCTCTAAACACTGACAGTTTACAAATACATATTGATGATTTGTTAAATGACTATGATCTAATGCAATCTGACATCCTATGTTTACAAGAAACACATTTGAATAATTCAATGCTTCTAAAAGGACTTGAAACATTCAATTGCATATCAAATCATAGTAAACATGGTTTTCTAATTTGTACTAAAAAGCATATAAAGATCTTGAACCATATTCATTTTGAAGAAAAAAACGTTGAAGCTACACTAGCAAATATGCTTCTTCATGACATGGATATTATAGTTGTGAATGTCTATGTTGCACCATATGCAACATTGAACGATACATTGGATCTTCTTTCAAAAGAATTATGCAAAATACATTCAAATCAAACAATAGCAATTGTCGGCGATTTCAACATCAATATGCTTGAAAGCAACAACAAAACAAACAAACTAAGATCGTATATGCACAATTACAACCTTCATTTTCTTTTAGAGACAAATAACAATCAACAATTATCAATCATTGATCACATATGGTCAAACATAACTTGTAGCTATAAGACTTTCAGGTTAGATACATATTGGACCGACCATGATACTATTTGTCTCATCATTCAAGACAAAAATGCAACACAAACATAGTGCAAATGAAAGTAGTCTACTGCCTTTTTCTAGTCAATAACATCAGACTTGCATAATCATGTCCTTATTATACAAATGAAATCAATAGTGAGTATTATTACCAAACATACCTTTAATTTGTTTCTAAAAAAAGTCTTTGAAAGCTGCATAATAGCCTTTTAACTACTATGACTTTGACTTCTAATTGTATGTCTTGCAGATTACTATGGCTTTCTACAATGAGTCAAATAGGCAAAGACAAGTCACAAAAAGAAATAAACTTACTTACCCTTCAATGCATATGTATAGAGATATCTCTATGTTTAACTATTTATTTCTTTCTACAAAACTATTGCAAGACCTATTCTTATATTACTAGTGTTGACTTCTATAGCACTGTTCTTCATATAGAATTATATTATGCATCGATGATTTATTTCTCAAGCATCATAGAATTCATTTTAATTCTTGAATTTGTCTTTCAACCCACTGTAATATTTTCATACACACATGAGACACGCTCCATTGCAAATTGCAAACTATATATAACCACTTTGGAGTTATCTAACAATAAACACTACATAACACTAAACCTTATTCTCTACAGTATTTTAGCACTACCACACAATTTGTTTCCCTTTTCATCATCTCAATAATGTTTCGTGCTTAAACTTGACAATCATCACCAATTGCTTATTTACATCAGAACTGTTACATGCATAATTCTATCAACCCCAGTCTTCTCGTTCTTCTTTTCTTGTCAACCTTTAATTCCTTTTCCTCACCCTTCCTCTAGAAACTTGTCAAGCTTCCTGTTCACTTTACATTTGAACCCTTTTTCACTAAGATCTCCTCCAATTTCCCATGTTGCTTCTTGTCAACTTCTGAATTGCAATAAATATAATATCAAATACAAATTAAATTGCTTCCAAAATTATAACTCTATTTCAGTTACATCAAACTAAATTATTTCATAATCCATATGTATCTTAATTTACATTGTGCAATTTGAACAAAATGTTCCAATCTCATCATTATTTCTCTTAATATCCCTGTTATCTTTGAAATTTTATCTATACCCTTTTTCTTTGGTTTCTTTTGTCCTATGGTGTTTCTATGTCATTCTTCGTTGGGTAGTAGAACAAGATCAAATGACATATATCTTGATCGACATATTTATTGTGTAAACTGCCAACCACTCATAATAAGTAACAGCATTGGAAAGTGAGCTTCATCAAGAAACACATCCAAGTTTGCTTATTACGCCCAACTTACTTATTCTTTGATGCATATGTAAATGTTTTCATGCCAATCAGCAGTACCTGAACTTTCATACATCTGTACTAGATGCATTTACATGTTTCTATAGTACTGGAATTGAATCATTTTTTCTATCAGCCAAAAAAACTTTTAATATTTGCAACTCATATCAGTATATATCTCTATTGCACCAATAGAATTTTCTGAATTTAATATTGTATAATTTATAAGTATTCCATTATCGAAGTTTTTAAATGCAATTAATATTTCTTTCAGTAACTAATATTCAGTTTCCAAGACAATATACAACAAGATTATACTTTTATTTTTATTTTTAGTTATTAAAATTTACCAAACACTTTGTGGTTGCGTTCAATCGCACCATTCAGTGACGTTGCATCTTTTTCATCTAGCAGTTCTGGACAACAAGCTACAATAGACAAAGAACAACAAATATCAGGTGCAATTGAATCAGAAAAGTAAGTAAAATTGAAACAAATTCTTATACGTACCATTGACATAGCAATTATATTTATCACCAATATATTTTACTTCTAATTGTTTCTTTTGCCACATCAACATCATCAATACACAGATCGAAAGCAACATATTTAGTTCCAGTTACCATTGAAGAACTAAACATTCGCAAGACTGGAAAAATGTTCAATGGAGATGTTATGGTTATCTATAGCACATACCTTGATAAAGTCCACAAAGCACGACAAATACTACGTGCAGATTTGACAGATGCCGAAGGAATCATGACAATCACATTGTCCATAACAACTAACCTTATTGAACAACATGGACAAAAAATATCACCAGGAAAAGCAATATCTATTACAAATTTTAAATTTCTTCCCAAAACCAGTTATGACCGTGGTGATTGTGATTGGATTCTGCTGCTAACTGAACTAAGCACTATACAGAACATACCAAAAATTTGCAAAGAATACAAATTCATTCTAGATACAACAGTAAAACAACTTACAACAAATACAGAAACATATCCAATTGGAACAATTGCAGCAGTTGTCACAGCTGCACGGAAAGTTGGTTTCCAATATACATTGCAAATTAAAGATGGAAATTTTGATGACAATAGAGCAACGGTAACATAAATTACTTTGCAAATTTTTTATATTGATAGTTCCATCCTACATTTCAATTCATTTTGAAAAAGAAAAAAAAAACTTTCTGTGTTCTTTTGCAGTTGTAGTTATTTGAAACATTTGCACTGCTCTATGATGAAATTAAGCAAGAATTGCAAAAAGGCCATTTTCCAATTATTTTATTCAAAAACATAACAAACAGGAAAGAACTGAAGGACAGAACACTTTGAACAACGCAAGCTACATTCATCACAAAATTGAATGTAGAAGCAACAAAAGAACTCAGAAAATTGAACCCTCCAACATTCTCTGTAAGTAGAAATGAAACAGTACCTCTACTATTCAATATGCAATTGTTTCTTCATCTGTTTCTATTTTTACATATACTACTTGTCCTCCTCTATGAACACATAAAAGGAACATTGACAATTGCAAGCATTTACTCTACGCCATTTGAACCAGTTTGTGTTGAATGCAATTCACCAATACCAACCTCTACAATGATAGAGGACAATACAGCTGATTGCCTAAAATGCAATAAAAATTCGTCCTTTTCCTATTCACAATGTCTTAATTTCATAATCAAGTCCAAAAACACCAATTTGCAATGTTGCATCTGAAGCAAATTGCTCTTGAAACAATTACTTCCCAACCTAGTGCATATGTTTTTTCAAGACTATGTTCGAAAGAAACAAGCAACAATGTATATGCTACGCGATTTCAAAATAAATGGTACATTTACAATCAACGAAGACAACGAGATCCAATCTGTTGACAGCAACGGAAGTCCTACCAAGGCTAGGTATACTTATAATTATTCTTCATCTTTCAACAAAAAATCAGATATATGCAGTTTAAATTATGCTATCCAAAATAGCAAGATTTGTACAAATTTTTCCCTTTTCTTTGCAGCACTAGCACTTCTACAAACATTGGCTACAACAGAAACACATAGTAATCCAAAAATCAGTGCAAAGTTCTTCTCAATTTTTGTACTAGGTTTTACTGCTCAAGTCTACCTTTCTCAAAGTGCAGTATGTCTGCAACATTTTGCCAGAACAAGAATGTTTTCATAGAACAATTACAAACAAAAATCACTAGTTATACTTATAGTGTTTCTTCTACCTATTCACATATACTTTCAGACTTAATATATGTATATTTAAGAAATATAGCTTTTCCATTAGACGTTTACAAATGTTTTCAAATTTCATACATATATGTTTAATGAATTGAACCTATCTTTACAATCTGACATTATATATATAAATGATATAAATCTATTTAAAAATCTCCTGAAAAAAATATTTGTGCAGACTTGATGCCTGGGCTACCTCCTGTCTTTTGTCTTGTTGTTTATTGGTTTTTCAAACTTCATAATTGACATCTGAAACATTAATTAATCTCTGTAAAAGAGGGAGAGGCATTAAGATTATTTGTCCATACGATGTGCACTACAAGTAGGCGCGTCTGCAAACGAAGCAAGGACATTAATTTTTCATATATTATTATGCATCAACTTTGAACAACATCTCTCAATTTAGGAAATATTGTTATGGTAACAAAAATAGTAAATCGCCATTTCTAAGTTTATGCTTCCTTAGCTTATAAGTTCATATTTCTTTTTTGCAGATTCCTATATTCATTGTTAATAGTAATGCACCAAATTCTATGTCTAAACACCGTCCTAATACTAAAGTTAGTCTTATGTTCCCTGCTCTTCGCCTTTGTTATAATTTGCTCTACAATATGATTCTTCTTCACCTGCACTTTACGACTGAAAGCTTATATATTAAGCATTATTGGGTCATTGATATTTACTTTGTTAAGTTCTTTTTCTACTTTAATATTCAAATACTCCAGTCCTAGCTTTTGATAAGTATTTGTTTAAGAATTTTCAGTCAATCTTCGATTCTATGAGATAATGCATATAATCAATAAACTGTGCACGTACAGTGCGGATGCCACAAATGGTTTGAACAGTATTTCAAGCAAAGAATACAAGTCTCCTTAAATAGTAGAATTCTGGTTTTTGTTTTTGTTGTATTTAATTGTTTTGTATTTTTAAAATTTTATTTACCTATTTTGCATTTTAAAATTTATATTTAACTTCAATTTCTAAAGTACTACAATAATAAAATTTTCATATATACTATCAAATAACATATTGCATTATATAAAATAACAAATTACATCATATAAGCCAAGCCTATGTCTTTAAGTCCTTGGTTCCCACACAAAGTCACCATTGCGATTAATATTCGCCTTATAATCAAACCGACTATAAATATGCCATTATTTGAATGTTCCTCTGCCACCATCTCTTAATGAAATTGAAACAACTCTATTTAATTCAATAAAAGATTATATGCGTCAAACACATGCATAACCACCATTAACCCAGTCATGTCCAGCATTACGATTTAACCTCTTTACACAAAGCCTCTGTAATTTAATTCGATCTATGGTCCTACCTTGATTACTTTGCCCTCGATAATTATTCCTTCCATCTCTAAACCAAATTTCTGATTTGTTTCTCAAACACAGGTTTTTGTTTCATGAATCAAAAAGCCGAAATTAAGAATTATTTAAATTTATATAACAGTGGATTTGTTTGAACGCGATGGAGTCAGTTTTAAGTGAAGACCAGTCGTCCCCACAAAGTGTCTTGTTGATGTTGGAGCTTGCGATGCGATCGCAATCGCAATCGCATCTTATATTATGTTACAATCGCAAATGGTTCTAACATGGCCCAATTGTTATGTGAAGTCCGGACCCGATATCGTTTATGGACTGGATTTAATTCCTTTATCGCGTGTATGTTGTCAATCGGAATCAAAACATTCAAAATGGCCCATTTGTATTCTCAAATTCTAGATCCGATGCATATTATAGGTCGTATTTCATTTGTTCATCGCACGTCCAAATCCGTTGTACACCAAAACTTGTTTGCGGACGCGATGAGCTATTATGAAATCGATTTAATGACTCATCGTGCGTCCAAATGGCCATGTGATGTCAGCCAGATTGTAATGCGATATGTGAATGTATTTTGGTTGAATCGACTTTCAAGTCCAGAGCTTTATCGGGCGATGGAGGTTTGAAGTTTTACAAAGGTTTTAAGTTTTATTAACGTTTTTGTTTTATGTTTTAAACATTGCGCGATGGAGTTTTTATACTATGGTTTGTTTTTGTTATCGCACAGCAAAAAGTTTTATAACCTTTGAATTATATGTTTTAACATTAAACGTGTGCTCATTGTAAGGTGCACCCGAAAGGGCAATGCATAGGTTTTAAGTTTAGCTTTATTTAACATTTTTTTCGACTCTGCACCGTTTTGGATGTTATTTAACATCTACCAAATGCTGAAATAGTGGTACAGCTATGCATCTTAGCGCCATCTTGCTTTTTTTAAGTAGTGACTCCACCGTATATCCAAATCAATTGATATATATTCCTATGTATATATTGCTGGCTAATTTGGATTATTTAGTTATTATTCTTTTAATTCTTGAATATTTATTATTATTTTTTATTCAGATCAATTGGTGATTGGATTAAGTTAATTTTCAAAAAAAAAATTTATAATTTTTAAGTATTTATATACATCTTTTTCTACATAATTTAATTGGAAATTTGAACTTAATCCTTTTCATACATAAAGTTTTATTTATACATAAAGCTTTATTTAAAGATCTCAAATTAAATAACCCTACAACTTTAGTTATTTTAATTTTAATTTTGTATTTTCCAAGATGACGATTGCAAATTAAATGACCTTGCAATTCGATCTGTTGCAATTTACAATTTTTATTTCCCAAGCTTGCAGTTCCATCTGTTTTTTCATTCTCTTTCACAAGTTGCATTAATCAACTCCAACATATATATATATATATATATATATATATATATATATATATAAAATTTGACTTATATACTTTTTTCTATAGATCAATATTTAGTTAAATAATCACTTCAATATATTTTTAAAAATATATTATATTATTATACATTTTCATTACTATAAAATATTTTTTTTTAGATTTTATTATTACATATTTATAATTTAAAGTAGACCCAAAGTTTACAAATTATATATTTAATAAATTAATCCATACATATACATATATATATATATATATAATATTTATTTTTTTTTACTAATTTTTTAAACTTAAACTTGATTTATATATGCAAATTGTTGCTTCTTTTATAATTTATTTTGACAAATATAACATTTTTATATATATCAATGTATTTAGCTCCTTAAAATTAGTTTTTTTTTTTAAACTTATATTTAATAAATTAATCCATACATATATTAATAATGGAATACTTGTTCTGTAGATCAATACTTAGTTAAATAATTACTTCAATATGTTTTTAAAAATATATTATATTATTAAACATTTCCATTACTATAAAATATTTTTTTTACATTTTATTATTACATATTTATAAGTTAAAGTAGACCCAAAGTTTATAAATTATATATTTAAACAAAATATCACAGTTTATATATAAATTGATATCGATTAGCAATGTTTATAAAATATCTAATATGAGATGGATCGCCATATTATTTCTCTCTAAACTAACAACTAAAATCACAACACTAAATTCAATTTTTAAGTTTACTTTAATTTAGCTATATCTAATTGTATTATAAAACAAGTGTAACTATATTATATAAAAAAACATTAGAAATTGAAAAATATAATTAATCAAAAAACACATCCCTAATGGATAGAATATCAAATCTATCCAATATCTAAAAAAATAAATTAGTTAACTAAATTATATTATTAAAATTTAGAATATATAATGAATATATCAAATATATAACTATACAAAATATTAAACGATTTTAATCGCTATATACTATGCCATATAATTATATTTATATAAAAAAAAACATTAGAAATTGAAAAATGTAATTACAAAACAACATTCCTAATGAGTAAAATATTGAATCTATCCAATATCTAAAAACTCAAATTGGTTAACTAAATTACATTATTAAATTTTGAAATATACATTAAATATATCAAATATATAACTATACAAAATATTAAACAATTTTAATTGCTATATATCATGTTATCTAATTTTAAGTAAAAATAACATGCAACTTCTTGAACAATAACTATATATATATATAGCAAGTCCTCATAGCCATGCTGAAACTCAAATTAACACCTAAAATCACAGCACTAAATTCAATTTTATAAATTTGCTTTAATTTAGCTATACTATATTATATAAAAAAACATTACGAATTGAAAAATATAATTAATAAAAAACACATCCCTCATCAATAGAGTATCAAATCTATCCAATATCTAAAAAAGTCAAATTACTTAACTAAATTATATTATTAAATTTTAGAACATATAATGAATATATGAAATATATAACTATACAAAATATTAAACAATTTTAATGGCTATATACTGTGTCATATAATTATATTTATACAAAAAAAACATTAGAAATTGAAAAATGTAATTAAAAAACCAGATTCCTAATGACTAAAATATTGAATCTATCCAATATCTAAAAACTCAAATTGGCTAACTAAATTACATTATTAAATTTTGGAATATACATTAAATATATCAAATATATAACTATACAAAATATTAAACAATTTTAATTGCTATATATCATGTCATGTAATTTTAAGTAAAAATAACATGCAACTTTTTGCTATATATACTTTAGGAAAATGTAAAAGTTTTCAGATCTAAAAAAATCAAATTAGTTAACTAAATTATATTATTATATAGAATTAATACTAACATAAATTTTTATTTTTTTATTTTAATTGAGCTATATTTAAACTAAACTAAGCAACAACTTTATTACAAATAAAATCCTCATAGACATCCTTAAATTCAAATGGAAACATTTAGCAAATCCTCATAGACATGCTCAAACTCAAATTCCAACAATTATTTCTAATTTAATTTAACTGTACTTTATTACAAAACAAATCTTCATAAACATCCTCAAATACTATTATCTTTTTCAATAAATGGCAAATAGAAAGTTAAAAAGCAATGAATCAATAAAATATTCGATATACTTTTGAATTGCAATTGAAAATTGTATTAAAATTAAGTGTCTTGTTGATGTGGAACATTGTGATATGATCGCAACCGCAATCACAAGTTATATGATACAACCGCATATGTTTTTCTTGCCAGCATGGAATGATGCGATGCGATTGGCACAATCGCAATCGCAAGTTCAAGTTCTTTTGTTATGGTCTAATTGTAATAGTATGAATCAATAAGACATTTGATATACTTTTGAATTGCAATTGCAAATTGTATTAAAATTAAGTGTCTTGTTGATGTGGAAGATTGCAATGCGATCGTTGCATCCGTTTATTTTTCCACCATTGAATAATGTGATTGGCACAATCGCAATCGCAACTTCTTTTGTTTTGCACTCATTGCAATCGTAAGTCTCCGACACCATAAGTTTTATAAGGCGGATCTGATTTCCACATCGCATAACAATTTGGGCATATGTTTTCTTTGCTATTGTTCAATAATGTGATGCAATTCGCCCAGTCGCAATCGCAAATTGCAAGTTCTTTTGTCTTCGCCCGATTGCAGTGGCAAGTCTCGGACCCGATAAGTTTTATAAGACAAATTTATTTTCCATATTTGATTTAAGTTTTTTCACATTCAGCGGGGTCCACAGTTGCAAAAGGTTCATTTGATACGTTGTACTTTATCACGCAATGGATATAAATTGCTGTTGTAATAAACCAAATCAATGTTTTAAATTAATTTCGGAGCTATATTACAGCGTACTCGTATGTATTCGAATTGCCTAATTCAAATTACATTTGGCCCCAAATCAAAGTTATGAAACATTTAATGAGCTTTGAAATTTATTAATATTCCGACAGATATTAAGGTTCGCTTGCAACTTCGACTTTTACTATTTCAACAATCGTAACTCAATGCTTCCCATTGCGATTAATGCATTTGCCAACGTTCCGATGCGATGCCCTTACTCCGATGCAATTGATGCATTCGCAAACATTCCGATGTGATTAATGCCTTTTAAGCCGGAACTTCAAATACATATAAATCACAGTTCATAAACACATCGGCTCCGCAATCGCAATAAGCAAATCAACCAATCGCAATTAATGGCAAATAGAAAATTAAAAATCAATGAATCAATAAAATATTCAATATACTTTTGAATTGCAATTACAAATTGTATTAAAATTAAGTGTCTTGTTGATGTGGAACATTGTGATGCGATCGCAACCGCAATCACAAGTTATATGATACAGCCGCATATGTTTTTCTTGCCACCATTGAATGATGCGATGCGATTCACATAATCGCAATCACAAATCACAAGTTCAAGTTCTTTTGTTATGGTCCAATTGCAATGGTATGAATCAATAAAACATTTGATATACTTTTGAATTGCAATCGCAAATTGTATTAAAATTAAGTATCTTTTTTATGTAGAAGATTGCAACGCGATCGCCACATCCGTTTATTTTGCCACCGTTGAATGATGTGATTGGCACAATCGCAATCGCAAATTGCAACTTCTTTTGTTTTGCACTCATTGAAATCGTAAGTCTCCGACCCCATAAGTTTTATAAGGCAGATCTGATTTCCACATCGTGTAACAATTTGGGCATATGTTTTCTTTGCTACTGTTCAATAATGCGATGCAATTCACCGAATCGCAATCACAAATCACAAGTTCTTTTGTCTTTGCCCGATTGCAATGCCAAGTCTCGAACCCAATAAGTTTATAAGGCAAATTTACTTTCTATATTTGATTTAAGTTTTTTCACGTTCAGCGGGGTCCAAAGTTGCAAAAGGTTCATTTGATACATCGAAATTTATCACGCAATGGATATAAACTGTTGTTGTAATAAACCGAATCAATGTTTTAAATTAATTTCGAAGCAATATTACAGCCTACTCGTATGTATTCGAATTGCCTAATTCGAATTACATTTGGCCCAAAATCAAAGTTATGAAACATTTAATGAGCTTTGAACTTTATTAATATTCTAGCACATATTAAGGCTCGCTTGCGACTTCAACTTTTACTATTTCAACAATTGCAACTCAATGCTTCCCATTGTGATTAATGCATTTTCCAATGTTTTGATGCGATGCCCTTACTCCGATGCGATTGATGCATTCAAAAATGTTCTGATGCGATTAATGCCTTTTAATCCGGAACTTCAAATGCATATAAATCATAGTTCATAAACACATCGACTCCGCAATTTCCATCTGGACTTTTATTAACATGTTCCGTTGTTATGATTTTCTCCGATGCGATTCATGAGGATCCCACAAAGTTAATAAATTCTTCATCTATTATAATCTATGCATTTTCCAATGGTTTAAAAACCAACACCACTCGTCCGGCCCACAATGCATTATAGCCTACCTTTATATATCACGCATCAACTATGATATATCAGCATACATTACAACCTCGGATATAACTCAACCTTTGAATGTATTGCTCAAGCGTAGCATTACCACGCCGCACACTTACATTGAAACTTAAGAAAAATAATTAACCATAATACCTGCACCAATAACACTTGGGCTAAGGTTAAAATATCAACCACTGATATATTTTAAGGTCTGGGCCCATCAGTGAATTAACTCGCCTATGTTAAAACATAACAAAACCTGTTAGAAATCCTCTCGGGCCTTTTATAAATTGCGCATGAACATTTCAAAAAATTGCATATAACATGTACGACCAAAGGTTAAGAACCAAAAAACATGCTTATCAAATCCGCTGAATAATATGCATCGAATCCGTTTAAAAAAAATTCAGACTATGCATATAATATGCTCTCATATTCTAACCCCAACGCTAACCTTTGAAAATTTCAGGCACCGCAGCTTTATAAACCTTTATTTTCTATTTTCCAATGCGATTAATCGCAACTCAATGCTTCTGATTGCGATTAATGCATTTGCCAATGTTCTGATGCAATGCCCTTCCTCTGATGTGATTGATGCATTTGCAAACGTTCCGATGTGATTAATGCTTTTTAAGCCGGAACTTCAAAGACATATAAATCACAGTTCATAAACACATCGGCTCTGCAATCGTCATCGAGACTTTTATTAACATCTTCCACTATTATGATTTTCTCCGATGCGATTCGTGGGGGTCCCACAATGTTAATAAATTCTTCTGTCCATTCGATTTATTATAATCTATGCATTTGCCAATGGTTTAAAAACCAACACCACTTTTCATTATACCCTACGTTTATATACCGTGCACCAACTATCATATATCAGCATACGACCCCGCACACTTACATTGAAACTTAAGCAAATAATTAATCATAATACTTGTGACAATAACACATGGACTAAGGTTAAAATATCAACCACTGATATATTTTAAGGTCTGGGCCCATCAGCGAATTAACTCGCCTACGTTAAAACATAACAAAACCTATTACAAAGCCTCTCGGGCCATTTATAAATTGCACATGAAATTTGCAAAAATTGCATATAACATATACGACAAAGATTAAAAACCCAAAAACCTGCTTATCAAATGTGCTGAATAATATGCATCAGGTCCGCTTTAAAACAATGCAAACAGTCCATTACAAAATTCTCTGATGCTGATTGAAAAACTGACGCGATGACAAATTTAACTCCGCCATAGTAAATAGGATCGGGTCCAGAATTCATAATGTGCAATGGCGACATAACTTAAAACACTTCCTATGCCACGAAAGCATCAGGCCATTGCTATTGTGACTTATGTCAGTTCCCATTGCGATGATCGCATCAGAACATTGCCACATGAACAAGACACTGTGAGGATGACGTAGTTTAAAATAAAAACTCTTCCGCGCATTAAAACAAAATATCTCTCTGTTTCATATTAAACTATTGTATTTTACCAAATACAAAGTCTGTCCCCCAGCACAAAAAAAAAACTATTCTTTTCAATTTATTTTATACAAAAAAAACAAAAACAAAAAAAATTGAAATTGAAAAATGTAATAAAAAAACCACATTCCTAATGAGTAAAATATTGAATCTACCCAATATCTAAAAACTCAAATTGGCTAACTAAATTACGTTATTAAATTTTGGAATATACATTAAATATATCAAATATATAAATATACAAAATATTAAACAATTTTAATTGCTATATATCATGGCATGTAATTTTAAATAAAAATAACATGCAACTTCTTGAATAATAACAATAAATTCCTTATATATATATATACATATACCTATACATATATGTATATACATATATATATACATATATGTATATACATATATATATATACATATATGTATATACATATATATATATACATATATGTATATACATATATATATATATATATATACATATATGTATATATATATATATATACATATATATATATATATATATATGTATATATATGTATATGTATATATATGTATATGTGTATATATATATGTGTATATATATGTGTGTATATATATATATATATATATATATATATATATATATATATATACATATACATATACATATACATATACATATACATATACATATATATATATAAGTTATATTTTTCTTTATTATAAATTCTTATAATAATATTTTTTATTTTTAGCATTATAAATTTTGATACTCATATATATATACTTTACGAAAAATGTAAAAATCTTCAGATCATAGACAATATGGCATTGCAATTGTACTTGGGTCAAATTGGATTAACAAAATATTAGTAAAAAAAGATTCTAAACATTTCAAATGGCAACATCTAGCAAATCCTCATAGACACGCTCAAACTCAAATTACAACAATTATTTCTAATTTAATTTAGCTATACTAAACAAAGCAACAACTTTATTAGAAAGAAAATTTTCATAAACATGCTGAAACTCAAATTGCAACATTTCTTTCTTTTTTTCAGAAGAAAAAAAACGTTGTATATATTAAATATGACAGTACATAATCCCAATTACATTCTCAGCTGAATGAACCAGCGAGAAACTCAAAATCCCTATCCACATACATAAACTACCCTTCTAAGTAAGAAAAGCAATTCATTGTTCATGGCAAGCAAAATTACGGGCAGGATTACACATGCCCAAACAGATTGTTCATGTGAATCCCTGTATGGTAAACAAGACATAACCATAGATAATATAGAGCTACATGTATCGTAACAAACAGGGAATTGAAATGACAATTGAAAGGAAGGAGAGAAAATTATCGGAATATGACCCTTGCCACTACAAAAACTGCATAACATCCCCATGTGAACAGGCTCTCTTGAGTGTAGTAAGGACGGATAAACTGTAGAAGGAAGCTAACAGTCATATGGTGAATCAAATTATGCAACAGGCTCGCTTGATGCAAGGAAGGTTGGGCTCACTTGTACCGCATTCATATCTATTCAGGCTCGCTTGAAGCCATTACCTGCATGCTGATGCTCGCTAGGAATAAAATAAGTCAGGCTTGCTTGTTATATGATATGAGTCATGCCGGCATGTATTCAGTGTGAAGGCGCTGTGAGCATTTTCCAACAGAGATCATATCTTGTGAAGAAATGAAGAGCCTCCAAAACCCAAGATAAGTTAGAAGAACTTTTATATCGAAAATATATGGCCGATATGATGATAGATATGCATAAGGTAAACCAAAAATTTTGGATAAGAGATATAGCAATAGCAGATATTCCTGAAATGTTGTGTACCAATATCATGGAATTGGAGTAGTCGAGTTCCAAATCTGCACACCATCTTTGAACTAGAGTAAATGCATAGACCCAAAATCTGCATTGATACCTTTTTTTGAAATTCCGTCTGCCCTAGTGTTATTTTCTCTGTAGATATGATTTTTTTTTTTTCTAAATTACGCTATTTCTATTATAAAAATAATGTTACAAAACTGCCACGGCTCAGCTGAGGAAGCCTGAAACCGGGCTTCATATCCACGTTCTGTCTAACTATGGAACTGCCCATTAGCGGGAAACCAGTTCTTTTGAAAGTGATGACACCGCCCAGGAACTGGGAAACCGGCGAAGAGTCATTTACATACAGCTTAACGAAACTAAAAAGAGACAAAAGATACATGCAGCTGTGTCTGCTATGAGTGATCATCAAAAACAGAAATTTTGCAAAAAATCTAGAGCATAGTTCATACTGAGAACTGGTCTTGGAAGAGGGAGAGCACTTAGTCTGAAGCAGGTTACTCTTCCAAAATTCTGCAGCCATAATGTTCTTCCGAATCTGCTTCAGCATTCTTGTCATCGTCTTCGCCAGAATGACCAGCATCCATCTGCAAGTGAGACGGTCCCGGAGGAGCAGGGACAGGGGCAAAAGGAACTCCGAGAGAGTGCACAAACGGACCGGGTTCAGGACCAGAGGGGGGCTCGAAGACAGGCACAGAAGGAGTCTGCAAGGGGTCAAGCGGCTGGACAGGGGGGAGGGTGGTCTCTTCGCAAAGGGTAATCATGATAAGGGCAGTGATGGAGGGCCGATTGAAGGCGCAATCGAAACGCAGCTCAGCTCGTTGCGTAGATTTCCTGAGATAATGACTGCCAGAGCGAGGAGGGGAGGCGGAAGCCTGGAGAGGGGGCGAAGACAGAGGTGACAAAGCAGGAGCGCGAGGCGGAGGCATGGACTGAGGAGGCGCCGGGGCAACGCGCTCATGGAGACGACCAGAAGGGTCAATATAGAAATGAGCAGGACGCCTTTCAGAAGGCTCCATGGAGAAGTCGACATTAGAGCTAGAGGGACGCTCACTCATGGATCTGCCTCGAGAGGCCCCTCTCCTACAGGTCATTCTTTGCCTGAGCCTGGGCATACTGGAATTCTGAGAAGAATCCGACCAGTCACCAGAAGGAGCTGCAAGAGTAGAGTTAATTTGACCAACAATAACAGGAGAAGTATGAAAATTGAACATAACAGGGCAGAAATTACTATTTGAGTAATGGTAGCCGGGAATTGTTTCCAAACAGCAGTGAAGAGAGCACCGTCGTCCTGTAGCAGTGCGATCCCCACCTGTAGCACAGCCACCCGGGCAGTGAGAGCGCAGAGGCGACAGAGGGCGGTGAGCAGAACCAAAACAATCGGGAGAGTTCGAGCAGTAGTGCTCCATTTGATGTCTGATGCGCTGAGCAGGACAAAGCAAGTGACGGCGAGGAGGAATAAATGTCCAGCGCCGAGGTTTAATGAGAGTTGCATTAATGGCACCATAGGGGGCCATGTGGCCACCCCAGGTGAACTGCCTTGGGACCTGAACCAGGCCTTGAGGCCCCTTAACCCAAAGTATCATCCGCATCCGGAACTCTGTAGATATGATTAATAGGAGGGAATTTCAAATTATTCCATAATCTATGAGTTCTCTGTCTCCAGCCCAATAACCCCAGATTCAACATATCACATCTACTTGTAATCCATCCAATCACCAGCATGGAATCACCATAAAAATTGGGATTCTGCAATTGAAGATTTGAGGCCGCAAGGAGACCACACCACAGAGCCATGATTTTAGCCTTATTGTTGGATCTCGGACCACCATTCCAGAAGATGTGTATTCTTTCTCTCTGCGCCAATTTTATCCATACACCACATCCCGTGATGCCTTCAGCTGATGCCCCATCAAAAAAGATGGCTGGGATGGAAATCTCATGAGGTCTGTTCCATATGGATCCATCAGCCACCAACTGAGAAGGTTCAGGCTTGTCCACAATCCAATTCATAATCTTGGAGTAAATACTATGTATTTGAAATGGCCTGTTTTCAAAGAACAGGTTATTCTGGCCAATCCACACCTCCCATACAAGGAAAAAAGGAAGTGATTTAAATTTTCCGTTAAGCTTGTCCCATTCCCTTACAACAAACATGAAATCAATTGCTGACCAATTGGGGTCCATAAATAATGGACCGAATAGTCTCCACAAACTCTTAATGACAGGGCAAATGAAAAATATATGGACAATGCTTTCTTCCTTCAAACAACATAATGCACATCGATTGGGGCCATGTACCCCTCTTCGGATGAGATTATCCCAGGTTAGTATCTTACCACGCCACACCAACCACCCGAAGAGTGTGATCTTGGTTGGGATTCTTCGCCTCCAGTAGGGATAGAATATCTTGAAAGATATACCCCCACGCGAAGTAAGAATGATGTTCTTGTAGACATCTTTGACAATGATAGATTTATTCTTCATGGGACCATTCCAAATGATCTTATCACCCCCTGTGAATGACATAGACCAGCACATCTAAAATAATCCCGAATGAGATCCCATTCAGAAGCATCTTCCCCAACCAGTTCAAGCTGGTTTGCAGTTTGAAAATCGGAGCACCAAATGACCAACATTGTATAGTCTGTGACAGATAGAGGAAACACCTGTGTGATAGATGGTGTAGCAGGTAGGGGGAAAGGCTAGTTTGTAGAGGGAGGGACATTATACTCTTGAAAGCCAGCGGGATTTGCCCACCATCACAGAAGAACCAAGTCAATCGACCGGAGACATACCTTAGAAATTTTTTAAAATTACCCCATATGGCAGATATACTCCATGGAAAAACTAATTCCTGATAGATAAGTTGATGTAGAAAGTCGCCCTCAATGTATTTGCATCTGATAATAGCACTCAAAATGTTATCCCCTTTGATAGCATGCCAGAAGGATTTAATAAGCAAGGCTGTATTGAAAATTCGAGTATTTAAAATACCCCACCCATCTTGTTCTTTAGGCCTACAAATAACATCAATTTTACAGAGGTGATATTTCTTTTCCATATTGAAACCACCCCACAGAAATTGAGCAATAGTGTTGTTGATCAACTCCACAATCTTGGCTGGAAGGTAAGAAAGATGGTCCCAAAAGACCATCAACTGTGATAATACAGCCTGTATGAGGATGAGTCAACCGCCCAAAGATAGCCACTTGTGTGTCCATTTACAGATACGAGCCCTCAATCGCTCGATCATCCACATCCA